>OX352300.1:29126715-30376715 GCA_947086415.1 Pammene aurita | reverse complement strand
GAATTGAGGCGTGTATTTCGGGTTAATTCTTTTCTGGGCGTCTAAACCTTGTCTTATAACTTTTTCACATAGCTGGCATATTGAAATTACGCAGTCAGACGCATAAGCCAAATATCCCTTTGTTTTATGGTAAGTCAGGCTTTTATCATTACCTTGTCCAAAGAGACCCTTGATGCAGTGATCACATTTTATTTTTTTACTCAAGGAAAAAGCGACATAACCTGCTATGTATTCAACTACTTTTTCCCCACATGGTGATAATTGAATTTGGCATTCCAGGTCAAATAAATCTATTTCCGATTCTTTAGAATCTGATGTAAAGTTATCTTCCCGATTACATTGAGAAGTGACGTTGATTTTTTCAATTGCCGACGAACAATTGAGGATACTTATTTCTTCCAATGGAACACAGTTAGTTCCTTTTTCATTGTGTATAAGTTCTTTGTGAATCAAAAGTTTTTTATAGATGGACTCAAACTGTTTAGCTGTGGGATTATCAGAAAAACCTCCATGGCTTCTGACGTTGGAAAAAAAAATCTCTACGTGATCTTGACTGATCTTGTGCAATGGCAGGTAGCGTAGACCCGACTCAGGATTTAGAATTTAATCGCTGAATAAAGCTTTTGAGCTTGAAATACAAATCAGGAACCCAAGAAATCCTGTATAACGAGGGCTTTTAAGTATATGGACTCGTTCTATTTCATTTCTCCGGTTTTTAACATCGGCAAATAAATTCATGATTAGTTCTCGACAGTGTTCCAAACGTTCGAAACATTTTTCGTAGTTTTTCAAACTCATGGCTTTTTTTAAACAAAGACCACACGTTTGCGAATCCAGTATATCAAACGCGTCATTAAAAAGTTTCATAAATTCAGCGGTAGCATTAATATCTTTAAATTCTTTCAAATGTAACTGACTTTCGCAAAAGGTTAGGGCATTAGCTACACTTTCACTAAAGAGTTGAGTTGCAAGCCTGACATTCATGATCTTGGTTTTGAAATATATGTGATTTGACCTTAATTTGTTCGCTAAGTGGAACAATTCTTCTTCTTGCAGTTTATGTAGATTTGTGATATAATTCCAATTTATAATGTTACATTTGCTGTCATAAAAACATCCATAAAATTCCAAAGTATTTCTTATTAATTTTGACATATGACACGGATCTAGAAAAAAATGTACTTTTTGCCCAGTTTCAGGATCGACTATGGTTGTTTGCAAGTGATTGGGGTCTATGTTGCAGCCTAACTCTTCAGCCATGTTGATGTTGGTTTTGGTTCCATCACACGTTAAAGCTTTTATTTCAACACCGGTTTTATGGACCAATTGAAGTGCAGTTGTGACTAACTGTGCTCTTAGCTTTGCAGATGTACCTTTTATCAAAAAATAACCTTTTTTAAATAACGGGTTTTTGATTGAAGTCGCTTGATTTTTTTTGATTGATGCTCTATTTTTTCCGTAAGTTTTCTTTTTCTGGGGGACAATTCCTCGGGTTTATTTGGCGCATATATTTGCCGTTGGTTACTACTTCCTGGATCTGAACCTTCGACGATAATCGTTGATGTCGATGATGTCATTGTCACGTCACTATGTGCTCGATTATTCTCGATCACATTCACTGTTTTTGGGGTGCTCTAGAATAAAGATGACAAATTTTAATTAAAAGAATTCAGAGAAAGTCAAATTTTGCTATGTTATTTAATTTAAACTAGTAGTCCGCCTCGAACTGAGAACTCGCGATTTTCTTGCAAACGAGTGACCAATATAACAAGACCCTAATGATGATTTTTTTCGAGCCTTCTAGCTCCATAACCCCTTGATCGATCATGCACATGAACGATAATTTGGAAATAGTATGTTTTTAGGGTTCCGTAGTCAACTAGGAACCCTTATAGTTTCGCCATGTCTGCCCGTCCGTCCGTCCGTCCGTACGCGGATAATCTCAGTGACCGTTAGCACTAGAAAGCTGAAATTTGGTACTAATATGTATATCAATCACGCCGACAAAGTTGTAAAATAAAAAGTGGAAAAAAATTTTTTATTAGGGTACCTCCCCTATACGTAAAGTGGGGAGTGATTTTTTTTTTTTCATTTCAACCCTAACGTGTGATATATTGTTGGATAGGTATTTCAAAATGAATAGGGGTTTACTAAAATCATTTTTCGATAATGTAAATATTTTCGGAAATAATCGCTCCAGAAGTAAAAAAATATGCGTCGCCCCCCCCCCCTCTAACTTTTGAACCATAAGTGTTAAAAATATGAAAAAAAGCTCAAAAGTAGAATTTTATAAAAACTTTCTAGGAAAATTATTTTGAACTTGATAGGATGAATAGTTTTTGAAAAAAAATTACAAAATAATTTCTGAACTAAGTTTGTAATTTAACCGTATAAGCAGGTGTTTATTGTACCTGTAATTTCTACAAAATTACAATGAAATAACGTGCTTTCAAATAAAGTAAAAACGGTGAAAATCGGTTCACGCAATAAAGAATTATTCCATAATAATCATCTTCCATACTTTAAGCTCGCGCAATAGTTTACTTAATTTGCCGATCGATGTCGCTGTACGTGGAACTCTCATATCGTATCCTACATGGCGGTGTTATTAACTCTTAAGTGGGGACACTTACTGTGACGGACGGAAAACTACGGAACCCTACACTGAGCGTGGCCCGACACGCTCTTGGCCGGTTTTTTTTGTATAGTAGAATCATTTACTTTTTTATTATTATTATTATTTAAATTCAAAATGCGTTTCTAACTGTTGATAATAATTTGGAAATTGAGGTAGAAGACACAGTTGAGGTAAGAAAGTATATCAAACTTGTGTGTAATTCATTTTCAAATAGTCAGATTTGGACTCATAATCTTCTTTTTTCTTTGGTATTTTTCTTAAACTATTACCTATTGTTGGTTAATCCAACCTTGGTTTGATATGTTTTCTTATATAACAACGCAGTTATATGTATTTTTAAGTTTTGATGTACTGTTGTTTTGAAAAAATAATTCTTCTCGGGTCAGAGGTGTAGGGTTAGAACCGGTGTAGTTTGTTTTTTTTTCTCTTTTACTTTGATAAACTATCTGACGTGTAAAAGTGCCCTTGTGGCTTACTTACTGAATAAATGTTTGAGTTTGAGTTACTAAAGTTATCGCGCGACAACTATTCAAAATCAAAAAACCATCGAAATGTACAGACGTCTAGGTAGCTGTTTGAAAGAACTTCACTTACGCTCCGCTCGACCGATAAGTAGTACATAGTAAAAAATTGTCCTTAGTTTACAACCAGTTGAGGCCTACTCGAAAGAGAGCGTAAATCTTAACTATGGCTATATTAGACACAATCAACTTACCGACAAAAATAAAGTGGGTATCGCATTATTTGTTGGTCTCCTTTTTTCAACCGACTTCAAGATTTCGAAGGAGGAGGTTATCAATTCGTCGGTATCTTTGTTTTTGCTATTTTTTTTTTTTTTTTTTTTTTATGTATGTTCACCGATTATTCGAAGATGGCTGGACCGATTTGAAAAATTCTTTTTTCGTTTGAAAAAGTATACTTCACAGTTGGTCCCGTTGTAACCAGGTCAGGATCTGATGATGGGATCCTGGAGAAATCGAGGGAACTCTTCAACTATTATAGGCACACCTATAGTGATTTGAGTATTTTTTACAGCAGCTCGAGCATTTGCTCTTGGAAAGGTGGATGCTTAGTGAAGTCGGTTCTTTTTTGTTTAAAATTATTGGTAGATAAATTCAGAAAGTGTGACGGGGTGAAATGTCGTGAACAAATGCTGCTGGTACGTGTCGGTGTCAATTCTGGATGTCTATTGCAAGCTTTAGTCCACGCGTTTTTAAATTCTATATTTTTAGGGAATCTGGAATCATTATATAATGTACAGTCAGCTGCAAAGAAAAAGACCCCCCCTGCATACAAACTTTGTATGCAGCGGGAGCCTATTTCGTTGCAGCTGACCGTACCAGTAAATCATACCGTAATCCTAGTACCTATTATTAAGGTAAGCTAATTCTGATTAAGAGTCCGGTAAAGTTTTTTTCAATTTTGCTCAAGTTTTCGATACTGTTTTACAGTAACTAAGACTACTATTCGTTTGTATACATATTTTGAATGATCGTTTCTTTTTAAACTGAATAAGTGTAACACTTTTTAGAGTTCCTTACCTCGAAAGGAAAAAACGGAACCCTTATAGGATCACTTTGTTGTCCGTCCGTCCGTCCGTCCGTCCGTCCATCTGTCAAGACCCTTTTTCTCAGGAACGCATGGAGGTATCAAGCTGAAATTTATATCAAGTACTCAGGTCTACTGTCCCTTGGAGCTGTAAAAAAATCAAACATCTAAGCCAACGCAATCAAAAGATACAGCCGTTTATGCCGCAAATTTTCGAAACTCGCAACGATATCAATACCTACAGGGTTCCCGTGAACTCAGAATCTTGAAATTTGGTACGAAGCAACGTCTTATAGCACAGATACAGGAAAAGTTGCAAAAACCGTAAATTTTAACTCACATCATATAATAAAAATATTTTTAACAATGTTAAAGTTACTACCCCTATATACCTACAGGTTTGTACGGAACCCTCGGTGCGCGAGTTCAACTCGCACTTGGCCGGTTTTTTATTTATAGTCTGGCCAGCCAGCGAACGCAGTAGCAATGTACAGCGAACAAAAGTATGACAACACTAAGAATCAGTGAAAAAAGCAGCAATGATCATCAAATTTTATGTTTTTAATTTTAGTTGGTATTTCCGCCCCTTTCATTTGGTGACATTTACGGTGTGTAAAAAGGAGACGGACTTATTTCATCTGATCTGTCATCAACTGCAACAGATAATCTGGTTGAGGCAATTGAGATATGCCTTAAAAGTGAATTTAAATTTAATTGGAAACGTTGCAGGAGTTCTATCTCACTCGCACTTAAGATGAGAGAGTGAAATGCACTAGAAACAAATTCAATGTGAATTTAAATTTTGTCATGAAATACGGTGTCTCATCACAAAGGGTTGCCACATGTACGTATTTTGAATTTGCCGCTCGTTTCTACTGACAGAAATGGTTTGCCAGACTATATTTTATGTTTTATTTATAAATATTTCACCTCAATCTAATAGCTGTTTCGCGATTTTTGCTTGGAGAGGCGAGAAAAGTAAGAATATAATTTAATTATTAAAATGATGCTGAACTGGTACGTAATAGTAGTTTATGCAACAGTTGTATAAGAGGGGTCAAAAAAGGTGAGTGGCGTGGGTAACAATTTGAGCCGTAGGCGAAAATTGTTAAGAGTCCGGTAAAGTCTTTTTACAATTTCGCTCAACTATTTGATATGATTTAGCCATTAAAGAGTACTAAATCAACAAATTTTTAAGCATAAATTGAAAGATCATTTCAATAGGGACTGTATAAATACAAAAAAATATCTACTTTATTATTGTATTTTGAATAATTGACCTATTCCCAACAAGTGTTTTACCAATTTTAGCTCGGGGAGGTTCGGACAGATATCAATTTGGGGATTTTATTGATGTCGTATTGCTACAGTTTTTTTTTGTAATATTGAGTTTATAGTCTTCTATGGAATAAATATAAAAATTTCTACCAATGTCATACAAAATTACTCAGAAAAAAAATATTTAAATCAGTCAACTTTCGGAAAAAATGCACAAAGAATAACCGCGGTTTCTGACTACATACATGATTATTTATGAAAAAAATTAATACAAACATAAACTTCAGCTTATTATGAACCTAAATAATGTAAAATATATATACCATTTGATAGTAAATATTCGTAAATAGAGCACTTCAAATTAACTATAAACTTACAATTAATTATACGAAGCAAGGCCGGGCCATTTAGTCCGCTCGCTGAGCTCACGGAGGCAGGACGTGTGTCGCTCCCCGCTAGAAGGCTAGCGTGAATTCGAAAAGTGCAATGGCACCCGTAAATTGGGAAAAAATTGTTATCACCCAGTCGTTGACATCTGGGGACCTTTGGAACACTTGGTAGGTAAATTTTTATTAAGTTATTTCGTAATTGTTATGAAATTATATCATTTATCTTATTCGCCTCGTAAATATAACGCGCTCCACTCCAAATAGTCTTGATCTTAAGTACGTTACGTACGTACGTTAATTTTTATTAAATATTTTGCGATTTTCATATAATTTTTGAGTTAGAACCTAACTTAGCCAAACAGAAACATACACAAACGGTGTAAGAATAGTTGAACGGTCCTGTATAGGAATACAGGGTGAATTTTCCAAATCGGCCAGTGAGGGCAGATACTAGATCTAACGACGCTACATTTTAATTGGCGTAAGGGCGATCAATACAATTTTATGAAAAATGTACGCGAGCGAGTAAATTGCATTATATTTTTTATGCCAATTGAACCCGTCTCGAACAGAAATCAATAAGTAGTAGATTGTGTAACAAGGGAGAAAATGAAATATTTACGGTGAGGGCGTATAGTAAAACCCAAAACATGCGACTGAGTCCATCATAGAATCCCGAGCGTAGCAAGGGATTCTAAAGCAGACTACTGAGTGTAGTGAGGGGTTCAAGTGTTAACGCCCAAGGTGAAAATAGTTTTGCTTCTATGTGACACATACTGCTTTCAACACCACCTTAGAGGAAAATAAAAAATATTTTAGTAGAAACATATTTATTTTAACTTTATATGTCCTTAGTGTGCTTCCTGGTTGTAATTAATCGATTAATTTAATAAGATTTTTTTGTAATGACGGACTGGCTGAAAAAAAAACTAATGTCCTATGACAGAAAAGCGCCACTTGGTTCCCTCCTAGCAGGGAAGAAAAAGCCGGTGTACGAATAGGTGATGTGAAAATAGTTATTTATTACACAAAGGAGAAAAGTTGTTGTTTAACCTCGCGTGCTTATATTGAGATCCGAGTCAGCAAAAGATACCAAAATTTAGCCACGAGCGAACTTTGCTGCCGAGCATAATTCAACATTTTTCACTACAACACCGCGAGGAAAAATACCAGTTATAAAATATTAAAAATTAATGCTTTCAAAAGTCTTTTACTTGCCAACGCAGTTTAGGGATTGCCCTTTTAGGGATTTCTATTGAGAAAAGCCACAAATAAAAAAATGCGTTCTTCAAACATTTACTATGCGAAACTGTATGGAAATCGTAATTATTCATTTGTGACTTTTCAAGTGTCTTGGACTATTGTGTTTGATAACTGGTAGAAAACTGATTGTATGACATCAAAATAAACATTGAATTTACTTTAATCTGTAAATATCAATCGGCGTTAGTCAAAAAGTTACGAAAGGTCCTAAGCCCATTGGAATGTCTAGTCTGTATTAATATTATAAAGCCCTATAAAATGCCCCACAGCTTGGTCTAACACACAACATATCCTCATGTTTCATTTGGATGTTTCACTAGGTAATTTTTAATTAGTTTAATTGTATACGAGTGTTTTAATATTGTTCTTAAGCCAGATTTAAACTTCTAAGTTTTGTTTACCTACGAAGGGACGCTGTTGTAGGTCAGAATGAGAGACAGATATTGTTTTCTCATTGTAGAAAATAGCTTCGTCCCTTACAAAAGCGAAACTTACAAGTTTAGTGTCAATCCAGCCTTACAATATTAAAACATACATATGACCCTACACGACCTTATTGCCATGATATTTTTGTCACAGGTGGTTTTTAGCTGGAAGCCTTAAGAATGCATATATCATCGAAGACTTTGCTTGATATGCAAGTACACAGCCGTGTAATACAACGCATATATAACACTAATATTTCAAGGCATGAACCATCCATGAGTCCATGAACTTGCCTTTAAAATAATCTACAACTATGGTATTGAGCTACTCGAATCCTGTATGTGTGTTTACGCAAAACTACAACAGGACCATACTTATTTCCATTTCTTTGTCCGTTGCAGCATTGTTTCTGCAGAATCCTACTAACAGCACTCAAATCACGCTGCATACAAAATATGTTTAAAACTAATATTTGTGGCTTTTTATTGATAAGATGCTTCATATTTTTTACTAAATAACAGTGTTACTATTCTAGGTTTCATTATGGTTGGTTACAACAAAAAGAGTGTGTTGGGCGCAGTAAAAAGAAAAAAAAATCCATGGCGTAAGAAAACCAAATAAAAACAGCAACGTATGTATAGATATAGCTTTAGTGCATAATACGTTATAATAAATAACATGGTGTATTAAATGGTTACTAGATTTACCTTTAGTTTTATTTTACCTAACAAAATTTCTGATATTACGCAAGAGCGCCTAAAGTATCAATATTGTTCATTGCGGCCGTGCACGTGCACGCGCCGGTGGTACCTAGAAGCGTTCGGTTACTGTGTAAAACTCGTATCTTCGCTCGATTTCAAAGCATTACCGGACTCTTAAGAAAAACGCCACGAACATTTTTTTACCTACTTATACGACGTTGCATACAAAACTTTTTCTACGAATCTAATTTTAATACTTTTACATCAAATCGTCGGTGAGATTGCCAATTCCGTTATGTGAATTTTAGCAACTTTACAGGAGAGATAAAAAAACGTTTAACATACTAACGGCCTCAAATAATTTCATGAATAAGTTTTTAAGTAATGTCTAAAAATCCAAGAATTATATTGTCTGTGTTTAATAAAATATTCGTTTATTTAAAAAATATATATAATTTTTTTTCTTATATTTGTGCACATATGGAATTTGGTTTTGCTCTCACAATATACGTATGTGTAACTTATGTACATAGGGATATTAATTTTTAGTTCATGTTCGGAATGCCAGGTTCCGTTATGTGTTCTTTCGAAATAAAACAAATAAAATCGTCTTAAATTTTATTACTTTTTTCAAAAATAATCTTCAAAATAAGTACCTATTGGGGAACAGAAGAAACGTAACTATGAATAATCATCAAAATCAGTTAACATACGTATAAACAACACACATTCGAGCTTTTTTTCTTAAGGGACAATGAAATAACTGGTTTAGTATACCTACTAGTTTACTGCCTTACTAGTTTAGTATAAAAACAACCTGAAAAATTAAGCAATGGTTATATTTAGTCAGTCGTGATGAAGATTATCGTAATAATAATGATGGTCCCTATGCATGTATCTTTTCAAAGATTGCAAGCTGTCAAACTTGCTCTTCTCGATTTTTTGCGGGGAGTTGTATAGCTTTGAAAGTGTATTAGAGTTTATGTGTTGACGCTGAGGTAGTGGGCTCCATTCTTCAGTATGACGTAACTTATAATAAATTGAGCCATTTTTGTATAGAAGGCCTCTTATGTCTGTTACCGTTGGATCCCCAACTTTTTTGCCTGGCCTGATTGATGAAAATTGGCATATTTTTTCATAGTTTTAAAAAAATGTGTAATCTAAGTGATGGACATCATATGGTCTTGAAGGCCGGGCATGTCTCATTATATTCAAGTAATCATTAGCCGTGTAAATAGGAGCCTTAAAGAGACCTTCTAACGTAGAATGTACACTGTCGACTTCCATCATAGTATGTCCTTTTTCGAGAATAATTTGTTCTAGTTCGACGTTTGTTTCAATTGACAAGTTCAATAGAGCTGATGACAGTATTTTGTTTCTGTTCTGGTATGAGCATCCATCCGATATAAGAATAATTTTGTTGTAGCCTTGGGGGATTTTCTTTTTAAGAAAATATATCAGACAAGAAGTGAATTCATTTGCTGTGACTCCGCCGTCACATATAACTGGACATTTTTGTCATTATTACAGTAGATGCTGAAATTGTGAAGTTGTAGTTTTTGTTTGTAATACTGAACCGATACTTTTAACTTGGGACACAATAACACTCCTTGTACATCCATCGTAACAACAAGAACTTCTGAAGAGCACATACCCAGGGCTAGCCTCTTGGCAGCATAGGCTTCCTCTTTTTTGTCAATGTGTAATTTATATTCTTCCTCAGTAATATTGTTCTCTTTGAAAGAAACACAAGTGTCACATTGATCCTTTCTGGGTTTGTAAATTGAGATCCTTTCTAACTTGAGAACTTTTGAGAAGAGAGTACGATGTGCTGGAGATTTCCCGTGTTGAAGGCACCATTTCTTGTAAACACGGTAAAGATGTGATTTGCTGTGAAAGGTACTTTCAACATACACTCGCTTAGATGGCCTTCTACAATAGTGGCTGGGCACTTTAGGTAGCAAATCCAACCATTCTTTTACCACACGTGATTTAGGGTTCAACAACTGTATTTCGGGTACATTGTCTTCCTCTCTGATTTGTCCTGTTGTATCATTTGCGTTCTTTAAATGTCCCGAGTTTAACGACTTCGTCCAGTCAGATAAAGTGTCGTAATTAATATCCAAAGTACTGATAAAGAACTTCTTACAGACCCTGATTAACTCATTTTTCTCGTTTGGTAATTTGTAATCATACCCTATTTCTTTTGCAGTCGTGTCTTTTGAATCTTTCCTTCGTCGTATTATAGGCCGTACTGTTACCAAATTTTTTATGTAAGCTTTTTTGCCATTCCACGAATCTAAGCTCCAAAAGTATTCAAAAATATTCTCCCGTTGATTCTCCGAAACTTCACCACAAAGAAAACTTCTATCTGTTTTTACTATAGCATCATGGGGACAAGGTTTTTCTTTCTTGAATCTCTTGGCTTTCTCAACAAATTCATAACTACAGTGTCCATTCTCGTCATTTACTCTTTTTCTACCGGTGTACTTCTTCCCGTTTAGCCTCTGGATTTTATTGAAATCCCGACTTTTTCTCTTGTTATAAACTTCAGAGTCATTGTCATCGTCAATTGATTTGTCTTGGTGTTCCACTTCTCGTAGTTCACCAGTTACTTCGTCAAGATAAGTCATCTCTGCATTATCAATTTCATCGGTAGCAGTGGAAAGTGCAAACAGCCCCGTTTGTTCATCTAGCACCAAGTTGCAGTGCGAAGAAGAAGTACTAAGAGATGGCAAATCATTGTTATGATTAGGCTGTTCAGTCTCAACAACATCTTCAGATGGACTAGCTATCATAAATGATGGCGGATCTTGTATCACATCGAAAGAAAAATGCGGATCAAAGCTATTGTTGCATAATTCTTCAAGACAGGTATTTATCACAGTGGAATTTAGCGAAACCCGGTCACGTTGATCATTTTGACTTGTGTGGTGATAGGAATCAATTTCAATAGTCGGCACGAGCCTTGGGGGACTGCGAGTACTTGTGTTGTGGCAGTGAATTGGTCGACTGTCTCTTGGACTATATGAATTTGGTATGAAGGTATCAGAAGAGAAATGTGAATCAGGTGCGTGGCTACTTATTTGTCCTGTGCTAAGATCAATCAGCAACTTAGACCGCCAGTGTTTACCCTTTTTAGACATAATTTCTATTTATTTTATATCTGTGACTAACCTGCAAACAAAATGTTGAATTTAAAACAAAAAAATAACCCAATTATTTAATTGGCCAAGATGCAGTTAAAGGTTGTCTAAGCGTATATATTATATATATACATGTAGATCATTTGTGTCTAAACTTAATGGATAATTATGCTAGAACCATATTTATTAGACTAAAGTATTGTTCTCTTTTCAAACTAAAATGTATTTTCCACTTGACGATCATAATATAAATGCATGAAGATTGATATCGTTTAATCTATAATGTCAATTTATATTATGAAATAAATAAATGTATCTGTCTAAATCTATCTATCCAAAATATTACAAAATGGTTGCTTAATAACGTATAGAACGTTAATTATTAATATATTTCTATAAATAAATAATGTCAATGTTTCTATATAAACAGAATTAAAGGTAGGTTACGTACCCACATATTGCAAAGTTAATTGTTAACTTACTATTTAAACATTATTGCACCAAAATAACATGAATAGTGTATACATGAGCAGATGACAGGTAAATTGACTTTAAGAGTATTACTAGTGATAGTAGTAAATGGTTTTACTTACCGTTATCCAAAATTGTTTGGAGAAAAGACGTTTTTTGCGCTAAGTTCACAGTTGTACTGAGTAAGTTGTTGAAGTTACGACAAAAAAATCACGTATGTGCAGCGATAGTTACCAAGTCAGTTGAAGTTTAGAGACAACCAAATTACGTATGTGCTTTTTTACACATGAGTGTTTATTTTTTAAGGTACAATCACAAACGTGAATTGTCAAAAGCTGATCCAAGTTGAATTTACATATATGGGTCTTTGCGTTAGATGCAGAATTCAATTTCGGTTCCAAATATGTGAAAATTTTTTTTTTGATAAAATGCACATAACGGAATTGGCAATCTCACCGACGAAATACGAAATTGAAAACTTCATGGATATCGCAGTTATTTTGTCAACATAATCAACAATCATTTAAGTTTTACCTTTTAAAACAATATTTTTCAATAATACTAACATTACTAACACAAATACACACCGTCGTTAGGTATATGATCAATTACGAGTATTAAAGAGCTACAGAGATTAGTAAAAATGCCTAAACTACTTTCAAAGTTTGCAATTTGCCCCAACAAACGAACGGGAAACGTAAAAAACTACGAAGTAGGTCTGTGGTTCTTTTATTTTTTTCTTTTTTAAAGTTTTTTTTTTCTAAAAACGCTGCGTTTATTTAGGTTTCTTAGGTTGGCAGTAATTTATTTTATATTAATATTCGTGTTTGCACGCGATTCCGCGATACTATTTTGGCGCTTTTATAGAACAAGTGTTATTTTGGGGAATAGACTAGATAGACTTTTCATCGAGTGTATTATCTATGTTCTTATAGAGGTGTTGACGAATGTATAAATGACAGATAAAAGTACAGGAGTAGAAAAAATATATAAATAAGTTAGAAAATTAGTCGTTTAAGGAATAAATGTAATAGTTTTTTTTTTTCATTTTCATACATATTTTTAAACATGAGTACGTTTACCTAGAGCAATTATAAGAAAATTGCTCAAGTTTAGGTGGTATTTTTGGGTATGGGGGCGTCCATTAATCGCGTCATACGTTTTTGGCTTGTTTTAGACCCCCCCTCGCCCATGGTGATCTTTGGTGATATTTTAAGGACCCCTCCCCCCGTCCAATATGACGTGTAATTTTTTTGCTAACTAAAGTAAATACTCGTACAGTGGAGTCATCCTTGAGCTGACACAAAAGTGAGTAAACACAAAAACACGTTTTAAGAGAGTCTTGTTGTTATTTCCTACATAAATTGCCGATTTAGTGCGAAACAGTGAAGTGACAAAAATCTGATTTTCTGTCAATGGCTGCAATGGCAAATATAAAACTTCCAGCACTACACTCTGATGTTGTTGGCATAAAAAGCTTTGCTGACATTATAGGAAAACTCACACGATGCATAATCACAGCCTTGTCCGACGGTAGAACGGTAAGCGCACTAAGTAAACGTCTTATTAAAACAGCCACCGAAGAAATCTCGAAAGCAACTGATTCTCTGCTAGCTCTTCAACCTTTGCAACCAGAAGCAACACGGATCACCCCCGAACTGAAAAACGTCATGAAAGAATTGAAAACTGACATAATTAACGAATTTAAAATCGAACTAACAAATTCCATCAAGGGTATGGTTAATACTTCCGGTGGAGAAGTTAGCGCCTCTCCCCAAACTAAGAAAAAGACATATGCCGCAGTCGCCGCCACACCTATCGAGCACCAACAACGCCAGACCCTCATACCCTCCAAAACATTAGGATGTTATAGGTACCATACTACTGGAATCTACTGATACAACCCATACGGGAGAAGATATAATCAAAGAAATTAAAACATCAATTGATGTGATTGACATGGGTATAGGTATCACCAGCATGCGTACTACGAAAAATAATAAAGTAGCCATTACATGCGATACGGATTATGAAAGAGAAAAACCGAATGAAGCCCTAAAACAAAAAACAACCAAAATAACAGCATCACTCCCAGCAGTAAGAAACCCATTGGTGCGCTTCCTCGGCATCACCCCTGACATGACCAACGACAAGGTAGTGGAGGCAGTATCTAAACAGAACAAAAACCTTACAGACATGATACCTGAACAGGAATTTATATTAAAACCTATACGTAGCACCAGAGGACGCACCAGTGCCACAAGGAACATAATAATGGAAACTAGCACTGTCTTGTGGAAAGCACTAATTAACAAAAAAGTCAAAATTGGATACTTACAAGTACTAGTCGTGGACCAGTCACCTATATATCAATGCTTTAATTGCTTTGGCTATGGCCATAAGGCAAACAACTGCCAAAACAAGACTGGCTGTGGGTTCTGTTCAGAAGAACATGATACTAGAAGCTGTCCAAACAGAAAAAATATTCCTCGCTGTGTTAACTGTGGAGAAAATGGCGAAACAAAAATCTGCCATCCAGCATACAGCCAAGACTGCCCCAAGTGGAGGTAAGCTGACCAACTAGCAAGAATGTCCATTCTTTACTGCTAAAGGCTCTCAGACACAAAATACAAACAGCAGCCACTCGCCCTCATTCATCTGCTGATAAGCGGCACAATCAAATAAAATGTCTATAAGGAAACCTCGGTCGAGGATATGCGGCAACACATGAATTTAAGCAATATCTCACCACAAATACCTATGACATAGCTTTTATCACAGAACCTTACGTTGGCAAAACTAACACTTTAATGGCTATTAACGGCTTCAATATTTACCAATCACCATCAAACGGCAATAGAGTTAAAGCTTGTATTGCTATCAAGAATAATCTAGGCGCTTACCTCGGCATTACTCAACACTCTAACTGCAACCTATGCACTATCCAACTGAGTCTCGAAAATTCCAAAATACTACTCACAAGTGTATACATCGAACCTGATGAGGATATCTCTAACACCCTCAATCACCTCGAACTATACCTGGAATCTAACAGAAACGCTAAACACATCATCTGCGGAGATTTCAATGGCTGGCACTCGGCATGGGGTTCAACTAGAGACAACAAGAGAGGAACAGACATGCTAGACCTAATCATAGCTAACGACCTTACCGTATGCAACACCGGAGCCTTCATTCGAAAATATGGCACAAGGCCAAATCAGATCATCGATCATTGACCTCACTCTCGCATCGGGAAATATCCAAAACCGCATCCAATACTGGAAAATCAATCACGATGCCTCGCCCTCATCTGACCACCACGCCATCGAGTTTTCATACAACCTGGTACTAGAAAAACCACAAAAACATTTCACTAAAACCACCTACAGGTACAATACTGACACAGTGAACTGGCAAACTGTAACCACCAAAATTAAAGAAGAAGTGCAATCAGTGGGTCTGGAAGTAGCCGACTTTGAAAACTTAGACGCACATGAAATAGACGAATACATAAAACACCTCACCCATGCCATCCTAAGAGCTTGCGACCTAACTCTCATGAGAAAATCCGAACACACACGTGCAGTCTGGTGGACTGAAGAACTCACCAAGCTGAAAAAAAGGGTCATACACTTACACCACCGTACTCAAGACCTGAAACGAGGGAATAAAAATTTGGAAAACATAATCAAGGAACAACGAGATGCCAGAACTGAATATGTTAACGCTATTCACAAAACATCATCGGAGCATTTTAAGACTTTTTGCACAAACCAAACCCATGAACACGTCTGGACCCTCACTAATAAATTACTGAAAACCATTCCTCAACCACAACCTCCAACAACACTGAGAATTTCACCAAACCAATACACAAACTCGAGTCTGGAATCTGCTGAAGCACTCATGAACAAATTCTTCCCTGACGACAATCCCCTTAATGACAACAACCAACAACAGTTCCTCAGAAGCATAATAAATTCCCCTTCGACAGTCTACAATGACAGCTACTTCACACCAGAAGAGGTGCTAGAAATGAGTAAACTAATGAATTCGAAAAAAGCTCCAGGTTTAGATCACCTCACACCTGATATCTGTTATCACTTCATTGATACATACCCCCAGCTCTTTTCCCGACTTCTAAATCGCTGCCAACAGCTGTGTTACTTCCCTAAGTACTGGAAAATCGCATTCATTAAAACCATTCCGAAGCCTAACAAAACCGATTACACCGATGTTGCTTCTTATAGACCCATGGGCCTACTTAACGTCTTTGGCAAAATGTACGAAAAACTGATTGCTAAAAGATTAACTCACCATATGCATACCACCAACACAGCAAATCCCAAACAGTTTGGTTTTAAAGAACAAAAATCAACCACAGATGCCATAATTAACGCAATCGAAACCATGAAACATGCCAAACTTCAAAAAAAGATGGTAATCGCTATTTCACTGGACATTCAAGGCGCCTTCGACCATGCGTGGTGGCCTGCGCTATTTCAGAGACTACAATACATTAAATGCCCAGCAAATATATACAAAATCATTCAAAGTTACTGTCAAAATCGCACTATAGTTCTAAATTATGCCGACGCTACCTCCAGCAAAACACAAAACCGAGGTTGTGTGCAGGGATCAGTGCTTGGACCAATCATATGGAACCTCATCATGGACAGTCTACTAGACATAGCCATTCCGGACGGAAACTTTATCCAGGCCTATGCGGACGACATCCTTCTAATTTGCACCGCTCAAGACAACAAACAGTTACAAACTAACACAAATCACATCTTGCAACTTATTTCCAAATGGGGCACAGAAAACTATCTTAAGTTCGGACCACAAAAAACCCAAATGATAACCTGCACTCCGAAAGCCAAAACTTGCACAATCGTCATGGACAACATACATATTCCATTCTCAGACAATTTCAAACTCCTCGGAGTAACCATTGACCAAGAGTTTAAATTCACTGATCACTGCGAATATGTCATTAAAAAGGTCAGGAAATTATATGCAAAGCTTTGCCAATTCATTCGTCCAACCTGGGGTGTTAATTCCCTAAATGTTTCGATAATCTACAAACATGTAATAGAACCTACAGTAACATACGCCGCCGAAATTTGGAGCAGCGCCACTAAATATAAAAAGGTCACCAACGCGCTACTGAGCCTCCAAAGAGGATTCGCTATAAAGATTCTCCGTGGTTTCCGTACCTTACCTACTATCGCCTCCATAAGCCTGGCCGATCTAACACCACTTCACCTGAAAGTTATCGAAGTCGCAGAAATCCAACGAGAAAACCAAGCGCACCGGATCTTGTAAACATCTACTAACGGACTTCACCCTAGACCATCGAATCTCTCCAGCCAAACTACTCCACCCATCAGAAAGAATTTCTATTAAAATCAATAAAATAAACAGCGCCACCGACATCGAACCATACCATACAACAGGCATGCACCACGTCTACACCGACGGCAGCAAACACGAAGGAGGTGTTGGTGCAGCCTTCGTCATATATCACCCAAACGGCAGGCGCACTATAAAGCGGAAAAAACTACACAAATGCTGTACAGTTTTTCAGGCCGAGTGCGTGGCCATAGATTCTGCCTGCGAATTTTGCCTACATTCAAGAATCACTCAAATCACCGTTTACTCAGACTCCATGTCCGCCATACAAGAAATAGCCAACCGAAGCAGCACCAACCTTACCATCAACAATATACACAGGAATATCCGACAAATACAAGAAGTAGGCTCCATACATTTCTGCTGGATTAAATCCCACAGGAATTATGGGAAACGAAGAGGCTGATAAAGAAGCTAAAATCGCCGCCTCCCTTCATAAAGTGCCCGACTTCGACCTTTTCCCTTTATCATACATAAAACGGCTATGCCGCGCCGACACCAACAAAGCACGCAGTAACCTCTATCTTAACTCTACAACCGGTCTCCATCTAAAAAACTGGCTGCCGACCTCAAAAGATATCACCGATTTACGAAATAAGACCACCATCACATTTCACCTCACCCAAATTCTTACCGGTCATGGATATCACAAAACTTACCTCCACCGTTTCAAAATCACTCCCGACGACCTTTGTCCTTGCAATGGAAGCACCTCACAATCCATAGACCATCTAATTAGAGCTTGCCCAAAATTCACCAACCCACGACTGGACCATGAAATCATCTGCCACAGCCTCCAAATTGACCCGTACAACCTCCAGGACCTCATCAAAAAAGAAACGACACTAGCATCATTTTGTAAACTCACCACCACTATAATCAATAGTCTTAAAAAGTTTAACGGCACTTAGTTCATTTGTCATTATCACTTCATTCCTTCATTTTCTACTTCACCAAAAATATTTGCACCAATTTCATGTACGTCATAAAACAATATACAGGATAAACTAATCCAGCCGCCCGTACCCTTCGCGGGGTCTGGATTTAGAAACAAAGTAATAATAAAAAAAGTAAATACAGTTTTCTAACACGTGAACCTACGTACACGTGAAGGGTAAAGAAAATAAACTACATGTACATACATATAAAATAAAGTAATCTCTAATAGAAAAAAACCGGCCAAGTGCGTGTGGGACCACGCATAATGGAGGGTCTCGTACCTATAATAAAAAAGTAATATTAAAAGGTCGTATCTTCCTATTAAAGAAGTTTTATGGATAAAACTCAATAATTCTAAAACCGACAATGCTCTCAATTTTTTGCATATTTTTTGGATCTCCGGTTCAAAGGAAACGATTTTTTTTAGACTTACGGGGCGATTTTTTCTTAATATATGCACAAATAAAAAAATGTTCAAACAAACCTCAATGTTATTTTTAAAGACCTATCGAGTGATGTGCATCATGTTGATATTTAGTAAAAATTTACAAATAGTTACATGTATGGAGACTATGGAGTGCCCCCCTAAAAATATCTTTTCCAGTCATTTTACTACAAAACTAAGTAGCGGCACACAAAAATACAACTTATGTTCAAATATTTATTAAGATACGTTTTATAGTTTCCGAGTAAAATGAATGTGACATACGGACGGACCGACGTACAGACGGACAGACGGACATAACGAAACTATAAGGGGAACCCTAAAAACACTTCACAAAATAATATCTCAAATGCCATTAAAAATTATTTACAATCATAGTGCATCTCATAACAATTAGTCCCAAGACGTAATAAAAACGGTGTGCACTCACTAAATAGCACTATTTAACTGCAATTTTTTGGTTTTTAGATTTAAAAATATCGCTATACGTCTGCTTATGGGGTTTCAGGAGTTTCCTTGATTCCTCATGAATCCCGTCACTAGAATTAAATTTACGCGCGCTACTCTGGTTTTGACGATTGATTCATTTAAAAGTTGATAAATTTGATTTTTTTGACCATAATACAGTAGCACGAAGGAACAAAAAAATTACACGTGATATGTGTCCAGACCCCCCTCCCCCCTGTGGTGATCATTGATGATTTTTTCGTGACCCCCTCCCCCCCCCCCCTATACAATATGGCGCGATTAATGGACGCTCCCTATGTATTAAAATATTTAATTTAATAAAATGTAGAAATGTAAAGTAAAAATTTAAAGTTTGACTTTATGCCTTAATCAGATATTATAAAACATATAAGAGGACATAACAAATAATATTTAAAAAAAGTGACAAGTTTGCACGAATCAACGTCCTCACTAATCAACCTATAATAAATATGTACCAATATTATATTTTTGCAATAACAAGACTTTAAAACTATCTTATCAAATGCAATTCATGTGCGTTATTTTATTATAAGCGATTTCCGTTTTCAAATCCGTTACCGGACTCTTTGTTAAATTTATCGTCAATATTAATTTAGTTTTTCATAATGTCTTATGAACATATGTGACGCTCGGCGGGTAAAAGTATCTTATAGCGATTGGCGCTTACGTTGCGAAGCATCGCATTAGTATGGAGCGTCGTTAGCAATAGTGCAAGCGCCAACCGCCATAAGGTACCTTTAACCACGGAACGTCACATACTACTTTAAAACAGTTGCTAGGTAAATATTCTCCGACAAATGGGCGAAGCGCTAATGACAAGAAAGGGACATTTAAAATTCTGGATACCTCCTTCATATCCTACTAGAACTAGACCTTAATCATTACTTGATATATTTTGGATTGATGTATTGATCCAATTAAATATAGCAATATATCGATATTAAGACAGCACAGCACTAGATATGACGGGAATATTATGTCTATGCAAACTTCAAAACACTAGACCAATAGGTAGGTAATCGACTTTACATATATGAATACATGGTCCATAATCGTATGAACTCATCATAAAGTCCATACAAATGTAGCCAAGTATCATATTTGCTTGCAATTTCAAACAAATTACAGAAGGCAGTCGTCCTTGCGTTCTGAAATATGGTAAGTGTCAAACGTCAAAATGGTCAAACCAAGTATCTCTAGAGTTGAAACACGCGTTCGCGCAACAACCTTCTCTGTCATACCCATTGAAAGTTTAGTAAGACCATCCCGTTCAATCTCGGTATTATTATTGGCATGACAGCTCTATGGCTATTATGTCTAGGTCAAAATGGTTTCGGAATAAAAATCGATTATGTTTAATTATATTCTGTAAACGATTCTTGATTTCCAATTTTGATTAAAACGTTTATTATAAACATAATGATTATTGAAGCAAAATTACACTTACTGGTGAAATGTTATACCATCTTTTTGTAAACTAGACGTAGTTGAACATCTTTTGCATCTAAAAACAGCACATAAAGGCATTTTCACTGAGCTTGTCATCAACTGACAACGATGGTAGAAATGCGTGACATCGATTATTGAAATAGTTTTTATAGATGTTCCAGATTTTCCTGCCAATACTTTTGACAGAGGGGAAATGATACCTAAGGCCTCTCCTGGTTTAGAACTCTCTGCCTAGATTATATTTTCATAGAGTGCGTAGATTCGGAGGGAAAAGCGAATTTCTTCAGGATGGAGGACATTTTCCAAGGTGCTGGCGGTTCCTCGAGGTCCTCAAATGTCAAATGGTGTGGACAATAAAACGGGACCTCTAATCAACATACACACCAAATTTCAAAACTGTCCGGCATATTTTTGTCGTATTTTGATTGTGTTATAACTAATCTGAATCGTAATTAATTTGCCGTAATACCGAGTTCCGACTCTTTTCTATAAGTAGTATTTACTGTAATACCTCTTTAGATAACGATGATTGTCTAAGTTATACTACTATCTACTCCATTATACCATTTAGGAACAGGAAGTTGAATTGAATAGACTTCAAGTTTTTTCCTTATTTTTCCGCGTCGATATGGGCATAACATTTTAACATTTTGAGATTCAACATGCCGCAAATTCAACAATATGCAATTTCCACATTTATGCGAATTCAACATTTTTAGATTCAACATGCTGCAAATACAACTTTTTGCAAACTGTACATTTTAGGAATTCAACTTCCTATTCCTAAATGAATTTTTCAAAGCTAATAAAAACAACGAATAGTTTGAATTATCTTTCAATGTTTGCGGCAATATTCAATTCCAATTCAAAACTGTCACCTTTTAAAAGTTGTTTTGAGTGTGCATAGCTTTTTCATTTTTTTTTCACATAAAAGTTATAAAGTTAAATATCTGAATTCTGTTTTTGTTTCTTTTTTATTACTTTTCAATACTGTGCAATATTCCCGGAGCTCCTAAAAGTCTTTGCCTCCACACAGTGACCCGTTCATTGAATTTTGTACAAAATTAAACAAAATGTGATGGCGGTAGGCACTTAATTGTACCTTAAACCTTTTCTGTACTGTGTTTTTTCATCTCAGTATTGTCTGTTTTAATTTTTGTCTTCAGTTTTTAGGGTTCCGTAGTCAACTAGGAACCCTTATAGTTTCGCCATGTCTGCCCGTCCGTCCGTCCGTCCGTCCGCGGATAATCTCAGTGACCGTTACCACTAGAAAGCTGAAATTTGGTACTAATAAATATGTATATCAATCACGCCGACAAAGTGGTAAAATAAAAAGTGGATTTTATTTTATTAGGGTACCTCCCCTATACGTAAAGTGGGGAGTGATTTTTTTTTTCATTTCAACCCTAACGTGTGATATATGTATTGTTGGATAGGTATTTAAAAATGAATAGGGGTTTACTAAAATCATTTTTTGATAATGTAAACATTTTCGGAAATAATCGCTCCAGAAGTAAAAAAAAATGTGTCTCCCCCCTCTAACTTTTGAACCATAAGTTTTAAAAATATGAAAAAAATCTCAAAAGTCTCAAAGAACTTTATAAAAACTTTCTAGGAATATTATTTTGAACTTGATAGGTTGAATAGTTTTTGAAAAAAAATTACAAAATAATTTCTGGTCTGAGTTTGTAATTTAACCGTATAAGCAGGTGTTTAATGTACCTGTAATTTCTACAAAATCACAATGAAATGACGTGCTTTCAAATCAAGTAAAAACGGTGAAAATCGGTTCACGCAATAAAGAATTATCCCATAAAAATCATCTTCCATACTTTGAGCTCGCGCGCAATAGTTTACTTAATTTGTCGATAGATGTCGCTGTACGTGGAACGCTCATATCATATCCTACATGGCGGTGTTATTTTAACTCTTAAGTGGGGACACTTACTGTGACGGACGGAAAACTATGGAACCCTACACTGAGCGTGGCCCGACACGCTCTTGGCCGGCTTTTTATCATCATTCATTTTTGTACCTTTTCCTTTCTTAATTCAACTGGCACTTATGTTGACTTAAATAAATGAATTGTCTTTCTTTGTATATCCTTTCAATAAACAAAATAATTAAATAAGTCCATAGAAAGTTGGTGTGGCCGCTCTATCAACATTTTTTTCCATCATCATATCACTGTCGACAAAATACCATACGATGCGGCCATAAAATCTCACTAAAGAAAAATTCGCCCAATCAGTTAGGAGGCGCTTTACGAAACGAAGGGGGCGAATAAGGCGAATAACGCTGAATGGGTGCACTCCTGAGGAAATAGCTCGATCTCTCATGCCTGATTGCTTCTGAGTTATGGAATTGCGAAGCATAGGTAGAACCTCAGTAATAGGTATGCTAAACAGGAATTATGTATTGGTATTTAAGTCGTATTGATACCTTTACAAAGTGACTTTACGTAAGGCCAAAGAGTGTTTTTAATGTATGTACAGTCACGTCTGAAAATATGTATCCAAATGCCTGAAAATATGTGACAAAAACAATGTATCCAAGACTTTACGCCTTGGTAATACGAGTAGAGTCGTAGCTACATATTTTTGTAACATTAAATGTATCCATATTATCAGACGAGACTGTACCTGCCTTAATAGCGATATATTTAATTTACTCCCCGACATGTACATAGGTACTTATTGGGTATACTCATAATCGGTATTCCCTCGTACAAAAAATGGTGATGGAAATAACTAGTATCACGTTGTTGCATTAAAACTATTTTTAACGGTAGAACCTTTATGACTATTGGGATATTTGATGAAAAACTGCCGATGGCGTAAAACCCTCGGTTTAAACGATACACTATGAATTTCTTATTCTGTGCCATTCATGTTAAAGATAGTTTACCAGCCTTATCCGTTCTAGTTATAAAAAAGTAAGATGATACTACAAGATCGAAAAGAAAATCGCTGGTTGTTACGACTAATCGACGTCAAATATTTCAAATTGTATTAGTGATTAAAGAACAGAACATTCAATTTCACGATGACGAGGTTAACTTACCGAGGTTTCACTTCAACTGTGTAAGGAAACGCGAGGAAATATTTATGCAAGGTAAGCTGAGCTTAGCTCTAGTTTTTATAATAAAGCGGATGAGGGGCTTTGTTAGGCCAATTTTCTTGAGAGATTGTACGTAATTTATGAACTGGAATGAACTTGAGCGTTATTCTAACTTTTAAATTCAAAATTACGGATTTGTTATCGATATGATCTTCTTTTGTCGTTATAATAATGTTAGTCGGAGGTTAGGAGGCGGGAAGACAAACAAACGTGCTCGCTTATACGGTTGAATTTCTAATTATAAAAAGTGACTTGACACATGACTGACAGTTAAAATATTGCCTGGAATAGCAAAAATAAAATAGTCATGGGTATATGTCGATATAAAGTATCGAAAAGTGTAATGTTGTACTAAACACTACCAATACGATTCCATTTAAAGGATCCATAAACGTTAGGAAATTAAATTATCATGTAACAGCCTGAAATGCTACAATATTCAAATCAGACAAAAGTTTTGAAATACGTTGTCGCTAATAAATCGTATAGTTATGTTATACAACATATATTTTTCTATCTCGTTGAACGAGCGGAGCCTAAGCGAAGTGAAGTTATAGACAGCTTCGGATGAAACGGAAACGGAACTGTCAGCTGGCTACCTGGACATCGCTGCAGTTCGATGGCTTTTTGAATAGTTGTTCTGCGGTAACTGTAGTAACGTTTTTTCTAATCTTTATGAAATTTGTTGGGGTTATAGCAGAAATCAATATAATTTAAGAGTTCGTATATGAGCAGGATCGATCCATGGGTTATGGAGCTAGAAGGTGCAAAACAATCATCATAAGAGTCTTGGTATATTGGTCAATGCATTTACAAGGAAATCGCGAGTTCTCAGTTCGAGGCGGACTACAAATAGTTTCTGTAAATTTGAGCTCTATATTATGCAGTCGACATTTTGGATGAACATTGTTCTGGTTCTAATTCTTGCACGTCCAAAGGAATCCGTAATCCGAGGCAACATCACTTAATAATTTAATTCAACACTTCTACGAGTAATAACAACAAAACGTAACTAAAGTCCGAAGACGATATTTCTAAAAATGCCTACTTAACTACTTCTAAAATAGACGAAAATATACTTGGATAATTATTCGTCCGCATAGAATTCGGCTATTGTGTGGCCCTATGAAAGTTTTTTTTTCGGGATAAAAAGTAGTTAAGTATCCTATGTCCTATTCCTCACTCTAAGCTACCTCTGGCGCCATTTTAGAGACGTGCATTCAGCAAGATATTCACTCACAAACTGAACGGCAGGCATGTGTGTAGAAAAATCCCAATATTGGCCCGACCGCCGTTCGCTTGGAGAATTTAACTTACCAGAGCGGCCATTGACAGGCTTTCCCCTCTGCCGAAAACAATGGTCAATAAATATAACCAGTGGTCATATTTATTGTACGGACTGACGTTTATCTGACGTGGCTATTTGTACGTTACGTACGAATAGCCATACATTTGACGTTCGCCTCCCCCTCAAAAATAAGCAGACTTTTTTTGTATAGAAAATGACAGACATGGCTGCTCCGGTTGGTTGAATTCTCTAAGCCATGCGCCCGGTATTAACCCTACTGCAGGTGTATGAGTAGCCGCCTTTAGAAATTATTATTGTCTCCAATAATAGAATGTACAGAAGTTATAAATCGACTTCAATTTGTCGCGTACCGCATAGTTTTATCAACAAGTAATAGTCATTCCGTAAAAGTAACGTATTTTCCACATCATGTTGCAGCATTCTTCAGCCTTTAAGCCTTAATCAAGTTGCAGCGACAATATCGCAACCAATAAGTCGCGGCGTTTGTAGAACTCTTAATAAATAAAAATATCGATAAGAACAGCACTGGCCGAATTGCGACAACATTTGTGTTTGTTGACTTGTCAAGTCACTCCGTACAATTATAAATTCTACCTTAGTCCTGTATTCGACTAACCGGTCGGAAGCTGGTGACAGCCAGCGATAGTAGTCTATGCGTACATACTTATAGCTATAACAAATAATACCTTAACAAATTGTAATTCTGACAACTTTATGTCTTAAATCCTTTGACGTATCCTATTGACACTAAGCAATCTCATTTTGATATCCTTTTTTCATTAATTTCATAACTATTTGATAAAGAGAAAAGGATGACCTAAATAAATCAAGTCACTTCTGGAAGTTCCAAACCTGTTTAATATCAAATTATACCAATAGTCACGATGAATTTATTTCATGTATGGTATCAATCGATTCGTTTTGTTGTAAGGATAAAATGTGTAAATGGGGCTAATTGCGTCAAAGCAACACAAAAGTCAGAAATGAGATTCAAAATCTGTCACTCGCTTTTGTTTCTCAAAACGCTCCTAACAAAATGATATGCAACAGTGACGTCACGGTTGTATAGTCGCCCTGTTTAAAGTATGGAAAAATTATGAAATTGCTATTTTGACGGTAAAATATTGCGTTGATGTATATGGTTGCTATACAATTTATTTTACGATAAAATGCAAGAAATCAAATGGTGTCATTGTTTTTTTAGAAATTTCATACTTTTTTAAAATAGTAAAATTTTAGAGTTTTGAAACCTCGTATCTTTGACCCATTTCAATAGATATTATACAATTTTACTTTATTAGGATATATTTATCATTTTGCATCCATGCAACTTAATTTTATTACAAAATTCGACATGTGTCATCATCCCTATTACAAATTGTCTTTTTCGAATAGGCTTCCTTGTTTAAGGAATTGGGTGGGTAAGCGGTTTATCATTTAATTTTGTTATGGTTTAATTCTTTAGTGTTTCACTTTTGAAGTGACGGTGCCTTTGGGAAATTGCTGTTTTCTTTTAGTAAAAGTGATCACTTATTTCAATATTAAACCCATGTTTAATGGCTGGGAATAAAAAGCAAGCTGAAGATCTTGAATTAATTAAAGGGGTAGTGTTTCAGGAAAGTTTTGGTTTTTTAGTCTGTGTTTAAAATAGTACTTATTTTAATATTTTGTTATGTTGAAAAGGCAAATCGATTCGAAAAAATCGTATAGTTACATGTTGAACGTTTTTCATTACACTGAGCTTTTGTCACTTAAAACTTTCGCTATCCTCCTAGCGATTATCCCGGCTTTTTTACACGGCTCTATTGAGCCTGGGGTCCGCTCGACAACCTAATCCCAAGAATTGGCGTTGGTACTAGTTTTGACGAAAGCGGCTGTCCAAAAAATGTTACTTATACGACCACGATAATTTCGAAAAACAAGCGGACTGTAGGAAAAAATGGTTTCCGCGCAAGCCACGTGATCCTGTAGCTACTTTTAACGATCTCAAACTTAAGGATTGCGAGTACGGCTTACCTTGGTCTCCTTCCGGCGAAGCTCAGCATCCGATGGAGGCAGTTCCTCCAAGTTTCACGCAGCGGTAGGCCTACATACGTTTCACTCCTTGGTTCTACCACGTCAAGATGCACACACAGGTTATACAGCCGAACCGCAATCGTAGCGAATATTTAGATCAAATAGAAGCGGGGCACTTGTTCCACTGCCTTGGCCAGGCGAGACTCAATATTAACTTAACTTCTTTAATATTTAACTAGGAGCGTTCCAATTCCAACTCAACTCATAATTTACAGCAGTGCATACGAGAAAACTATACTACGGTTGAATTTCTAATTATAAAAAGTGACTTGACACATGACTGACAGTTAAAATGTTGCCTGGAATAGCAAAAATAAAATAGTCATGGGTATATGTCGATAAAAAGTATCGAAAAGTGTAATGTTGTACTAAACACTACCAATACGATTCCATTTAAAGGATCCATAAACGTTAGGAAATTAAATTATCATGTAACAGCCTGAAATGCTACAATATTCAAATCAGACAAAAGTTGTGAGATACGTTGCGGCTGATAAATCGTATAGTTATGTTATACAACATATCATATGTTTTTCTATCTCGTCGAACGAGCGGAGGGAGCCTAAGCGAAGTGAAGTTATAGACAGCTTCGGATGAAACGGAAACGGAACTGTCAGCTGGACATCGCTGCATTTCGATGGCTTATTGATTTTGAATAGTTGTTCTGCGGTAACTGTAGTAACGTTTTTTCTAATCTTTATGAAATTTGTTGGGGTTATAGCAGAAATCAATATAATTTGAGAGTTCGTATATGAGCAGGATCGATCAATGGGTTATGGAGCTAGAAGGCGCAAAACAATCATCATAAGACTCTTGTTATATTGGTCAATGCATTTACGTTCTCAGTTCGAGGTGGACTACTATTATATAGTTTCTATAAATCTGAGATCTTTATTATGGAGGCGACGTTTTGGAAGAACATTGTTCTGGTTCTAATTCTTGCACGTCCACAGGAATCCGTAATCCGAGGCAACATCACTTAATAATTCAATTCAACACTTCTACCAGTAATAACAACAAAACGTAACGATATTTACGAAAAGTCAGAAGACGATATTTCTCTAAAATACCTACTTAACTACTTCTAAAACAGACAAAAAGATACTTGGATAATTATTCGTCCGCATAGAATTCGGCTTTTCGGGATAAAAAGTAGTTAAGTATCCTATGTCCTATTCCTCACTCTAAGCTACCTCCGGTGCCATTTTAGAGACGTGCGTTCAGCAAGATATTCACTCACAAACTGAACGGCAGGCATGTGTGTAGAGAAATTCCAATATTGGCCCGACCGCCGTGCGCTTGGAGAATTTAACTAACCGGAGTGGCCATTGACAGGCTTTCCCCTCTGCCGAAACGTATACGGACGTATACTAAACGTGTACGGACTGACGTTTATCTGACGTGGCTATTTGTACGTTACGTACGCCACATCATGTTGCAGCGACAATATCGCAACCAATAAGTCGTGGCGTTTGTAGAACTCTTAATAAATAAATAAAAATATCGATAAGAACAGCACTGGCCGAATTGCGGCAACATTTGTGTTTGTTGACTTGTCAAGTCACTCCGTACAATATAAATTCTAGTTTAAAATTAGGGTAAATCTAACATTTCCGCTCACCTAAATACGGAGGCAGGCTTATGGATGCTGTAGGATTTAACACCGCAACGATATTTAAACTTAGAACTACGAAAATATGCTGTCGTGAAGCAGTATGCTAAGAACAAGAACGACTTTCGAAAACTATAATTATTAACTAAAACTAGGTGCGATAATAATACGATGAAACAATTAAGCAGGTAAGGGACACAGTTTGACCACGGGTCGCCTATACACTCCAGTGGCTGTGCGCACGGTGACTACACGACAGATCCCATCGGATCCGGGGTGTGTCTCGACAACGCGGCCCAGAGGCCATTTCATGGGACTCATCTGTTCATTAAGAATGAGCACCAGAGTTCCAACCTCGACATTCGGCTGCTTCTCATACCACTTTGCTCGTTGCTGTAGAGTATGCATGTACTCCCTGGACCACTTATTCCAGAAGTCCTGGTGCATCTTCTGCAGCAACTTCCAGCGTTGGGTGGGGCTAACGCGAATGTCTGTGAGGTTTTCCTCTGGAACAACCGATAAGGGCTCCATGGTGAGAAAGTGACCTGGGGTCAAGATTGACAGGTCATTGGGGTCGGTGCTAAGAGGAGTGAGCGGTCTAGAGTTCAAAAGAGCCTCACATTGAACCAGAATCGATAAAAATTCCTCATAGGTCAACCTTTGACTGCCAATAACGCGTGACAGGTGTGTCTTCACGGCTTTAATCCCAGCCTCAGCAAGACCCGAGAAATGGGGGCTGCCTTGTGGGTTGAATTCGAATCGGATTGATTCATGCGTAGCAGCATCCTTTACCAGTCGCTGGAGGATGTTGCTCGCGCCAACGAAATTTTTACCCTGGTCGGAGACCAGTCGATCGCACCGGCCACGAAGCGCAACGAAGCGTCGAAGCGCGGCTAGAAAGGCGTCGCAAGCTCCGTGTGAATGGCCTTGGTCGACGTGCAGACGAAGACACAAATGTAGGCCTTGTACGTCTTATTATCACGACCGCGGCCTAGAGCAAAGTCAAAAGGTCCTCCGAAATCGACAGCAGCGCTGGAAAACGCTTTGAGTTGGGTTATTCGATAAGAGGGTAAATCACCCATAAAGGGCGCAGGAGCGCCGAGAGGTCGTGCACGGAAGCATTTCATGCATTTCGATGTAACGGCGTGGATGGCCTGCTTTGGAGACAGAATCCAGAAATGCTGCGACAAGAGGTTGTGGAGTGTCTGGACACCGGGGTGCATGAAACGTCTGTGATATTCAACGATAAGTAGGGAGGTGAGACGATCGTCGCGAGGCAGAAGCAACGGATGCTTTACATCAAAGTCGAGAGAAGCTCGCGACAGGCGTCCGCCCACCCTCAAGAAATCCGCGTCATCCAGGAACGGTGACAATTTTCTGAACGCTTTTGGGAGAGAATTCGACAGATTATTTTTAATTTTCTCCATCTCCTGAGCGAAACCGCAAACGCGTTGTTGCGTAAACCGCACGAGAAACATAAGCGCTTCCTTTATTTCCACAGGGGTTAAAGGACCGCTTAACAAACTGCTGGGCGTTCTTTTACTTTTCACGTTGTGCACGAATCGACGACAATATGCCAAGACACGTTGAAGTGTCCTCAATGACGAGAATTTTTTCATTAAGCTTTCGACTAGTGTATCATTGTTAGATACGACGAGAACAGTAATCTTTTGTTCTTCGTGAAGAACATCTTTATCTATATACAATGACGACTTAGGTCAATTTTCGGCGGGAAGCCGGAGCCAATCAGGTCCATTCCACCAGCAAGTGTGATTAACCAGATCTTGAGGGAGTAGCCCGCGCGATCCACAATCCGCCGGGTTATCAGTAGGTAGTCCTGACATGATGCCAGGAGTCGGGAGGAATGATGTCTTGGACATGGCTGGCACGGTTGGCCACGAATGTTTTCCATTTCGACGGACACGATTTAATCCAGGTTAACGCAACACTGGAATCAGACTATGCCCAAATCTTGCCTACAGAGTGGAAAGGCTTCAGAGCCTCCACAACTGACGCCATCAGATCCGGTAACAGGACCGCTGCGACCAACTCGAGACGTGGTATCGACAATTTGCGCAGCGGAGCGACTTTGGACTTACCACAAACCAATTTGATGTCTATGTCGCCTTCACTATTTACTGTGCGGCAGTAAATTACGGCACGGAAGCCGCGTTCTGACGCATCACAAAAGCCGTGAAGGTGTAGAGTTTCGAATTCACCGACAAGACGACGAGGAACAGTCACAGAACTCAGCGACGAAAGTTGGGTCTTGAGTTCCTGCCACTCATGTCCAATGTTTTCCGGAACATCATCATCCCAGGATACACCGGAAACCCAGAGCAACTGCATCAGGCACTTGGCGAGGAACGTTACAGGCGAGAGGAAACCCAATGGATCATTAATCCTAGCTATTTCTGAAAGGATTGTGCGCTTTGTGCACCGACCATTTTGAGTATCTGTGACACGAAAACTAAAGGAGTCGGATTGAGGCCGCCACAGCAGCCCTAAAATTTTGAGAGAAATGTCAGACATTTCTTCGAAATGTTTAAAATCTTCTGAGTAAAGATCCGAGGATGGAAGGCTTTCCAAGAAATCACTATTATTAGAGGTCCATTCCTCAGATGAAAACCACCCGACGACAATATTTTTGTGAGTTCCACCTGAAGTGAGCGGGCCTGCTCGACAGAAGCTGCTCCCGTGACGACATCGTCGATATAGATATCGCGAGCGAGAACAGTTGCACCAGCTGGGTGTGAGTCTGAGGCATCTTTGGCAAGCTGAGCCATTGTACGGAGAGCTTGGAAAGGCGCAACAGAGACTCCATAAGTCACAGTTTTAAGACGATAGTCACGTACAGGACCGACGGCTGAAGGTCGCCATAGAATACGTTGGAATTCAGCGTCTCCTTCCGAAACAATAATCTGCCTGTACATCTGCCTGACGTCTCCAGTGAAGACGACAGCGTGCCAGCGGAAACGAGTGAGCAGATCGAAAATGTTAGTCTGAAGTTTTGGTCCAGCGAGGAGAGTGGCGTTCAAGGAAGCCCCATTGGCGTCCTTAGAAGCGGCATTAAAGACGACGCGAAGAGGAGTAGTCACGGAATCGCGCAATATTCCATGATGAGGTATGTAGTAAAACCTACCTTCGCTTGTGGAGGGAGGGTTCACTTCTTCCAAATGGCCTAGAGATTCATAGTCTTCCATAAATTCGACATAAGACCTTTTGAACTCAAGGTTGCAATTCAATTTGTGTTCCAACGACAGGATTCGCTTCAGAGCGATTTCTCGAGAATTGACAAAGACAGGTTTGTTCGCAGGATCGACAAAGGGTAAAGGTACTACGAACCTACCTTCTTCATTTCGAAAGTATTTAGTACGAAAATAGTCTTCGCAGCGTTGGTCCTCCTCTGATACGAAAGGTTTGGTCGGAGAACTAACGTTTTCTAATTCCCAAAATTTTTTAATGGAATCATCAATCGACAAAATCTGCGAAGGGCTCGACACGAAAAAACAATGTTTATTATTGTTACGACACGAAACGAGAGCACTTGGTATGAATTGACTTTCGTCAGATTCACCCATGACCACCCACCCATAGATGATTTTCAACAAAGTAAGCTGTCCAGATTCTTCTCGCCGTATCCCACCTAACAATGACGAGACGAAAAGTTGTGCGTTAAGCAGAAGGCCCACCGGCGCTGAGTGAGCAAAATCTGGATCAGCAAGCGACAAATTTTTTATGTGTGACCACCCCGACGCATCGACAGGTTGAGGGGGTTGGTCGGCACATATTGGCGACAAAATAAAAGCTTTAAGCTTTATACTCGACGAAAAATGTTTATTATCAAGAAGCTTGATTTCACATTGTCATGTGCCAGGAGCCAAACGTTTTTTGAGAAGGATTCCCTATGCCATACACTGTGTGTTGGCCACTGACATCATACCCCAGCATTTCAGCACAAGATTTAGAAATAAAGTTGCATGCACTAGCGCCATCTAGTAGCGCACGCACTTTTCTGAAGTTACCGGCACTATCACGAATGAACATATTTGCAGTAGCAAAGAAAATAGTATTTTCTTCATCGACAACAGTTAAGACAGTGTGGCTACCACCACTTCTTTTGTTATTATTCGATGGTGTGACATCAGTACCAACCTCAGTGCTTGTAGGTACTTGTGTATTTTTGGTAAAATGTAATAGAGTATGGTGCGAACGATTACACACACTACAACGAGAGGCCCGACAAGTTTTTACTCTATGAGTATTCGAAAAGCATAAAATACACAACCCTTTTTCTTTCACAAAGCTGAAACGACTCTCATTGTCCAAATCTAAAAATTTGTTACATTTAGCAAGACTATGTTGACCAGTACAGAAGGTACAAGTTGGACTGGAGGCACTCGAAACAACTAATGCAGTTTTACTTTTAGTCAGCGGCTTAACAATCGGAGTTTTAATGCTTGAGTTTTCTAAGGCCTTACTCCTTTTCTCAATGAAACTTTTTAATTCATTAAAATCGGGTATGTCGACATTGGACGTGAGCTGTAATTCGAAGGCTTCACGAGTCTGGACATCTAACTTCGACCAAAGCAAATAATACAGCATAAAGTTGCTGTCCGGAAGGTCATACTTTGACAGTATATTTAAATTCTCATTAAATCTATATATATATAACTCAAAGGTGACTGACTGACTGACTGACATAGTGATCTATCAACGCACAGTCCAAACCGCTGGTTCTAGAGATTCCAAATTTGGCACGTGAGTTCCTTATAAGGTCTAGGGGTGCGCTAAGAAAGGATTTTTCAAAATTCATCCCCTAAGGGGATGAAATGGGGGTCCAAAGTTTGTATGGGGAAACAAGATTAGTTAGTCTATTTTATTCGAAACTTCACAGAAGTATTCCTAATAATAAATGAGTAAATAAGTGTTGCAGGTTTTTTGAGAATTCAACCCCTAAATGGGGGAAATGTGGTCGAAAAGTCTGAAAATCAACATGGGTATTGTTTCTATGGTTTATCGGGTCGTTGATTACGAAAACAACAACGATTTTAAAATCCGACGTGGCGGACGTGAAATACCATCTCCCCTGTTAGGGTACAATGGGGTTGAAATGTCTGAACATCCATATGGGTGTCGTTTTTGTGATTTTTTGGGACGTTAATTAAGAAAGTGGCATCGATTTTGAAATTTAATATTGTGGATATAAAAATTCTTGAAAATATTTGTGCCAAATTGCAATCTTCTTCTAAATATATAAAAGAAGAAACTGACAGACATATCAACCCACAGCCCAAATGGCTGGTTCTAGAGATTCCAAATGTGGTACGTAGGCTCCTTATAAGGCAAAAGGATGCACTTAGAAATTATTTTTAAAAATTTACCTACTAAGGGGGGAAATGGGGTTCAAAGTTTGTATGGGAAACGAGATTAGTTCAACTATTTTATTCGAAACTTTACAGGAGTATTCCTAACGATAAATGAGAAAACAAGTGTTTCAGCTTTTTTGAGAATTCAACCCATAAGGGGGAAATGTGGTGACAAAATTTAAATATCAACATGGGTATTGTTTCTATGGTTTATCGGGTCGCTGATTACGAAATCAACACTTAAGGGGGGAAATGGGGGTTGATACTTTATATGGGGAATTTTTAAACGTTGAACCAATTTAGACGAAACTAATTTTTGGGACAGTTTTTATCTCGAAAATTGATCTTTAAGGGGGTGAAATGGGGGTTGGAGGTTTGTATGGAGATTTTTTTACCGCGAACCGATTTAGATAATTTTGTTGTGGATATAGTTTGAGTCCCAGGAAACAAAATAGAATATTTTTTAAGCCGAAAATCAATCTTAGAGGGGTAGAAAACATGTTGGTAGTTTGTATGGCGAATTATTAACCGCTGAACAGACAATTGAAATGAAACTTGGTACATATTATATAGATTGAGTCGCAGTAAACATTATAGGATAGTTTTTATCTCGAAAATCAACCCTCTAGGGGGTGAAACGGGGGATGAAAGTTTGTATGGGAAATTAATAACCGTTGAACCGATTTAGATGATTTGGTATGGAGATATTTTGCGTTCTGGGGAAGGATATATAATAGTTGTTATCCCAGAAGTCATTCCTTAAGCTGGTAAAAAGGAGGGTGGATTACTAATTCCACGCAAATGAAGTCGCGGGGAAAAGCTTCTATTCAAGAGTAGAAATCTGTATTAATCATAATCTCTCAGTAGTAAGTCGTTGATGGCGTAACAATCAACCAATTATTGCAATAATTTCTTTAAAATAAAAAATGAGGGAACCGCCGTCTTCTAAACGTGGTATACCGAAACCTCCAGAATGTAACGAATACTTTTCCGAAAACCGCTTCTAAATCAGTTCAGCGAAACGCAAGATGATCGCGGACAAACATACATTCCTACATATAGATAAATTAACGAGAGCATGGAACTGCATATGTAGTAGTATTGTATGTTTACAGGCATTCTATATTTGAATTTTCTATTTTCTCGTACTATCAGCATAAAAAGAGGTTTGTTATATATTGAAGAAGTAAATACCAAAATAATGTCAGTGTCAAATGGTGAATATTATTTTTATTTACGTTGTGCATATATTTTTACGTCTGATTTTATTGTTTTCTCACAATTATCAGAATAATTTTGTGTCAGCCCGTACGACTAAGTGTAAGTTACATAATTTTCAAAAAAATGGCAGTGAGTAATTTTGGTCCGATTGAGAGTCAAAGTAAGCAAATTATTTTTAACTGTTATAAATATTTTGAACTTGAACTGAAGAAAAATTTAAATTCCCCTTACACCGCTGCCCAGTTAGTTGAAAAAGCTACAGGTGTTTGTCTCTCTACTGTTTATAACATTGTCTGAGAGCAATAGTGAGAAATCCGCAACAACAAAGAAATTCACCGCCCCGAGAAATAAAAAGTTACGTACTTGTCCGTCATCAGCAGTAGACGATTTTGATCATGAAGTCATCCGGAGAACTATCTACAATGTTCATCTGTCCCATAAGCAATTTCCAACCTTAAAGGCACTCCACTCTGTGTTAAAATCCGATATAGATTACAAATTTGGCATTTCCACCTTACGATAACAAATACAAAAATTAGGATTTAAATGGAAAAAGACCGAGGACAACCGAAAAATATTAATGGAAAGACACAACATACGACCTAAGAATAAATAACCTTACCAAAATTGCGGAATATCGGTCTGAAGATAGACCACTAGTTTATACTGATGAAACCTACATCCAACTTCACATGTGTCCGGAGAGGCTTGGACCGATGGAACAGAATTTGGTGTAAAAAAACAAATCAGTACAGGCCAGCGGTTAATAATAGTGCACGCAGGAGGAAAAGATGGTTTTATTCCCAACGCTTTGTTAATGTTTAAGCAAACCAAAAAACGGGAGATTACCATGACCTTTGTCAACTACGAAAAATGGTTAAAAGAAAAATTAATACCGAACCTTAAACCGAATAGCGTACTTGTCGTAGATAATGCGCCCTATCACAACAAACTTTTGAATCGTGCTCCAACGTCAAATTCTCATAAACAAGAAATGATGGATTGGTTGACAAAACACAACATTTCGTGTAGCCCGTTGATGTACAAAACCAGTTTGTATGATTTAATTAAACAAAATAAAGAGCGGTTTCGTGAGTACCACATAGATGCAGTTTTAAAAGAACATGGCCACTCCGTTTTACGATTGCCACCGTATCACCCGACATTCAATCCGATCGAAAATATTTGGTCCATGGTAAAAGGATATGTAGCGAAAAGAAACGTTTCATTAAACATGCAAGGCATTATGAGTTTAGCAACTGAACGAATGAATACTATTACTGCTGAGGACTGGGAAAATATTTGTCGCCATGTCGAAAGTGAAGACAGTAAATATCGATGTCAGGAAGGGGAAATAGATCGAATTTCAAACAATCTTATTATCAATACTTGTGACAGCTCAGATGAAGAACATGATAGCGACTAAAAGCAAAAAACAGAGGACTACTACTTATTCCATTTCTTAAGGGTATGTAATTTTATTAAATTAAGAGAAAATTATTCTCCTTTTGTTGCAAACGGTACAACCACTACAAATGCAATTCCATGATCTCGATAATTCATCTATACAAACATACGAGTCTAACTGAGAACCTCCTTTTTTAGTACTTTTAGTACGCGGGCGAAGCCGCGGGAAAAAGCTAGTGTTCTATAAACTCTCTCCAAATCGTTCCTGCCCTTAACGGCCTCACACTTAAGCATCCTCTCGTAGTGCATCACACAAATCTGACGTTTTCTATCATAATAACGACAAAGAGTGTCATAACCGTTAACATAGTTTTCATTGGACAAAGGAAAACTTCGTATCAATTCATAAGCGGATCCCTGCACGCTCGACAACAGGTAATGTAATTTTTCTACATTGCTAACAGTGTCCCGTATGATGAATTAACTAATCAAATAATTCTTTAAAGGACACCCAGTTTTCAAGTTTACCATCGAAAGGCTTTATAGATATTTTAGGAAGCTTCGCTAATTGATTTTCAAATGTCACAGGTTTTACCTCGGTTTTATCACTTACTTGACTTTGAGGATTTTGCCTCAACCTAAACTTAATGGATTTTAAACAGTTCTCAAACTCGTTGGTAACCTCCAACTCTTCATCGCGCTACGCTGGCGTAAGCGGCCTTAAGATGCGGAGCTGGGCCTCATGAAAATCCTTCTCCACATCCTTGAGGTCTGATTGATTGTAGCCCTGCAAGTCCGATCGCTCCATATTCTCTAGTCTAAAAATGGCATACGACCGCGCGATACGATAAGCTTGTACAGTCAGAGGTTCCACTTCACTGCTATGTTCATTGTCACTCATATTGTATTAATCCCGATACGAACAAACGATAAAATGATTTACTTGTACAAATGCAAGTTCAATACAGTATAAATAATTAAATTTAAGTAATTGAACCGGTATAGGTAGTAAACAAAACAAATTCTTATGACACTTGACGTTTGACGTCTTACAGATAAACTATTCCTACTTTTATAAAACGTTTCGTTTCACGCGAATATATTTGACAAGTAACAGACTTAATTAAGTTACGTTTCGCTACTTGTTAATGTTGAGTCTATGGTAATGGAAAGGAAGGTGTACTGCCAACCAAACGAAAGAAACGAAAGCGACAAAAGATGGCGTACACCTCACGCGATATAACAATGGCCAATGCAATTTCTCAAGTACCTTCGAAAAGTAAAAAAAAAACAAATAATTTTACAAAATCACGAAAAATTGCTTGGAAGCTTACGACAAAGTATGATGTGATGAAGGACCAATAAGATCACTCGTAGTTTTCCAGGAAATTAAAAACCAAGAATACTATTAACATCCATTTATATAGCAGGAGTTCCCTTGACTGACGGCTGACTTTTTTCCTTCACCGAAAAGCAACTTGTAAATATCAAATGGTATTTCGCTGGTCAAATGATATTTCGTACATAAATTTCGAAAAACATAGTGGTATGAGCCGGGGTTTGAACCCACGACCTCCGGATTGAAGACTGACGTCTTAACGCCAGGCCACCAGCGCTTGTCACTTACAACTTTACTGAATAAAAATGCTGTTTGGGTTGGGCTAAAAATACGACTTTCTTATAAATCTCTTGGTGGACTTAATAATACTTTGTACACATTTCTACTTATATACTCGTAGTTGGCTTAAGAACTCAGCTTACCGGCGAAAGACAGGGGCAATAAAACTGAGTGATATTCAGATAACAGCGGTCCAATATGAAGCAATAAAAGTGACCTATAAAGACTGCAAAATCCCTAGCTTGCGGTAAAGCAGAGAGCGCGCGAGAGTAACACTAATAATTATTAGGCTTGCTACATTACTGTAGTACATATTTTAATTTGAGCGAGAGGGGGGCTTGGCAATTTCACAACTTCTGAGTTAAGTCGCTGGCGAAAGTTCTAATTTGAGCTCAAGTTGGCGACGACGTCTTTAGAATAGTTTTTGTTTTTTGTTGATTTACGTAGTTCAGTGTGTAATATTAATAGCTTATTGTGCGGTGATCTAACGAACAAGTGTGCAGCTAATTAAATTTGTTTCAAAATTTGTTTCAAAACGCGCGTAACCACTTTAGTTGACAATCGATTATCCGGCCACTACGTGTTTGTTTGTAGGCTCCCTACAATACGCAATGCCTCTACCAAACAACGTTGCCTATATTTATTTAATTTAATGTAATAAAAAAGTGTAAAACGTCGTCATTCAAACGGAAAAAGCCATTTTTATATAAAAAAAGCTAATAATTCATAAAAAAAGTACAAATGGTGGAGGTACCATACCAGGAGATGACATTCGCTCTGCTGTGCCCTACCACACTTAGCGAGATTTCATTCCCAGTGCCCATACCTCTCTTTTGGACGTAGTTTAAGGACATACCCGGGTACAAAACTACACTTAAGATAGGTACTTGTTGGGATTCCGTAGCAAAAAACTTTCAATTTCATTGTGGCTATCAATCTGTCATCCTTATAGCACCTATTGGTTGTATACGGGATGTAATTTTATTTTATTTTATGAATATTTCATATATCGCTACCTACTTAATTCGGTATTTAAAATAGAAAATACTTGATAGGTAGCCAAAAAACAAATCTTAATGCGTGGTACATCTCAAGTTTTTTATTAACTTGCACTCTCTCACGGCATCTCTAAAAGGTAGACAATGTCAAATGGGGATTTCCCGCAAATAGTAATGAAACGGGGCCACAATACGGATAGGTACGGACTTTGCGGGCCGCCGTTTGGGCCGAAGTTTTAATTGAACTGCCCCTCAAACTTGACCCGTCCGACAACCTTGTTTCAGCACTTTTCTACTCGACCGTACTCGACTGACCACGCACTTAGTAATAATGGTAGGTAGGTAGGTAGGAGATTTTCATTAATATGTACTATGAAGTGACGAAACAGGGAGAGTTAATTTCATACTAGGCAGAGCCGAACCAAACAAATATAATATCTAATTTACCACAAAATAAAATATTTCACATTTTTCATCGCTTTTTACAATAGACGGAGAGCTAGCCACGTCAGATATGACACAATAATGAGAGCAACGAAACCACTCTCGTTAGTTTGCTATACTATGTTTATTTCTAGATTCGAACATCTGGCAGCTGTAAAGTGGTAAAGGGCAAAGAATGCAAACCACTTTAAGAATACAAATCGTAGAGTTCTGGTTTTGATGCGGTATTATGAGAAATTATATAAATGATTAGATTATATCATTGCCAAAACTTTCTGATGGGGGAACGTAGTCCAAAACGACGTATGATGTAATTCATAGTTTGTCGTCTACTGTTTCTATTTCCGTAATGATACGCAATGTATTGTTCTAATGTTTAAATGTAGGCCCCGTCCTCTATAAGTAAAACAACTTTCGCAGGTTTTACCTATTTTAGTAACGATTAATTTACTTCTTTTCACATCTTCTCTCATCTACTCAAAGGTTAACTGGAAGAGATCCCTTAAAGGGATAAGTTCGCCTTTGTACTTACGTTTTCCTATTATTGCATTGTTTTTGACTGGTTTTGTACAATAAAGAGTTTTTACATTACATTAATATCCAAATGGAAAATTTTGCTAGTTTCTTACTCTGACCTCAACCCATTAAAAGCAGCGAGATGCCCGGATTTATCAATGAGGATAGTATTGCAATCTTACTAGACGGGTTTCGTTGCTCTCATTATTGTGTCATATCTGAGGTGGCCAGCTCTTAGTCCACAAGTAAAATACGCGGTTAAGTTCCGGTTACGAGTAATTTGATGACTTCCTCGTTTAAGAAAACAAGATCCATTACTCCGACACGTGTAACATTACGGCATAGGCTTATTTTCGGGTCAGAGGTGTAGGGTTAGAAACGGTGTAGTTTTTTTTTTCTCTTTTACTTTGATTACTTTGAACTATTTGACGTGTAAAAGTGCCCTTGTGGCCTACTTACTGAATAACTGTTTGAGTTTGAGTTTGAGTATGGGATCAAACTGGAAATCCAAAAGTTTTATGTTTGAAGTACCGTAATATCGAGAAACACGATCAGCACGCAAAAAGTGACTGAGGACTTGCTGTAGACAGCCAATCGTCCTAAAGTTGGGGACAGACGGCATACAACCACAGCCCTCTGCCACAAGACCTTAGCAGAAAACAGAGATTTTAAACCATGTAGCCAGTGGTTGGTGCCAAATTCTACATGACCTTTAAATGCCCTTGGTGGCTATGGCTAGGTGTGCGTGCTCTGCCAATCATTGGCAGAAACGGTTGGTTGGTTGGTAGCCATGGAGCCGCTCGCTTCAACCACCACTCGCTCCAACCAAGGTCACGTGGTAGAATCTGCAGCTATCTGCCGTCTGGCCACAACTTAAGGAAACTGCTAGTCACAAAGGGCCGACAAAGCACTTGGTTAAAATAAGACTAGTGTAAGCAGAACTACCGAATAAGCGCGTGACTGCGTTAAATATTGTAAAGTTATGTTTGTTATTTACCTATTCTCGGTAGAATCTATTGGGGCTGGATTCTAACTTTAAAACACGTATAGACACAACCAACTCCAATACAACTCCAATGCATTAACTATGCAATACAGCTAGCGCCTAAAAGCCTGAATCAGAAATATCAGAATTTGCTTGAAAATTATTCCGATGCAACTCCAATACAACCTCAATATTGGTTGATTATTTGTAGTGTCTTGGAGTTATGTTGGAGATGTATTGTGTTTTTAATGTATTGTTTATGTATTTCAAAATCAGAATACGGAACATTGTGAGTTAAATTTAGCTAGGATTTTAAATTTACCTTCATTACAGTTATTATCTATAACATTGACATATCTACGTCAAATAATAACGAAGGTTACATAAAATTAGAAATAAGTTTGACATGTTTTCTCATTTTCTCATATAATTAAGTAAATTGTAATATTGCGGAAATTATATTTTATTGCTGTAAGTATTAATTATTTAAATTGTAATGAATTCCTAGTTTTACTTGAATGCTATTTTTTATGTTTGACTTAGATCGTATTTTTTAGTTTTAGAATATCAACTACATATGTTGCTATGCCCTGACAGGGTAACTATTCATGCACCTAAAACATGTTAACACCTTAATGTAACCATGGTTCGCAATAAATAAATGAAAAGGTAATATTATTATTGTTACATTAATAAAATGTCTGTGTCGATAAAAACGTTAGCTAAAAGTTAAAAAAAAGCCTTTGTAGCATTGTAAAGGCTACAAAGGCTTGTCAAGTTTATTTGATAACATATGAAAACATTTTTACTTAAATTTTGGAGAAAAGTGATCCCAATGGGCACTGATGTCACTTAGATTCGCAACGTAATTAGTAATATACTTATCATGAAAGATATTACGTAACTCAATAATATTGAATGAACTTAAGGTATTTTTGTTCATTAGTTACATGGGTAGAATCGTTTCAAAATGACTAATTAATATTACAATAAAATTATAATAAAAGGTTATTAAAATAAATGAACATTGATAATCCAGTCCATTAAAATGGAGTTTAAATTAAACCTTCAAAATTGTTGTGAAGTAAAATTTTACTGATGTTGTATTTACATAGATACGCCTGATTGATGAAAAACAAATACATGTTATTGCAGTTTTTTGACTCATTTTATCATATTTATATTAATTTTATTTAGTAAAAGTATGCACTAAATAAACTAGGTAAGTAATCACAGCTTTGTTAGGCAAACAATCTTCACTTCTTTTTCTCAGGATATTCGCGTCTACTGATGCTGGACTACCTCGTTCTGGAATTCTTATGTCGCTCTTGGTGCGAAACGGCGAATCTATCCAGGTCAACCCTGCCATTTTTAATGTCGTCCGGCCATCTGTCTCGTGGCTTTCTGTAATGTCGGTTTCCCATTCAAGGTTTCCAAAATGGCTGTAGCAACACAGGTTCCCCCTTTTTTCCACAGCCATTTATAAATCTGAAACTTCAATTTTTGGTGTTTGTGACGCACAAATACCTCCGCTAATACGGCATAGGTACACGCGTCTTTGATTGACCAGATAAAGCATACAAAAATTGCATCCCTTTATAATGTCAAATCAAATAAAAGTCGTCAAATAAAAGGAACCTCTGACTTAGGTATTAAATATACAAAGATCTCTTGCTTGAATTTGCTCAGGGGTAATGCTGACACTACTGACCAAGGTATATTTGCTTTAGTGAGGTTTCCTTAACCAATCCATTTCCGATATTACACTGGCACGTCAAATGCACATCTGAAATGATGCCCCGGCGGGGGGGCTGTTCCTCTACAACATCAGTTTGCGGCCGATTAATCGGTAATACTGATCCAAACGCTGCACCATCTACGTTCCTATTGGTTCTGCTAATTCTAAACCGACCAATGTAGATGGTGATTTGGATATCGTCTAAACTGCTTAGCAAGCTGGTTCTCCATTGTACGTACAGATACAACATGTTGTACATCACGAATAATGTTGCTTCCTTTAACACATGACATGTTTTTTTCTCACACAGTTACTGACCAGGGCGCATAGCCAACGTGACAATTGTTAACGCTCTGTAGCGTAACGTAGTCACCTCTCTCTATCACTCTTGCATATTAGTGCGACAGTGACAATTGCGTTTCGTTTGCTACGGAACGTTTACGATTGACACGTTGGCTACGAACCCTGGTGATGATCCTTCCGAACGATTTCGACCATGGAGACCATTTCAACTCCTAGTTAGTTGTACGGCGCTCGTGCGCCCGGAGATGGCTGACGTAGCCGATCTTCGAGATAAACCCCCGTGCACGGGTTATTCCAGACCATCAGTCTACATCGCATACGGTCTAGAACGCAAAATGTCTACATCATTTTCGCCGTTTCATCTTTACGTTAGCGATGTCGACAGAGCCCCGTCGCCGCGGGGCTCCTATTTCTGTGGTGATTGCCCTCCGGCCATTAGAAGATAACTAACGAACCTAACCTACCTATGAGTGGTCATTTTGCGTTCTAGACTGTTTGCGATGTAGGTAGACTCAAAGCTATATAGCCAAAATATTACACTAGTCATTTTGCGTTCTAGCTAGACCGTCAGCGACTATACCCCGTGCACATTGAGGGCATGTCCTGGCCAGGTATATTGTCAACATAGATCGTACTGGCATAGCCATACATACTGGTTGCCTAGGCTTTCGTTCGCACATGGTCGCTAAGCTATCCCAACGAGTACTGGCTAGGGACTCGTCGGTAATTGCGATCGGCCTCAATGGGCATAATTAACGAAGTAATCACTGCGACGGTTGCTTCTTGGGTTTTGAATATGCATTGATTGAGTTTAAAGACTTTGTAGTCTGAGTGCAGGATTATAGTCCGAGAGAGTGTGATATCTTTTGTCTTTGCTCGATGGATTCGGGATTTGCTTCAAAAATGTACTCATATTGAAAATGTGTCACTTTGTACGGGCTTTTCTATACGGAATTACTCGTTTTCATTGTATTGTACCAGTTTGGTGTGAGTAGTAATGGACAGGAAGTTGAAACATTTCATTCCATTGTTTTCATTGTTTCATTCATTATTATTATTATTTTTTTTTTTTTTTCGTTGTATATGGACTGAAATATTTTTATTTTTTTTAAGAAAGAGGAGGCAAACGAGCAGACGAATCGCCTGATGGTAAGCAATTACTGCCGCCCATGGACGCCCGCAACACCAGAGGGGTCACAAGCGCATTGCTGGCCTTTAATATGGGAATACGCTCTTTTCTTGAAGGTTTGAAGGTCGTATCGGTCCGGAAATACCGCAGACGACAGTTTATTCCACAGTTTTTTTGTTTTTTGGGCCTCTCTACCCACTACTACGTCAATTTCAAAAACAATACCAAACCTTATTCTAAGTAATATTTAGTAGTTTCTTCTAGTACTAAGGAAAGACTATTTATGCATATTTAAAGCATGTAAGTGTTCAAGGTATTAAATGCTACCTAGTAACACGTCTAACAAATGCTGCAGCAACAAAACTCTGAATTAAATAGAAGGAGCAACACCTGCATGTTGACGTAAGTAACATATATACAGCGCAAAGGCTTTGTTTACACCGAAATCAGAAACGAGTGCATAATAAAGATGTCCATTTCCATACAAAGTTGCGTTCATCAGCTCAGTAGAGAGTATTGAATTTAAACTTACATGAGACATAGTAACACTAGCAGATTGCTCTCAGGTATACAGGGTGCCATCTGAGACGTGATCAGTTATATGTTTTTCTAACTCCATAAACAACTAGCAGTTGAATGCCCCAACTTTGACTAAAACCAGACATTTTTGTTTCTTTTTTTTTACATGTTCTTGGGCTAGTTGTTTATGGAGTTAGAAAAACATATAACTGATCACGTCTCAGATGGCACCCTGTGTAGTTATAGTTTCGCCATGTCCATCTGTCCGTCTGTCCGCGTTCTAGCTCAGTGGTCGTCAGTAGTAGAAAACTGAAATTTGGTATGAGTATGAGTATTCATCTACGGAATAATGGTAAAACAAAAATTGTCTTTTTATTAGGGTACCTCCCATACACACATGAAGCGGGGGTGAATTTTTTTGGCTCCAATCCTATTGTTTGGAATATTGTTGTATAGGTATTTAAAAAAAAATTGGGGTCTTTTATAACAATTTTTGGATTAAATCAATAGTTTCGTAAATAATAGCTCCTAAAGTTTAGAAAAGTGCGTCCAAAAGGCGGCCAAATTATATTTGGCTGCCTAATTAGTAATTATTTAGAACTCGTTAATGTGGCACAACTTTGAAGAAAGATCACATCTTCTCCTATCGTATTTTTCTTTCATATGTGTGTGGTCTTCATTATTTATCTGTCTCTGCCCCGAACCCGAACAAACTGAACAAAGCAAATAAATACGCCGCGGAACGAGCTCGCACGACACGGGAACTGTATTTTACTTTACTTTTAAGCGTAATACAGTAAGCCTTACACAGTTACTAGTCTCCACCCGCAACTTCGTCTGCGTAGAAGTGGTTAAAAACCTTCTACCCATTTGGGTTACATTTTCTAAAATACTTTTTTTTTCTTTTTTTATTTATTATACTACGACGTTGGCAAACAAGCATACGGCCCGCCTGATGGTAAGCAGTTACCGTAGCCTATGGACGCCTGCATCCCCAGAGGATTCACATGCGCGTTGCCTACCCTTTAGGAACCTATTCACTCCTTTTTTGAAGAACCTCATACTGTAGCCCGCTGGGAAAACCTCGGCAGGGAGTTCATTCCACAGCCGCAGCGTTCGTGGAAGAAAATTCCTCTTGAACCGTACTGTGCGCGACCTTTTGGGCTCCAGGGTGTGAGGATGAACACCCTGCCGGCGGCGAGCGGTACGGTGATAAAAAACTGCCGTGGGCATCATATCAAACAGTTCCTCGGAGCACAGCCCATTGTACAAGCGAAGCAAAGCGATTGTTGTGTTTTCTTAGTGGAACTCCATAACATATTTTAAAATATAACGGTTACACTCACGTCTCTTTAGTCCAGGGATTGCACAACCGGTTTTATTAAATACCCGTAAACAAACTGTCAAACTAATAGCGGTTTAAATTTTATACCTGTATTCAAATTAGAGGTACTATTTTAATATGATAATATCATTATGACAATTCAAGTCCTAATTTCAGTATTCTTTACCGGTATTCAATACCTATATTCAATGAATGACAATTTTATTACTAGTGCGAGTGAGACATCTGTATCTAAGTTACGGTCTCTATCGGGCCGAATTTATACCTAACTGACTAGTTCGACGACAGACGACAGACCTGCTAGTCTAATATGGTCGGATTTTTATCACCTGTCACCATAGCTGTCACGTTCTAACAAGTACGTAAGTGCGAAAGTGACGCATGACGAGATAGGCGATAAAATGACAACCATAATACGCATTCTGCTAAGGCGTTCCTATTTCAAATTTTCTAGAAATAAACCAACTAAATATAGTAGTAGTACAAAGTGTCGTATTTCACAAATTAATTTCTGACTTTTCTAGTCTTATGCCTTTTAGGTGCTTGTCTTTTGACTTCTTATACCGCTAATAAAATCGATTACAGGTAAACATGTCATTTGCAAACACCGATAATGCTTTCGAATACCGGTAATACTTTACCGCTATTCATGGTTTTATATTCATTCAATATAAATAGTGAAATTCAAGTATAACCGGTTAAACCCCAATTACAACCGGTTTTGAGAATACCGGTAACGATCCCTGCGTTTAGTCACTTCGCGCGACATGTTTCGGAGAACCTAGGTCTCCATCTTCAAGTACTAAGAGTGCTATTTGAACCGGCCCGTAGCGCACTACTGCACAACGCGTTGCCGACTGCTGGCTGTGGCTATTACACATTGAAGAATTTATGCCATTATTTTTGAAAAGGTACCGTTTGGCGACAACTACAGATTCAATGTTGTATGCGAGCATTATAAAAGCGCTACCGACGGCCACCAAATCTAAAATAATGGTACATATCTACAGGGCCTCGATTCGACTTGCCAAACTGTGAGACGTGGATGTCACACTTGTATCACTAGTGGATAGAGTGATATCCATCCTGTCCACCCGTGTCCACACCTAACTGTCAAGCTGTCAGTAGGTCTCGCTAGAGCGTTTTGTCTATGGCTATGGCCACCATTTTAGATTTCTCTTGAGTGATTCCACCCCAATTTCAACTGTCACAAAAGTGTGATATCATAGTTGTCTCGCAAGCTACTGTCAGTGATTCCATGTCGAATCGCAGCCCAGATGTGCAAGTTGCGGAAACTTTCCAAATCATTTTCACAAGAAATACAGGAAATTGGTAATTTAAGAGTTTCAATTCCCATACAAAAATAACCGAAATTTTCATATGTGGAAAATTTCTCAATTTTGGAAACTTACGTCGGCACATCTGCAATACATCCAAATTACAAGGTTCTTAGTGTTCACACTGTTCGTTATCCGTCGATCTCTGGAAAACGCGACTGTTTCATTCTTGTAGGTTTGAATTTAAAAAAAGAAGTAATATATTACTTAAAGAGGAAGATGCAGCTATAATATTTACCATTATTTTGTAACCAAAATGTTGAAAAAACATAAAGTAATAGCTATTAAAACGTTTTTACTTTAATTTATACTAATTTTAAACAATAATTACGATTTTAATTAATGTGAAACGGGACGTATTTTAATCCACCAATCATCGTCTGGTGACGTCACTCTTGTTTTGACAACTATGGATGGTAGAGTAAAAGATGACAATCTCATATGACGGAATTTAACGCCTTTTGACGGACACTTTTGCAACATAGAGATTGTCATTCTTACCATCCATAGAACCAAGGATGAACAAATATAACGACTATGGCGAGTGACACTGACATATATAAGTGACGTCACAGGGACTGTAGCTCCGTTTGGGCGCGAAAAAATTATAGTATTTTCGTTTTTTAATACACTCGTGGTCTATTCTACGTGCAATTCTTTCAAATTAAAGCAAAAATAAAAATATTGAATCTTGCCTATTGTGGAAGGAATAATGCACGAAGTAAAGTAGAAAGTGAAAAGAAGACTAAAATAAAGAGTAAAAAATCGCAACTCCTGATTCACTTACCATTTAACCAATTTTTCATCACATTCGATTTGTTTTATGCTTCTCAAAAAAAATCTACCTACTTCAATAAGACCGTGCAGTACTTACGCACACCAATATTCTAAGACTTCCAATAACAAAAATCCGTTCATTGAAATCACTGTCCTATCTCCTGAACTTAAGATTTACATTTGTATGAAACAAATGAGAGATATACGGCGTTGGGGAAGTTACTTACGTTTGGATGTCTCAGGTGTTTTTGCTAGAAGATTTGTTGGCGCAAGGAATATTGCAACTGAATATGGAATGGGTGCACATTTACCTTTGGGACATTTATGTGAACAAAATGATGATGGAATGGTCAATAAGCGTTTTAAATTGGGTTTACTTCACTGTCATGCATTTTTAAAATATGAGATAACATACTAGCTGGCATAGTAAATGTTTTTATAATGTAGGTACAAATTTGGCTGATACATAGCATAGTGTGTCCAGATTGAACATATGATAGTTTGACAGTCACGTCAGTAAAGCAAAAAAAACGACTCCGTAGTGTGGGTTATAATCACACGAACCATTTTGGACTACTTTTGACTCCCCAAATCCTTTAAATCTATTTCATAAGTTAGATCACGACTATAGTATAGTTAGAGCTTTTCAGTAGGTATAAATAATTTGAAAATATGCTATTTAACGTCGCTAAGGTAGACAATGTATGCAACTGTGTTCACAAAAACGTCTAACAAATAATGAAAAATTGGCACGCGTCTAATAGGTACAGTAACCTGCAAATGTATACATAAATAATAAATTAATATGAGGGGACAATCTTACACAAATCAACCTAGTCCCAAACTAAGCAAAGCTTGTACTATGAGTAGGCGACGATATAACTACTTATATAGATAAATATATACTTAGATAACATAGTATCTTTCTCAATACGGGCCACAAAAATATCTGATACTATCTTATTAGTAGGGCCTAAAATAGCGTGTCACATATTTTTGCGGCCAGGAAGATACTATTTCAGGTGGTACGGTCAGCTGCAGAGAAAAGGTACCACCGTGCCCTACAAACGTGTATGGCGGGTGGTACCTTTTCTCTCAGCTGCACATATCTAACTACTACATTAAATTAACACTAGAGTTTACTCTGAAACTACATTTCACGTTATAATTAGCAGCACTATAATCCGGTCGCGACAACTTAATGCAGGTGTCTTCGGCTCCGTGACGCAGCGTCACGTAACCGTCATGACTAATGTGACGACGTAACAATGAGAGAACGACAACCACAGGGCTGTCGTCATTGAACTCATTTAATATAGAGTTACAGTGAATTCATCCTTACCTGCCTAATCACGTAAACAAACACTTCGCAAAGACATTATCACACTTCTCTGGAATTATCACTTAAAATGTTGTGGTATATTTATTTAAAGAGACTCACAAAGCAGGGACTGCATATTGGAAAAATACAGGTACCGTTTTAAAACGATATGAAGTCATTCCGTTTGTTTCGGTATGATTTCGGTAGCGTAACCGATTTTTTTCTGTATCTAAATATAACGGGACCGTTTATTTTTTTCGATACCTGAATCGTTTTCATAAAGTTATAGATTGAGGTTGAAGTATGCACTACAACCTCAATCTATACCTGCGCTCTGCTCCCCCGAACAGCTCCTTTATCACCGCGCGCGTACCACCATACAATACAAGCTACGATCTAAAATTACGATACCCAAATAATACCGGTTGGATACCGTTATAATAAAGGTATAAGTATCGTATCCAAAGATAGCGAAATCGTAATTTCATACCGGTCGCCTACCGTTATATTTCAAGCGGTACATAGTTCTACCTTTAAAACATAAAGGTATCGAAATTCTATATCGCTACCGTACCGCTAACATACCGTAACGATTGTCCCTGTCACAAAGTAATAAATTTGACCAAAGTAATCACTGAAAAATAGACATAGATATAGACATAGACATCATTTATTGGTAATAACTCATTACAGGTCACGCTTAACAACTAAAATCTGTCACATTATATCATTTGTAATGAAATTTTCTTCAATAATCAAAGTAACGAACGAAATATTTGATTAACGACTGTGAACCCCTGAACCCCGAACCCCGAGCCTCAAGTTACAGGCGCATCCTAGTTTGGGGCTCAAAGGACATGTCGTGTTTTGTATAATCATTATTTAGTAAGTAAATAAATATTCTTTATTCTTAATATTCTTTAAATACTGAAAAATAACTGACATGTGATGTCTAGATTGACAGAGTTTGTTTACATGATGAGACAAGTATAGATGAATTCACTGGGCCGTATTCTAACTTTAAAACACGTATAGACACGATCCAACTCCAATGCATTAACAACACAATACAGCTACGGCATGAACATCTGAATCAGATATAGCAGAATTTGCTTGAAAAATATTCCAACGCAACTCCAATACAACTTCAATACTGGTTGAATGTTTGTTGTGTGTTGGAGTTATGTTTGAGATAGGTTGTATTTTTATTGTATTGTTAATGTATTTTTAAATTAGAATCCGGCACACTGTAGAGTTGTCAGCATTCGCTCGGCTCGCTTGGGCAAAAGGAGTCGTATTAAGACCTCTTCTTTTATATAATGAAAGCTTACTGTAAATCTCTGTATTATGTGAGTTCAGTGAATGTTTTTCACGATTTTATGATTCAGAATAGCTGTCATAATCTCTTTAGGATGAGGGGGTGAACGGTACCAAATTTCATTAACCTGCCCATAAACGTTGCATCTAAACTGGCTTTAGTTGTATTTGAAAGTGAAATTAAAATATATTCGGCTGTGTAGCACAAAAAGGGTCCGCGCAGTAAATAATTTTGTGAGGCTAAAGAGATTAAAAATCTTAGTTTTAAGATTTGCAATAAGCCATCGCTTTTGCCACATGTGTTCATTAAAGGTTTCTCGGAAAAGTATATAAAAATAAAATATAGGTGACAACCCTAGCTACGGTTTCACGTCTAATCCAGTGCGTGGCTTAAGTCTTGACATAACTCTTCATTTGCAAAATTAACACACATTTTTCTCCATTTCTAAGATATCGCATGCTATATGCCGCTTGGTGCCTCAAAGAGCTATAAATATTAAATAAATAATGTATTTATTTGTCTCCCATGGGGCTTGAATTCACGAGCATTTCTTTGATGTTTGCGATAACTTCTATAATATAGAATATATCCATATTATGTATGTTTTAATATTTATAGATTTAAATTTAGATTTGGATTTAGATTTATTTATTTCATAATAATAAATTATAGTACAAAATGGTCTTAGCCTAATCTATACAAATTTATATTATGATCGTCAAAGCAGTGAAAATAAACATATTTTATTGATTGATTACTTAATTACATTTAAATGTCACAAAACTAAAAAAACTAAGATAAAATAAGGAAATACAATATAAAACTTCATATGTTTTACTTTTATTCTCTTTATATCTTATATTCTATGTTGTTTTATTCTTGGATTAATGAAAGCTAATGTCATACTTTTTACGAAAATAATTTCGAACTCCTTTTTTATCTGATGCATTTTCTTGTTAATCCTAGAATTGTAAAAAATGGCAATGCGTCAAGATTGCCCGAATGCGCCGCTCGCGCTCATGGGCTGTTGCAGTGTTCACACCCTTCAGGGTTATTTTCCGTTTGTTTGGCATTGGTGTGTAGCTATTGTGATAAGGTTCTAAAGTGGCCTAGGAATCAAATCATGATTTTAAGTCAAAATACCGCTCCAACTCAGATACTAAAATATAAGCATAGAATACATGTGTTCAATAATAATTACACTCGAACTGACATCACATAGGTTAAATTGACCATGTTTTTTAGCATACCTCATTTAATTTCCGTCTGTACATATCCTAAGTAGAATGTAATCTTCTCTGTCGTGGATACTAGTTACTTATTCTAACTTTCCCCTAGCTTTCACTTCAAGACTTCATACATTGTAAAAAATATATTATAATTTATATTTTTTGTGTACTGAACTTAAACATTTCGCTCGCTCGTTCGTTAAGTACGTTATATGTATTCTCATATATCTTTTTACAATTCATTCGAATTTTTCTGAGTATTTAAGTATATCATAAACTTCTCAGGCTATGTGTTTCTGGGTGCCTGGGAAGTGCAAATAGGAAAGTACCTTCCTAAAAAAAAAATCCTAGTTATTCTACTAATAATAAAACTTCGGTTCGAAACTTCGAATACTGGGACCAGGTGTCTGTCTGTTTGGTTTGTTTATTTTGTGGTTTTTGGCTGGTGTCTGACTTACAACTACTTAATGCAATTGTCATGGTTTTTTTTCTCTCTCTTCTCTTTTTTTTATCAAAAGTAAGTTATTAAGGTTAACAAGTTATTTATTTAAACATGTTTATGTAGAAAATTAAAATAGATTACTTAAACACTTTACATATTTAGTTCTTCTTGCGTATCGAGCATTTGGGTGTATTGTACATTCTCATTGTTTTATAATAGTTGTTGTTTAATCGTTACATAATGTAATCCAATGGATGACTGTTATTGGCCTTATTTTATGTAAGCATTTTATGTCCTAGTTATATTTACGGCTGTTGTTATCCTGAATACCAATAAAATAAATAAAATAAAATTGTGTTTTAAATGGCATGTTTTTTTAACTTAAAATATCATTTCAACTGGATATATTGTTGTCACTAGTTAGATTAAGTATAGTGTTTTAAGTTATGACTCATGTTGAGTGGCAACTATTTTTGTGTTTTCTTTTTATTCATTTAGAAAACAAACAGCCATATACAAAAATAGTCATTACAAAGATAGACACAAATTAGGCCTAAAGTTTCCTATATTACTACGTAAACTTTTAGAAAATTGTACAACTAATGTTACATATTTCATTGTGTACTACACGCTAATAAAATATCCAAACATAAAAAAGATAAAAAAGAGATTGTTTTGTACATTTCATGTTTTTTCTCTCTTTGCAATATAAACATGTTTCATTAATTTCATTTCATCTACATACCAAAGTTCTATTTACCCCGTACGACGTAACCCGGCAAATTAGACGAGATACCGTCACTTTGACAAGGTTGAGTGCAATCTACCACAAAGCATCTATGAGTCAAGTTATAACCTTGTTAGAGTAAGCTAGGTGTATGAATCTTGTGAGATGTTACTTGATGACTTTAATGAGTAACTAGGTGGATTGAGTTTGGTGTTCGTGTATGATTTGGGTGCAGTTCAAATTACTTATATCGTATTTTTAAGCAATTTTTCTGCAGTATTCTTTGGTATATGATATGTACTATTTGTATGCAGGAGGGTCACATAACTCTGCAGCCTACCTACCGGTATTTTGTACCTACTACGAAATACCAATTCTATATTATTCTTATTTTTCGAAAAAACATAGTGTACGAATAAACGTGTATGTCATTTTCAAATTGTAGTAACTTTAGAGTTTTATTTAAATGCCTAGTAATTTTAAATAATGTCAGATTTTGGGAAAACCATACAGGCTGCGAAAAAAAGTGATTTTAGACAAACTTTTTTTTATGCCAATCGATCCTATTCCTATTAGTGGATATATGGGATCAAAAAATGCGGCCACATCGAGGAAAACTTTTCACGTACAATTTGTATGAAAATGAAAATTTTTATTTTTCACATGCTATTTTTTATGCTAAACGACTCCATTCCTATCCAGTATTAATAGTTTCCTAGGTGTCTTACGGTAATGTGCTAAAAAAACACATATTAAAGATAACCCTTTCCCTAGGAAACTATTGATACTGGATACGAATGGAATCGATTGGCATAAAAGTTTTCATTTTCATACAAATTGTTTAGGAAAAGTTTTCCTCGATTTGTGGCTTTTCTAGTCGGAATTTTTTTTTAGTCCGGTACAAGCTTTTGGTCCTGGATAGGAATGGGATAGATTGGCATCAAAAAACAGTTTGTCAAAAATTACATTTTTCTCGCAGCCTATATGTTTTTCCCAAAATCTGTAAACGCCAATCTTCATTAATTTGATATCGAGGGAAGGACTTCTAAAATCATTTTCGCGTAGCAGCACGGGACCTGGTAGCTGCCCTCACTGACCCATAAAGAAAATCCATCCTGTTTATGTATCCAGTCAGTGTATATAATGCTAAGAGAAAATTAGCCAATGTATAAATTAAAGCTACCTGCATTGCTCAGCTGTTGAGACTACCAAGATGATACCTGAGGAATGTTCGAGGACGCTTACATTCCGTTGCATTCACAAAAAAATGTGTCGTTGATGGACCGGGTCAGGAAGAGTCAGAACAGCATTTTGAAGGTGTTAGCGGATGACCTACAGATGTCCAATCCTTTGTCACTGGGTGGTACAGATCCGGACATTAGTAAGGTATTAAATAGTAGTGTTCTGTCACACCATCTGAACCTAAAGCCTTGGTTTCTCTTTAATGTATAGGTAGATAATAGTAGATTGTACACCACTGCACTGTGATAAAGCACTGTTTTATGTCACGGGCGCGATATTGAATCCCGAACGGAACGAAGGACTCCAGACTTTACTCCCTAGCGCAGCGAGGGGGTTATGAGTTAATTCCCGAGCGTAGCGAGGGAATTAAGACTGAGTCCTGAGTGCAGTGAGGGGTTTAAGCGCGCCCGTGACAAAAACAGCTTTATCCCCGAGGAGTATACTCTACTTTTCTCACCTCTTGTGAGAAAATAAAATAGTTAAGGCTACTACTAGAAACGGATTTTTATTAGGGTCCCGTAGCCAAATGGCAAAAAACGGACCCCTTATGTATTTGTCATGTCTGTCTGTCTGTCTGTCTGTCCGGCCGTATGTCACAGCCATTTTACTTGGAAACTTGTGTTGTTGTTGTGTATTTTGTATGCCACTACTTAGTTATGTAGATTTGAAAAAAAAAAATTAGATTGTACACCAGGGGATAAAGCACTGTTTTATGTCACGGGCGCGATATTGAATCCCGAACGGAACGAAGGACTCCAGACTTTACTCCCTAGCGCAGCGAGGGGGTTATGAGTTAATTCCCGAGCGTAGCGAGGGAATTAAGACTGAGTCCTGAGTGCAGTGAGGGGTTTAAGCGCGCCCGTGACAAAAACAGCTTTATCCCCGAGGAGTATACTCTACTTTTCTCACCTCTTGTGAGACAATAAATTAGTTAAGGCTACTACTAGAAACGGATTTTTATTAGGGTCCCGTAGCCAAATGGCAAAAAACGGACCCCTTATGTATTTGTCATGTCTGTCTGTCTGTCTGTCTGTCCGGCCGTGTGTCACAGCCATTTTACTTGGAAACTTGTGTTGTTGTTGTGTATTTTGTATGCCGCTACTTAGTTATGTAGATTTGAAAAAAAAAAATTAGGGGGGCGCTCCATACATGTAACTAAATAAAAAATGAAAAAAATTTAACCAAATATCAACATGTGACACATCAATCGATAGGTCTTTAAAAATAACATTGAGATTTCTTTGACCATTTTTTGATTAAGTGAATATTTTCTGAAATAATCGCTTCGACAGTCAGAAAAATTGTGTCCCCTGTAACTTTTGAACCGTAAGTCCAAAAAATATGAAGAAATTTGAGGAGATGCGCCTTATCATACTTTCTACGAAAATTGTTTTGAACATTATCGGATCAGCCATTTTTGAGTTATCTCCAAGAAACTTCCTCCATAGGCATCAGATACGACCTTTTGGTATTAGTTTGGTTCTTATTCCATTGAATGTACGGAATCTTCATATGCGTGGTCCGACATACTTGGCCGGTTTTTTAAAGTAAATCAAAAGTATAAATTGATTCTTGATACATTAGTCCATTTTATTCGAATTTTATCTTCTATTTTTGTAGAACCTGCAGTTTTACTCCGTACACTGCAGCTCATATGACACTCGCGGCATTTGTTTTTGGTATTTAAAATTGAGGTGGCCAGCGCGAGTTTCAAATCAGTTCGACGACGCGGCGGCGCGGGCCCGTGCACCGTGCGGACTTTACGAAATTAGACTTTAAGCACATAAAAATAAGAACTATGGGAAGTGAAATCACATTATTAACCAGCGGGTTATAATGAGATTTAGTACAACATTATAACCCGGCTAAAGCCAAGGGCTATAATGATTTGCTTTCGGTCAGGTTTGCATGATATATAATTTAGCATTGTCGAGCAGGTGGTGTGAAAATAAAGTTAAGTGTAAGTTTTCTGCTAACATTGAAACAGGGATTGCACAACCGGTTTTATTAAATACCTGTAAACAAAATGTCAGTCAAACTAATAGCGGTTTAAATTTTATACCTGTATTCAAATTAGAGGTATTATTTTAATATTACTAATATCAGTATGACAATTTAAGTCCTAATTTCAGTATTCTTTACCGGTATTCAATACCTATATTCAATGAATGACAATTTTATTACTAGTGCGAGTGAGACATCTGTATCTAAGTTACGGTCTCTATCGGGCCGAATTTATACCTAACCGACTAGCTCGACGACAGACCTGCTAGTCTAATTAGACCCGTACCGATAAATTATGAAGTTTCGATAATATTAAAGATGCTTATTATTCGCATACAGAGTTCAGGCCATCCAACTTAGCTAATAATAATAATTTGTGTCATCCTAGGTTGTTGCGTAGGTAGAAACTTAGACATTTCTTTTATTAAACATTATTCGTTAAATAGAAAATTAGAGATCAAAATTGTTTTTTCACTGTAACAGCAAAGTTGTTACTGACGCACGCACGCGTTTTGTGTCACTTTCGTCAATGGGAATACTGACGTTCAATCAGCACATATATGTGGACTTTTGCAAGCCTATATAAAATTAGAGTTGATCGATTAGGTACTGTGCTTTCTAAAATATCGGTATCTCTTATTTGAATAAATTCGTTCCATATTAATCAATGATATTTATTTACTTAATTTTTTTTTCTTGTATGACCCCTGTTAACAGTACAATAAAATATTAAAGTTATTAAAGTTTGCTTCAATATTTTTATAAAAGCGTATCGAAACAATGTTTGAAATTTGTGTCATTATAATCAATGGATTATTTTTATTTTTCAGAATGAAAACTTGTTTTGCGTAGAGGGCATGCGCGGGGAAGGGTAAGGCGCGGGCGGGGTTCATGTGCCGACCAGGCTGCCTAGCGGCTTGTTTGTTTTCTATTATTACTCTATACATACATATAGTAATAGTAGTAATAAGTGCGACAAAGACAAACAGCGATTTTTCAGTCGCTCTTCTTTATTTTTCATTGTAAAGAAAGCAATAATATAAAACTTAAGTAAGTTAAGGATAATTAATGTAAACGTAGTCGATAAGGGACTGCAACGGCGGATCTGTGTGCCACAGTAAACCTAGTTTACCATTTAAACAGTATTTTGGCAAATTGTCACAGATAATTTGTAACTAATAAATATGTAATTTGTGCATCAAGGCGGTTTGTTTACAGAGTGGCTATCGTGAAACGCGAAAATCGAAATATCGTTATCTGCCTCTCGGTTGGACTAGCAAAGGGCCGGGCTGGACTTAATAAATTTTTCATCAGTGTGATGTCATAATAAGGCAATGTTTTTATTAACTTATCGTATATAACACATAAAAATATGTAACTCTGCCCAGTACAATAATAATTGTTTTATGATGTCAGGAAACGTTTATAACAATATTCCTCTAGATTTAAGACAGCTGCCTGATACCTTGTTCCTACATAAACTTCGACATTGGCTAATGGATAAATGTTTTTATAATTTAAATGAATTTTTTGACTAATTGAGTAATTGTAATTTTGCATTGTATCGTTTTTATTTTTCATTTTACGACATACTATATTGTATTAAGGTGTTATATTGCATGCTCTAGTAGATTAAAGTTTTTAGTTTTAAGAATACATTTTGCATGCCGTAACGCGGCTAAATGTGTGATATTTTTTAACCATAAAACTTTTACCTATTGTTACCACATTTAACGCAAATAAAGAACTTACTTACTTACTTACTTACTTAAAATAAGCAACTTTTCTTTAACACATTTTTATTTAACTTAATAATTTCGAAGTTATGGGGCCCTGAAGGTTAAGTACAATTTGGACTATTTTGGTTGGAATGGTGTCATTATGACACATACTTTATTTTGTAGAATGTGTCAAAATAAGCAAGTTTTATAAGAAACATTTTTTTACCCAAAAACATCGAAGTTACAGGACTTTGAAGATTGACTACATGGACTAATTTGGACTTAAAAAATAAAATGGCGACGGGGTATCATTATAACGTGTACTTTTAATGATTTTTTCCGTATAGAATACGCTAAAATAAGCGTCTTTTATATGAAAAACTTTTCCCTAAAATCAAAAATGGCCGAGGTAATGGACTCTGAACTTGTATATAATTTGGACTTCAAAAAAAACCGTCGACGGGACTTCATTATAACGTGTACTTTTTATGATTATTCCGCATAGAATATGCTAAAATAAGCGTGTTTTATTTGAAAAACTTTTCTTTATAATCAAAAATGGCCGAGATAATGGACTTAGAACTTGTACATCGGTACGTCGTTATAACGTGTATTTTTTATGATTTTTCCTTATAGAATACGCTAAAATAAGCGTGTTTTACTTGAGAAACTTTTCTCTAAAATCAAAAATGGTCGAGACAATGGACTCTGAACTTGTATATAATTTGGACTTCGAAAAAAAACCATCGACGGAACTTCATTATAACGTGTACTTTTTATGAATATTCCGTATAGAATATGCTAAAATAAGCGTGTTTTATTTGAAAAACTTTTCTTTATAATCAAAAATGGCCGAGATAATGGACTTAGAACTTGTACATCGGTACGTCGTTATAACGTGTATTTTTTATGATTTTTCCTTATAGAATACGCTAAAATAAGCGTGTTTTACTTGAGAAACTTTTCTCTAAAATCAAAAATGGTCGAGACAATGGACTCTGAACTTGTATATAATTTGGACTTCGAAAAAAAACCATCGACGGAACTTCATTATAACGTGTACTTTTTATGAATATTCCGTATAGAATATGCTAAAATAAGCGTGTTTTATTTGAAAAACTTTTCTTTATAATAAAAAATTGCCAAGATAATGGACTTTGAACTTGTATATCCCGATATACGTCAATATAACGTGTACTTTTTATGATTTTTCCGTATAGAATAAGCTAAAATAAGCGTGTTTAATTTCAGAAGCTTTTCTCTAAAATCAAAAATGGCCGAGATAATAGACTTTGAACTTGTATATAATTTGGACTTCAAAAAAAATACCATCGACGGGACGTTATTATAACAAGTACTTTTTAGGATTATTCTGTATAGAATACGCTAAAATAAGCGTGTTTTATTTGAAAAACTATTCTCTAAAATCAAAAATTGCCGAGATAATGGACTTTGAACTTGTATATCGGGACGCCATTATAACGTGTACTTTTAATGATTTTTCCGTATAGAATACGCTAAAATAAGCATATTTTATTTGAAAAACTTTTATCTAAAATCAAAAAAGGCCGAGATAATGGACTTTGAACTTGCATATCGAGACGTCATTATAACGTGTACTTTTTATGATTTTTCCGTAAAGAATACGCTAAAAAAAGCGTGTTTTACTCAAGTAACTTTTCTCTAAAATCAAAAATGGCCGAGATAATGGACTCTGAACTTGTATATAATTTTGACTTCGGAAAAACAACCAGCGATGGGGTATCATTATATAGCATATTTTTATGATTTTACCGTATAGAATACGCTAAAATAAGCATGTTTTATTTGAAACCTCCGAAATAAAAAATGGCCGATTGGACATGAAACTTGTATATCATTTGGACTTCGAAAAAAAACCATCGACGGGACGTCATTATAACGTGTACTTTTTATGATATTTCGTATAGAATACGCTAAAATAAGCTAGTTTTAATTATTTTACATTTTTTTTAAGTGGGTATTCCACTCATACATTAGTATGTTATTCAATCAAATACAAACATTGAAAACATTGAAAAAATAATCAACCCAGTTGCACTTGAACCAACATCGATACGCCTTACCGGGGCTCGATATCGCTTTACCAATTAAGCTATGGGTTCAGTTACCGAGCTGACGAAATTCTCAATGCCTTCAATCATCTTTTTGCATTTATTTTTACATCGACTTTATAGCAGCCGTAAGCGACATCTAGGTGCCAACTACTAGAGTTAGATACCCTTCCCGCCGACCCTTTTACAAGTGTCACAACGGAAATAACAGATGGCGCCTGCTATCAACTCATAATTATTTTACATTTTTTAAAGTGGGTATTCCACTCATACATTAGTATGTTATTCAATCAAATACAAACATTGAAAACATTGAAAAAAAATAATCAACCCAGTTGGACTTGAACCAACATCGATACGCCTTACCGGGGCTCGATATCGCTTTACCAATTAAGCTATGGGTTCAGTTACCGAGCTGACGAAATTCTCAATGCCTTCAATCATCTTTTTGCATTTATTTTTACATCGACTTTATATCAGCCGTAAGCGACATCTAGGTGCCAACCACTAGAGTTAGATACCCTTCCCGCCGACCCTTTTACAAGTGTCACAACGGAAATAACAGATGGCGCCTGCTATCAACTCATAATTATTTTACATTTTTTAAAGTGGGTATTCCACTCATACATTAGTATGTAATTCAATCAAATACAAACATTGATATATATATATAATGTTTACCCACTTAAAAAAAATGTAAAATAATTAAAACTAGCTTATTTTAGCGTATTCTATACGAAATATCATAAAAAGTACACGTTATAATGACGTCCCTTCGATGGTTTTTTTTCGAAGTCCAAATGATATACAAGTTTCATGTCCAATCGGCCATTTTTTATTTCGGAGGTTTCAAATGAAACATGCTTATTTTAGCGTATTCTATACGGTAAAATCATAAAAATATGCTATATAATGATACCCCATCGCTGGTTGTTTTTCCGAAGTCAAAATTATATACAAGTTCAGAGTCCATTATCTCGGCCATTTTTGATTTTAGAGAAAAGTTACTTGAGTAAAACACGCTTTTTTTAGCGTATTCTATACGGAAAAATCATAAAAAGTACACGTTATAATGACGTCTCGATATGCAAGTTCAAAGTCCATTATCTCGGCCTTTTTTGATTTTAGATAAAAGTTTTTCAAATAAAACATGCTTATTTTAGCGTATTCTATACGGAAAAATCATTAAAAGTACACGTTATAATGGCGTCCCGATATACAAGTTCAAAGTCCATTATCTCGGCAATTTTTGATTTTAGAGAATAGTTTTTCAAATAAAACACGCTTATTTTAGCGTATTCTATACAGAATAATCCTAAAAAGTACTTGTTATAATAACGTCCCGTCGATGGTATTTTTTTTGAAGTCCAAATTATATACAAGTTCAAAGTCTATTATCTCGGCCATTTTTGATTTTAGAGAAAAGCTTCTGAAATGAAACACGCTTATTTTAGCTTATTCTATACGGAAAAATCATAAAAAGTACACGTTATATTGACGTATATCGGGATATACAAGTTCAAAGTCCATTATATTGGCCATTTTTTATTATAAAGAAAAGTTTTTCAAATTAAACACGCTTATTTTAGCATATTCTATACGGAATATTCATAAAAAGTACACGTTATAATGAAGTTCCGTCGATGGTTTTTTTTCGAAGTCCAAATTATATACAAGTTCAGAGTCCATTGTCTCGACCATTTTTGATTTTAGAGAAAAGTTTCTCAAGTAAAACACGCTTATTTTAGCGTATTCTATAAGGAAAAATCATAAAAAATACACGTTATAACGACGTACCGATGTACAAGTTCTAAGTCCATTATCTCGGCCATTTTTGATTATAAAGAAAAGTTTTTCAAATAAAACACGCTTATTTTAGCATATTCTATGCGGAATAATCATAAAAAGTACACGTTATAATGAAGTCCCGTCGACGGTTTTTTTTGAAGTCCAAATTATATACAAGTTCAGAGTCCATTACCTCGGCCATTTTTGATTTTAGGGAAAAGTTTTTCATATAAAAGACGCTTATTTTAGCGTATTCTATACGAAAAAAATCATTAAAAGTACACGTTATAATGACACCCCGTCGCCATTTTATTTTTTAAGTCCAAATTAGTCCATGTAGTCAATCTTCAAAGTCCTGTAACTTCGATGTTTTTGGGTAAAAAAATGTTTCTTATAAAACTTGCTTATTTTGACACATTCTACAAAATAAAGTATGTGTCATAATGACACCATTCCAACCAAAATAGTCCAAATTGTACTTAACCTTCAGGGCCCCATAACTTCGAAATTATTAAGTTAAATAAAAATGTGTTAAAGAAAAGTTGCTTATTTTAAGTAAGTAAGTAAGTAAGTAAGTTCTTTATTTGCGTTAAATGTGGTAACAATAGGTAAAAGTTTTATGGTTAAAAAATATCACACATTTAGCCGCGTTACGGCATGCAAAATGTATTCTTAAAACTAAAAACTTTAATCTACTAGAGCATGCAATATAACACCTTAATACAAAATAGTATGTCGTAAAATGAAAAATAAAAACGATACGAAGTCGATGTAAAAATAAATGCAAAAAGATGATTGAAGGCATTGAGAATTTCGTCAGCTCGGTAACTGAACCCATAGCTTAATTGGTAAAGCGATATCGAGCCCCGGTAAGGCGTATCGATGTTGGTTCAAGTCCAACTGGGTTGATTTTTTTTTTTCAATGTTTTCAATGTTTGTATTTGATTGAATTACATACTAATGTATGAGTGGAATACCCACTTTAAAAAATGTAAAATAATTATGAGTTGATAGCAGGCGCCATCTGTTATTTCCGTTGTGACACTTGTAAAAGGGTCGGCGGGAAGGGTATCTAACTCTAGTGGTTGGCACCTAGATGTCGCTTACGGCTGCTATAAAGTCGATGTAAAAATAAATGCAAAAAGATGATTGAAGGCATTGAGAATTTCGTCAGCTCGGTAACTGAACCCATAGCTTAATTGGTAAAGCGATATCGAGCCCCGGTAAGGCGTATCGATGTTGGTTCAAGTCCAACTGGGTTGATTATTTTTTTTCAATGTTTTCAATGTTTTTTATTTGATTGAATAACATACTAATGTATGAGTGGAATACCCACTTTAAAAAATGTAAAATAATTATGAGTTGATAGCAGGCGCCATCTGTTATTTCCGTTGTGACACTTGTAAAAGGGTCGGCGGGAAGGGTATCTAACTCTAGTAGTTGGCACCTAGATGTCGCTTACGGCTGCTATAAAGTCGATGTAAAAATAAATGCAAAAAGATGATTGAAGGCATTGAGAATTTCGTCAGCTCGGTAACTGAACCCATAGCTTAATTGGTAAAGCGATATCGAGCCCCGGTAAGGCGTATCGATGTTGGTTCAAGTCCAACTGGGTTGATTATTTTTTCAATGTTTTCAATGTTTGTATTTGATTGAATAACATACTAATGTATGAGTGGAATACCCACTTTAAAATATTTAAAATAATTATGAGTTGATAGCAGGCGCCATCTGTTATTTCCGTTGTGACACTTGTAAAAGGGTCGGCGGGAAGGGTATCTAACTCTAGTGGTTGGCACCTAGATGTCGCTTACGGCTGCTATAAAGTCGATGTAAAAATAAATGCAAAAAGATGATTGAAGGCATTGAGAATTTCGTCAGCTCGGTAACTGAACCCATAGCTTAATTGGTAAAGCGATATCGAGCCCCGGTAAGGCGTATCGATGTTGGTTCAAGTCCAACTGGGTTGATTTTTTTTTTTTCAATGTTTTCAATGTTTGTATTTGATTGAATAACATACTAATGTATGAGTGGAATACCCACTTTAAAAAATGTAAAATAATTATGAGTTGATAGCAGGCGCCATCTGTTATTTCCGTTGTGACACTTGTAAAAGGGTCGGCGGGAAGGGTATCTAACTCTAGTGGTTGGCACCTAGATGTCGCTTACGGCTGCTATAAAGTCGATGTAAAAATAAATGCAAAAAGATGATTGAAGGCATTGAGAATTTCGTCAGCTCGGTAACTGAACCCATAGCTTAATTGGTAAAGCGATATCGAGCCCCGGTAAGGCGTATCGATGTTGGTTCAAGTCCAACTGGGTTGATTATTTTTTCAATGTTTTCAATGTTTGTATTTGATTGAATAACATACTAATGTATGAGTGGAATACCCACTTTAAAAAATGTAAAATAATTATGAGTTGATAGCAGGCGCCATCTGTTATTTCCGTTGTGACACTTGTAAAAGGGTCGGCGGGAAGGGTATCTAACTCTAGTGGTTGGCACTTAGATGTCGCTTACGGCTGCTATAAAGTCGATGTAAAAATAAATGCAAAAAGATGATTGAAGGCATTGAGAATTTCGTCAGCTCGGTAACTGAACCCATAGCTTAATTGGTAAAGCAATATCGAGCCCCGGTAAGGCGTATCGATGTTGGTTCAAGTCCAACTGGGTTGATTATTTTTTTTTCAATGTTTTCAATGTTTGTATTTGATTGAATAACATACTAATGTATGAGTGGAATACCCACTTTAAAAAATGTAAAATAATTATGAGTTGATAGCAGGCGCCATCTGTTATTTCCGTTGTGACACTTGTAAAAGGGTCGGCGGGAAGGGTATCTAACTCTAGTGGTTGGCACCTAGATGTCGCTTACGGCTGCTATAAAGTCGATGTAAAAATAAATGCAAAAAGATGATTGAAGGCATTGAGAATTTCGTCAGCTCGGTAACTGAACCCATAGCTTAATTGGTAAAGCGATATCGAGCCCCGGTAAGGCGTATCGATGTTGGTTCAAGTCCAACTAGGTTGATTATTTTTTCAATGTTTTCAATGTTTGTATTTGATTAAGCTAGTTTTATTTGAGAAACTTTTCTCTAAAATAAAAAATGGCCGAGATAATGGATTTTGAACTTGTATACAATTTTGATTTGAAAAAAAAACTATAGATAGGACGTCATTATAACATGAACTTTTTATGATTTTTTCGTATAGAATACGCTAAAATAAGCGTGTTTTATTTAAAAAATAAAATTTTCTAAAATCGAAAATGGGCGATTGGGCATGGATTTTGTACATCATTTGGACTTCGAAAAAAAACCGTCGACGGGACGTCATTATAACGTGTACTTTTTATGATTTTTTCGTATAGAATACGCTAAAATAAGCTTGTTTAATTTCAGAAACTTTTCTCTAAAATAAAAAATGGCCGTGATAATGGACTTTAAACTTGTATATATGTAAAAGCGTGTTTCATTCGACAAACTTTTCTCTAAAATCAAAAATGGCCGAGATAAATGGACTTTGAACTTGTATATATTTTGGACTTCAAAATAAAACCATCGACGGGACGTCATTATAACGTGTACTTTTTATGATTATTCTGTACAGAATACGCTAAAATAAGCGTGTTTTATTTTAGAAACTTTTCTCTAAAATCAAAAATGGCCGAGATAATAGACGTTAAACATGTATATAATTAGGATTTCGAAAAAAATCCATCGACGGGACGTCATTATAACATGTACTTTTTATGATTTTTCCATATAGAATACGCTAAAATAAGCGTGTTTTACTTACGAAACTTTTCTCTAAAATCAAAAACTTTTCTTTATAATCACAAATGGCCGAGATAATGCACTTTGAACTTGTATATCGGGACGTCATTACAATGTGTACTTTTTGTTATTTTTCCGTATTGAATACGCTAAAATAAGCGTGTTTTACTTAAGAAACTTTTCTCTAAAATCAAAAATGGCCGAGATAATGGACTTTTGAACTTGTATATTATTTGGATTTCGAAAAAAACCATCGACGGGACGTCATTATAACTTTTCTCTCAAATCAAAAATGGCCGAGATAATGGACTTTGAACTTATATATTATTTGGATTTCGAAAAAAAACCATCGACGGAACGTCATTATAACATGTACTTTTTATGATTTTTTCCATATAGAATACGCTAAAATAAGCGTGTTTTATTTAAAAAACTTTTCTCTAAAATCAAAAATGGCCGAGATAATGGACTTTGAACTTGTATATTATTTGGATTTCGAAAAAAACCATCGACGGGACGTCATTATAACTTTTCTCTCAAATCAAAAATGGCCGTGATAATGGACTTTGAACTTATATATTATTTGGATTTCGAAAAAAACCATCGCCGGGACATCATTATAACATGTACTTTTTATGATTTTTCCATATAGAATACGCTAAAATAAGCGTGTTTTATTTAAAAAACTTTGCTCTAAAATCAAAAATGGCCGAGGTAATGGACTCTGAACTTGTTCCTCCTTTTTGTAAAGGGTCGGCAACGCGCATGTGACACCTCTGGTGTTGCACGCATATCCATATGCTACTGCTTACCATCTGGCGGGCCGTATGCTTGTTTGCCACGTTGTGGTATAAAAAAAGAGTAAAATAAGAATACAATAAAACAAAATAAAAACAGAATCAATACAAAATGACAAAATAAAAACAAAATACAGACGAAAATAAAAAACAAATAAAACAAAAGTAAAAAAAAAAATACGTTAGTGTCGTGGAACACTCGGTTAGAACGAAGTAATATTATTTAATTTATGACTTTTTCGTTTTTGAAATTTGAGATTTTTGAGATATTTGAGATTTTTGAGATTTTTGAGATTTTTGAGATTTTAATTCTTTTACATATTATCTTTATTTAACGATAATACACTTCTTTATAAAATTTAAATTCATATCATATAAAACTAAAACTACTATTAAAATAAATTAAGTAAAACTAAAACCTAACTTATAAATAAAACTAACTACAAATTAAATATACGTAAAAGGAAACTTAAAATCTAATCCCCGGGCCGGCAGGCACCTCGTGGAAATGTGCCTAATATGCTTGCGGCATTGCCTCGCTGCTCCGCCAGGGATATTTGTTGCACGAGGTAAGAGCCGGACCGGGGATCGCCACCACTCTCCCTCAAGCGCTGTCCAAGTTTGGTGATAAATTTTTTGGCCTCAGAGCACCAGGGTCCACTAGTCTCCACTGCCACCGGAACGAAGTCGTATACTGGTTCTAGGTTCGAGTATTTCACGTGCTTTAACTTGGCTGCGTTTTCAGCAGCAGCTCCAGCTTTACGTACTGTGTGGGCTAGGTGTGAGGGTGCAAACGTACTTACGCACATTGCATCCCAGATTAAGCTCCTGCCCCTCGCCCAAGGAACCAGTGTCAACCCGTCCGGTCGCTTGTCTGAGAATCTACCGGCACATCGCACGCAGCTCAACCCGTGATGTCCGTTGGTTTCGACTGCGGCGCCACAGACGCACTAGTGAGGTTCGCATAACACACAGCCTAGTCTTAGCGCTGCTCCTATTCGGAGGGTGTCGTTATCGATCAGCGTGCCCAGGTGCGACGACGGCAACGCATGGAGCCATGCTCCAGATTCCAGTGCTGCGGCAGCTTTCATACGCGCCTGGTCAGTTCCTACTGCCGCATGTAAAAGACTATCAAAGGACTTTTTGCTCAGAATGTCATCCCAAGACCTTTGAAGTTTTAGATTGTCAGGCCTTGGATCGTTGGGGCACCTAACCCTCCAATCAAATAAGGCTTCTTCCAGATAAGGAATTCGAACTTTTCCACCGTCTATGGATAAAATACGAGTGACTAGTTCCATTGAAGCATGAGCAGAGTCAATAAATGCAACAAGTCCGACATCGTATACACGACGAATCCCGAGCCCACCATATCGAATTGGTAGTGCAGATTGACACCACTGAGATTCATTTAGGCTAATGTTTAGGATGACTTCAAGACCGTGACGTAAGGTATGATCAAAATCAAGAGTATGTTGTGGAAATAACCATGAAAGTGCAGTTCTTAAAGTTTAAATCATACGGGGCATAGAGAAAGAGCTACGCAATAAAACTAAGGCAACGTGGGCTGAGAGTTGTTGCAGGTGCGTAAGTACTAGTGACAAGGCATCTGTTTTATTTTTATTGTAGATGGAAACCCTTCGGGAAAAATTGGCGCTCCCAAAAGCGAAAAGGAGGTCTCGTCGACAATTTTTAAACCGGGCAGCAATGTTTGGAAGTTAGAGATCGATCCAGGTGAGCTACACGGTAACAATTCGCATTTCCCTGAATTAATCTCTAAACCAATTGCCTTTAGGGCTGGCAACAACTTTTTTAGGTCGTTAAGGACAACGTCTGGCGGTCCTCCAATTGTACCGTCATCTAAATACCACACATTTAATGGTAAGCTCAAAGTGGAAATGTGTTTCTGTATCGACAAACAGAAGACTAAAGGACCTAGAGGATCTCCCTGTTGGGCACCCACTTGCAATGAATACTTTCATTGCAAGTGTTAGAGTTATAAAAAAGATTGCTTGGCGAGGAATAGCATTGGTAGAGGAAAGGATATATATTAGGTACCAAATCCCTTACTTCCTCTAACAATGTATCTCTCTCCACGCTATTAAAAGCATTTTTCAGGTCTAATTTCAATATTACTCTATCGGTGCCATCCTGGGACTTAGCAAAAAGTCGCGTGGCATGAATTGCCGCTTCACAGCCTAGAGGTGTACCGAACCCAACTTGGTGTGGCTGAATGTAGTGCGCCATGTCATCTCGAACAGAGTGACAGCATAGTTTTGCAACTAAGCGGCGTATGGTGTTGCCTACTACGATAGGCCTAACGCCTCCATCTTTTTTTGTTAGGCGACCATCGACGCCCCATACAAGTATGGGCAGACTTGTGGATGAACCATACCTCTGAGCAGGAAATTGCATAATTTTGTCAACGATTCCAGTAATTTTGGTCCATTAGATCCTGCTGTAGGGGAAGTGAGCTCTTTTAAATGCTGGGGACGTAGACCATCAAGGCCAGCAGCTGATCCATTGTAAAAACTACCTAAGGCGTTTGTCACATCTAAGGTGGACACGCTAAGATATGGGTTTGATATATTCGGTTCTGCTGGTAAAATAAGCTGCCTTGAAGGAGTCTGATGTTTATTTTGTAACTCTCTCAAGGTTTCATTGTTACTAGGGGCTAATGTGGAATCAGATAGTAGCAGACGAACTGCCCCACGCAAGTCTCCTTCATGCACTTTTGACTCTATTAAACGATAAAGCGACTGAGGTTTGTAATTGACTTCGTCGGGGAAGTATACGTTAATAGATTCGATGTTTGCTGTCACTTTAGAGGTAAGAGATTGGCGAGAAGAGCCCTCTGGAACTCGAAGCGCTGTAAAAGAAAACGATAACAAAGAAAACCAATCCTCTACACTATTTGTTTGGATACAATTTTCTATTAAGCTCGCTTGTTTGCCAGCAGCTAGATTTCTAGCCCCTTTAGGTACGTGTTTTAAAACCCGAATATTTCTTTTTAACTTAGGTAAGGTATCAAGACCTGTCCTGGGATCATTGTCTTGGTTCCCGGCAGGGTTGGAGTCTGGTTGCGAAGTATTTGTGCCGTGGATTTTGCTTAAGTGAATATTTAACCCTCTCTGGCCTTTATACAAACGACCTGAAGGACAAAGAGGGCACTGTGCATTTGCAGGAGGGGGAGAGGCAACGTCCAGTATAGTGGCCGGCGTTGTTGAAAACATTACATTCTAAATTTATAAAAACACAAACTAAGTATAATACAATAACAAAAGTAAAGGATACGATCCGCTAGCTTTGTATGAATTGTATGCATACAGTAGAGTCCGGTACAATTAGGGCAGCACATGAAATTGGTAACAATATAAGTAATAGGTATATATTCTTCGGTTCTTGCTTTTAGAGTTATTAAAATCACGTATATGTATTAAATCTAAATAAAAATAATTCAAACTACAGTTCAACTTCAAATTGCCTCGGCTATGCGCATGTTTTGTTTCTCTGTCGTCTTAGTGATGGCGGGCTGGACCTATTGGTCAAGTGTGGGTACGGGCGCCTCGCGTCGGCGCGTTGCAAGGGATTGTGTTTGTTTGTAGGGTGACGGCGTTTTGTCACTCTTCCGTCAATGAGCGCAACCAGGAGGAATTTTTACAGATTGCAGCGGGAGGGGTCTACCTCACACGCTGCCCACACTTGCAGAGCCTCAACGTTTGAAAGGCCGAAATAATTCTTTAAAGAATATTTATTTACATTTAAAAGCAGAGTTCAATTTTGTGCTTGTTGCTAGGATACTCGATTCATAGCAAAAAATTTGAGATTTTTGAGATTTGAGATTTTTGAGATTCTTGAGATCTTTGAGATTTTTGTGATTTTTGTGATTTTTGAGATTTGAGATTTTTGAGATTTTTGCGATTTTTGAGTGTTTGGGGATTTTTGAAATTTTTGAGATTTTTGAGATTTTTGCGATTTTTGAGATTTTTGAGATTTTTGAGATTTTTGAAAATTTTGAAATTATTGTAATTTTTTAACTTTTTTTTTTTCACTTTGTCACTTCTCACTTTCACTTTCACTTCACTTCACTTCATTTTATTCTATTTTTCATTTTTTTTATTCCATTCCATTTCACATGTTTCTCAATGCTTTTTCGTGAGGTTGCAAGGGATTGTGTTTGTTTGTAGGGTGACGGCGTTTTGTCACTCTTCCGTCAATGAGCGCAACCAGGAGGAATTTTTACAGATTGCAGCGGGAGGGGTGTACCTCACACGCTGCCCACACTTGCAGAGCCTCAACGTTTGAAAGGCCGAAATAATTCTTTAAAGAATATTTATTTACATTTAAAAGCAGAGTTCAATTTGGTGCTTGTTGCTAGGATACTCGATTCATAGCAAAAAATTTGAGATTTTTGAGATTTGAGATTTTTGAGATTTTTGAGATTCTTGAGATCTTTGAGATTTTTGTGATTTTTGAGATTTGAGATTTTTGAGATTTTTGAGATTTTTGAGATTTTTGAGATTTTTGAGATTTTTGAGATTTTTGAGATTTTTGAGATTTTTGAGATTTTCGAGATTTTTGAGATTTTTGAGATTTTTGAGATTTATGAGATTTTTGAGATTTTTGAAATTATTGTAATTTTTTAACTTTTTTTTTTTCACTTTGTCACTTCTCACTTTCACTTTCACTTCACTTCACTTCATTTTATTCTATTTTTCATTTTTTTTATTCCATTCCATTTCACATGTTTCTCAATGCTTTTTCGTGACGGCCACGTGACTTTTTTTCGCCTAGCCCCCCCCATCCGCGAACCGTCCGATAAGAAACTTCGTTCCAATAAAACAGAACAATAAAAAATATACGTTGAGTTTTCTACCCATAATTCACGATGCTTGAAATCTTCGAAAATATACTCAACAGTCTAGTCAAAACACAAACAAAGCGGCTACCGCTTAAAAGGTACGTATTGGCGAGACACGCACGAGTCCATTGCCCTACTCGCCGGCTTCCCGCGACTCGCTCCTCCGCTCAGTTCCTTTGTCGAGTACGTCAGCTTTATCACCCCGCGCGCGCCTCCGTGAGCAAGTACCTACATCGTAATAGCTAAGATGCCAGCGCCAGGTTGACCCATCGATTAGCTTGTTAAGAAGCGAGCCGGGGGTCTACTTCTAGTGGTCGCTACAGAAGTAAGCCGAACAGGCGTGCCGCCAAGGTCACGCGCTATAGTTAAGAAGATTTCCTCTGAACGCAAATATTGTTTCTGTTTAATTTTAGACGAAATATCATTGATGAAAGTGACACAAATTGAAATATCTATTTTAAAATCCCTTTTTGATTATTAGAATGTGAACTCTGATGACTTTAATAATTTATTAAAACGATAACAGCCTAAAAAAACGAAATTACCAAGAAACTTAAATTTTCATTGCTTAATTTGACACATATTGATTTTATTGACATATTTTGAGGTGATGATATAGTTAATCCTTATTTTATGAACTCTAATTTTTTATACGTAGTTTTTTAGCGTTGTCATACTATATAAAATTGCACTCGACGTAAATGACACAAACTAGTTTTGTACAACAATAAAACTGTTCTAAAACAAAACAGTTATATTTTCTAACTCTAATATTCTTTTACTCCAGTTATGGCAAGCTAAAAAAGTTAACCTCAAATTATTGAATTACAAAAAAAGCACCAATTGAATATGACACAAAACGCACTGAATGATTCTCATGTACACACCGTATTGCCAACTTCAATAATAAGTGACTTTAGAATTTTCGAAACTTAACCCTCAAAATATTGCCAACGAGACGGGACTAAATATGGTCGGATTTTTATCACCTGTAACCATAGCTGTCACGTTCTAACAAGTACGTAAGTGAAAAGTGACGCATGACGAGATAGGCGATAAAATGACAACCATAATACGCATTCTGCTAAGGCGTTCCTATTTCAAATTTTCTAGAAATAAACCAACTAAATATAGTAGTAGTACAAAGTGTCGTATTTCACAAATTAATTTCTGACTTTTCGAGTCTTATGCCTTTTAGGTGCTTGTCTTTTGACTTCTTATACTGCTAATAAAATCGATTACAGGTAAACATGTCATTTGCAAACACCGATAATGCTTTTGAATACCGGTAATACTTTACCGCTATTCATGGTTTTAGCAATATAAATAGTGAAATTCAAGTATAAACCCAAATTACAACCGGTTTTGAGAATACCGGTAACGATCCCTGCATTGAAATAAGTTTTTATTTTTAATATAACTAACCCGATATGGATATTTATCCGGAATAAAATTTTTGTTTTTTTTTGATTCATTTTGATTAAATAAATCCAGTACGTCCTCTTTTGTTTCTTAGTGGCAACTGAAACCCTTCGTCGTCGTCTAGTTAGTAGTTACCATGTTATATTAGTTAGGTGGCACATTCTACTTTTCCGTGATTAATGTAAAAATGGTACCGCAGTGGTAAATGCCTTATTTTCATACAAATCGGGAGACAATCAAGAACTACTACTGAGTTACTGTGATTAAGAATATTTACAGTTATTATTATTAAACTAAGCTATCAGGATTGATAACCTAATCAAGCCTCTTTCTTCGTCACAAAACAGCAAATGAAAGTAATGGCCGAGTAGTTACCTATTCTAAAATATGCATTTTACGAAACAGTGTAAATAACTTATATACAACGAAAAGTAGAATTTCACAGGTATTATATATTAGGATACCTAGTCATTCTTAGCCAGTTGTATGTTTGACATTGTAAAGAATGCCTATCAGAAGTTTGGAATAAATTGTATTTCATACTTTGCTATTGGCCTAGGAATTGTTTAAGATAACGGATTATAAAAGCTATGGATGGTATAAGAGGATGTCAATCTCTATGTTACAAAAGTGTCCGTCAAAAGGCGTTAAACTGATGGCACAACAATAGCATGAGCATACATTTCTAGCCCGGTCGGTAGTGACCCTGCCTACGAAGCAGAGGGTCCCTGGTTCAAATCCCGCTCAGGGCGTTATTTTTTTGTATTTTTTAACGGATATTTGTTAGTATGTATATTATGATTTTTGATATTATTTGCGGAGAAGAAAACACTCTGAATATTAATTTTATTTAGAACGTCATATAAGTATTAAATATTGATAGTTTAAAACGAAAAAAAAATGTCAGGGAAGCGTATTTAATACAGTTTTTGAATATTTACATTTTTAGGCACTTACTCGTACTATATAAAGTTCATTTCATACGCTCAATTATACCTAGCGCCACCTGGTGATATTTGGAACTATTGTTTACTGCTTACCACTGGACACTTTTTCGACCCATACTCCTTATTGCATCCATAATAAAAGTTGAAGGTAAGCGGTTGCGGCAAGTTTTATGTGGAATAAGGATCCTAGGTAAAGCAATCTCGCCGAGTTTATTTAAAGATTGCTCTTAAGAGGTTGCTTGTAATCTTTTCAAAAGGATTATAAAATTGCATGTTTAAAATCCGATGCATTCAGTACTCAGAAAATCCGAAATCAATTTGTCGCACTTTTTCCTTTCGGCCGCGTCGCTATATTTCCCCTAATATCGGATCTCAATCCGGCTTGATTGCAGACTAGCAGTTTGAAATGCCTGGCAATGGCAAGCGGGTGTTTGCTGCTTTCAACGGAGCAAAAGCAATTTCAACTGAGTTTTTTTATTGGGAGTGGAATGAAGAGGCTAAATATTCCGTATGAAAGCGTTAATGTTTGTATTCATGCTTTATAACTAGGTAATAGACTGAATAGTACTCATAAATATGTTGACAATTCAAAGGCAAAAGTACGGAACAGACAAATTTTGCAAAATATTCAATGACACCCATGGAGAAAAAAGCGGGAAGAAATAATTCTGCAACTAGGTGTGACTATATGTTTATATTTAATTGAAATCATGAAATTGTAATTGTAAATGAAGGGGTCATAAATTATGGATATTACTGTAATCTTGCATGTATGTGAAATTAATAATAAACAAGGTTAAATAAAACTCTGCAATTGTTGGACAAGTTAGAAAAACCCATAATTATTTTACATGATTTTTAAAGTGGGGCATTCCACTCATACAATAGTATGTTATTCAATCAAATACAAACACTGAAAACATTGAAAAAATAATCAACCCAGCCGGACTTGAACCTGACATCGATACGCCTTACCGGGGCTCGATCGCTTTACCAATTAAGCTATGGGTTCAGTTACTGAGTTGACGAAATTCTCAATGCCTTCAATCATCTTTTTGCATTTATTTTTACATCGACTTTATAGCAGCCGTAAGCGACATCTAGGTGCTAACTACTAGAGTTAGATACCCCTCCCCGCCGACCCTTTTACAAGTGTCACAACGGAAATAATAGATGGCGCTGCTATCAACTCATAATTATTTTACATGATTTTTAAAGTGGGGCATTCCACTCATACAATAGTATGTTATTCAATCAAATACAAACACTGAAAACATTGAAAAAATAATCAACCCAGCCGGACTTGAACCTGACATCGATACGCCTTACCGGGGCTCGATCGCTTTACCAATTAAGCTATGGGTTCAGTTACTGAGTTGACGAAATTCTCAATGCCTTCAATCATCTTTTTGCATTTATTTTTACATCGACTTTATAGCAGCCGTAAGCGACATCTAGGTGCTAACTACTAGAGTTAGATACCCCTCCCCGCCGACCCTTTTACAAGTGTCACAACGGAAATAATAGATGGCGCTGCTATCAACTCATAATTATTTTACATGATTTTTAAAGTGGGGCATTCCACTCATACAATAGTATGTTATTCAATCAAATACAAACACTGAAAACATTGAAAAAATAATCAACCCAGCCGGACTTGAACCTGACATCGATACGCCTTACCGGGGCTCGATCGCTTTACCAATTAAGCTATGGGTTCAGTTACTGAGTTGACGAAATTCTCAATGCCTTAAATCATCTTTTTGCATTTATTTTTACATCGACTTTATAGCAGCCGTAAGCGACATCTAGGTGCTAACTACTAGAACCCATAGCTTAATTGGTAAAGCGATCGAGCCCCGGTAAGGCGTATCGATGTCAGGTTCAAGTCCGGCTGGGTTGATTATTTTTTCAATGTTTTCAGTGTTTGTATTTGATTGAATAACATACTATTGTATGAGTGGAATGCCCCACTTTAAAAATCATGTAAAATAATTATGAGTTGATAGCAGCGCCATCTATTATTTCCGTTGTGACACTTGTAAAAGGGTCGGCGGGGAGGGGTATCTAACTCTAGTAGTTAGCACCTAGATGTCGCTTACGGCTGCTATAAAGTCGATGTAAAAATAAATGCAAAAAGATGATTGAAGGCATTGGGAATTTCGTCAACTCAGTAACTGAACCCATAGCTTAATTGGTAAAGCGATCGAGCCCCGGTAAGGCGTATCGATGTCAGGTTCAAGTCCGGCTGGGTTGATTATTTTTTCAATGTTTTCAGTGTTTGTATTTGATTGAATAACATACTATTGTATGAGTGGAATGCCCCACTTTAAAAATCATGTAAAATAATTATGAGTTGATAGCAGCGCCATCTATTATTTCCGTTGTGACACTTGTAAAAGGGTCGGCGGGGAGGGGTATCTAACTCTAGTAGTTAGCACCTAGATGTCGCTTACGGCTGCTATAAAGTCGATGTAAAAATAAATGCAAAAAGATGATTGAAGGCATTGAGAATTTCGTCAACTCAGTAACTGAACCCATAGCTTAATTGGTAAAGCGATCGAGCCCCGGTAAGGCGTATCGATGTCAGGTTCAAGTCCGGCTGGGTTGATTATTTTTTCAATGTTTTCAGTGTTTGTATTTGATTGAATAACATACTATTGTATGAGTGGAATGCCCCACTTTAAAAATCATGTAAAATAATTATGAGTTGATAGCAGCGCCATCTATTATTTCCGTTGTGACACTTGTAAAAGGGTCGGCGGGGAGGGGTATCTAACTCTAGTAGTTAGCACCTAGATGTCGCTTACGGCTGCTATAAAGTCGATGTAAAAATAAATGCAAAAAGATGATTGAAGGCATTGAGAATTTCGTCAACTCAGTAACTGAACCCATAGCTTAATTGGTAAAGCGATCGAGCCCCGGTAAGGCGTATCGATGTCAGGTTCAAGTCCGGCTGGGTTGATTATTTTTTCAATGTTTTCAGTGTTTGTATTTGATTGAATAACAAGTTAGAAAAACGTTAGACATTTTTTTTTGATATTTCATTTTATTTTAATACAGTGAATGTAGCATTTTATTTCTAATGCGATTAATTATTTTCAGAACATAACATAGAATAAAATGCATGAACATCATTTTGAACATTCTGTTTGCTTAGCAATTTTTAGCAACCAAATGCTCAAATTAATTTGTCGAAAATACAATTTCTTTTACGCCATAGTGGTTTTGCAAGTTCGTCGGCGCCATGGCTCTAAAAAATAAGTAAGAAGCCATCTCTGCTAAGTTGGCAAGTTAGATTGACTTTGGAAGTTTATGTTACTCTGAAATTAATCCCGTGAAGCTTTAGCGTCATAGCGTCATAAAATCTTGAAAAGGAAGCTCGGTGGAAGAAAAATGAGGATTTACACTTTTGATTATATTTTTACGTAAAGACATTTGCCTCTTTACTCAATCCTCATCCTCCTAGCGTTTGTCCGGCTTTTTGCCGCAGCTCTATTGAGCTCGGTCCGCTACCTAATCCCAGGAATTGGCGAAGGCACTGGTTTTTACGGAAGCGACTGCCATCTGACCTTCCAACTCAGAGTGGAAACTAGGCCTTGTTGGGATTAGGTCCGGTTTTCTCACGATGTTTTCCTTCAAAAGCGACTGGTAAATATCAAATGATTTTTTGTACATACGTTCCAAAAAACTCAGTGGTACGAGCCGGGGTTTGAACCCCAGACCTCTGCAATGGAAGTCAACGTCTTACCGCCAGTCCACCAGCGCTTTTTCGCTTTTGCCTCTTTACTAATTTGACAAAATGAACTAAGACCAATAAAAGTTTAGGCGTATAAAAAAAAAATTCCTGCAAGGCCCATGATGGTAGCAAGTTGTCGCGGAATGGTGTGATATAAAATATCAGTTGCTAACAGTTTATATTCACCACCGGAGTGTTTGCTAGTGCTAGACGAAATTCTTCTGAACTGACCTTTATTATGTTCTCCATCTTACGATAAATTACCGAGGTCCAAGTTTGACCCTTGTGTTTTATTCCTCGGTGACCTAGGGCCTTATTCTCGAATGTGCATTTAAAGTAGCAGAATTATATCAAATATTTTGTTAAGGCGGTGACATATGATAGTGGAAGAGTTGGTTTGTTTGTATTTAGATTCGTGTCCTAAGTACGAGTAGTATTATTATCTCTGTTTCTCTTTCAATCGATCGTATCCGGGTACTATCAGCTGCAGTATTGAATAACCAATTTATGAATTAATTCTCACATGTGTGGAGACATGATTCGTCACAGATTATAGTTATATTAGTTTTTACGACGGTATATAATATATTCTGTGGTACCTATACCTATAGGTACCACAGAATATATCATAGTTTTCCCAAGTCTCCAATTTGAAGCACTGAGTGCGCTGGAGTGCTATTATAATATTAATGTTTTGACTGATGTCAATTTTAATTTGAAAAGGTAGATAACAATTATTATTGTAGTGAAGATATGCGCAAGTGTAGCTTTTACTTCTGATTCTTTATTAAGTATATTGATATTAAATTTTTATTTCTGAATATTCAACAGCAATTAGTATCACAGAGCAATCAACGAAACTAACGACTCAAGTCGAATTATTCTCTCAGACTTGTTAATTAGAAACAATTAAGCTCGTTGAAAATTTCATTACGACCTTACTAAACTTCATCTTGTCGAAAATTACGATTTGCCGTCAAATGGCCGATTAACATGCAAATTGCATATTAATTCTAGGAAAACGGCTGGCCATGGAATAACTTGCCTTAAAGGATCAAAGCATATTCTCGCTTGTGATTAATACGGGCTATGCTACAGGGATATGTCTTTCAGCGTCCAAGAAACTCGGTTCCTTCCGGCTTGTTAGAGATACACTACGATAACATGTCCCGTCCCTCCAAAATTCAAAACGCTTGAATGTATTTGTGAAAGTATTTATAAGCACTCCCAACGCATGTGTGCGTGCTGAGACAGCCGTCAAACAAAAACAAAACACTCTTTCGTAAAGATGTGACTAAACACATTGAAATAATAATTTGGAGGGGCGGGATATGTTATCGTAGTTTATCTTTACTTTACTATGGATTATGACGGAAAGGAAAGCAAGCCTTACGAATATTTATGCGCCACCATGTATGTATTGTAACTTTGTTTCTAAATTAATTCTAAAAAATTCAGACAGCAGAACTCAGGGATAATGCTTGCTCGAGTTGTCTATTTTCTTAGCAGGGGTTGTACATAACATAACAAATGGCTCGATAAGTCAAAATACCACATATAATGTTAATTACGATTATCATTTATATCCATATCCATACTTCCATACTAATATTATACATGGGAAAGTGTATGTGTGTGTTTGTTTGTTTGTTTGTCCGTCTTTCACGGCAAAACGGGGCGACGAATTGACGTGATTTTTTAAGTGGAGATAGTTGAAGGGATGGAGAGTGACATAGACTACGTTTTGTCTCTTTCTAACCCCCCACTTCCCTAAAATTGGGGGTGGAAGTGTGTATGGAGCATTCCGCAATTTTCAAGGTAGAAAGCTAAAAATTGGTATGCGGACTATTTGTGACTAACAAAAAAATCGTGCATAATTTTTTTTTGGAATTCTGCACCCAACCCCTTAAGAGAGGGGGCGAATTTAACGCGAGCGAAGCCGCGGGCAAAAGCTAGTAAGAAATAAAACCTAAACGTTATTGTATTTACTTCACACTTTGAGCTCCGCCGCTAAATTTACTGTCAGGTAATCGGACCCAGTCTTAGAGCATTCAACCAATTGGCTATTGAACAGGCGTTCCCCTCTGCCGAAAACATATGACCGGCGGTCATACATACGTCAGTTATTTTATGGACTGATTTTTTGTATAGGAAATGACAGACATGGCCACTCGGAAGGATCCAGTAATAGTGGGTATTACTGGATCCTCGAGTCTTTCAAATTAGACGTTTGATTGCTCTGCTGATTGTATCCTTTATTTCGTGGCTACTCCGTCTACTTTTATCGCAGTATTAGCTTAGTTCATTTAAATATTTATATGCATTGTACTATTACGAAGGATAAAACTAAAGGAGACTTATTACCTCTAAATAATGTAATGACCCAACATAAATATGATATCAGATGAGGCATACAATTAGTATTCCTAAATTCCACGCATGAGATTTAAAGTCCAAAATATGTATTATTTTAGCCAATCTCAACTTTTTTTTGTTGCGCTAAATGTCGTTTTGGGTAATATTCCAAGCCGTAGAAGAGGGTGAAGGGGTAAGGGTCAGGGGAATATCGGGAGCGTTTTTGTGAAATATTTTTTTTCTGAAGGCGCCATCTTTATCTTTTCGGTCGCTGTAACAGGGTCCATGCAGAACAGGTTAGAAGTTACGTAAGGCCTACGTCTACCATAAATGCAATAAAACAATATGAACATGAAGAGCGTTTAAAATTTAAACACATTTTTAGCCATTGCGATAAATCATACAATGTTACAAGATTCCCGTCTAAAAATGTACTAACAGAGATCCCTTTCAAAGCGTTCCCTTTGTGTTCGCTGCACTTCAATTACTTACAAAGCGCAGTTGATCTCTCGTAATATTTTCAGCTTCATCCTCCATATAAATATTCGTAGGGAACGTGTTTAGAAACGAAACGCAAATACGAATATAATATCAATTTATTAAATTTTAACTTTCGTGAGACATGCTAACACTATCAATTATAACGGTTGCACTCACGTCACTTTAATAGCACTCTTAGTGTTTGAAGATGGAGACCTAAACTCTCCAAAACATATATCGCGCGAAGTGACTATTGACGTGAGTGTAACCGTTATATTTTATAATATCAATTTAATTCGTATTTTTGGAGTTCTGCGGGGTTACATTAGATTAATATGAGAAGATTATTGCGATGACTATCAGCTTTGAAATAAGCGAATGGAAAATTTTAGGATGCTTTTTACAGTTTTATATGGAGATTTCAGTTTTAATTTTTTAGATTTTTTTGTGAATTGGAGAGGCCAATGTTCTGGTTTTTGGCTTTTAATATTATATAACAAACCAATTATCATTTGTTGTGCGTCACGCTTGCACTGTCATGATTATGCTTCAATGTATTTATGTAGCTAACAATATAAATCTAAAATAATTTGATATATCGAGAATAAAGCCCACAGTTGCCTTAACGAAACAAAGTAGCTTTGGAGTACAAAGCAGGAATGTAATTCTCAAAGCTGAAGTTCATCCCATTCGCCATTTAAGATCCGAAATAACGATGACATAAAGTATGTTGCATTCCAAGGTCAAATTATACTAGATGACCTTACAGTCGAACTAAAACGTTTTGCGTATGAAGTAGCAGTATGCGCTATTCAAACGTATCTTTTTTAGTATAAATTTAATAGTGTCTTGATATTGCAATAAACTTTATTAACCCCGCCCCGCACCCCAAGCTGGACATCACGACAACGCGCACCGCACAGTGATTAGATACCTAAAGGCTCATTTACACATTGATTAGTGTTAAGTGCGAGTTCATACATTTGTTACTAAACACAAGTAGAAAATGTATGGACTCGCACTAACCACTAATCAATGTGTAAATGGGCCTTAATTGAATTCGCCGCCCGAGAACGACGATGCGTGACGACACCGTTTACTATTTCCTACACAATCTCCTAATAGATAATGTGTACAGTTAACTGACGTACTGCGGACCCCTGTTATACATGCTACGGATCCCTAAAAGGGGGCCGTGGACCCCACTTTAAGAAACCCTGCAATAAAGCATTACAAGTTTTATTTGGAGTTCCACCTACGCTGAAATAATATATTATTAGTTTTTATAAATATTATAATCGCTTGCAGAAACTTTTATGTATATTGGAAACATTTTAAAAGACGTAAATTTTTACTGCCTATTATTTCCCGACCCCGAGTTTTAAATCTGATGAACAAATATATTTCTGACGAGACTTCATTAACTAATTCATATTCACACAATATTAAAATCCAGATTAAGGGTGGGTTGCACCAAACCGCCTGTTAAAGTAAGCCAAATGTTACGCTAATCGGAGGTACTTAACGATTGCTAACATGAATGGGTTGCACCAAGTGCAAAATAACAGAATGTAAGAGTTACGAGGGATGCCACTGTATAAACGCATTTCTAACAACATTTTCATGGTGGAATATTATTTTCATATGGCAACCCAACCATAAGTGCCAAACTAAACTTGTCAAAATCGTCAATTCGTCACACGAAGAAAAAATCTAAAGGAAAGAAAAGAGCGCGAACTAAACTTTGCACCCTGCAGCTTGAAAATCAAGAATATTCAACAATTTTAGCCATTCCTGAACATGTTTATTACTCAGTCAAAAAGTGGGCTATCCATAGCGCCCTACGAGCAAACTTTTTCAAAGGATAATGCAACTTGTGTTGCGAGTGGTGTTTAAAGAGAAAGCCAGAGTAGTCGGCTGGTGTATTATATTTTATATTATAGTGAGTAAATTATCCTTCTACTTTATTACTACTTACAGAACCCTAAGCAAGTAAAGCGGTTGATGGAAGCACCAAATGGCGAGAAGGTGCCCAGTCGCAAAACAAAGGCACCACTAGTTTTGAGAACTCTCCTTTCGAAAATTCGTAAATATAGGGCGCTGAATCCCTCCAACCTGGTTAATTATGGCTAGCATTGTAACCAACGACCAAAATATTGAACTTATTATATATGTACCTACTTATTGAAAGAGTGTTCTAATACACAATGTCTTTTATTTCAGGTTTGAATTTACCTTTGGTTTTGAAGACAAGATGAAATCAAGGCTTATGCAACTCAGTGCTCAACTCAAGGAACTTTTAAAGTGAAAGTGCAGTGGTTTCAAGAAATTTGTAGAATCTCAAAGTAAAAATAAAGAATATTTTTTTTAACATGATCAATACTTATTTCAATTTTGTCAATAAAATACATAATATATTTAGTTACCCTACTTTGTTTATATATTATTCAAACTCTGGCATAGGTTTCCTTTGTAGATAGGGGCAAGACAATGACATGCAATGATTATTTTTACCATTTTTCTAGCAACTGAAGAACAAATCAAATTATTTTAATAAATATTTTGATTTGTTTATTTTTAAGTAGACACACTACTATATAAATTATAAACTTATATAGATGTCATATAAGGAAAAAGTGACCTACGCCTCCGGTGCCCAGGGCTGGGATCGAACCAGCATCTTCAGCACGGGAGGCCTAGGTCACTTTTTCCTTTGTATATGACATCTATATAAGTTAATTTTTCTAGCAGTTGACATTAATAATCAATATGAACATTGCCTGTTGTTACAGGCAATGTTCATATTAATTATTAATGTCAACTGCAGACTGCATTGTTGTGCAGTCTCATACTTACTAAACTTGAAACTATTGAAGTATTTTAGGCCAGATCAATCTAAGATAGTATAAACCCAACCCGTGGCCAAGGTGACCCAGCTTGTTGACCGGAGAAAAAACTTCATATACTGAACCACAGATGGTTATCAACAATATGATACAGGTCAAAGTGACTATGGTCAAGTAATGTTTTATGAAACATTACTTATCAATATAAATAGATAGTATAAATTGCTGTAGTTGCTTAGTTTGGCTAGGTGAGATTGTCCCAAAGTCATAAGAGTAAATTTCAAAAATGTTTTATTATCACTTGTATCTTTGTAAAATACATGTTACAAGTCATACAAACAGCCATGTATGTACTGACTGTACTATTATGTTTTATTTGTAAATAGGTACCTATCCTGATTAGTAGACATATATGACATTGATAAAAAGAGACCTATATTATTTATTACTAATGAGTTTTTAGGTACCTACTTATGTTAGAGTACAGTACATAAACTCTCATAGGATCTAACATTTTTAGCCAAAGCCAGGCCAGGTCTTTGCTTCCTTTTTAGCCCATCATGAAACAGATACAAAATGCAAATGCATGTATTTTGTGTACAATTTGAATGAAAAAAAGCATGTTCATAATAATGTCCGATATAAAAAATACTAATGGGGAATGGAGGAAGGCATCTATCAAAGGTTTGTCAGATGGTGCCAGCATAGCTTTGTACCTATCACTAGTTTTGTTCTATGGGATTTGGCTTAAAGGGCTATAATTAATGCCAGAAAATTCCAAGTAAAACAATAATTTGCCTCAGAAGAGCAACACACATGAAGTCAAATTAGCTAAACCATGCTATTACCAAATTTTCAGTAGATAATTATTTATTTATATGGGGTTATTGTCTCTTCAGATCTGTAAAATCTGTGCTGTGAATTTATTTCACAAATGAAACTGAAATACAGTGTAAACTATATAGCGGCACTCAAGGAACCGGAATTTTTTTCATGTTATTGCGAGTTGTCGTTAAACAGAGACCTACTGTGCTTGATTTAAGGCCTATATAAAATCAAATAAAAAAACAAGATTTAAATGAATCAGTATAATAAATTTTCATAGACATTTGAATTTGTGGATACCAAACCATTGTTGAACTATTTTTGTTCCACAACACTTGACACTCTAATTTACTTGATTGTATATTCCATATCACGCTTTATTTACATGTAGTTCTGAACATTGTTTAGTTGAGTAGAACATTGTCGAGGCTCGATTTCGGTGGTATTGGCGATAAATGTTTGGTGATATATATAATAGCACTGCTGCTATGGCATGAAATTATAATCTGGTTATCTGGCACCTTTTGAATCGTATGACTTGCTCCCATCGAGGCTTTCTACCGTGTCATAACATAAAACACGTGTTTCTTCTTGACCTGTTCACTCCACCGCGTCAGAGGTTTACGCTCCCTTTTGCTTTCTACCTTAAAGAACTTGCAGTATTCAAGTCTTGTAGTCAGTCATTCGTTATTTCCAAAGGTTTGGTCTTCATTGACAAAAACAGAGTGGTTTTTAAAATGATTATCATGATTGTTCTGCAGGTTTCGCTCGCTCTACGGCTGTCGGCTTTCATGACAATTACTGTAGGTTCTGGCATAGTTCTGGTATGTCTGTTATAACAGAAGTCTGGTCTATTTCAACCTGAAGTCACTTGGCACTCGGTTTTAACTTAAAAGCGCACTTTTTACACAGAATTATATATTTATTATTAGATACACGAGTTGAAGTGTGAATAATACAAAACGTCAATCGTATGACCCTTTTGCGTTCAGAAACGTGCATATATTTATTACTGCGAACAATATTTTATTATTTTTCATCAAATATCGCTGTATTTTTGTCTAATCAAGCATTAATCTATGAAATACGAGACATTTTTGCAAATTGTCCGCCATATTTAAACGTAGATTTGAGTTAACCAGTGCTCGACGGCTGGTTAAGGTAAACGTAACTTTCTGACTGCTAAAGTGCATGGTGCAACGGAAAAACGGACTTGACGTCTACTGTAACCATGATGAGTTCGTTAAGTATGCGTGGTGCAACCCGCCCTAAACGTTGACTTTCCGTCCATAATTTTCCTTTTCGTCGACCGACCACAATTTATGCCTCACTCTTATATAGAAAATGAGAAGAGCGAACACGGAAGAAAAATATTTACCGAGCTCCCTTGGTAATCAGAAAACACTGTGTTAGCATGTCGGAATTATGCATAATTTTAATGAACACACGAGAAATACACATTCTGAAAAGTGAATTGAAGACTGAAGTGAATTGATAAAAATAGTTAGTATTCAGTTTTTATTATACCACGACGGTGGCAAACAATCATACGGCCCGCCTGGTGGTAAGCAGCTGCCTATGGACGCCTGCAACTTCAGAGGTGTCACATGCGCGTTGCCGACCCTACACAAAAAGGATTCACTGTGTTGACGGCTGAAGGAACAAGAGGGTCCCTCGTCGTCAACACACTCGGTCCTCTTTGAGCTCTTTGGTAACTTTACTCACCAGCAGGAACACAACACTATGAGTACACTGTGCTTTTCTGTAAGGTGGATGTACTTCCGCAGTCGGGCTCTGCTCCAGATTTGAGCGAGATAACATTTGCTTTGCTGTGCCCTACTACACTTAGCGAGATGACATTAGCAGTAGCCATACTTCTCTTTTGGACCTAGTTTAAGGACATACCCGGATCCAAAGTGAGTAGCAGTAGTACCTAGTGTAGCATGACGCTACGTTTATCATACGACATCTGTCGACTTTCTTTAGAACTTCTGTGTCTAAGGGAGGTCTAAGGCTAGGTTGCTGTTGATATATAAAAAAGCGTACATTGTGATTCACGGCATTGCAGGTAGATGGCGCTTATATCAGTCCGCATTTTGAGATACACGACTGGCAGTTATAAATTGAGATAATATTCGCGCTAATTTTGAATATGAATTTTTGAGGTATTCCAGATTGTCAAAAAAAAAAGTTGATTTTGATGGAGTGTGTCAGATGAACGAAAAAAAACATATTCTGGTTTAGTCTGAGGGTTTTGCTATAATTTGTTTAGTTGCAACGTGTTGAAGTGCGATCTATTTCTCTAGATCTTTGCGTTCAAACATTATATAGCAAGTGCTAATACATTATTGAATTAAATACAAATTCTTTTTAAAAACCAAATACGTTGCCGGACAAAAAGGCCACCAGTGGGACCGCCTGAGCCGGAAGGACTCCGGAAGGCGCTTGTGGGTGCCGGACCGGCGAGACGGTCTGCAACTGCCGCGTGTTCCGCGTGATTCTTCACCGTCGTCAGAGAATTAGAGCCTGCATCCAGCGGGCTCTCCAAGTGAGAAAGAGAGTTCAGCGAGCTGTTGGATCCGCCTAAACCGAAGGGGACGCTTGCCGACGAACTCTATTCAAATTCAACTACAGCTTTAGCCATCCTGTCTTTCGAGAATATCATATTATTTTCATTTTTTTTAAAACGTTATAAATCCGATTCCTTTATTTGTATCCAGTGTTTTTGTGCCATAATAGCTTTTTTTTGTTGTTTTGCTAAAATATTCCCAAAATTCTAATTGCCTCATTTGACGGGCGTACAAAGACCTGGCTCTTTAATTTACGCTACGTTCAGCCAGCGAATATTCTGTCACCATCCATATCACCCGCCTCATTAATCCATTATTTTTCTGCAGCCAAATTACCAGCCGAGTCCTTATTTGTACTTACCAGTTTTGCTAGTACTCCATCCTTTTTATTTTCCTTTTGTGCGGAAAGTAGACGTTTACGATACTAAGGTAACTATTGAATGTGAAATATCCTTATATAGATACAGTTATCGTCATTTTAATGTGAAATGCTAATATTGAATATTCTGATTATTATAATTTAATTACATTCTAACCACTAAGGAAGTTATTGAATGTGAAATATCTTTATATAGATACCGTTATCGTCATTTTTATGTGAAGTGCTAATTTTAAATATTCTGATTATTGTAATTTAATTACATTCTAACCACTTAGGAAGTTATTGAATGCGAAATATCTTTATATAGATACCGTTATCGTCATTTTTATGTAAAGTGCTAATTTTAAATATTCTGATTATTGTTGCTAATTTTAAATAATTTACTTTATCTTCAAAATTAAACGTGTTAATGCAATTATAGAAGTGTTTTACTGCACTAGTTAAACCCTTTATTTTGCAAAACATGCAGCGAGAGACGTATACCTACCTACCTACGTATACATTTATATTTATATCAAACAAACATTGTTTGTTTACTAATTTAGATTCATTTAATCGCTGTATAAGATACAACGCACGCTATTTTGAATTAACAAGTGATGCGATAAGAAATTCCGATCAAGTAGAACTTATACAAATCAAAATAAAATAAAATCAAAATTTCAGCTCAATCGGAAACCGGGAAGTGGGCCAAAATGTAACTTGTAAGATTTGATTACAGACAGCGGTACAGGTGAAACTAAATAAAAGCTTATAATAAAAAAAGTAAACATCCGCGTAATATTTGGAGAATCAAATTTATTAATTTTAATAATAGTTATTTTAAAGTAATAACAATGATTTTAGGTGTCGCGTGATTTTAATATTTCATGTCTACACGGATCATTTTGCATATCTCACGAACATTTTGTCCCCTCAAGGCGATTATCACACTGGCGCCGCGATCGGATGCGGCGACGGTGTGCAAGCGTGACAGCGCTATACACTAGCAGAGCGTTATCTCGCTAAACCGCAGCAGTGCGGAAGCCGCCTAACCCGGATCCCGGAACTGTGCCTAGTGTCACAAGTATAGTCGATGTCAAAGGTATATTTACACTCTTACACTTTATTACAAAAGTTTATTCATATCTTTGACGTAAACGGTATCTAATAATAATAAATCGCGTAATAATCCGGAGAAACCGCACTGTTAAGTTGAGACATGTGCATGTCTTATCGCTAGATTGGAACATCCAAGTAGGGAGTATCCAAGTACCTACTTGATATCTTATCGTAACCGGGGTTATACGTCTAATTACATACATAAACTAAATTCTCATAAGAAGAAAATCTACTTATGTAACTAATCTAGTTTATCTCGGAAGTTTCCATATCACATTAGTACACTATTATTAACAGCCAACACAAACCTAAAAACTATATTGATATTGAAAAATTTAAGTATTTCAAATTTATTACGAAATCGGATAGATATCATTGTAAAAACAAAATAATTAGAAGCACTATAGGAATACCTTTGCAAGCCAACGTTGTGTTGCTAGAGAAGAAAAGGATTCTAGTTAGTACTGGAGCCGGCCATACTGTATGTTTATCAAAATTCTTACCGGTTGGCTACCATAAAGCGTTGTAGAGCCCATCTAAAGTATGTATGGCGACAAGTAGAAAATACAAAAAAAAATTACGTTAATTTATCAACCAGCTTACCGCTCCAAATTTTGACACAAGGTAAAACCCGCCTCAAATAACCTATACACCAAATTTAAGACCATTCCGGTGGGCGCACAAGATTTTAAGTCTAGTTGAAAATACGAAAAAATGACGTTAATTTATCATTGAGCTCGCTTAATTATAAAACCCATTCAATAAGACAAATACCAAATGTAAGAAAATTCCGGTGGGTGCATAAGATTATGAGACCATTTTAATAAATAATCGATTCCACACGAAAAATAGCAAATAACTTTAAATTCGGTTCAAAAAATATTTAAATGGTATAAACAGAACTGCATACATGCAACGGCATAGAGTTAGATATGCCGTAAAAGTATACAACAATAAGTATAAAATAAAAACTTTTTACAAAAAAAAAGATAAACCGACTTCAAAAAGGATAAAATAAATTACTATATTATTTATATGCGTTACAAACTGATATGTTTGAAGTCGGTGCCAAGCCAAAAAGTTACAATACCGGTCAAATCAGCTTCAAGTCTGAAAATCACAAAACAGTTAATACGAACGAGGCGTATGTGTTCAGTGAATTGTTCTTCATACTATAGAACTAATTCTGGTATTGACTGTACGTAGGTTTTCATTCTAGTACAGAAAGAAAGTATAATCATGCGTCTTATGATGTTTGTTAATAAACTTGTTTACTAGTTGTCGGACTAACCATATCTTGAACGGAGCCCGTGCTTCGGTTTGAATTATTTATTCTACTTCATCTAAGGTGTTTTATCGAAGTGTAAAATAATTAAATGGCTAGATTGATTTTTCTATAGTCAGACACACTGGGTGTGTGGGTCACACCTTTTCAGTAGAAAAACGCACGATATTTAAATTTTCTATGGTTGACCATACGTGTTTTTTATTTTTATTTGCCGCCTTTTTCTGATTATTGACAAAGTAGACGTGTATCAGAGAATATTTACATAGGTACCACATTTCATCAAAATTGGATTAGTAGTTAAGACGTGAAAATGTAACAGATAGATTCACATTCACCTTTTAAATATAAGTAGGTATCGATATGTTTTGTGATTTTCAGACTTGAAGCTGATTTGAGCGGTATTGTAACTTTTTGGCTTGGCACCGACTTCAAACATATCAGTTTGTAACGCATATAAATAATATAGTAATTTATTTTATCCTTTTTGAAGTCGGTTTATCTTTTTTTTGTAAAAAGTTTTTATTTTTCCATTTTTAGTGGTTATATAATTATCATAATCGGACAACGGATCTCGCAATAATCGGTGAAGATATATAAGAAAAAGTTCATAACACGTAACTCAATGTAAGGAAAGTTCCACTTATCATATGTGTCAGTGCACATGGAAAAGTACCTTGTTGCAGGTATTGAGTTATGCATAGTTCCAAAAAGTAGATTAAATTTGCTATCAATACAAAAAAGAATAATGACTGTAGGTGGAACCACTATTTTTATATAAATTTTTGAATTTTCGACTTCCGAAATGCACCAGTTGAGAAAATTGCATTTAAAATTTATAGTGGCACAAAACACACTTCTACTTCGAAGTTACATAGTGAAGGGTATAATCATAATCTTTGGATGTTCAAGAATTATAATAAAGGTGAATTGTCTAAAAATACATGTTAATTATTCTGATTTCTTAGGTTGAACATGCCAGGGTGGAAGAAACACGAGTGTTAATTATACCCAATTCATAAAATAATGAGATAAAAACTGTTAGTTTCTCATCATAGTTACATATTCTATGGCATTTTGGGACAATTGAATGAAAGAAAATTCCATAATCATAAAGAAATTTAATAATTACCGCATTTTTAACAATTACAAAAAAGATCACTTATAATATTAAAAATCAACAAAATAATTTGTATATTCATGCTATATCACAAGATCAAATGGTATTTAGCGTGGTGTACCACAATGGTATAATAGAAATGGTGTTAAAGCAGTTTTTTTAACAATAAAGTTTAGTGACTCGGTCGAAACTTTTGTATGGAAACGTAACTAGGGTACCTTGTCACGACACTTACTAAACTTTAGTAACTGAAACTCGAAGATCACTATTTTAGTACCTATAATGCAAGAAATATCGGTAACAAAATGTTATTTAGTATAATTATAGCGGAAATCAATGTATTCTTATTCACAAAAACTTCTGTTTTAGTCATGTAAAACATAAAGTTTAGCATTTTACTAAACTGGGTACCTTGTCACGCTAAGTCATTATCTTACATAAATGGAGTAAAACTAGAAAAATTAATAACTAAATTGTGTACATAACTGCACCTAATTTATGATTTATCAGTCTTTCAATCAATATTATAATACTAATTATATACGTCAAACAACTAAAATCACAGCTCAATTTTTCATTGACTAAATTCGAGATCAACAAATTATTATTAATACAGAAACACCTCGTGACGCGACCTTGGTGTGGTTTTAGTAGGAGAAATATACCTAATCAGTATTTTCCCTCAATCTATCCTCAGCATGGTCGCGTCACGAATTTTCTTATAAAAACATTAAGTTTTTTTTTTTGGTTCAAAAAATCATTTTGCTATAGACCGATCCTATACCCTATCTTAGAAAGAGGTATTTGACTACCCGCGATGGAAATATTGACAAAATTATTTAAAATTTAAAGGCTTTTAAGACATGGCGTGACAAGGTACTCTGACTACTAAACTTTATAGTCGGAGAAATATACTAAAAAAACATAATTTTACTGATATTCTTGTACACACGTGTTCCTTAGGATGTAAATAACCCAATCATAACACAAACCCATTTTGGCACTTTTTCACCAGCTTCCACAAAAACTCATGTAACTCGGTAACTAAATGTCGTGACTAGGTACCTTTCCAGATGCACTGGCACATATGTGGTCTTCATCATTAGGTCCACTCCATCAAATTAGTGGTTTTCGAGAGGAAATGCTTGAGTTGCTTAAAAAAACAACCAAATCACCATACATGTGCCTTTAAAAATTGAGGAGTTCCCTCAATTCCTCGTGGATTCCATCATCAGAACAGCACCAGATTAATTTGGGACCACCTTGGAAGTACATCCTTTCAAACATAAAAATAATTATTCAAATCGGACCACGGGTCTCGGAGTAATCGCTGAACATCCTAAATAAAAAAAAAATCATCATCATTATCATAAAAACAATCATTATTATCAGGTCCACATCATCAAATTGGTGGTTTCCGAGAGAAAACCCTCGAGTTGCTTAAGAAAACACCCGAATCGCCATACATATGCCTTTAAAAATTGAGGAGTTCCCTCAATTCCTCATAGATTCCATCATCAGAACAGCACCAGATTCATATGGGACCACCTTGGAAGTAGACCCTTTCAAACAAAAAAAGAATTATTCAAATCGGACCACGCGTCTCAGAGTAATCGGTGAACATACATAAAAAAAAAGCCCAAACCGAATACAGAACCTCCTCCTTCTATGAAATTGAAGTCGGTTAAAAATGAAAATTCGTCATAGCAATACTTAAGTCACGGGGATCTTAAATCACTAAATTTATTTTTCATTTTAACTTAATGTCACCAAACATGATTCAGAAAACCGTACGTAATGCATATAAGCATTTTCTACCAGTCGCTTGTAACCCTAAACAGACATAGGCCTAGAATAGAAAACTGTTTATTTGATCCCTCCTAGCAGGGAAGAAAAAGGCCTTATCCAAATAGGTGGTATGAAGATAATAATAAACTCATAGTCCAATGTTATGGAGTTAACGTAAGGTATCATGTGGTGGAACTAGAGATGGGTAGTGAGTAAAAACTCACGGGTAAATAGGTACCGGGTAAATACTCAGTATTTACTCAATATACCCGAATTTACACGTTTACACCCAAATAGCTGGGTATAAACTATTTAGAGTTTTGAAAGGGGCACTCCATTCATGTAAATCATTGTCACAACAAAAATTAGATTAGAATCCATCAACGTGAGCCTCATTATTATGAGTCTTAAAAAAACTGTTTTTAAACATGTTTTTGGATAAATTGTTTACTTTTAATTTGTAATAATACATATAACAGCAATATTTAATGTGATGAAGCCTGGGGTTGATCTTATTGTACTTAAAATAATTATGAACGTTTTAAAAAAATCACTATACAAAAATATATGTGTATGTTCTTATATGTGTATGAGTATTTATAAATAAATAGTAAAGTTGATTTGTGTTTCTAAACATCTCTCGATTTCTATGATCCTGCACCAATCACAATTTGATCCAATGGTTTACTGGTAGAGAATGCCTTAAGGCATTAAGTCCGCCTCTTGTACACTTTTTTATTTATGCAATAAGGTTTAAATAAATAACTACTTGTGACAATCAACAACGAAAGGTACAACTTGGTGGAAGGAGCTTACGTCGTGTTGTACAGATTCAGTATATTGTATTGGAGCAATAAGAGCGTAAGCGCATATATGGTACCTTTATTTACCATTTATAATAAATGGTACCTTTTGATGTAGACTCTCACATGTGCATGCAATCGCAATTGTGTAAGTTAAAGAATGACTTAACTGGAAATTCCCGGGTCCCACACGATGGGCCAACACTATGCAATAAATAGTTCATCTCTAGTCATATCTCTTAATTCAGTCTCAGCTTCCAGGCAAAATGTACTGTGGATGGACTTCTTACTAAAACATAATTTATTCAGGAAAAAAATGTAAGTAACCCCTTAAATACTTTTATATCTGTCATGAGCTGAACGGCATTGTTTATTTATGAAGCGGGTAGGCAGTGATTCATTTTCGCCCTAATATGAAGTTTCACTTAGTATATATTGTAGAGTCCGGTAAACTTTTTTTTCGATTTCGGTCAACTTTTTGATACTATTTTGCAGTAACTAACGAAATTTCTTTTAGTGTGTATACACATTTTGAAAGTACGTTCCTTTTTAAATTGTATAAGTGGGTATGCATTTTTATTTTCTTGTTTCAAAAATAAATAATTCACCGTAATCTAACACCTATTTCGCGATTTTTGCTTGGAGAGGTGAAATCAGTAAGGTTTTTATTGATTAAAATTAAGTTATACTAGTAGGTAAAATACATAAATACGTTGGAAAATTAGTCGTCTGAGGAACAAGTGGAACAATTTTTTTATATATCATATAGAATAGGGCCATAAAGAATAATAAATAATCAAGCGACAAGATTGCACGAATCAATGTGCTCACTAAACAAGCTCTGTAAGAATTCAGTTTTAGGGTATTGAATATTAATATATATAGACACAAAGAACTTTTTTACAATAACAAGACTTCAAATTATCTTATCAAATGCGATTCATGTACGTAATTTCATTATTAGAGATTTTCGTTTTCAAATCGTTACCGGACTCTTAATGTTCACAATTACTGATAATAGTGATACGGCCGCCAATAGCAATATTAATTTAGATAAAATTATACTTGACATTTAATTTGATTGTATCGGTATTATTATGTAATGGGTGGACCATGTTGTCTGTCAATAAATGATTTGAATTTGAATTTGATAGTAGATGATGGTATTCATCCTCACACCTGGAGCCTAAAGGGTCGCGCACTGAACAGTTTAAGAGGAATTTCCTGTCGCAAACGCTCCGGCTGTGGAATGAACTCCCTGCCGAGGTTTTCCCAGAGGGCTACAGTATGAGGTTCTTCAAAAAAGGAGTGTATAGGTTCTTAAAGGGTACGCAACGCGCATGTGAATTCTCTGGTGTTACAGGCGTCCATAGGCTACGGTAACTGCTTAGCATCAAGCGGACCGTATGCTTGTTTTCATTATCGTTCATTGCATTGTCGTGGTTTAAAAAATATACTAAAAATAGATTTTAACGGAATATACCTACCTTTTATTTACAGACACCATCAACAGCATGTTTATGCTATTGGTACTCCTGAGTGCGCTTGCTGCCGCTCGCGCCGACTGCGATGCCTGCATCCAAGGCCTCTGCCACACTAAGAAAGTCGTCATCGAAGGAATCCCTATAACCGACCAGCTCGCTATCGACCGTACCGACAACATCCTCTACGTGCAGCTCGACTACCGCACCACAGCGATCTTTCTCGATGAAGCTAAGATGCGGGCCGTTCACGCCGAAAACACAAAGGGTCTAGCAGTAGACCAAGAAACCCAGCTCTTGTACTCAAGTTTAGATAGTGTTATATATGCGTATAGATACCAACAAGGCGGTTACACTAAGGATGAAGCTTTTCTACTTGATCGATCGACAACCACCAGACTTCGCTATGAAGATACCCTTTACACGATCAATGAGGATGGCAGCTCAGCTTACTTCAGCAAGACTTCAAACTCTTTTGCTGGTTACGATAACTTGGAAAATTTCGCTGTTACTGACATGGCCAATGTAAGAAATGTAACAAACTGGTTCTTCGTTGCTGGTAATAAACTTTACAAATATAGTTGCGAAGGCAGGATGACATGGCAACTGATTTCTAATAACAAGCATGTTCTATCCATCGGCAAATACGGTGATGTTTATTTTGGACATGCTTCCGAAAAAGTTATATATAAATTAGACAGAGAAACAAGAGATTTGATAAAATATGCTTCTTATGTGGATGGTTCAGTGGAGGACTTTGTTTTTGATAGAGACGAAAACATTCTTTTCATTGACGGTGATAGAAGCGTGGCGCGCTGGGTGCCAAACGGAGAGGAATGTGTGGCGCCGCATCGGATCGGAGCATATAGCGTCGAGTCGCACCGCAACGATGATATATTATTTGAAGATTCCAAAAAATGGGTCTTCGTTAAGAATCTTGTCCGCAGCAAGGCGGATATATACAATAACTATAGTCCTTCGATGGCAGATTCAAACAAGTTGCGAGAGACGAGTGAGGAAGCTGAAATTGAGTATGAATGGTAACGAGTACCTAAGCTTCCTATTCGCCACATAAGTAGTCGTGAACATATTTATCGCCAATGGAATTTGCAAGGTTTTATCAGAAAGTATATAATTAGCAACACTAAGATTTTTGTATTTTTTTAACTATTAATAATAAACGTTTTCATTCAAAAGTTGTTGTCACTCCCTTTTTATAGGTTGAATTTCTGAAAATATTTCTGTGATATCTCCAAACCTACATGTGTAAAAAGAGCGAATAAAAGAGCCACCAGAATGTCGTTGCGACGTTTGAATTCTATGGAATGAGCCCCCTCTCTTCTTCTTTCTGAACGAAACATTGCGCAGTGACAGCCGAGTTATCTAAGTCAAAGGTCACTAATGTCAGGCGGGTCAAACATCCGAGCTATCAGCCAGTTGTCGCCTTAAAACAAAGGACTTGTTTTGGCATTCTGTAATGTTAATGTTATTGTTTTTTATATTTCTGAGTTACGCTACATGATAGCCATATGTCACATTCTGTCAGTTCCTGAAGTCAAATAGTGCTTTAGATTTACTAACTCAAATGTGTTAACAGTGCACAGTAAGTACATCAAGGTACCTATGTATAGATACTTGATTTGATACGTATAAGGAAGGCATACCAAGAAACTTGCTGACATAAACAATATATGAAAAACACAATTTATCTTAAACGTAACTCCATCATAACAAAGAATTACTCAATATTGAAGTTGTATTCGGGCTTGGAATAATTTTCAAGCAAATTCTGATATTTTTGATTCATTCATTCACCTTTAGGCGCTAGCTAGTATTGCGTAGTTAATTCATTGGAACTGTATTGAAGTTGGATCGTATATAATCGTAATGAAGTTAGAAAGCCGTATTCTAACTTTAATACACCAGCCTTTAATACCAGCCCAACCAAATAAAGCAATCCATTAAAGTTGATATTTTCGTTAAGGAATTTGATATTTAAGATATTTATTTATTTATGCCATTGAATTCTTTAATAACATCATACATTTCATTATTAAAACTTAAAAATTAATAGATTTACGAATAATAAATGAATTTAAAATATATAGTATTATCAAGCTATTTCACATGCAAATACAAAACGGTAATAATTGTATATATTAAGTTTAAGATTTTTTATTATTAAGGACCTCTTGACGAGTAAAGGACTCCTCCATTTTACTCCACATTTCTCTGTCTTGAGCTATTGTTACCCAGTGGTCGCTAGCAAACTTTTTTATTTCCTCCGTCCATCTTTCCAGTGGGCGACCTGGCTTTCTCTTCCCGGGAGGTCCAGCTCATGTAGTGACTCTCTTAGCCCATTTTTCGTTGTTCATTCGTGATTCGAATGAACGATTGATATTTAAGATATGTTCTGAAAACATTGTAGTCCGTTCGACATTGCAACGGGGGATCTAGGTCATGACATAGATTAATTCAATAACGCTATGACCTAGGTGAATCATCCGTTCAGGCGCAGGTCTATCTGTGCTGACGCGCTCTGAGGCGGCTTGGACAGTCGATTTGTACCTAATAAATTTGAGCTAAGTATGGAGAACTAATGAACAAAGAATAACAAAGTGTGGTATGGAATATACCAGTCAAAATAGACAGAGAGGAATTGTTGTTAAGGTCGCGGAGGTTTAATATTTCTATGATGGTCTAGGATACAAATAAATACAATTACAAATAAAAATGCGTTTATTTCATTACTTTTTCCTCGAGGTCGAAATCTTATGAGAGTCTTCGTGGCATACCCCCAAACTACCCGTTAAAGTTCCATTGAGTTTGGATTCATTTCCAGCTTGATGCCAGCAGCCTAACCCTTAAATTCATTCGACATAACTGCTGGATTATAAGGTATATATAGATAGAGGATCTTGCGGATTCAAAATCTTAAATTTAGAGTTAGGTACCTAATTATTCTAAGCATACTGAAAATAGCATTGATAAATAAATAAATATTATGGGAGAAACTTACACAAATCAAACTGTGACGTGGGAACTAGGCGACGATGTATATAATAGATGCGATGTGTATGTATAAATAGATAGCGATATGTACTTAAATATATAGAAAATTTCCATAACTCAGGAACAAAAATCCGTGATAAACACACAAATAAATGCCCTGACCAGGATTTGAACCCGGGACCAGTGTTGGCCGAACGTTAGTGTAATTGAAAATTAAAATTAAAGATTGAAACACGTTAGTTAAAATTGAACACTAATAGTTTAATGCAAATTGATTTCAATTAGAATTAAAATTAATTGTAACTAACGTGTTAATCCTTTGCGAATAACTAATCATTGAAGATATTTAATTTTTAGTCTTTCTCAAAAATTGAACCCATTAAAATATTTTTTAGTGTAAATTAAATAGATAATTGACATTAATAATTAACCTAACTAAACGCGGATTTAGGTAAAGCTACTTGGTTTTGATTTTTGTTTCGATTTTGACTTCGGACTCGGGGGCTGGGTTGCTACTTATATATCCGGAAACAAAAAAACAAACAAACGTACACGGCTGAAAATGGTTTTATTGTTTTTAAAAGTATTCCCCTTGATGATCTATGCACTTTTGCATTCGCGTGAACCAATTTTTAAAGCACTTCTGCCACTCCGCCTGAGGTACCTCCATAACGTGTTGTTTGAATGCGTCGACAGCATCTTCAGCGGTCGAAAATCGTTGACCGCGTAATTTATTCTTTATATTTGGAAATAAATAAAAATCGTTGGGTGCCAAGTCAGGGCTGTACGGCGGATGACCCGTTAATTCCACATTTTGACCCTCCAAAAATAGAGTTGTTTCGCGTGACGTATGACAGCTGGCATTGTCATGATGAAGAATGATTCTTCGTCGCTGGTTAGTTTTACGAATTTGTTCAAATACTTCCGGTAAGCAAATGGTCGTGTACCACTCTGAATTAACCGTTCTACGGTTTTCTAGTGGTACTGTAGCTACATGGCCATTAATACCGAAGAAGCAGGCCACCATTTGTTTCAATGTACTTTTTGCACGAGTAACTTTCGTAGGGTTCGGCTCATTTTGAAACACCCATACCGTTGATTGTTCCTCATTTCGGGATCGTATGCATAGATCCAGGATTCGTCACCTGTATAGATGTTATAAACGGCTTTTGAGTCACCACGGTTATATTTTTTTAACATTTTATTGCACCATTCGACGCGAGCATCTTTTTGCTCTTTTGTTAAGTTGTGGGGTATCCGACGCGAACAAATTTTTTTTACAGCCAAATAATTATGTAATATGCTATTAATGCTGGTCATAGAAATACCCAGAGTCGCCTCTATCTCGCAGTACGTAACATGTCGGTCGTCCATTATAAGTTTTCGCACAGCCTCGATATTTTGTTGTACAACGACCGATTTCGGGCGACCTGCCTTAACTTCGTCCGTAAGCATACTACGTCCACGATTGAACTCACTAAACCAGTGATACACAGTAGTTTTAGATGGGGCTTCATCACCAAAAGTTGAAGTTAGTTGATCTATGCACTGTTGTTGCGTTAAACCACGCCGAAAATCATAATAAATCATAGCACGAATATTTTCACGAGTGAGTTCCATTCTTGCTGCGAGATGACACTTAAAACCCGTCAAAAACAAAACACGAGCGTTAATAAGAAAGAAAAAATATACCGGCCAGTACTTAAAAAAGTTCAAATTTTACCATGGAGGTCAAATATGCTATTTAAGAAGATTGTAATCCCGGTTTCCGGATATATAAATAGCAGCCTATGTAATAAGCAATGGGACCGGTATCCTAAGATGGAGGTCATGCTGGACCCTGGGGAACCCTACTGGATCTCGGGTTTGGCGCATCATAGACTCATGCTGTTTGGGCTCATTCGACTTGTACTGATGAGCAGATGGTACCGGTATCAAAATCTGGAGCTCATGCTGGACCCTGGGGATCCCTAGCTTCTAATTGAAATTAACGACCAACACTGCCCGGGACCTCCTGCTTCGTAGACAGGGTCACTACCAACTAGGCTAGGAGGCCGTTTAAAAATTGATGACATGTATTCCTTTTATTTACAGACACCAGTATGTTGAAGATATTACTACTAGTGAGCACACTTGTGGCGGTACACGCCAACTGCGACGCGTGCATCAAAGGCCGCTGCCACTCCAAGAAAACGCTGATAGAAGGATTCCGTATTATACCTCACCGCCAGCTCGCTATTGACCGCACCAGCAACATCCTTTATATTCAGATCAACTACTACACCGTAGCCTTCTTCCTCGATGAGTCCAAGATGCTAAATATCGATGCATTAAACAATGTCGGTTTAGCTGTACGAGGGTTGCTACTTATATATCCGGAAACAAAAAAACAAACAAACGTACACGGCTGAAAATGGTTTTATTGTTTTTAAAAGTATTCCCCTTGATGATCTATGCACTTTTGCATTCGCGTGAACCAATTTTTAAAGCACTTCTGCCACTCCGCCTGAGGTACCTCCATAACGTGTTGTTTGAATGCGTCGACAGCATCTTCAGCGGTCGAAAATCGTTGACCGCGTAATTTATTCTTTATATTTGGAAATAAATAAAAATCGTTGGGTGCCAAGTCAGGGCTGTACGGCGGATGACCCGTTAATTCCACATTTTGACCCTCCAAAAATAGAGTTGTTTCGCGTGACGTATGACAGCTGGCATTGTCATGATGAAGAATGATTCTTCGTCGCTGGTTAGTTTTACGAATTTGTTCAAATACTTCCGATAAGCAAATGGTCGTGTACCACTCTGAATTAACCGTTCTACGGTTTTCTAGTGGCACTGTAGCTACATGGCCATTAATACCGAAGAAGCAGGCCACCATTTGTTTCAATGTACTTTTTGCACGAGTAACTTTCGTAGGGTTCGGCTCATTTTGAAACACCCATACCGTTGATTGTTGCTTCGTTTCGGGATCGTATGCATAGATCCAGGATTCGTCACCTGTATAGATGTTATAAACGGCTTTTGAGTCACCACGGTTATATTTTTTTAACATTTTATTGCACCATTCGACGCGAGCATCTTTTTGCTCTTTTGTTAAGTTGTGGGGTATCCAACGCGAACAAATTTTTTTTACAGCCAAATAATTATGTAATATGCTATTAATGCTGGTCATAGAAATACCCAGAGTCGCCTCTATCTCGCAGTACGTAACATGTCGGTCGTCCATTATAAGTTTTCGCACAGCCTCGATATTTTGTTGTACAACGACCGATTTCGGGCGACCTGCCTTAACTTCGTCCGTAAGCATACTACGTCCACGATTGAACTCACTAAACCAGTGATACACAGTAGTTTTAGATGGGGCTTCATCACCAAAAGTTGAAGTTAGTTGATCTATGCACTGTTGTTGCGTTAAACCACGCCGAAAATCATAATAAATCATAGCACGAATATTTTCACGAGTGAGTTCCATTCTTGCTGCGAGATGACATTTAAAACCCGTCAAAAACAAAACACGAGCGTTAATAAGAAAGAAAAAATATACCGGCCAGTACTTAAAAAAGTTCAAATTTTACCCTGGAGGTCAAATATGCTATTTAAGAAGATTGTAATCCCGGTTTCCGGATATATAAATAGCAGCCTATGTAGATCAAGAGACCCAAGTTTTATACTCAGGTGATTACTCATGTAAATGCATATACGCGTTTAAACACGAACAAGGCGTTTACACGAAAAAGATAGCTGTTTATCTTGATTCGTTTAGACTACCTTTCAGACTTCGTTATGAAGACACTCTGTATACTATCAACGATGATGGCAGTTGTGCCTACCTCAACAAAACTTCAAACGACTTTACTGGTTATAGTAATTTAGAAAACTTCAAAGTTACTGACATGGTCTCCGGACGAAATGCAACAGAATGGTTCTTTACTTCTAGGAATAATCTATACAAATTTAGTTGGGACAGCAAAGGTAAGAAGACATGGGATCTTATCGCTGAAAACTACCACGTTCTATCTATTGGAAAATATGGTGACGTGTATTTTGGAGACGATTCCATAAAAGTGATATATAAATTGGATAGAGAAAAGAAAGAAATGGTAAAATATGCTGCTTATTTGAATGCTTCTATAATTGACTTTGTTTTTGATAGAGATGAGAACATTGTGTTTCTTGATTATTATGATAGCGTGGCACGGTGGGAGCTAAACGGAGAGGCATGTACCGAGCCGCACCGCGTTGAGTTAGATCACAATGGACCGCACGAAACCGATTTGCACCACGTGGACAATAAACCTGGCAAAAGCTTCCTTGTTGACCTTGTCCAAAGCGGTAAAGCTGTGTACAATAATACTTTTAAGTCCCTAATGGCCGATTCGAACGACTTTTACGAGGTGGTAAGGACTTAAGGATGGATTAAGTGATATTAATTTATTCTGATTCGGATTTGCAAAACACGAAAACAATAACAAGAGATTTTGTCACTATGTTTTATCGCCATTAAAATTTGGTACAATTTAATGAAAATGTCCTTCTCTGATAATATTGAAATGATTTAAACTATCTTACTTAATTAAGTTAACTGTAGGAAATACTCGTATTATTGCCACAACATTTGTGGAACCACATTTAACGCGATGTTGCCGTTCCATGATTCACTTAGGTATACATATACCGGGTGTGGCCTGTAATAAGAGCAAAAAATTAAAACGTAGATTCTACTTCTCAAACTAGACAACGTTTGTTCAACAACTTTTAAAAATAACTTGTAGTTTGAATTTTATTACAGTTTAAAGTTTATTCGAACACGCAATGTATTACGACATTGATTAATATCTGTAGGGTGACAAGACTGACAGGCGTTGTCATTTAGGTGGAACTTGATATACATTGAAAATACTATTCAGTTTGTTTGAAAAAGAGACAATCTAAAATTTACATAACTTCCAAAAGTCGTTGAACAAACATTGTCTAGTTTGAGGAGTAGAATCTACGTTTTAATTTTTCGCTCCTATTACAGGCCACAGCCGGTATATATATAATAAGTTTAGTAAGTACTTGTGTAGTCACAAGCACTAATGTGTCGCTAACTGTGTTTCTAAATGACCGATTGATTTTTAATAAATAAATATATCATGGGGACTTGTTATATTTTTTCTGCTAAATATAAGTAACGACTTAAAATAGTTTGATAATGATGATGAAGTCGACTTTCCTTTAAAGATTGTTGACAATATTTGTGGCAGTCCAGAGAAAAAGGTCCCATTTTTGCCGATATGGAGTTAGGTTAAAACTACACAATATGCGCTATATATCAGTGAAAAAAATTCACAGATTTCGTGCCTCACACGACTATCGAGCACATTGGAAATGAATCTACGTAACTCGAAAAAATATTGTCGCTGAGTGACGAGAAAGTCGGGATAAGGAAAATGTTATAAAATAAAACTACGACGTTGAATGATAATTATCTTATTCTTAGATTAACATGTATCCTCGACATAACGCCTGTGAACCAGAGTTGGGCAAAAATTAACGTGGTTGAAACTAAAGTTAAAAATGAGAACGTTACTCATAATCATATGAACATGATTACGAATTCAATCATGAGCTTTCTAATCTGATTGAACACCGACATGAGTAAATCATGTCGATTTTTAGTTTCACTCATGATTAGCTGAAGTGATTACATTAGTAAGACAGTATGCTTAGTTAAACTAACGATTTAGTTGATTAGATGATTAGATTTTGATTAGATTTTGCGTAGCTACTAGCTCCTTCACTTTTTTCCCTGACGAAACAGAGGCGGTACCTACGTGAGTATAATATTCATTTAGGATAAATAGCTATTTGTGACAATATTTCTAAAGGTATCATTTGGCGGTTGGCGCTTACGTCTTAAGTTGTATAGTGCAGATTCAATATTGAGCAATAAAAGCGTAAATGCCAGTGGCAAATGTTACCTTTACCAAAATATCGACAATTTTTTTGTTAGTTTTTGGTATGAGTGTGCAAATGAATGCTCCCATTTAACTTTGAAACGGCCTGTTCGGTTTTATTGCGGTTTTCGGCTACAGTTAAGGCAGCTATCACACAGCTGCGGTTTCCACATGCGCTTTTCATTCTCATTCTCATTCCCATTCCCATTCCCATTCCCATTCCCATTCCCATTCCCATTCCCATTCCCATTCCCATTCCCATTCCCATTCCCATTCCCATTCCCATTCCCATTCCCATTCCCATTCCCATTCCCATTCCCATTCCCATTCCCATTCCCATTCCCATTCCCATTCCCATTCCCATTCCCATTCCCATTCCCATTCCCATTCCCATTCCCATTCCCATTCCCATTCCCATTCCCATTCCCATTCCCATTCCCATTCCCATTCCCATTCCCATTCCCATTCCCATTCCCATTCCCATTCCCATTCCCATTCCCATTCCCATTCCCATTCCCATTCCCATTCCCATTCCCATTCCCATTCCCATTCCCATTCCCATTCCCATTCCCATTCCCATTCCCATTCCCATTCCCATTCCCATTCCCATTCCCATTCCCATTCCCATTCCCATTCCCATTCCCATTCCCATTCTCATTCTCATTCTCATTCTCATTCTCAATCTCAATCTCATTCTCATTCTCATTCTTATTCTCATTTTCATTTTCATTTAGGAAAATGAAAATTTCTACATATGTATCTGGTTCAATATGTGAATTTCAGAACAAACGCCTTATTCAAGTAATAATATAAATCAGCTTAAGAACACTCTAATCATACATTCGTCAATCACATTGAACAAGTTAGTTGATTAGCGTTAATTTAGTTTCAATCAGCGCCCGTCGTTAATGATTTACTCATGGCGAAATTACTTGATTGTTTTGTGTTATGATTTAATCAGCGATTATTCAATCAGCGATGATTAGTAATCGATCACCGATTTTAATCAAGTGTGCCCATTTCTGCTGTGAACAAACTAATTGAAAAATTTCCACACGCATATCGAAGTTTGAATAATTGTCGCCGTGGCGCCTAAGTATACATATTTCATTTTTAGATTAATAAGCAGGATATAATAATGTTCAAAGTACAGTCAAGTGTAAAAATATGGGTGTACTCATCTTACTCAAAAATATGTCCCATAGTATCTTATTCCGTTGTAATAAGTGCGTAGTACCATATTAATGAGACGATTTTTTCGATACGTATTTTTGCACTTGACTGTACAAGGTAATTATTACAGTACAAATCCGTAGTCAATTCGAGAAATGGTAGCTACATAGCTAAATAATTTTTAAGCAAAAAAAAACCGACTTCTTCTATGGGGGAAGCCGGTGAAGGATTATTGTAGATGGTGCACTCTATACAATGATATAACTTGCTTAACAAACACAGCGTAGAGGACAAATCGTCAAACGTGAACTATGCGTCGTTGAAGAATTCCTTTCTCATTTTACATTTCACATGTTTATGGCATCAGCCGCAGTTCCACTTCATCAATATGTCACTGTTTTCAATGAAAATGCTTGATTTGTTGATTTAAATACAAAAATCACTTTATGTATGCCTTTAAGATTTGAGAAGTTTCCTCGATTCCTCCTGGATCCCATCATCAGAACTTAGATTGACGAAATTCCCCTGACCTTTTCCCGCGGCATATCGCCCGCGTACTATATAAGTACTCAAGAAGGATACGATACCCAAGTTGATTTTCAGAATTTGTGACCACATTTGCCCCATTTAGGGGTTGAATTTTCAAAAAACCTGAAACACGTGTTTACTCATTTATTGTTAGGAATACTCCTGTGAAGTTTCGAATAAAATAGTGTAACAAATTTTGGACCCCCATTTTGCACCCCTTAGGGGGTAAATTTTGAAAAATCCTTTCTTAGTGCATACCTAGATCTTATAAGGAACCTACGTGCCAAATTTGGATTCTCTAGAACCAGCAGTTTGGGCTGTGCGTTGATATGTCAGTCAGTCAGTCAGTCAATCAGTCAGTCAGTCAGTTTCTTCTTTTATATATTTAAAAGGTTATAGAGTAGGTAGACGTACGTCCGAATGCTCAAAACTGCCCCTATACATGTCATCTTTAATCATATGTCATTCGCAATAAAGGTAACAGTAGGGTATGGTGTCAACTATGGGATGTGTCGAGTACCATTACCTTACTTGCCTCGTTCTGCTCGTTTTCCTATATCAGGAATCCATATACTTAATATTATAAATGGGAAAGTGTGTGTGTGTGTTTGTTTGTTTGTTTGTTTGTCCGTCTTTCACGGCAAAACGGGGCGACGAATTGACGTGATTTTTAAGTGGAGATAGTTGAAGGGATGGAGAGTGACATAGACTACTTTTTGTCTCTTTCTAACCCCCTAAAATGGGGGGTGAAAGTTTGTATGGTTTGTTACCCCGAATTTAAAGCGAGCGAAGCCGCGGGCAAAAGCTAGTGTGTTATAAATATTAAATGTGTAACTACCTACATACTTTATTACTTAAATGTATTTATTTTTTAGATAAATCCACTAAGCCGTGACGGGTGGTGCACAGTGATAGGCTCACCGTGTAGGTTAAGAAAAAAAAGTAGTTACTTTCGTAGATTAAACTTATAGGTAATACTTAGATTATAGATTAAGCAAATTATAAATATTGCAAATCTGCGAATTGTAATTCTAGAAAAAGCGCTAAAAACATACAACAAAAGTATGTAATCTAAGAGTTAGACAGGGTAAATTGCGTCTGTATGAGGTAAGTGCGCTTTTTCTAGAATAACAAGAAGACGGTTTGGGTTAGAAGCGATTTTTCCAAGGGAGCAATTAGGCCACCTTACCGGAGATTGTTCGTCCGATGAATAACCTTCACTTATCATTTTCTTATGATTAAAGAAAATGCGCATTACCTCAACTGACGCTATTGTTACTACTCGTACCTACCTACCTACCTAGCTACCTACGTTCTTTACTGAAGGTATTTATTTATTTAAACTTTATTGCACAATCAGTGATAATGTACAAATGGCGGACTTAATGCCAAATGGCATTCTCTACCAGTCAACCATTGGTATTTTTTGCCATTTACATCCTATTAAAAATAACTATTTACCTATTAGATATTATTAAAATTAATTTAGTTCAAAACATAAGATCCGCAATGTCTAGTTACGAACTCATATAGGTTTGTGAATCACATAGTAGTATAGTACGTCCAATATTAGGTTGGTTCAAACGATGCCAGTTGCTAGAAGGATTCCGTATTATACCTCACCGCCAGCTCGCTATTGACCGCACCAGCAACATCCTTTATATTCAGATCAACTACTACACCGTAGCCTTCTTCCTCGATGAGTCCAAGATGCTAAATATCGATGCATTAAACAATGTCGGTTTAGCTGTAGATCAAGAGACCCAAGTTTTATACTCAGGTGATTACTCATGTAAATGCATATACGCGTTTAAACACGAACAAGGCGTTTACACGAAAAAGATAGCTGTTTATCTTGATTCGTTTAGACTACCTTTCAGACTTCGTTATGAAGACACTCTGTATACTATCAACGATGATGGCAGTTGTGCCTACCTCAACAAAACTTCAAACGACTTTACTGGTTATAGTAATTTAGAAAACTTCAAAGTTACTGACATGGTCTCCGGACGAAATGCAACAGAATGGTTCTTTACTTCTAGGAATAATCTATACAAATTTAGTTGGGACAGCAAAGGTAAGAAGACATGGGATCTTATCGCTGAAAACTACCACGTTCTATCTATTGGAAAATATGGTGACGTGTATTTTGGAGACGATTCCATAAAAGTGATATATAAATTGGATAGAGAAAAGAAAGAAATGGTAAAATATGCTGCTTATTTGAATGCTTCTATAATTGACTTTGTTTTTGATAGAGATGAGAACATTGTGTTTCTTGATTATTATGATAGCGTGGCACGGTGGGAGCTAAACGGAGAGGCATGTACCGAGCCGCACCGCGTTGAGTTAGATCACAATGGACCGCACGAAACCGATTTGCACCACGTGGACAATAAACCTGGCAAAAGCTTCCTTGTTGACCTTGTCCAAAGCGGTAAAGCTGTGTACAATAATACTTTTAAGTCCCTAATGGCCGATTCGAACGACTTTTACGAGGTGGTAAGGACTTAAGGATGGATTAAGTGATATTAATTTATTCTGATTCGGATTTGCAAAACACGAAAACAATAACAAGAGATTTTGTCACTATGTTTTATCGCCATTGAAATTTGGTACAATTTAATGAAAATGTCCTTCTCTGATAATATTGAAATGATTTAAACTATCTTACTTAATTAAGTTAACTGTAGGAAATACTCGTATTATTGCCACAACATTTGTGGAACCACATTTAACGCGATGTTGCCGTTCCATGATTCACTTAGGTATACATATACCGGGTGTGGCCTGTAATAAGAGCAAAAAATTAAAACGTAGATTCTACTTCTCAAACTAGACAACGTTTGTTCAACAACTTTTAAAAATAACTTGTAGTTTGAATTTTATTACAGTTTAAAGTTTATTCGAACACGCAATGTATTACGACATTGATTAATATCTGTAGGGTGACAAGACTGACAGGCGTTGTCATTTAGGTGGAACTTGATATACATTGAAAATACTATTCAGTTTGTTTGAAAAAGAGACAATCTAAAATTTACATAACTTCCAAAAGTCGTTGAACAAACATTGTCTAGTTTGAGGAGTAGAATCTACGTTTTAATTTTTCGCTCCTATTACAGGCCACAGCCGGTATATATATAATAAGTTTAGTAAGTACTTGTGTAGTCACAAGCACTAATGTGTCGCTAACTGTGTTTCTAAATGACCGATTGATTTTTAATAAATAAATATATCGTGGGGACTTGTTATATTTTTTCTGCTAAATATAAGTAACGACTTAAAATAGTTTGATAATGATGATGAAGTCGACTTTCCTTTAAAGATTGTTGACAATATTTGTGGCAGTCCAGAGAAAAAGGTCCCATTTTTGCCGATATGGAGTTAGGTTAAAACTACACAATATGCGCTATATATCAGTGAAAAAAATTCACAGATTTCGTGCCTCACACGACTATCGAGCACATTGGAAATGAATCTACGTAACTCGAAAAAATATTGTCGCTGAGTGACGAGAAAGTCGGGATAAGGAAAATGTTATAAAATAAAACTACGACGTTGAATGATAATTATCTTATTCTTAGATTAACATGTATCCTCGACATAACGCCTGTGAACCAGAGTTGGGCAAAAATTAACGTGGTTGAAACTAAAGTTAAAAATGAGAACGTTACTCATAATCATATGAACATGATTACGAATTCAATCATGAGCTTTCTAATCTGATTGAACACCGACATGAGTAAATCATGTCGATTTTTAGTTTCACTCATGATTAGCTGAAGTGATTACATTAGTAAGACAGTATGCTTAGTTAAACTAACGATTTAGTTGATTAGATGATTAGATTTTGATTAGATTTTGCGTAGCTACTAGCTCCTTCACTTTTTTCCCTGACGAAACAGAGGCGGTACCTACGTGAGTATAATATTCATTTAGGATAAATAGCTATTTGTGACAATATTTCTAAAGGTATCATTTGGCGGTTGGCGCTTACGTCTTAAGTTGTATAGTGCAGATTCAATATTGAGCAATAAAAGCGTAAATGCCAGTGGCAAATGTTACCTTTACCAAAATATCGACAATTTTTTTGTTAGTTTTTGGTATGAGTGTGCAAATGAATGCTCCCATTTAACTTTGAAACGGCCTGTTCGGTTTTATTGCGGTTTTCGGCTACAGTTAAGGCAGCTATCACACAGCTGCGGTTTCCACATGCGCTTTTCATTCTCATTCTCATTCCCATTCCCATTCCCATTCCCATTCCCATTCCCATTCCCATTCCCATTCCCATTCCCATTCCCATTCCCATTCCCATTCCCATTCCCATTCCCATTCCCATTCCCATTCCCATTCCCATTCCCATTCCCATTCCCATTCCCATTCCCATTCCCATTCCCATTCCCATTCCCATTCCCATTCCCATTCCCATTCCCATTCCCATTCCCATTCCCATTCCCATTCCCATTCCCATTCCCATTCCCATTCCCATTCCCATTCCCATTCCCATTCCCATTCCCATTCCCATTCCCATTCCCATTCCCATTCCCATTCCCATTCCCATTCCCATTCCCATTCCCATTCCCATTCCCATTCCCATTCCCATTCCCATTCCCATTCCCATTCCCATTCCCATTCCCATTCCCATTCCCATTCCCATTCCCATTCCCATTCCCATTCCCATTCTCATTCTCATTCTCATTCTCATTCTCAATCTCAATCTCATTCTCATTCTCATTCTTATTCTCATTTTCATTTTCATTTAGGAAAATGAAAATTTCTACATATGTATCTGGTTCAATATGTGAATTTCAGAACAAACGCCTTATTCAAGTAATAATATAAATCAGCTTAAGAACACTCTAATCATACATTCGTCAATCACATTGAACAAGTTAGTTGATTAGCGTTAATTTAGTTTCAATCAGCGCCCGTCGTTAATGATTTACTCATGGCGAAATTACTTGATTGTTTTGTGTTATGATTTAATCAGCGATTATTCAATCAGCGATGATTAGTAATCGATCACCGATTTTAATCAAGTGTGCCCATTTCTGCTGTGAACAAACTAATTGAAAAATTTCCACACGCATATCGAAGTTTGAATAATTGTCGCCGTGGCGCCTAAGTATACATATTTCATTTTTAGATTAATAAGCAGGATATAATAATGTTCAAAGTACAGTCAAGTGTAAAAATATGGGTGTACTCATCTTACTCAAAAATATGTCCCATAGTATCTTATTCCGTTGTAATAAGTGCGTAGTACCATATTAATGAGACGATTTTTTCGATACGTATTTTTGCACTTGACTGTACAAGGTAATTATTACAGTACAAATCCGTAGTCAATTCGAGAAATGGTAGCTACATAGCTAAATAATTTTTAAGCAAAAAAAAACCGACTTCTTCTATGGGGGAAGCCGGTGAAGGATTATTGTAGATGGTGCACTCTATACAATGATATAACTTGCTTAACAAACACAGCGTAGAGGACAAATCGTCAAACGTGAACTATGCGTCGTTGAAGAATTCCTTTCTCATTTTACATTTCACATGTTTATGGCATCAGCCGCAGTTCCACTTCATCAATATGTCACTGTTTTCAATGAAAATGCTTGATTTGTTGATTTAAATACAAAAATCACTTTATGTATGCCTTTAAGATTTGAGAAGTTTCCTCGATTCCTCCTGGATCCCATCATCAGAACTTAGATTGACGAAATTCCCCTGACCTTTTCCCGCGGCATATCGCCCGCGTACTATATAAGTACTCAAGAAGGATACGATACCCAAGTTGATTTTCAGAATTTGTGACCACATTTGCCCCATTTAGGGGTTGAATTTTCAAAAAACCTGAAACACGTGTTTACTCATTTATTGTTAGGAATACTCCTGTGAAGTTTCGAATAAAATAGTGTAACAAATTTTGGACCCCCATTTTGCACCCCTTAGGGGGTAAATTTTGAAAAATCCTTTCTTAGTGCATACCTAGATCTTATAAGGAACCTACGTGCCAAATTTGGATTCTCTAGAACCAGCAGTTTGGGCTGTGCGTTGATATGTCAGTCAGTCAGTCAGTCAATCAGTCAGTCAGTCAGTTTCTTCTTTTATATATTTAAAAGGTTATAGAGTAGGTAGACGTACGTCCGAATGCTCAAAACTGCCCCTATACATGTCATCTTTAATCATATGTCATTCGCAATAAAGGTAACAGTAGGGTATGGTGTCAACTATGGGATGTGTCGAGTACCATTACCTTACTTGCCTCGTTCTGCTCGTTTTCCTATATCAGGAATCCATATACTTAATATTATAAATGGGAAAGTGTGTGTGTGTGTTTGTTTGTTTGTTTGTTTGTCCGTCTTTCACGGCAAAACGGGGCGACGAATTGACGTGATTTTTAAGTGGAGATAGTTGAAGGGATGGAGAGTGACATAGACTACTTTTTGTCTCTTTCTAACCCCCTAAAATGGGGGGTGAAAGTTTGTATGGTTTGTTACCCCGAATTTAAAGCGAGCGAAGCCGCGGGCAAAAGCTAGTGTGTTATAAATATTAAATGTGTAACTACCTACATACTTTATTACTTAAATGTATTTATTTTTTAGATAAATCCACTAAGCCGTGACGGGTGGTGCACAGTGATAGGCTCACCGTGTAGGTTAAGAAAAAAAAGTAGTTACTTTCGTAGATTAAACTTATAGGTAATACTTAGATTATAGATTAAGCAAATTATAAATATTGCAAATCTGCGAATTGTAATTCTAGAAAAAGCGCTAAAAACATACAACAAAAGTATGTAATCTAAGAGTTAGACAGGGTAAATTGCGTCTGTATGAGGTAAGTGCGCTTTTTCTAGAATAACAAGAAGACGGTTTGGGTTAGAAGCGATTTTTCCAAGGGAGCAATTAGGCCACCTTACCGGAGATTGTTCGTCCGATGAATAACCTTCACTTATCATTTTCTTATGATTAAAGAAAATGCGCATTACCTCAACTGACGCTATTGTTACTACTCGTACCTACCTACCTACCTAGCTACCTACGTTCTTTACTGAAGGTATTTATTTATTTAAACTTTATTGCACAATCAGTGATAATGTACAAATGGCGGACTTAATGCCAAATGGCATTCTCTACCAGTCAACCATTGGTATTTTTTGCCATTTACATCCTATTAAAAATAACTATTTACCTATTAGATATTATTAAAATGAATTTAGTTCAAAACATAAGATCCGCAATGTCTAGTTACGAACTCATATAGGTTTGTGAATCACATAGTAGTATAGTACGTCCAATATTAGGTTGGTTCAAACGATGCCAGTTGCTAGCGCCAGTAAGCGTGTTAAGTGGGCCTTACAGGCAAGCCATTCAAATGAATCCTCATTGAATGAATGAATGAAATATCTTTAGTTTCAGGCAACTAGGGGCCTATAGATAACTACTTTAAAACTAGCATACATAATATAAAATTAAACTAAAAAAACCGGCGAAGTGCGAGTCGGACTCGGACTCTATAAAAACGGCAAAAAATCATGTCTGTTGTAAGGGATTATTTATTTTATTTAGTTTTTTTAGTATTTATTGTTATAGCGGCAACAGAAATACATCACCGGACACAATTTTCTTCGCCAAAAAGCGACTGGTAAATATTAACTGACATTTCATACATAAGTTCGAACTCTTGTTTGTCTCGGGATTGAAAGTCGCACGCCTTACTGCGAGATAACCAACGCTTAACGCTTGTTTACTTTACACACTTGTCTTATGTATTTGTCGTATGTATCTGTCAAAAATAGAAGTGGCGCAGAGGTAACACTTTAAAATTGTCCAAGTCCAAGTTTCTACTAGCACCACATGAATCATTGTCACTTAGCTAGGCTTTATTATGGCAGTATCTGTCTTCTAAACGCAGCATCACAGTGACGCGACAGTCGGAGCGTGACGTGCGAGTCGAATCGGAGATCTGCGGTGATCCAGGGGTCTTGTTCCCTACGCTCACCACGCTTAAACGAGGCACTAGCTCACTCTAAGGGTGCAAACTGAGTGGCTGCTCGACTGGGCGACTGGCAACGCGTCTGGCAACGCGTCTGGCAACACTACGCTATGCCAAACAAATAAAGCGTATGGAACTGCTTACCATTACGACCGTATGCTTGTTTTCCACCGTCGTGGTATAAAAAAGTAGCTCAAATGCTTTGGATGGGACTTGTATATAAGCCGGGCTTGAATTTGTACGAAGCAAGCAGATCTAAAATTTCTGGAATAATGTGATTATTAATCCATATTGAAAGGGCTCTTATGGCGGCCGCTCTTTCCATATTGATTATCACATATTATGACCAAGTTTTTTGTAAGAGGAAAACACAATTTGAAACAATTTCCAAAATACAATTATTGTACGAAGGTCAGGTCTTCTTTTGCACTAGAATTGGGTTGGCAGGTGAAATGGCAGTAAGTAAGTAAGTTAAGTAATTTATTTATTGTAAACTTTGTGGGTTGAAATATATAAAGGAGATCGTCATTTTTTATTAGGCGATTTGCCCCAGCTCATTAAGGTGCGTATAATTATGAAATAGGTTTCAAAACATTCGCTTTAATTTCTAGATCAGGACGGTCATAAAATAATCATGAAATCTAACGGGAAAATTGAGAAATGGGGGATGATATAACATGAATGTGATAAGGACAATATTTAAAAGCGTACATGTTTATGATTTACAGTATAACACAAAATAACTACCGGTTTTTTAAAGAATATCTACAAAATCTGACATGATAATGAAACGAAAATCATAATAAAATAATAAAAAGTCATATTTTGATCCTGCCGCCGATTTCTTGTATTTGGGTAAACAAAGATAATGACTGTCAAACCATCATTGCTACTATTAACTAAACAATCGTAGAACGTATTACAAAGAGATAAGGCTAAGCTCTGTTAGAGCGCTACTACTAGTATCCATGAAGTTATAATTATAAATTGGAGCCACACTCTTGGGCCACAAAGTGAGGCCGAAAGAGAGTAATACAGGGAGCTGCGTATCGTTTTGACTTAGGGAGTTATGTCGTCATTAGACAATAATGCCAGCATGACAACAAGTCAAAATGTCAATGTGTGTCAATTTCGTAACGAGTGCGAGTGAGGCACCGCCCCCATAATTATCCCCTCTATCGGACCGTTTTTTTTCTAATCACCTATGAACGACTGTTTTTCACGGTAATAAGGTTCATCTGTGGTTAGGGAAAAAGTGCAACAATTACATCCACTTTTTATAAATCCATACGAGTATCAGACATTACTAAATTGAAAAAAAAAATGCGTTTCGTTATCGAAAGAGCATGATATAATGCCGTCATAACGCCCTAAGTCAAAATGAGACGCAGCTCCCTTTCTTTCGGCCCCACTTTGTGGCCGAAGAGTATACTCCAGTTTAAAATTATAACTTCATGCGGCAGACTTGGATGACGGTGACGTCATACATTGACAGTGTCAAACTAGAATAATAAACTAGATTAGCAAAGTAAACGTAACTCCTTTCTAAAAATGTCTGTTTCGTCTCAGTCCAGGTAAAGTTAACCTTATGTCAATGCTGTAAAGACGTTAACAACTTATTAAACACTATTTGGATCGCGAAAGGATCAACGAAATTACTTTTTATTTTGTATTTCTAATTCCCGTTTCATTTTCATGAAATATGTTGTCTAGTTTCGTAATAAAAGGGGTATTTGCTTAAAATTGCAGAACAAACATTATACGAGACCATTATCGCTAGTGGGCCTGGAATTGACGGTCTCCTTTAGCATCAACAGTTTCTCTTTTCAAGCGCACAATGTTTGGCGTTAAAAAATAAACACTATTTACATGTAACACCTACCTAATGTAAGTATATATTTTTGAGTATTGCCATCATTTTGCAGTAGGTTTCGTAAAAGCTTGTGCCTACGCCAAATTAAAAGATTAAGTTGCCGAGTGGACCCTACGCTCAAATCGAGTCGTAGCTAAAAGCGTAGAAGGATGATGGATGATATAGTAGATCTTGAGGCCACATGACAGTTCTATTTACCCTCAGGCACTCGCCTGAACTCTGCGTACGAAGGGAACGGTGTCATGATTACTGCGGGACGAGGAGGCAATAGTTGAGCTATTTGAGCTGTATAAAATGAGGCATAAATCTGAATTTGTGTTATTGAACGCTCTGAAAGCTTCTATAAACAAATGAAACTTGTAAAAGGGAGCATGATAGCGGTAAGATGTACCTACAATTTACTATCAGGGCTCGATTCGACATGGCATAACTGATAGTCGCTTGCGAGACTACTATAATATCACACTTTTGTGACAGTTGAAATCGGGGTGGAATCACTCAAGAGTGATATCTAAAATGGTGGCCATAGCCTAGACAATACGCTCTAGCGAGACCTACTGACAGCTTGACAGTTAGGTGTGGACACGTGTGGACAGGATGGATATCACTCTATCCACTAGCGATTCAAGTATGACATCCACGTTTCACAGTTTGGCATGTCGAATCGCGGCTGAGGAGGTCTTGGGATCGAACCCCGGCTCGTACCACTCAGTTTTTCGAATTTTATGTTCTAAGTATGGTAAGTATACTGAAGCTTAGCTCAATAAGACCTAGTTTCCTCAAAGTCAATGAGGAATATCGTGTATGAACTTTTCACTAGAGGCGCTAGTGTTGACGGAGGTCTCCGAAACGTACCACGTCCAAATACCATAGTTATTAAAAGCGGAGAGCTAAGACTTCTCCTTTTGAAACGAATTATTTTCGAATAATAAGGAACTACGCAACACTGCAGCGTGGTCAATATTTTTACAGTACTCTTTAGTGTATTAAATATGGTTTAATTGCACATTTATTATCCCGAACGTAATAAATAAATAAATAATAAAAAAAAAACTGCTGTAAAAATATAGCTGTATTTCAGGACCTCCGTCGACAGAAGCGCCAAATGGTAAGTAAAAAAACGGTAGCCCTCATTCATGGCATAAAGTAGTCGACCGGATACAAAAAAGTCAAAAAGAGAGTATCTTAAAGGAGGAGGCGCACTCGTATGTTGCAATCTCTTACTTTTGTTTCTCTTTCACCTCACTTTTTAGTCGAAAGGTAAAGTCAACCAATTTGATTCCTAGGCCACTCTAGAACCTTGTCACAGTAGCTAGTTTGGTAGCGAAAAGGTTACGTTTATACATATCCACGGGCAACTGTCATTACGACAAGGTTCTACAGTGGCCTAGGAATCAAATTGGTTGACCGTACACTGCGAATTACATTACCTACTTAATATATTTGTAACTTTCGAAATTACCCCGTTTACAAATACTAATACTATACATTCATATAAAGTTAAACGTTAATATCAAAATATAAGCCTCATAAAAGTAAATTATATTAATTCCCTAAAGTAGGTATATGAGATGGAACAAGTGGTCAAAGAATTACTCACCGGCATCGTAATGGAATGAGATTTCTAAATTTTATATGTGAAAGCCTTCGTAAAAATATCTATACGGTGTTCGCCTTATTTCATTGAAATAACGTTTAAAATGGGATACATCATTTTGACGTAACTGCACAAGGAGGTAGTCAGACAAGCTTGAATTGTAAGGTGGTTTATTAGTTCTTTCTGGCGATTATCTATATATTTATCTACACTCGCATTGTAAGTCCTCTAAAACGTGTTCAAAAACGGTAGGCAATGGCTAGCATTACCACAACCGATTTTACTACGATAAGCTTTTTATCTGTGGCAGTAACGTAATTTTAACTTTACATGCTCAAATATTGATAGGTTATGAGTTTCAAATTTAGAACATCGAATTTGATAACATAATGTAAATCCTGACCTCCTTCCTGACCAACGGCACGCGCCCGCGCGACCGCCGGTACAATCGAGTTGGACATGGCGGTGCAATGGCGGTCATTCTATGGTTTCCGAATACTTCATTTAGGATATATAATATGAGTGTAGATAAAGCAGTGTATGCAACTGTACGTAATTAATCTAAAACCACACTCGTATTTTAAGGGCCCTTATTACGTAACAGTTACATAAACTACTATTATACCGGATGTCTCCTGTAACGCAAACAATTAATGCGTAGATTCTACTCCTCAAACAATAGAACTCAACAACTTTTTAAAATTATGTATTTTATATATTGTCTTTTTTTTCATACAAAATAAATAGTATTTTCAATGTCTGTTGAAATCCGTCTTATTAACATGGCTTGTCAGTCTCGTCACCCTACAGACACAATCAATTTCGCAATATGTTACATTGCGTGTTCGAATAAACTTCAAGGTGTACTAAAAATCAAACCACAAGTTAACCATGCATATTTGCAACATTGCAGTTGTATTGGAAATAGTAGGTAATAGCAGTTTAACACACAGGGTGTCTCATTCAAATCGGTCAGTATGAGAAAGTCTGAAACTATAAGACATACGATGATCTGTTCTGAGGAACCATGTCATCGATTTTAATAACAAGAAAAACTGCATTCATACATTTTAAAAAACATCTGTACTCCGTTCGGGAATCGTTATAGTTTTGGTAAATGTTTTTTTAAATGCATGAATGCAATTTTTCTTGTTATTAAAATCGATGACATGGTTCCTCAGAACAGATCTTCATATGTCTTATAGTTTCAGACTTTCCCATACTGACCGATTTGAATGAGACACCCAGTATAGCACGACGGTAGCAAACAAGCATACGGCCCGCCTAATGTCAAGCAGCTACCATAACCATAACCTATGGATGCTGCAAGTCCAGAGGTGTCACATGCGCTTTGTACCTACCTACTCACTGCGTTCTCTTTGAGCTCTTTGGCAACCGTAGTCACCGGAAGAAACATCTCCCTTTAGTACACTTATTTTGTCAAATAATTAACAAATCTGAAGCTTTTGCTTGCCAGCGAAGCTAACAAAAAGTTTTAAAAGCTGCTCGGCAAAAACAGAGCTTTTTGAGGTTTAGCCGTTTTAATCTCCAAGTCCTGTATTATAATATTGTGAAGTAAATTCTAGTGCTTTTAGAGAAAGATGTCGGTCTTTAGTTTTATTTTGTCACAATGAAAGCTCATTCCCAATGGTCGCTTTTATACTTTATCGTGACGTTTTGCCGCCATGGTAAAACTATGGTTTCATTTATAAATCGACCATAGACTTTTCACTATTTATTAATGAAACCATACAGTTTTACCGTGCCGTGGCTGTGGTACGTCACGATATATGTAAAGTATAAAAGCGACCATTTTATCTTATTTTAATACCCAAAGCAAAAAAGGGGTGTGATAAAAGTAACTAATAAACACATTTTAAAGAGTTAGTAGAGTGGTTAGTTATGCAATTAATTAAAATACAAGTTGGAAAAGTTTTTAACTTAGGGCTGGATTTAGTTTGCAAGAAGCTCCTTAATTAATTAATTCACTTTATTTCTAGGATGCTTTTTGAGACCCAAAACTACTAATTTTAAATATACATAACTTGAATTTATAATTGAGGAATCCGCCATGGGGACGTATTCTACCTTCCAAAGACGTTAAGATACGACACAACACAACACAACTCCAATAAAACTCCAATGCATTGACTATAAAATACATACATGGACCCGGGTATGTCCTTAAACTACTTCCGGATACGGGTATGTTCATAAACTACGTCCAAAAAACCGGCCAAGTGCGTGTCGGACCACGCATAACGGAGGGTTCCGCTTCAATGGATTAAGAACCAGACTAATGCCTAAAGGTCGTATCTGATGCCTAAGGAAGAAATATTTTGGAAACAACTCAAAAATGGCTAAACCGATAATGTTCAAAAGCATTTTAGTAGAAAGTATATGACAACGCGCATCTTTTAAATTTTTTTTCATATTATTTGGACTTACGGTTCAAAAGTAACAGGGGGCGACGCTATTTTTCCGACTTTCGAAGCGATTTTTTCGGAAACTATTCACTCAATTACAAAATGTTCAAAGAAACCTCAATGTTATTTTTAAATACCTATCGATTGATGGGCAATATATAATAATAATAATAATTTGTATAAAATAGCAAATTTCTCCAAAGGGCCTCTGCGTGTTGGATTTGTATCCCAAGCAAGCCTACCAAAAGACCGGGATATAAAGGCCCGTGATTCTCAAAGGAGATACAAATAACAATATATTCTTTATTGCACCAAATAAAAAAAAATCAACAATAAAAAGTTTACACTTAACTTAGGTAGCAACATGTGGTCTTAACGCTAAAAAGCGATCTCTACCAGACAACCTTTGGGTAGTAGGAGATTTAGAAATAAGAGTTAGGAACATGGTAGTGCACAAATAACAAAAGGGAGAAAAATAACACAAACATCTTAATTTCAAGCTTAAATACACATATAGATACTAAATAAAAATACATACATATACCCACATACATATAATACACATATAAATAAATAACTATATGTATATATATATATATATATAAAAGGCAACCTAAGGCAGCGATAGGTAATGTTGTTTCAACAGATTCTTAAAAATGGTAAGAGACTTAGCACATCTTACATCTACTGGCAAAGCATTATGTTGATATTTGGTAAAAATATTTTTTTAATTTAGTTAAGTACGAGTACATGTATGGAGCTTGTTTTTCTGCAATTTCACTACATAACTAAATAGCGGCATACAGTCAGCATCAAAAATATGTAAACACTAGCTTTTGACCGCGGCTTCGCTCGCGTTAAATTCGGGGTGACACGGTTCCCCTATCCTGATTTAAAACACAGAAGAGAACTCGGAACAGAATATTATTTTAATACGCTACTGTAGACAATATTATTTGTCTTTATAGCTTATGCACGATTTTTGTTAGTCACAAATAGTCCGCATACCAATTTTTAGCTTTCTACCTTGAAAATTGCGGAATGCTCCATACAAACTTCCACCCCCCATTTTAGGGAAGTGGGGGGTTAGAAAGAGACAAAAAGTATCCTATGTCACTCTCCATCCCTTCAACTATCTCCACTTAAAAAATCACGTCAATTCGTCGCCCCGTTTTGCCGTGAAAGACGGACAAACAAAGAAACACACACATACACTTTACCATTTCTAATATTAGTATGTAAACATTCCGGCACTTATGTCTGTTGGATAAGACTCAAATTCGTATACATATTATTGATGCTGACTGTACAACATACAAACTATACCTTATGTCTAAATTTTATTAAGATACGTCTTATAGTTTCCGAGTAAAATGGCTGTGACATACGGACGGACGGACAGAGGGACATGACCAAAACTATAAGGGTTCCGTTTTTGCCATTCTGGCTACGGAACCCTAAAAAGAGGTATGGGCACTGCGGATGTCATCTCGCTCAAATCTGGAGCAGAGCCCGACTGGGGAAGTACCTCCACCTGACAGAAAACCACAGTCAAATGGCACTAGACCCTATCCCGCTCCGGTGAATGAGACAGCGCTACACATATGCAGAGCGCTATCTCGCTCACACACCGTCCCCGCATGCGGAAACCGCATCAGTGTCATAACCGCCTTATGAGTATCACTAAATTAGTATCCCAGGTCAGTTTGTATCTTTTGCCCTGATTTTTTTTGTGTTAAGCAAGGTGATTGTTATTATCACATTAATAGCATCTACGCCATGATGCCACTGTACTCTAAGAAATTGTATTTCTATCAACGTTCTAAGTTGATAAGTCGATAACTCAACTTACATAAGTAGGCACAACTTCTCCAAGCGGCTTCATTATTAAACACAAATACGGCCATTGTGTCAATTTTTAATGACCTATCTCCGGCTAAGGCAAAACCCCAATTATGATTATACGGTTCTGCGGGATTAAAACTGTGTGGGCCTTATTTTGGCAGCCCTTAATGATGCCTATTTAAATGGTTGTCTCATTAAGGTCATAACTTTTAAATTTAGGTTGGCTCTTTTGAGTTTTTATCGTACTTTTTTCATTATTATTTTTAATGAGATATTTATCTCATCATATAGTTAAACAAAATAATTTAGGAATAGTCTTGATGTAGATAATAAAAATAATAGATAAACAAATAACTACCTATGTCATATCATATTGTATAAAAAAAAACTGTCAAGTGCAAGTCAGACTCCCTCACGAAGGGTACCAGTATCTATAAAAACGGCAAAAAATCATATTTGTTGTATCGGAGCCCCCTTAATTTTTTTTTTCATTCTGTATTTTAGTATTTATTGTTATAGCGGTAACAGAAATACATCATCTCTGAAAATTCCAACTGTCTAACTATCACGGTTCATGAGATACAGCCTGGTGACAGATGGACAGCGGAGTCTTAGTAATAGGGTCCCGTTATTACCCTTTGGATATGGAACCCTAAAAATATAAGATAAAATTTAAAAATTAAATAATAACACTTGCCTACATACCCTGATGTCTTGATTTCCGGCAGTTTTCAGAAAATTATTATAAATGTCAAAAGGATTTTCAAATTGTAAAAAGCCTGTCAATTATTTTTGCTTCAGAGCTCCAGGTCAATTATTTTCTATATTGCAGCGAATTCATGGAAAGAAGTAATTTTAGTATTAAATAAAATAAAGTATAAATTGCTGAAACTCATCGAAGTGCAATTAAATTCTATACTGGATTACAATTCCATCGAGAAAACTTAAGCGTCTTAGAGATTTTTGCTTTTATCGTTCTTACTGAGGCATTTCCATCTCATTAGACTGAAATTATTTCTAGCGTACAATTTAACGATAGAAACTATTATAAATTTTATGCCAATAGGTACAACTATTTATAAAAGAGTTAGATTTTATTGATTTTAAAAATAGCATATCGTTTTCGTAGTCCAATTGTTTGTGCTAGCTTTCTGTCATGGCTTACTATAACCTAAAATTCGCTTCGAAATCTAGTCCCTAGTTTTTCTAAAGCGACTGCCATGCCATCTGACCTTCTAATCTAGAAGGATAACTATCCGGTTTTCTCATAAGGTATAAATACGAACTCTGTCTGTCTGTTGCCTCTTCATAGTTTAACCAAAATTATTTTGTATGGAAATAGTTTATTTAAGCCCCGGGTAACACTCTCTAACTTTAAACACGTTTAGACACGATCAAACTTCAATACAACTCCAAATCCAACGCATTAACTACGAAATACAACTAGCACCTAAACGTCAGAATCAGAGGTATCAGAATTTACTTGAAAATTATTCCGATGCAACTCCAATGCAACTTCAATATTGGTTGATTATTTGTTGTGTGTTGGAGTTATGTTCGAGATAGATTGTATTTTGAACCTTCAAGATTTCGAAGGACATTCACAATTCGTCAGGATATTTGATTTTGAAATTATGCATATTCACCGATTATTCGAAGACGGCTGGACCGATTTGGAAAATTCTTTTTTAGGGTTCCGTAGTCAACTAGGAACCCTTATAGTTTCGCCATGTCTGCCCGTCCGTCCGTCCGTCCGTCCGTCCGCGGATAATCTCAGTGACCGTTAGCACTAGAAAGCTGAAATTTGGTACTAATATGTATATCAATCACGCCGACAAAGTGGTAAAATAAAAAGTTGAATTTTTTTTTTATTAGGGTACCTCCCCTATACGTAAAGTGGGGAGTGATTTTTTTTTTCATTTCAACCCTAACGTGTGATATATTGTTGGATAGGTATTTAAAAATGAATAGGGGTTTAATACAATCATTTTTAGATAATGTAGGTAAATATTTTCGGAAATAATCGCTCCAGAAGTAAAAAAATATGCGTCCCCCCCCCCCTCTAACTTTTGAACCATAAGTTTTAAAAATATGAAAAAGATCTCAAAAGTAGAACTTTATAAAAACTTCAATACAACTCCAACGCATTAACTACGAAATACAGATAGCACCTAAACGTCTGAATCAGAAATATCAGAATTTGCATGCAAATTATACCGATACAACTCCAATGCAACTTCAATATTGCTTGATTATTTGTTGTGTGTTGGAGTTATGTTCGAGATAGATTATATTTTCAACCTTCAAGACTTCGAAGGAGGGGATTATCAATTCGTCGGGATATTTGATTTTGAAATTTTTTTGTTAAAAAAAATTTATGCATGTTCACCGATTATTTGAAGACGGCTGGACCGATGTAGAAAATTATAATTTTTTGTTTGAAAGAGTATACTTCACAGTCGGTCCTATTGTAACCAGGTCAGGATCTGATGATGGGATCTCGGAGAATTCGAGGGAACTCTTCAACTATGTTAGACACACCTGTAGTGATTATTTAGAGTATTTTTTATAGCAACTCGCGCATTTTCGTTTGGAAAGGTGGAGACAAGTGAAGTCGGTTCTTTTTTGTTTAAAATTATTAATGTGTTGATTGTTTCTTCCTCTTCTTCAAGTGCCTTCTCCATCCCGTAGGTTGGCCACCTTATGCCTATATGCCATTCTATCTGAAGTCATGCGAATTACTTTTTCTGTACTGTTCATGTATTTAATTTTTTTTATTTATTTATTGTATGGCTACATGTCACGATATAGATGGGCATTTCTTCCCTAGGATAGTAGTAGTTGGAAAGCAGATGATAAAGAAAATCCAGTGAGTGCTGCGAGGTCCACATGGGACAGTGCAGCTGCCAAGTTTGTTACTCTTTTAGCACCACCCAGGGTTGTCTAAGGTGTTTCCTACGGACGCAGAGTAACATTGATCCCCTTAAAAAAATATATAGCACACGGGCAAAAGATGAATCATGAAAGCTTTAGCTAACACTGTAGAGTCTATAACCATACAAGGGCATTTTAGGGAGCTCATAAAACCCGCTAAAGTTTACGGGCGTGTCAGTTAACCGTAAGATTTACGTCACCGTAAATGTAAGGATTTACGCTTGGGTCAATCTCAACGTCGTGTAATTACGCTGTAAAATTATTTAATGGCGTATAAATGTTTTAGTGAATAACTGCTTCCGTTTGAAGTGTGGAGCTTGTTTCAATTTTGACTTTGCCAATGTAAATTAACAAGCTTGTGCTCGCGAATTTGTCTGCGTAGAATGTATTGTACCTTGATATTAATGCCCTCTCGTTACATGCTCTTTAGGGATTATTTCCGTGATAAAACTTTATTAGTTAAGGTTCCTTATTCCCTAAAAGGTCAAAAAACTCTATTATTGAAAAAAGCCGCATAAAATGCTATTTTCAACACACTTACTCGTAACGAGGTTTTTACTTGTATTCCACCGCTTTTAGGCTTATAATCCTAGATATTAAACACGCGTGCTTTTCACAATCATTATCGAACTAGTGCAATAATTTAATAATCCGACCAAGTGACGTCTGTACTCTAGTACCAAGTTGTATGTACGCAGACGAATCGTTGTAGTTTAGTCGGGTATTACCTTTTTTTTTACCCTTTAGGAATTTGCATTCTAAAAAAGTTAAAAAAGTAAATATACACAAAATATACATATTTACGATAGAATACAAATTATATAATCCTAATTGTGAAAAAGAATCATTGAAACTTATTATATTACTCCTTAAAATACCTACACAATAAATTATGTTTTAAACACGAATTGTCTGTTTTAATATTGGCTGTTTGTCAGATAGGTCCGCGCCTTAGCCTCAAGCTGCACACGCATCCAAAAAAGAAAATTGGCCGCCATTTTATTAAAAGTTAACCTCAAATAATTGTTTATTTGTTAGATTTTTCTTGTTGTGTTTTATTAATTTAAACAAATTATATTTTAAGTGAATAAGAAGACAACTTTAGCGTTAATTTAACCTCTGGATATATTTCAAAATTGTCATATATATACAAGTAAAATGTTGTCATAAAAATCTAGTGAGCAATACGTAAAAACAATCATTCATTTATTATGTGAAGTGTTTAATTTTATGAAATGTTGTGAAAAAGAGTTCCAGATAGCCAATAACATCACATAAAAAGGTTAGTTAAATTTAATTATCTTAGGTTCGTAAGTACCTCTATCCTATATATCTATTTGTACTAACGGGACTTAACCTATGATATATAATAATGACAGATGGGTTATGCACGCTCCAAAAGTGAAGCACTTAAAATGAGTGAATTCAAACAATTGTCGCTAGTCGCGCACCGGCAAGCGAGAGATGCGGTCGTGTCTTTGAGCTCCCATCACCCGCGTGGGAAAGAGACAAATTGTAATTTTCTAACAATGAGAGTGACCAAGATGTAATGATTGTCAAAATAGATAAACATAACAAAATCGTTGCTAGGTCATGAAATAACTCTGGAAGTATTTTTAGTGCTCATTTTGTTAGAGTACAACCCATCCGTAATAAATATCATTGGACTTAAACGCGTAAATAATTTTAAAATTACCTTCAACGTTTCGAAGACGACATTGTCCCCGTGGTCTTCTAGCCGCGCGAGTTTTTCGAACTATCCGCACTTGGTCTTGATTATCAACTTGAACGTTTTGCACATTAGGGATGTCACGCGGTCGACACACAACACTCACAATGTCCGGCTGTCGAACCGGCAGTATTCGTTGACGCCTACATTTACTAATAAGATTTCAAGTAGATGAGATCCTAAAACCATCGCCCCGATTGAAATTGCTGTTTTTGATTTCAATGGCTTCACGAAATTTTCTACTATAAAACCGACGATCCGTAGAAAGGATTTTAGAATTATGAAGCTCAATCTAATGGTCCGGTCCTGACTCCAGTAAATGCTCAGCAACAGCAGACTTGTTCACCTGGCAATTTTTGAAGTGACACTGAAACTACACTATTTATCTCTATTACTTAATGTAAATAACGAAAGTAACAGACAGATTGACTTTTCATTCATATTATACTCGTATAAAGTCTAATAGGGATGCATTAACATAGTTATACAGGGTGATTCATGAGACGTGAGTAGGAACAACCCTACACACTTAGTTAACTATAATGAATCGGCCGCCGTCAAGTTTAAGTGAAACAATAACGCCTTTCTAAATAAATTCCTTTTTCCTTTTTCTTTCGTAGAAATTTTATTCTCTGTAATCATGGTCACCCTACATAAACAAATCAATAAAGATAAAACCTCTTTAACAATTATGACAGCACTTTGATTATGAAAAAACATTTGTCAAATTAAGTAAGATACGAGGTTTCCAGAGTAACTAAACATCAATTTGACAAATGTCAAAGAAAAACAAGAGAGTACCTATCAATACTCGACGGAGTATTCTAATTGCAGAGTAACCATGCGTGTCGTAAATAATTTGAAACTTTATTTTTTTTACTTTATTTTTTTTTGCGCGAATCACACTAATACTGGTGTCAAACAATAGCTTGTTATTAACTGAATCCGTAGTGTTAATCCTGCTCACGTCTACTGACTCATCCTGTATAGTACTGTATAGTATATTTATACCATGAAATAACAATATCATAAATGACATTGCATTAACAATATGTAAACGCCACGGCACACGCCAGCGATCCTCGCTCTCTAATTGGGACACCTGTATAGCTGCCACTACCTCATTTCTGAAAGGACGTAACTGTTTATAGTTCCTTAATATCATACCTCCTTTTAGCCTGGACAATACAATGCTACATAAATTACTATGCGCTTAACATCACTCTTTTTAACAAGGACGTAAACTCCTCTACAGAGTGCAGGGGTCTACAGGCTGGAATGTGAATGTGGTCTATCATATGTAGGCCAGACTAAGCGGAGCATCTCTACTCGGGTAAAGGAACATATAGCCGATGTAAAGCACCGTCGACCAAGGTCAGCAGTCTGTGAGCATGTCATGGATAGACCCAACCACTCAGTTAAATTTGACAAACCGCAAGTCCTCGTCAAGGAGAAACGATACATTCCCCGGATGTTGCGAGAGGCAATCGAGATTAAAAAATATCCAAATTTCAACAGAGAGGATGGTTTTTCGGTACCACCAGCTTGGGATCCAGTTATTCATTTGGTTAAGGAGCAAGCTAGACATAGGACTGTGAGACCATAATGGTGGACAGTGTGGACACTAATAATAATTTAATACTAATTTAAAAAATTAAAAATAAAAATGAAAATAATAATTAATAATAATAAAATAATTTGTTTAATAATTTGTTTTGTAATAAAAAAAATAATTTGTTTTTATAAAGGCCCCTTCGGCATGTGCAAACACTAAATTTGTTTAATATTTAATATGTGGGTAGGTTTGCATATTGAGATAGTTTTTGAACGGAGGTAATTGTACATTTTTCCTCAGTCGACCCGTTGACCACGAACGCTGTAAAGTGTTTGAAACGTCGGGATGTAATTTAAACTCAATACACGCGATAAAATCCGTTTTTAATTGTTTTATTTCAAGGACGTAAAGTTCATGTTTGATTGTTTGCAGTTTTGGCTAACTTGGCGCGAGAATAGAACGGTTTTATTGTAAGTTTTAATTAGTGTGCGAGTGAACGAGTTTTCAGAAAATTATTATAAATGTCAAAAGGATTTTCAAATTGTAAAAAAATCGTCAAAGCCGCTCAATTATTTTTGCTTCAGAGCTCCAGGTCAATTATTTTCTATACTGCAGCGAATTCATGGAAAGAAATAATTTTAGTATTAAATAAAATAAAGTATAAATTGCTGAAACTCATCGAAGTGCAATTAAATTCTATACTGGATTACAATTCCATCGAGAAAACTTAAGCTTCTTGGAGATTTTTTACTTTTATCGTTCTTACTAAGGCATTTCCATTTCATTGGACTGAAATTATTTCTAGCGTACAATTTAATGATAGAAACTATTAGAAGCGACTGCCATGCCATCTGACCTTACAATCTAGAAGGATAACTATCCGGTTTTCTCATAAGCTATAAATACAAACTCTGTCTGTCTGTTGCCTCTTCACGGTTTAACCAAAATTATTTTGTATGGAAATAGTTTAAGCCCCGAGAAGAGGCAATACAAAGGCTAAATAGTTTTATTTCACAAAGCATCCCTTAAGGGAATGAAAAGGGGGGGGGGGGGGATTATACGAGCTAATTTTAAGTATATTATAGTTAGATGCGTACGAAGTCACTCTAACTTTAAAACACGTTTAGACACGATCCAACTTCAATACAACTCCAACGCATTAACTACGAAATACAGATAGCACCTAAACGTCTGAATCAGAAATATCAGAATTTGCATGCAAATTATACCGATACAACTCCAATGCAACTTCAATATTGCTTGATTATTTGTTGTGTGTTGGAATTATGTTCGAGATAGATTGTATTTTCAACCTTCAAGATTTCGAAGGAGGGGATTATCAATTCGTCGGGATATTTGATTTTGAAATTTTTTTGTTAAAAAAAAATTATGCATGTTCACCGATTATTTAAAGACGGCTGGACCAATGTAGAAAATTATAATTTTTTGTTTGAAAGAGTATACTTCACAGTCGGTCCTATTGTAACCAGGTCAGGATCTGATGATGGGATCTCGGAGAATTCGAGGGAACTCTTCAACTATGTTAGACACACCTATAGTGATTATTTAGAGTATTTTTTATAGCAACTCGCGCATTTTCGTTTGGAAAGGTGGAGACAAGTGAAGTCGGTTCTTTTTTGTTTAAAATTATTAATGTGTTGATTGTTTCTTCCTCTTCTTCAAGTGCCTTCTCCATCCCGGAGGTTGGCCACCTTATGCCTATATGCCATTCTATCTGAAGTCATGCGAATTCCTTTTTCTGTACTGTTCATGTATTTAATTTTTTTTATTTATTTATTGTATGGCTACATGTCACTGGATATAGATGGGCATTTCTTTCCTAGGGTAGTAGTAGTTGGAAAGCAGATGATAAAGAAAATCCAGTGAGTGCTGCGAGGTCCACATGGGACAGTGCAGCTGCCAAGTTTGTTACTCTTTTAGCACCACCCAGGGATTACGTGTAGGGTTGTCTAAGGTGTTTCCTACGGACACAGAGTAACATTGATCCCCTTAAAAAAATATATAGCACACGGGCAAAAGATGAATCATGAAAGCTTTAGCTAACACTGTAGCGTCTATAACCATACAAGGGCATTTTAGGGAGCTCATAAAGCCCGCTAAAGTTTACGGGCGTGTCAGTTAACCGTAAGATTTACGTCACCGTAAATGTAAGGATTTACGCTAGGGTCAATCTCGACGTCGTATAATTACGCCGTAAAATTATTTAATGTCGTATAAATGTTTTAGTGAAAAACTGCTTCCGTTTGAAGTGTGGAGCTTGTTTCAATTTTGACTTTGCAAATGTATATTAACAAGCTTGTGCTCGCGAATTTGTCTGCGTAGAATGTATTGTACTTTGATATTAATGCCCTCTCGTTACATGCTCTTTAGGGATTATTTCCGTGATAAAACTCTATTAGTTAAGGCTCCTTATTCCCTAAAAGGTCAAAAAAACTCTATTATTGAAAAAAGCCGCATAAAATGCTATTTTCAACACACTTGCTCGTAACGAGGTTTTTACTTGTATTCCACCGCTTTTAGGCTTATAATCCTAGATATTAAACACGCGTGCTTTTCACAATCATTATCGAACTAGTGCAATAATTTAATAATCCGACCAAGTGACGTCTGTACTCTAGTACCAAGTTGTATGTACGCAGACGAATCGTTGTAGTTTAGTCGGGTATTACCTTTTTTTTACCCTTTAGGAATTTGCATTCTAAAAAAGTTAAAAAAAGTAAATATACACAAAATATACATATTTACGATAGAATACAAATTATATAATCCTAATTGTGAAAAAGAATCATTGAAACTTATTATATTACTCCTTAAAATACCTACACAATAAATTATGTTTTAAACACGAATTGTCTGTTTTAATATTGGCTGTTTGTCAGATAGGTCCGCGCCTTAAATTAAATTAAATTAAATAACTAATTAAGTGAATAAGAAGACAACTTTAGCGTTAATTTAACCTCTGGATATATTTCAAAATTGTCATATATACTAGTAAAATGTTGTCATAAAAATCTAGTGAGCAATACGTAAAAACAATCATTCATTTATTATGTGAAGTGTTTAATTTTATGAAATGTGTGAAAAAGAGTTCCAGATAGCCAATAACATCACAAAAAAAGGTTAGTTAAATTTAATTATCTTAGGTTCGTAAGTACCTCTATCCTATATATCTATTTGTACTAACGGGACTTAACCTATGATATATAATAATGACAGATGGGTTATGCACGCTCCAAAAGTGAAGCACTTAAAATGAGTGAATTCAAACAATTGTCGCTAGTCGCGCACCGGCAAGCGAGAGATGCGGTCGTGTCTTTGAGCTCCCATCACCCGCGTGGGAAAGAGACAAATTGTAATTTTCTAACAATGAGAGTGACCAAGATGTAATGATTGTCAAAATAGATAAACATAACAAAATCGTTGCTAGGTCATGAAATAACTCTGGAAGTATTTTTAGTGCTCATTTTGTTAGAGTATAACCCATCCGTAATAAATATCATTGGACTTAACCGCGTAAATAATTTTAAAATTACCTTCAACGTTTCGAAGACGACATTGTCCCCGTGGTCTTCTAGCCGCGCGAGTTTTTCGAACTATCCGCACTTGGTCTTGATTATCAACTTGAACGTTTTGCACATTAGGGATGTCACGCGGTCGACACACAACACTCACAATGTCCGGCTGTCGAACCGGCAGTATTCGTTGACGCCTACATTTACTAATAAGATTTCAAGTAGATGAGATCCTAAAACCATCGCCCCGATAGAAATTGCTGTGTTTTTGATTTCAATGGCTTCACGAAATTTTCTACTATAAAACCGACGATCCGTAGAAAGGATTTTAGAATTATGAAGCTCAATCTAATGGTCCGGTCCTGACTCCAGTAAATGCTCAGCAACAGCAGACTTGTTCACCTGGCAATTTTTGAAGTGACACTGAAACTACACTATTTATCTCTATTACTTAATGTAAATAACGAAAGTAACAGACAGATTGACTTTTCATTCATATTATACTCGTATAAAGTCTAATAGGGATGCATTAACATAGTTATACAGGGTGATTCATGAGACGTGAGTAGGAACAACCCTACACACTTAGTTAACTATAATGAATCGGCCGCCATCAAGTTTAAGTGAAACAATAACGCCTTTCTAAATAAATTCCTTTTTCCTTTTTCTTTCGTAGAAATTTTATTCTCTGTAATCATGGTCACCCTACATAAACAAATCAATAAAGATAAAACCTCTTTAACAATTATGACAGCACTTTGATTATGAAAAAACAATTGTCAAATTAAGTAAGATACGAGGTTTCCAGAGTAACTAAACATCAATTTGACAAATGTCAAAGAAAAACAAGAGAGTACCTATCAATACTCGACGGAGTATTCTAATTGCAGAGTAACCATGCGTGTCGTAAATAATTTGAAACTTTATTTTTTTTACTTTATTTTTTTTGCGCGAATCACACTAATACTGGTGTCAAACAATAGCTTGTTATTAACTGAATCCGTAGTGTTAATCCTGCTCACGTCTACTGACTCATCCTGTATAGTACTGTATAGTATATTTATACCATGAAATAATAATATCATAAATGACATTGCATTAACAATATGTAAACGCCACGGCACACGCCAGCGATCCTCGCTCTCTAATTGGGACACCTGTATAGCTGCCACTACCTCATTTCTGAAAGGACGTAACTGTTTATAGTTCCTTAATATCATACCTCCTTTTAGCCTGGACAATACAATGCTACATAAATTACTATGCGCTTAACATCACTCTTTTTAACAAGGACGTAAAGTTCATGTTTGATTGTTTGCAGTTTTGGCTAACTTGGCGCGAGAATAGAACGGTTTTATTGTAAGTTTTAATTAGTGTGACGTATTGTTTTTGAAAAGTAGAATGCGCTGCAGATTAAAAAGCTATGGAGTAACTAATGCTTAAATTGTATAAGGATGCAGAAGCAAATGAAAATATACTGATGCATGCACAGTTTTCACACGTTCAGTCAGATCTTTCTTTGTCTTGACATAAATCAACTAGGTATAGGCATAGACTAATAACCTAAGACCCCGCATAGCCGGGCAACCCCCGCTGCCATGCATACAGTCGCTTCACTCCACGGTGTGAGAGAGAGAGTGGTCTTTCCTTTCAGTCCTGTATGTAACATCGCTTTCTTGGGACATTAAAACGCATTATTGTTGCATTAAATTGTGACGCAGAAACACTATAACATCTGGTCTGCAAAATTTTGGTATTTAACTTCAGTGGTAAACCGTTTTTTATCTTAATTACCTATTAAAATTTGTCCGGAAATAGAAGTGTCGTAGTTTATAAGGAAACTCATACATACTACGACACTTCTCTTTCCGGACAGACTCTAAACATAATTGTAATTTTTAGAAGTGACAGTAAACATAGTATGTTACCATGGTAACCATTAATGTTTGTCTCTCTCTTATGCACCACGGAACAATCGCGCGTTCCCTGTCTAGCATTGCCTGCCACAGCATAGAACGAATTAGTGATGTGACACGTTTTTATTCAGTTATTATCGATAATGACGTGTTGTCTCTAACATTATCGAATAATGTTACAGTTATATAATATGGAGCAATTGTTAAAAATACGGTCCAAATGACTTTAATGTGTTGACGGAGTAATATTTTCACAATTTTTTGTAAACAATTGAGTTAGAATATACCAGAGGTACAGTGTCAAAGAAGATTCGCCGAAAATATAGCATGGCTCGTAAAAATTTGTAACCGGTCAGTTTTGTCACCGACTAAAGCCAAATAAAACTGGCTCAGAAACGAGTCGTTCTTAAAGCACTTTTTGGGGCCATTTGTTAAGGTTGATTGTGTAAGGTTGGTTGTTGTTCTTTATTCAATATCAGTAGTGCAAACATAAATACTTGACATATCATCGATATAAATTGAGGATTTATATCGAATATTTATTGACGTTTACGTGTCACTGATTTCATCAATGACAGCGCGGAAATCGCTCAGTTCCCCTCCCGCACCTCTCGTTTTTGGCAGCTTTGGTTTCAAAGAAATAACGCGCTAAGCGGAGTATAGGATATTTAGTATACCGCCGGATAGGTACCGCCATGTCAGTTGAGGTCACGCACATAACAACATGACACGTAATGACAGCGGGATTTTAAAATTACTGTTCTTTTTCGTACCGATAGCAAGTTTAAGATTTTTTTAGGATAGTATTGGCCCTTTCCCCGCCAAGTAACGTACTCACTGTGAAAATTCAAATCCAAATTCATGCTAGGTTTTCAAAGATTGTTACGGTTATTATGCATGGTGGGACAGAGTAAACTTAACTTAAGTTTTTTTTTACTTGGACAATAGAGTCGCCCTGAATAGTCAGCAGCCCTAACTCATAATCATTATAACTTACTTAACTACTTGCTTACTTACTCCGTTGGCTCAGCGACCCAAAGATAATCTTGGACTCCGATACGAGAGTGTGCCACTTTCCTCAGGCATGGACAGTTAGAGTCGCAGAAAGAAAGGTACTTCGCAAGATCCTCGGGCCGAAACAACGACTGAATGCAAGCTGGAGAGTTCTAAAGAACGCGGAAATAGAAGGCCTGGTAGCTAAACTTGCTAACCTACTACCTATATTTAACTATAGTACGCCCTTGAGCTAAAGCGGTATTCCAACTTTATAATCTTGATTTGTTACGGATTTGTTATCAAAATTATCTTCTTTTGTCACCAAAATGAGACTAAAACGTTTGGCTTTTTACACGACTGCCCAATTTAACGTCTGTTCTGTTTGACAATGGTTTTCAAATTAATAACAAATTGACCACCAAAACAAAGATGATTTGAATGAATTAAACGTCATTTCTGACAGCTTCCCCTGTGTAATATCAAATTGAAATCAAGAATAAAAATAATATTAACATTCTTTTAAAAAAAGTCAAAAGTCGACACCCCGACACTGGCAGAATTCACCTAGCCAAAACCGGCGAGGAGTAAAAGCCATATAAAATAAATTATGATAATAATATTGCTCGAATGGCCCTTCTAGCCTGGCAAACAGATAAATTCAAATGCTAGTAGTTGGTATCAAGTTTGGCTAGCGAAACTTGGCAGTGGCGATGTAAGGCTAACCTGGTTTTGGCTACCGTTAATGGTCGTCCAAAGAACAGTATTTTGATGTTAATATACAACTAATCTAAAAAACCGGCCAAGTGCGAGTCAGACTCGCACCTTGAGGGTTCCGTACATCAGACTATTTTAACAATGATCGAACATTGCTGTATGCAATTTAAAAAATTGGGTTTAGGGTAAACATGTTTGTACCCAATATTTTTTGGGTGATGGAACAACAAATAAACGATTTTTGGAATTTTCCCTTTACTTATTACTTACCGACTTAATTACTCCGTTGGCTCAGCGACCCAAAGTGAATCTTGGCCTCCGATACGAGAGTGTGCCACTTTCCTCAGGCATGGACACTGACAGTTAGAGAGGAGAATATGCTGCTAGTCGCAGAAAGAAAGATGATCTATCTCCCTATATCTACCTTCTTGCCAAATTTCATGATTCTAGGTCTATGGGAAGTACCCTATAGGTTTTGTAAGTTTGTTATCGGAAACTATTTTTTTTCTTGTGATGGAATAACAATTTATCCATTTTCGGACCTTTTCCTTTACTTTATGCTGTAAGACTTTTCTTCTTGCCAAAATTCTTGAGTGTACGTCTATGGGAAGCACCCTAAAGGCTTTGGGTCCCCTGCGAAGTGTTAGAAAGGCTTAATTGACCGTATCTTTAGACTGAATTGACTTAGAAACTTGGTTTTTTTAAAGCTTCTAGGGACCGCAGACCATGTACGTGAAGTTAGCATATCAAGTTCCAGCTGATCACTTTTTTATAAGATTTCTATTAGCATGCACTACATATAGTTCTAGTTCCTGATAGGTTTCATGAATAGTTCTGTCGTTTTTACCAAAAAAACATAATATTATGTTTTATTTCATAGACTATAAAAAAGTTCCTGATACCTTAAACACGTTACCTACTTCATAAAATATGCACACAAAAAATGTTCACCTCACTAGCTCGAACAGCCCTTTTTTATTATTTAAAAACAGATAGCAAAACTGCATTTATTCACAAGAGTGCAAAGAATATTTGAAGTTCGAACGTGTTATTAGTTACTTTTTTAAACATAATAACATGTAAAGGCTAATCTAGACAGGACAATGTTCGGCCATCTGATTAAATTGTCTGATCAAATCAAACGCAGTGGACGCGAAAATAATTTAATATTTAATTGTATTCGAGTGAAAATATTTAGTGTAAACAATTTTATTACATGATTTAACCATAAAACGCTTAAAAACTTACAAGAATTTTTATTTTGACCTATCCATTTTAATTGATTTTACATATTCCAGTTGTTTTTCTTGCACCTATGTAGTATTTTCCTCGCTTTAGTGAGGTAAAAAGATTTATCTACACTCACATTGTAAGTCCTCTAAAACGTGTTCAAAAACGGTAGGCAATGGCTAGCATTACCACAACCGATTTTACTATGATAAGCTTTTTATGTGTGGCAGTAACGTAATTTTAACTTTACATGCTCAACTATTGATGTGTTATGAGTTTTGATAACATAATGTACACCTGCACCCTCCCGCGCGGCCGCCGACACGCGCCCGCGCAACCGCCGGCACAATCTCGTTGGCCATGGCGGTGCAATGGCGGCCATTCTATGATTTCGGAATACGGTATTTAGGATAAATAATATGAGTGTAGATAAAGCAGTGTATGCAACTGTACGTAATTAGGCCTTAAAACACTCGTGTGATCTTGAACATGAACATGAACATAGGTACCACACCCAGCCAGGGACATGCCTGCTCCGGACAAGCCGGCATACCGGGGGGCACAAATTTGAAAGGAGACACGCTCTGGGATGGGTAAGGACGGGTTACCACACGCGGCAGTAACCCACAATCGACCGGCTATGCAGCATTAAGCCAATATTGGAAGGTAGGTAGACTAGCAGTCTCTCAAGAAGAAGAAGGCGCCAGGAGGCGACCAAATAACAGCAGAGGTGCTTAAAGCTATGGGGGACTTGGGTGTAGAGACACTCTTCAAGATCTACTCACACGTCTGGCAAAACGGTGAATCCGTAATTCTTCCGCTGCATAAGAAAGGGTCAACCAAGAGTTGCGGCAATTATCGAACCTTGTCCCTCATCTCGCATGCCAGCAAAATATTGCATATTCTTAACAATCGCATGCGCTACTACCTGGATTGGCAAATTCCGCAGGAGTAAGCGGGTTTCGTGAAGGGCAAGGGCACTCGAGACCAGATTCTCAATGTCAGGCAGCTCGTTGAGAAAGCATACGAGTTTGATACGCCAGTGATGATGTGTTTCGTCGATTACAGTAAAGCTTTCGACTGTGTCACCTGGGGTTGCTTATGGAAAGTCCTTCAAGAACTAGGAGTTCCAAATCATCTCATCGCCCTACTTCGCACCCTGTATGGCTCAAGCCAGGGAGTCGTAAGAGTCGATAAAACAGCCTCAAAACCCTTTAAATTTCACCAAGGGGTACGCCAGGGATGCATTTTATCGCCCATTCTGTTCAACGCTTATGGAGAGCACATTATGAGACGTGCCTGCGAGAATTGGGAGGGAGGCATCACAGTTGGTGGCGTCAAAATCACCAACCTACGCTACTCCGACGACACAACTCTTCTTTCAGCAAAAGAGTCGGAAATGGTTTCACTTCTAGATCTAATGGAGCGGATTAGTGAGGGGATGGGACTTTCCATAAACAGGTCTAAAACCAAGGTCATGGTGGTAGATACTCGTAGATCTGGGAAATTGGAACTCACTGGTGCGTTGGGCCTTGAAACAGTGGACAGCTTTATATACCTGGATTCCATCATGAATAACGATGGTTCATGCGAGAAGGAAGTGCGCAGGAGAATTGGCATGGCTAAAAGCGCAATGTCTCAGCTAGGAAAAATATGGAGAGATCGCAACATTTCCGTTAAAACCAAGACCAAGCTAGTACGGACTCTAGTCTTTTAGATCTTTTCGTATGGCGCTGAGACTTGGACACTGAAAGCTGCAGACCGCAAACGCATTGACGCTTTTGAGATGTGGTGCTGGAGAAAGATGCTCCGTATCCCCTGGACAGCATTTCGGTCTAACGTCTCCATATTGCGAGAACTTAAAGTTTCCTCGCGGCTATCATCCGAGTGTCTTCGCAGAGTCCTAGAATACTTCGGTCACGTTGCAAGAAAAGATGGTGGCAACCTGGAGAAGCTCATCGTGACCGGCAAAGTAGATGGGAAAAGACCTCGCGGACGCAGCCCTATACGTTGGTCTGACCAGATCTGCACCACTCTCGACTCGACCTTGCACCACGCCATCCACACCGCCAGTGACAGAAACAGGTGGAGAAAGATCGCACGTGAAAAAGTGATGCAGAAGGGAGGTCACGACCCTCAGTACTGAGGAATACGACACAAGGAGGAGGAAGGTAGGAAGGGTAGGTCATGTGGTAGGTGGAGAGCGTTGATGAAGTATTAAGTTTATATCAGTTTTGCAGATAGCATCATTGCTGTTGAGGTATGTTCTGTAGCTTGTGTCAGGATCTGGCTCTACTTGGGGCGTTGTTTTGTTCCATACCCTCGATTTGAGGTTCTGGTTCTTCTTTTTCAGATTCGCTATCGGTTTCTTCCAGTTGGTAGATTTGTTTGGCGGCTTTGATGAGTTCGCTTTTGTCTTTTGCCATGTCTACCCATTCTGAGGGAGTTTTGGTGTGATAACCCATGTCTTGCGCTAGTAAATCATCCCACGTGTGGATAGGTCTGCCTGGTTTTAGTTTTCTAGCCTTGTATCTGTATCTGGCAGCTTCTAAGAGGTGTGGTTTTTGGCGTCTGACGATGTGTCCCAGGTAACACATTCGGAGGCATTTCACTCTCTCTTCGTTATCGTTTTGCCGTCAAGTATGTCATGAACCTTTCCTGGCCTCGGTGATGTTCCAGAGTTATTTATCATGTCTCTTAGTATAAGCCGGTCGTATCTTTTCAGTTTTTTTTCTATTAGCCTTGGTTAAGGCTGCGCATTTCAGTCCATATGTAATGGTGGGTTCAATGACCATTTTATACAGTAATCGTGTAATCTGCCATTGCATACGTGATTCCTTAATGAATTTTGTGAGGGCCTTGGCATTTCGGACTCCTTGTTTGCATCGCGCGTGCGAGAAGCCAAAGTAGACCTTATGTACGTTCCTAAGTAGTTAATTTCTTTGGTTGGGATGACTGTCGTATTGTCAAGTATAACAAAGTTTCTCTGGCCTTGGTCTTTATGCTTTGGGTCGCGTACTAGAAGTTTAGTTTTCGTTTCATTTACTCTAAGGCCCACGGTTGCGAATAAGGATTTAGCCTTGGTGTAAATGGCATCCATCTGCTGTATACAATTCGATACTATGATTACGTCATCAGCGAAGGCTAGTATGAGTGGCAGTTGTATTTCTTCGTCCTGATTGAGTTTCACGATGGGAAGCTCCTCTTCTAGGGTTTTGAAGACGTCGTCCATTAATATGGTGAAAAGTCTCGAGTGAGATTGGGCATCCCTGTTTGACTCCCTTGCCTTTTTTGACCCCCCTGGTTTGTTGACCGTACCATTTTAAGCATGTTAGTTCGTTCATCGTTGCTTTCACGATACGATTTGTCATGGCTCTGTTGGTTCTTGATACTCGTACTATGATGTCTCTGAGTGCATTTAAATTAACTGTATCAAAGGATTTTTCTAGGTCGACGGATAGGACGTATGTTCTATTTCCCGCTCTCCATTCTTCATCCAGGATTCGTCGTAAGGTGTACATGTGGTCGTCCGTGGATCGGTTTTTCAAGAAAGCCGCTTGGTAGTTTCCGAGTTTATCGGTAATTTCGTCTAGTTTGGCGAGTAGAAAGTTTGCATAGATTCTGTAGGCGGTGGGGCATAATAGAAATGCGTCTAAAGCCATTTACTGATTTCGGGTTCGCTTTTTTTGGTAGAGGCACTTGGATCGACTGTGTCCAGGTTGGCGGTATTATGTTTTCGGTCCAGGCTCTTTTTATATGGTTTAGTATTTCTGACTTCAGCTCCTGTGTGTTTGCTTTATACAGCTCCGCGACTACCTGGTCGATACCTGGAGCGGTGCCGTTTCACATTTGGCGAGTGATATCTTCGATTTCTTCCATTGTACCTACACCTCTTGCGCTAGCTGTGACAGATCTTCATCGCTTAATTCGTCTATGTCCTTCCATATCGTCGAGTTCTTCTTCCCATTTTGACATCGGAATAAACGTATTTTTAACCCGGCGTCTTTTCTTTTGTTTGTGTCTTCTATAGAAATCATATGTAATCTTCATTCTCATCGACGGGTGTGTTTTTGCTAACCCACTGAAAAACGTTCGACTTTCTTTTTGGTCGTCGGCAGCTTCAATTCCTTGTAACCGTCGTCGGCACTCTTTGAGTTTGTTTCGCGCCAGTGGATCTAGCGCATGGCGTTTGTTTTGAAATTTGGCTTTTTGGAGTTCTGTCAGTGCCGCTTCACGTTCTTTAGAGTAGTTCGGTTGATACTTCAGGGTCTTGTTGGCCGCAGTTTTCATGATGTTTGTTATAATTTCCCATGGCAGTGGCGCATTTCCCTTCTCCAGGGTTTTACTTTTGTCGGTCAGTTCAGTAACGATCTTTTGGAACTCTTTTCTTGTAGTAACGCTTTGTAGTAGCTCGTAGTTCAAGGTCTTGTAGCTAAAATCGTTTGTTGTTTTATCACGAGGAAACCTATTGGAAACCATCTTATTAGGTATTACTTTGTTGGGCTTTATGTTTCCCCAGATGAGTTTGTGGTCCGAGAGATTCGTGTGCACGCCTTTGATAAAATTGAAAATGGGTGCGCGTTTGACCTCCGCCATAATGTGGTCAATCTGTGATATTTTCTTGCCAGATCTCCATGTTAGCTTGCAGCTTCTGCGGCCGAAGGACGTGTCTAATCGTAATTTTTCCCGTGTAATCAGATCTAATAGGATATCTCCGTTATAGTTAGTAGTCTTATGTAATAGATTTCTTCCTATTTGTTTTCGATCACCAAGGCTCTTTGTATCCTTGTCGCCTATGTGGGCGTTGAAGTCCCCTAGGATGATGGTCACCGAGTTTTTGGGTTTTTGATTTACTAATTGGAGTAAGTGAGTTAGGTCATTAGTCGCTGCCGACGTTGCGTTTGACCAGTGTGTTGTAAGTATGAATAAAGTTGTACCGTTGCCGACATCTATTGACGCTGCCATGTTGTTTGTGTTTGCCTGATTCCAGTTTAATTTGAGACCGCAGTTTTTTCTTAAAAGTATGGCTAAGCTTCTGTTACGGTTGTTTCCACTTAGGTTCCATTTGTAGTGAGTAGAGTCGTGACTTCCGGTTTTTAGATGCGTTTCTTGTAGGCATGCAATGTGTATCGAATTTTCTTCTAGTAATGTGTCAATTTCGCGTTTTTTGATCTGTGTCTCTAACGTTCCAAGTAGCCACGTTAAAATTTCCAATATGTTCTCGTACCACATCCTGGTGTGGTCTTGGGCGTATTAGCCCGTATCCAGTGTCATGCGGTATTTCTTCAGATGTGCTAGTTCCCACCGTGAGGCTCATGTCGCTTTGTGTGACGTTTCTTGTAATGACTCCCAGATGAATTTCAAAACAGTCATAGTGGTTTCCGCTGAATATAAGGCCTATGCTCCCTACTGCGTCGTGAGGTATTTTATGTGTGAAACATGCTGTTTCGCGTAAAGGGTTTTCCTGAAATATTTTCACATTTATCCCATAGTAGTCTGCTGCCGCTAATAGGATGTCGGTGCCACCCCATGTACCGTCTTGGTATTGCGATTTTAGTTGTTTTGAGATTTATTCGCTTTGCATTGATGATATCCGTATATCTAGGTTACCTGCTATTGCTAGATGCATCTGTTGATCGCTTTGATTTTCTTCCACATAGCAAGCGAGGTCTCGTCTGACTGCGAGGTGATCAAACGTTAGGCCATATAGGTCGTTTATTTGGTGAGCGATTGCGCGGTACAGGCAATTGCCATCTCCTGGTATTTTTACTAACGGGGTTTTGATTTCCATGGTGGGCTGTGGAAAAAATATGCTGTGGAAAAAGAAGCTGTGGAGAAAATATGCTGTGAAGCTTTATGATCTATGTTAGTAGTTGGGTTGGTATTATCCTTGACTCTACAATCTAGCTCAAGATATAACTAATAAAGGTCTCGCGGCCCCAGAGAAAGCTGATATAGCGTTTCGCTATATACGATCAGCAACGGTGTATCCAGTATACAGATGTAACTAACTGCTAAGCTTGCATACCAAGATACTGTAAACCCTATATTTACCTAAGTTTGCGATTGTGTTTCCCGTTGCGTTTTTTTGTTTAGATACCGCCGCTTCGTAGTAAGCGGGTCATAGGGTGTAGGGGTGCTTGTACATTTAAAGTGGGCGCGTCGAAGAGTTTTTTTTCCGGTCTACCTAGCGAAAGCCAAATGTAGTTCGGGTGTTTTTCTTTGTTGTAAGTTTGCGTCAGTGATGTAAAAACATGTTTATTTTAGTTGTGAAAGGACGGAATAGTGTTCAATATTTTGCAGTTGGTTAGTGTCGTGTTATCGTAAAAAACAAAGGAGGCTGGGATGTTTATTGCGCTGGTCGGGGTAAAATTATCGAGAAAGCGCTTGCCACGTGCGCGCAAGCAAAAGTCAGTAGAATTGTTGTAGTTTTTTTGTGGGTTGAGTGTGGGAAGCGTTTAGTTATTTGGTGAGTGACTTATTTATTGTCAAACGTAGAACTTTTAGCGGCAGTAACCAGTATATCCTAGGGACCTCCGACGATAAAAAAATCCTCGACAAAGCCTTGTGACGGTTACAATATTCATACACGCCGATATGTAATAATTTTAATTTCTATGAAACGCCAAAATATATCGTGTTGAGATCGTCGATAGATACCTGGTTATCAGTATGCAGGCAATCTTTTTCTACCCTTTAAAATTGGTATTTGGTACGAAATGGCACCTCAAAAGTCATCGACACATTTGACATTGGAAGGAGGTCTCCAGTTAATTGTCTCTTCCGTCACCAAAACTTCCGTCTGTTTGTTGTTATGCTATTTATTCACTACACAATGTCCTAATACTAAGCTTAGTATTAGGACCCCAACGAAAACTATGCTTCCTATGGTTTGCAGGGTGACACGCGGCGTGGTTGCCGGTATGGACGCGTTTGCGCGGTGTATTTAGATCTATGTCGATCTTATTAAGGCGACGATATATGCAAACACGTCAAATCGAGGTGTTTTTGTGCAAGGTTTTTGAAGAAAACAAACCACGTTGGAGCATGAATGTTACATTTTCTGTAGGGGCATATAGTTGTGTTCGCTGTACCGATACGTGCTTGGTCTTGTATAACATAATTAGTCATATATATCATCGTTAAGAAACTGTTTTGGAGAAAACTTGTCGCAAGTTTTATGTCGGTCAGAAATAATTCTATGTTGCGAAATTAAACATAACTTCGTCTTAGCACATTACTAATGTTCGGCAGATACTATAGTCGTATTAAGCGCTTAATAAAGGTTTAAGACGCAAAACCTTGTAAGAGCCTGTAATAATCAGAACTATGCAATTGCTAATAAAACTTATAGGCGTTTATTCTATTGCAGCCAGAGACATGTTTCATGTGTCAAATTTGAGTAATATGATTAGTAATTTTGAGTGCAGAAATTCGTTCCACATAGCTTAGGTTATAGTACGCTTGCTTACTAAGTAGATATGTCCGAGTTCACATCTAGGCTGATGTTAACTTTTTTGTTAATTTTTTTATCTCATTTCTCATTTATATTTTCAATCCTGATCCTAAGCGATTTATAGGTATTTTTGGACAAGTCGAAAAGTCGGACCTGGGTATGTCCTTAAACTACGCCAAAAAGAGAGGTATGGGCACTGCGAATGGCATCTCGCTAAGTGTGGTAGGGCACGTTCAGCGAATGTCATCGCTCAAATCTGGAGCAGAGCCCGACTGGGGAAGTACCTCCACCTTACAGAAAACCACAGCCAAATAGCACTAGACCCTACTCATAGTGTTGTGTTCCTGCAGGTAAGTAAGGTTGCCAAAGAGCTCAAAGAGGACCCAGTGTGTTGACGATGAGGGAACTTCTTGTTCCTTTAGTCGTCAACACAGTGAATCCTCCTTATTGTAAAGGGTCGGCAACGCGCATGTGACTCCTTTGGAGTTACAGGCGTCCATAGGTTACGGTAGCTGCTTACCATCAGGCGGGCCGTATGCTTGTTTGCCACCGTCGTGGTATAAAAAAAAAAAAAAAAAGTCAAATCATACTATAGTCAAGTTACTAGTTAGTTTAATCTTTTTATTTTGACTTTTTTACCCAATATATTTAAACTACCAACTTATAAAAGAGACTAATTCATTATTCAATTTTTACAGTGGGTATGGGTACTTTTTACCATAGACGGCTTCGTCCATGTTTTTACTATAATTTGTATTACAAGAGCGCGTTTGTTCGAGCAGTTTCCATCCGGGGCGACGTTGCCAGCTTACTTTCATTTGCTCATTTCGCTTCTTGCTTTGCGCTGTTGCAAGCTAGATCTATATTATGATATGAATGACGGATTCATTGAATAGAATCAAATGCGCTTGAAGTTGAAACACATTCGTGCATTTGTCAATGATTTGTCCACATCATCGTGATAGGTTATATATCTCTCTCTTTACTATGGAATAAGAAAGAAACAATCGGCTCGGCTGTCCCGGTACTCTGCGATGTCTGGTCGCGCCATTAGGTTTATATGGCTTATTGTATGTTCGTTTTCGTACGATTTAAAAGATATGGTGAATTATTAATGTTATTATTAGGTAGGTAAGTAGATATGGAATTAATTTAATCGTATAAGTATATATACCAATATAATTTCTCACAATCCCTAAAATGAAAAAACCAATAAGTACTCGTAAGGTACGATGGGGTAAGATCGGACCATTTTTGAACTAGTTGGTCAGCTTTTAGGGCTGACTTTTATGCTTTACCTTTGTAAAAATTTCTTGAAATATTAATCCTTGTTTCAAATCAGTATGAAGTGTACCTAAGCTGTTTGTCGTATATAAAATTTCAAAATCTACTCCTTCTACTTAAGATTGGACTATTCAATAAAATGTACTCTCAGTAAGTTTTTAGGTGCTAGTTTTCTTCCACTTATCGATTTTGCCAGCTTTGTAATGCAATAATAAATTTTGAAGTGCCGGTTCTAGAGCTTATATGATATTGTTTAGATTAATATTATACGAAAATAAATCATACTCGAAAGGTTTTTTATACTTAAACATTTTTTGTAAAAGTGGAGTATGTGTCAGTTTTCCGTCCATACTTATTGATATATTGATATTCAAGTTTTTCAAATTAAAGCTTATAATTAATATATCAATTAAAGAATAAATAATTATTATCAATGGCCAATTTGACCTCAAAAAGTTTTTTCCATGTAGACGGAGAGCTGGCCACGTCAGATATGACACAATAGTCAGGTTTCATTGCTCTCATTATTGTGTCATATCTGACGTGGCCAGCTCTTAGTCCAATAAATTTGTACCAGTTTAATCAGGTGGACGGCAACCCGGACGGGAAACTAGCATAACCACCCTATGCACGGTTTCTAATAATATATATAATTATAAACCGCCTGTATTATGTTCATGTCAACCTTTCAGCATTTTCTCAAACTTTTCAAAAACGAGTGAGTTAAAAATATTGAGAGTGGAAAGACAAGATGTTTCAAACCTTTGAAGCAAGATGTTTCAAAATTTAAAAAAAAATTAAAAACTCTTTTGGCTATAATTCTTTTTTTTTCCCCAGCCTACTTGAAGAGATATTTTATATGGACGTATCCATACTAATATTATAGTGTGTCTGTCTGTTAACTCTTCACGCTTAAACCGCTCAACTAATTTAGATGAAATTTGGTATGTATAAGGGGGTGAAAACGGAATGGAAGTTTATATGGAATTGTTGCTCCCTGTTGACTTGAAATAGCATACGTAATAGTTTTATATTTGCTCTTAGATTTTACTAACTAGTAACTTTTATTTTGCGTTTTATTATGTAATTCCATATCGCTCATGTTAATTTCGCGCAGACGAAGTCGCGGGTAAAAGCTAGTATTTTAATATTGTAATGGATTTTGATATGATGAACTTGATATTTTGAACTTTTGAAATAGATGGCAATTAACCAAAACTAACCCAAAAATGTACCCAAAAAACCGTGACGACCCTATACACGACACGATACAACTAATCCATACTATGCGTGACTTCGGCAGCAGATAGCATACATCCTCCATACTACCCTGTTGAACCTGATGTTTATTCAGTGTTGGGCGTAATTTATTAGATGGTACCTACTTTTGTAATGTATTAAATTGCTAATTAAGTTACAAGAAAATCAATTATATTAAGTAATTGAAATTGCTTGTAATTGAGATTACATGTTAGTAGTATTCCCGATTACATATAATTTGTAATTGCAATTACTTTTATCTTAACTACTTTTACTTGTAACTTCGATAATTTGAAATAATATACAAGTTCAATTTATTTTTGGGTCAGTGGGGGCAGCTACCAGATCCCTCGCTGCAACGCGAAAATGGTCTTAGAAGACCTTCCCTCAATTTCAAATTAATAACGTTACGGATTTTGGAAAAAACATACAGGATGCGAGAAAGAGGTCACATTTGGTAAACTTCTTTTTGATGCCAATCGATCCCATTCTTGTATGGGATTAAAAATAATTTGCGGCTAGAAAAGCCACAAATTGAGAAAAACTTTTCCCATACTTTATGAAAATTATTTATTTTTATTTTTCACATGCTGTTTTTTTATGCCAATTGATTCCATTCCTATCGTTTCTAATAGTTTCCTATTAGGGGTCAACTTACGGTAATGTACTAAAAAGCTACAAATTAAATATTTTCCATACATTTACTATAAATAATAAATAAATAAATAAATATTATACGACAATCTTACACAAATCGACCTAGGCCCACAGTAAGCTCAATAAGGCTTGTGTTATGGGTACTAGACGACGATATATATAATAGATAAATATGGATAAATACTTAAATACATAGAAAACATCCATAACTCAGGAACAAATATCTGCGATCAACACACAAATAAATGCCCTGACCAGGATTCGAACTCGGGACCTCCTGCTTTGTAGGCAGGGTCACCACCGACTGGGCTAGGAGATCGTCAAATAAAGAATAAGTGATTTTTAGGGTTCCGTAGCCAAATGGCAAAAAACGGAACCCTTATGGATTCGTCATGTCTGTCTGTCTGTCTGTCCGTCCGTATGTCACAGCCATTTTACTCGGAAACTATACGACGTATCTGAATAAAATTTACACATAAGGTGTATTTCTGTATGCCGCTACTTGAAATTTGAAAAAAAAAATATTTTAAGGGGGGGGCGCTCGATACATGTAACTAAATTTCAAAAAATCTTTTTACCAAATATCAACATGTGACACATCAATCGATAGGTCTTTAAAAATAATATTGAGGTTTGTTTGATCTTTTTGTGATTAAGTGAATATTTTTTGAAATAATCGCTTCGAAAGTCAGAAAAATTGTGTAGCCCCCCTGTAACTTTTGAACCGTAAGTCCAAAAAATATGAAAAAAATTGAGGAGATGCGCCTTAGCATATACTTTCTACGAAAATTGTTTGGCCATTTTTGAGTTATTTCCAAAAAACTTCTTCCATAGGCATCAGATACGACCTTTTGGTATTAGTTTGGTTCTTATTCCATTGAAGGTACGGAACCCTCCTATGCGTGGTCCGACACGCACTTGGCCGGTTTTTTTAACCTTTCAGTTAACCAACAGTCGTTGTTATTAAGCATACCGGAAGAAACATTTAAGTAAAATGTGTAGGTACCTGAAAAAAGCGCCATCGCCATTATATCAAAATGCAACTAGGTAGAGGTACACAATAGTGTTGGAGGATGTGTGGTTTGTATTTGCAACTAAAGGCTAATTTTCCAGATAGGTAATTGAATTATCCGATGTTCTCCCGATGCGGTCTTATCCCAACGCACTTTACCGTCCTCATTGAAAGCGTTTTTGACCATCTCTAATTTCGTTATAGATACTAAAAACCTGGATTTTTCAGAGCAGAAGAGGACATAAAACAAATTAGTTACAAATAATATTATCTTCAGTTAAGTACATTTTATTTGAACTTTTATTTTGAAAGACTTGACACGTACTTGACACATAGAAATATAACCGCCATGATGAATGCTTATTTTGGATATTTAGAATAAAACATTATAATTGTGCGATTATGATACTGTAGGTAATGGCGTGCGTTGGCCAAGTCGTTTTATATTATGGGTAACTTAAATTATTTCGTCATTGATTACCTACATACAGTAGTAACTTTAATTAAGTAAGTACACATAAAATGAAATTATTATCAAAGCGCCATCTTACTGTAAAAGACCGCGATTGTTTGACTATTTAAACATGTCAACATTGAATTGTCATAGTTCATCTCAAGTATACTAGATGGCAGAAGCGGAAGCTGCGATTATAAAAACGCAAAATGCAGTCGTCAACCGTGATACCTGTCACCCATAAAGCTCTATAAATGGAGTACGCTTCGCCTCATCTTTCCAAACAAAAAAGTCTGCCAAAATCTGAGGGGGGCGAGGTAGCACGCATGTGAATTTTTCAAGTCAAAGGTACATCATTGTCGGTTGTTAATACAGTTTATTTCTAAATGAATTTTTATGGCAGCAACGCTTTATTGACAACCAACATAGATGTACCTTTGACTTGAAAACACCAAACATATTTGACATATTTTTTTTATACTTCATAACACTAAATGGAGCAATAGATAGTCGACTGTACAGATGTTAACATATGGTTCATTATTGGATGCAGTCTTTGGAAATGTCAAGCAAAAAAGCCAAGGATCATTTTTGATTGTATTTTCAAACAAAATATAGAAGACAGCAATCCTTAAGCGCGTTAAATATGGAGAAGTGTCAAACGTCAAATAGTTACTGCCCGTCAGAAAGAAAACGATTGTCTTTGAATCGATTCTGTAAACGAAGCTTGATTTTCGATTTAGGTTAAATCGTTTATTACGAAAGTAATGATAAATAAAGTAAAACTGTACTTACATCTGAAATGGTATTTCATCTTTTTGTAAACTAGACGAAATATAACATTTTTTTACATCCAAAAACAGCGCCTAAGGGCATTTTCACGGAGCTTGTTATCCATTGACAGCGATGACGAAAATGCGTGACATCGATTATTGAAATAGTTTTTATAGATGTACTAGATTTTCCGCCAATACTTTTGACAGAGGGGAAATGATACTCAGGGCCTCTCCTGGTTTAGAACTCTCTGCTGTCACCTTAAGAGCGAGACGCGGCGACCTTTACATGGGTATTTGAAATTAGTGGCGTTCACGTTTGACCCTTATACACCGAGATAACACTGAATTAAAGCCGTGGTTTGATCAGTGGGGCCTTAACAACCAGAGCTCACCCGAACTTACTATTGTCCTCACCGTAAGCCTAACTTGTTAAGGTCGCTCTTAGGAATCGTTACAGACTTTATAGTATATTCTCAGCATGCTATTGGGATTAGAGCCGCGTCTAAAATTAGGTTTTTACGTCTCTGGGATAGGTAGATTATACGCGTCAGCCTATCTCTATGATATGGGTTCAGAATTATCTTGCAATTCGGATGTTATGGTGAAATTATGAGTAGGTATGTACTGGTAAGTACATAAGTGGTATGATAGTCGTTGATTTCTAGCATGGATCACGGGCTTAGGCCACGTCACGCGTGCCTATAATATTAACCAGCCAGGAGTGTAGCTTATTTAAGAAAGAGTATTTACCTCCAGAAAAGTCTAGGTATAAGTAAGGGCAGCCGGTTATCTCCCAAGGTTGATCGTAACCTAAAGTGATACCATCTGTGAGAGTGATAGTTGGGTAAAAAGCATGTCTCGCTCGTTACAGTTCTGGTTCAGCCGACACCTATATTATGGAAAGGGCTCACCCAAGACTGCCGTAGCGTGGAGGAGGATGATGTCTGCGTTGGATCTCTGCCACTGGTTGTACTGCTGTGGCCTCGCGGCCGCGGAGACAGGTTGGCGTAAATGCCGACCGACCACACTAATTTTCACTCACAGGCACTAGTAAATTTTATTAGGACGCGCGTAAATATGCAGATGTAATAATTGCGTAAACTATGCAGATGTAATCTAATAATCTAATCGCGTAAATATTTGCGCTTTTACTAAAATTTACTGAGGTTGTTTAGTAAAATCGCAAATATTAGTTAGTTAACGCTGCGGCTCGGGCCGTAGTTAATAGCGCATCTGGTCCTTCGACGGGGTGCTATTGTTTTAGCGGGCGTTAAGGGGCTCAATAGCTTCGCAGACAAGCGACCGTCCCCGACGGGATGCAGGACAAGACTCGTGTGATCTTATTATGAAACTCGCCTGCGGCTCGCTTCATAAAACCACACTCATGTTTTAAGGACCCTTATTACGTAACAGTTACATAAACTACTATTGTGTTACACAGGGCTGCAAAGTTATTTTTACGTCTAGTGAGTTGCAACACTCGCTACGCTCAGGATTCTATTTTTGAACTAATCGCTTCGCTCAGGATTATATTTTCGCTCGTGGTTCAACCATAGAATCCATTTGCTAGCTCGTACCCTAGAATTCGCTAGCTCATGCTTCAATTCCACACTAGCGGTTAAAATAAAACTTAAAACATTGGTCATTTGTTGTGGTTTTTTTCTAGTCCTATGTATAGTTATGATATCTAGCTTTGTTGGAAGTGGTTAATGTGGGTTTTTTTTTAGAAACACAGTTCTGTAATATTAGGCAAGTATAATTACAATATCTTTTGTTTTTTGCCTCTAAAATATTTTTATTTTATTTTATTATGCTGTTGGTTTCTAGGTTCATTTAAAAAACGATTTACTTTTCTTTGCATAAAACCAGGCTCACATTCGTAATACCTCCACGCGATTAAAAATGATTTTTTAAAGCGGGCGACAATTATAAATCAAGAATGCTGCACAATGGCCGAGCTGCTTACCGCTTGTTCCGACTTGAATTTTAATATGAAATGTTTTTCGGACTTTTAAACCAGATGTTGGCTTGGTACTTGTTTACAATGGTTTACGTTAGTTCTGTTTCTTTATTGTTTATCATTAGATTTTCTTCCGTTTTTCTAATCAAGTACGTAATTCATAATTTTATGTAGAATGCTTGATAGGTTTTTATCTCTATTTGAGTGCAAAAATTTTATGCTCCTTCCATCTCAAATTTCAAAATAAGAAGACCCGTAATCTGGATTAGATTGAGAGATGAAATTCCTATTAATTATTCATTTACTGGGATGTTATTAAAATAATTAATACTTTTCGTGGAAGTAAGTAATATTTTAGCTTGATGTATTTGTTAGTTCCTACCTACCTATTGTAAGTTTTTTTTATATGTATTGCTTTGGCCATGACATCATTCAATAGTTATTATGTATGTTGATACACACGTTTATTTCATTTTTATTTGACTATTCTTTGTAAACAATTAACTGTAGTATTTAATAGTACATTACTGCAGAGACCAGTAAGTAAGCTTTCCTGGCTGAGTATTTAGTAGCCGTCCGAGTCGAAGACGAGGACGGCTACAATACGAAGCCAGGTAAGCTGATTACGGTCGAAGCATGTATAGTGCTTTTCTCAAACATGTAAGGAAATAAAATTACTTGTTTAGTGCTTCAGTTACTGGCTGAGTGATTTAATGTTGTATGAAAATCCTTTACGTACGTCGCGCTGAACCTGCCTTGGAATAGAGTCCCTACTGGTCTCTAATTACTAACGTAACAGGAACATTTCCGAGCATGTTTGAGAAAAATATGTTACACGTCAATTTTGCACCTACAACTTTATATCGCATAGATAAATACTTGACACGGTACTCGTTTAAATGTATATTAGTTAGTATATAAGGTTATAAGTATATACCTATTCGGATAGCAAATAGTTTTCAAAATGGCTGCCACTATTCTTGCTGTTTTCATCGTTATTGGATTAGCGGAGGTAGCGGTCGATAAGAAAATAAAGATTCTTTCTGATTTGACTACTTCCAAAGACAAGGAATGTTTCAAAACGACTTTTCCCTGGATAGAAAATAATATTGCTTGATAAACATGCCACAGGATCAACGAAGACTTCAAAAAATGTTATTCAAAGATGCACAAGAATATCAGAGCTGCCGAAAAGGAAATCAGAAAACATGGAGTAAATGACACACCGTTATATAATAGTTCAAGTGTGTGAGGTGGGACCTGGTGTCGGGGATGGACGATATTAATGCCATGGTTGCAGCTTTTAACCAAATGGCTATTTTAGTTTTTGACTACCATGCCCCTCTTAAATCTACTACTGTAAAAGGGACTTCTTACCCCTGGATCACTGACACGTTCAAGCTCATGATGCGGCTACGAGACAATGCAGCAACTAATTACCACAAAAACCAGACTGAAACATTTTTTTCTTATTACAAGTACATCCACTCTCATATACACGCACATACACACACACATACACACACACACTGACACACATCAAAGTGCACTCCCGTACAGACAAGCTAGTTTTATATTTTGTTTAAAAAGTTCAATCTTTCCTTTGCTTATGCTCATGGCACTTATTATTTCCACTTGTTATTGCATGTTAGTTATATTTTTGTGGTCATCTATTATTGGCTTTTTCTCTGTTATTTAAGTTTTGTATTATTTGTTGTATTGCTGTTGATGCCCCAAATAAAATAAATAAAAAATAAATAAATAAAGTAAAAGGAAGTATTATAAGGACCTCAAATCAATTGTAAATAAAGCACTATATAATGAAAAGTTAGCCTACATCAATCAAAACATTAATAATAAAATTCACGATTCTAAATTACTTTGGAAAAATCTGAAATCCACTATATTGCCAAAAAAAACTCTGAACTACCTTCATGTTTCAATGACGCTACCATTATAAACAAGCATTTTTCAACATTGCCAGGTACCTCTAAAACATCTTTATCACTTCTGATATACTTCGAGTATTACAGATTTTCCGACTCAGTTTTCCACTTGCAACCTGTTAGCTCTGATCAAATATTTAAAATTATTAGGAATTTAAAATCAAATGCTGAGGGATGTGACGGTATAAAATTGAATATGCTTATTTTGACACTTCCACACACTATAAACATATTTACAAACCTTATTAACACTTCCATTTTAACGTCTACTTTTCCCCATGCCTGGAAGCTAGCTATTGTACAACCGTTGCCTAAAACCTCTAACCCGTCTGAGCTTGGTGACCTTCGACCGATCAGCATATTACCCTGCATTTCTAAAATATTGGAAAAGGCCGTGTGTTCTCAGCTTACTGAGTACCTAGAGACCAACAATATTTTACCCGATGTTCAGTCAGGCTTTAGAAAGGGCAGAAGCACAACAACTGCTCTGTTGGACGTTACGGATAGTATTTTGTGCTAAATATTGACCTTCTATTATCCAAGTTGAGTTACTATGGTTTTGACAACAAAACTGTGAGGTGGTTCGAGAGTTACCTTAATAACCGCAGACAATATGTAAAAATTAACCTTAGTGATGGCTCCTCGCGCACATCTGAACCTATTAGCTTATCGAGAGGGGTTCCTCAGGGCTCCATCCTTGGCCCTATTTTATTCATTCTGTATTCTGCCGACATTAGGTGACGCATCACACACTGCAAGTACCACATCTATGCAGATGACATCCAAGTATATATTTCTTGCAAGCCGTCTGAAATTGATGAAGCCATTGTTAAACTTAACTTTGATCTCAATAGCATAGCATCTTGGGCTACTGAAAACTGCCTGCTACTTAACCCAAACAAAACCAAATATCTGGTCTTTGGCAGCATGCATCAGTTGGCTGGTATTACTCCCACAAAGGTAGTCATGCTGTTGGATGAGCCTATTGACCGTGTTTATGAGGCTAGGAATTTGGGTCTCCAGATAGACTGTGGCCTTCGGTATGAGAAACATGTAGCTGATGCTGTCAGGAATTGCTTCTATAGGCTCAGGGTGTTACACAAAGTAAGGCCTTTTATTAATGAAACACTGCGTGTTAGGTTGGTAGAGTCACTAGTATTATCAAAACTCAATTATGCAGATTCAGTTTTCAGTCCACGTCTACTTTCTAGAACCAAACGTCTCATTCAACGTGTACAAAACGCTTGTGCCCGTTTCTGCTTCAGTATTCCTTTGAGAGCCCATGTCACTCCATTTCTAAATAAGCACCTTATTCTCAAAATGTACCATCGCCGTAAGCTTTACCTTGCTTCTTTACTTTTCGGTATTGTAAACTATAAAGCCCCAATATATTTATTTGAGAAGCTCTCTTTAACCAGGTCTCGTGGAGGTCGGCGGTGTGAGATTGTTTTATTCACCTCACGACACGCATCTGCAGCCTTCCGAGGCAGTTTCCGATATGCAGCCACTAAGTGTTGGAACAATATACCACCCCCTATAAGAGACCTGAAAAACATTAATAGTTTCAGAATTAGGTTACGAAAGTTCATGCTTGATCATCAGGTAAGCGAGGAAACCCTCAGGCTCGAGACGAGCTGCATATAGGTAGTCTAAGTAGTATATTATTTATATTATATTATATTCTTTAAATTTTCCAGCATTTGTAGTATATTTTACTCACTGTCATGTTATGTCCCATTCATCCACTATGCCATACATAACCTCACTGTTTCCCATAATTTTGTGAATTTCCTTATTTGTATTTATGTGAACTGATAGTTTTACGAGTTGTTTTTAAGTATGTTAACTCCATCTGTTGTTGTGGTTTTCAAGATAGTTTAATCTTAGATCTAATTTTATGTTTTTTCAGTAGCACTAAAAGTCAGAATGTTCTGTTCGCTGTTACTGTCAGTCAATCAATTATGACATGAAATGATGAATGGTCGCGTTCAGAAACAAGCTTTTATTGACAGTTAATTCTATTGCGCAATTTTCTGTGTTACTTTCTTAGATTTTTTTTAATTTTGTTTTTGTATTTCTTTTATAACTGTCGTGTTTTAATTTTTTAGTTTTAATATTACTATTTGTTACTATAATTTAATGTGTTGTCTCCGTGACCTCACCCACATGTGGCCCCGACGGAAGACCAGCGCTGGCCCTCCAGGCTAGCACCACGCTAGCACCACGCTGAGTCGGGACCATTTCGTGACAAATTAATCGTTTAATTTTAATCACTAAGTAAATACATGTGTACCATATATTACGTCACGAATAAACGTTTTTTCTTTCTTTCTTTCTTTTAAGTGTGTGTGTGATACTTGATGAGACAACACTGTGACGATACGCTGCGCAAATAATATTCGAAAAAACAAGAAAAACCTTCAATTAAGTGTGGAAACGGAACTGCAACAACAATGACATAACTGTACTGTACGAAGATGACCCCAGAAGCGCACGGGTGAGCTGTTTTTTACTAAATAATACCAAAATAGTCTGCCAGAACTAACTGTAAACTCACACACACAAATTTAAATTAACAGCAAATATTCGGAAATATTCGGACATCACAACAACATAAAAAAGCGGTACATCAGCTGCTTTGTAACTTCCACTTGACAGCTGTCAGAAGTGACATTAGTGTTCGTTCAGAAATCATTCAAAACTGCGTTACGCGCTTTACATCGCCGCTGTACAGTACATTGCTGCACTACACAAATTCAAAAAGAAATGGATTGGATATGTAAAAAATGTGAAAATGCAATAACTAATAGAGAATTTTAGCATGTAAACTCGAATGTAAATATCATTTAAAATGCACGTGTGTATCAGACAAACTTTTCGACCTAATGACATCTGAGAGCAAATCAAATTATGTTTGCCTTTCATGCCGAAATACACAGACGATAAATCAGCACCACAATACTTCTCTTACCCGGCCTACCAGCCCTTCACCACATTGTTCACGGGACAATATAACAAAGAGGAAAAAGAATGTGATAGTAAATATATCTACAGAAAATTCATTTGTAGGATTGACCGAAGACGACGATTGTTCAGATACTAGTTTATCACCTAATTCAACACCTAAATATGGACCGAACAGGAGTTTTAGCGAGTTACGCCTGAACAACAGCTACGAGATAGACAAACTAAGAGAAAAAAACGAGGCTCTTACAGTGAAACTTAGGTCGGCTGAACTAGAAATAGAAAACCTATTATCGGAAAATTACACATTATCTAAACGCTTGATTGACTCTGAATTGAAAATAAAACAACTGACAAAAATTTGTCAGACTACAACTGCGCCGTCTAAGTCAACAGTAAAAAAAAGTCGCAAGCGTAAGTCAGTAAACCGCACTAAATTAGATTTCTCTATTGATCCCGACGAGCTGACTCAGACCGCATCACCTGCTACAACTACAATGAACCCTACGCCCCAGACTATTTCGGAGTCCTCGTTAGGTTTGCCGCCGCCTATATTTTCAGAACAACCCCTACACGAAATCTCGAAAGCCTCAATCGAATTAACACCGACACCTGCAAAAAATAAAATAGAAATAATGAGTAATAACAACAAAAATAACATTTCTAGGATGGTGGAATATGAAATGTCTTTAAAAAACTTTACTTTCTGTCATTATATAACGCCTGGTGGAGGAATAAGAAATAATCTGCATCAACTGGATAACAAATTGTCCACGTTTAAACGTTTGTTTACGTCTAAATGACTATTGCATAATTTTAATTGGTGAGGATGACATCCAGGAAGATGAAGATTTAGAGGACTTGGTGAAATATATTTCCACTACGGTTAGTCAAATCGACCACACTAACATTATCGTAGTATGTCCTACCTACATCTGTGGAAGACCCATGTATAACTACAGAGCTGAGTTATTTAACACCTTGTTACGTTGCGATGTACTCTTACATGAGAAACACTACTCTTTTGACTCAAATCTTGATTTATCACTTGACATGTTCTCAAACCGAACAGGGCGTCTCAGTAACCACGGGATGGCCAATATAATACATCACCTAGGCGTATTTATCGCCGCTAACACGAAGGCTCTGCTGACGAAACTGCAGTTGAAAGTCGCAGAAAGAAAAAAGATAAACGCACAAAGGAAAATATCGGACTATTTCTTAACTAAACCAATAAATATTGGTATACGTGCAACGGAACAAATTAAAAGTCCACCATTAGACCATATCGCACCCAATCCGCAAGATGCACATTCTCAGTGTGATTTTTTTTCGACCCCAATAGTAATACCTTTTCAGTTTTCCATCAAAATGTCCAAGGCTTAAAGTCAAAAATTGGTGAATTGGAAATCTTAAAAGACTCCATAAATATAGATGTTATCTGCTGTTCCGAAACATTTAAAAAAATAATGAAGTATGTACTCTTCAAATTAACGACTACATAATGGGCGCACAATTTTGTAGAAGCATAATGACTAGAGGCGGAGTCTGTATATATGTAAAAAAATATATAAGCTTCATCAACCTTGAATGGATTTCTGCTCTGTCCAAAGAGATGCATTTTGAAGTTTGCGGGATTTTAATCCCTGATCTAAACTGTATCATAGTGTGTATATACCGAAGTCCAGATAGTGATCTATGTTTTTTCCTTAAAAGTTTAGAAGTCCTTCTAGATAAATTAACAGGTAACATCAAGCGCAAAATAATTTTAGTGGGTGATTTTAATATCAACTTACTAAGCAACGACACAGCTAAGCATTCTTTCATATCCTGCCTACGTGAGTATAACCTTAAAACAAGAATTTTAGAGCCGACAAGAATAACAAACACATCTCAAACATGTATTGATAATATAATTTCAAATTTTCGCCGATGTACAGTTAAAGTTTTAAATTTGGGTATATCCGATCACACTGCTCAGATAATTATTTTTCCTACGTTAAATGGCTTAAAGAGAAATACTGGTTTGTAAAAAGTAGGAAAATTGAGAAGCACCTGGAAATCTTTTACATTTCTCAAATGACGTTCTCTGAGGTATTTGACAAACTGGACTCCAATAGTGCGTATCAAGCATTTATAGACAAGTATAAATTAATATTTGATTTAACAATACCCCTCCAGACTGTTAGGAAAACGTATAAGAGTAATCTAAACTGGAAAACAAGGGGTATCCAAAAAGCAAGTAGAACTAAACGTAAACTGCACTTGTTAACTCAGAGGCAAAAAAATATCGAGTTTACGACTAATTACAAGATGTATTGCAGACTGTACAGAAAAGTGATACGTCACTCGAAAATTAATTCAAATGATAAATTTATTTCGAATAGTATGAATAAATCTGAAGCCACGTGGGAAGTAATCAATCAACAAACTTCTTCCGTAAACCCTTTGAAACCTATGATTACGAAAATAACCAATCATGGCATTAGCATACCTAATCCCTCTTCAATAGCTCATGCTTTTAATAATTTTTTTCTCAACCAAAATTCGTGCAATGTATTACACTGCAATAAATATAAAAGTAGTACTCCAAAAGTCAGCAAAAGCATCTTTCTATGTCCTGTTGATAAAAATGAATTAAAAAATATCGTTAACTCATTAAGCCATAAAAAAAGTCATGGTCACGATTCTATACCAGTGCAAGTAATTAAAGCTAGTATTGATTAAATTTCTGATCCTTTGGTACATATCATAAACTTAACACTGGAGACGGGAATATTTCCCAATGATTTAAAAAAAGCTTTAATCAAACCTTTATATAAACAAGGTGATAAGGATCAAATTAGTAATTATAGGCCAATTGCTCTCCTTCCAACTTATACGAAAATTGTTGAGAAAGTTATATACAATAGGTTACTGAAATTCTTACTACACACAAAATACTCAGTCCAAATCAATTCGGATTTCAAAACGGGAAATCTACTACATCGGCAGTATTCAAACTTTTTATGCAAATTTGAGACGACATCAATAACAAAAGACCAAGTTTTGCTCTGTTATTAGACCTATCTAAAGCTTTTGATTGCGTAGTTCACAATACTGTTTTATTTCAGTTAGAAAACTTAGGAATACGAGGTAATGCTTTGAAACTTTTCGAAACATATTTATGTGATAGGAAGCAGGCGACAGTTATTGAATCGTTTAATGCCGCAACAAAGTCCATTGAACAGATGCAATCTGATTTTGAAACTGTCAATGTTGGAGTTCCGCAAGGAAGCGTATTAGGACCACTAATATTTCTAATTTATATAAACGAATTACCGAAAATCGTTAACGAATTATGCGTACTTTTTGCTGATGACGCCACTCTTTTATTTACAGGCGAACATATTGAACAACATATTAACAACACGCTCGGTGTTGTGGTTCAGTGGCTGGAAACATTAAACCTGAACGTAAACTTAAACAAAACGAAACTCATGCAGTTCAGGAATTATAAAACAGCACCTATGTCTGTCACTGTAACACAAGGAGCAGTCGCCATTGAACAAGTCGACAGTTCTATCTTTCTAGGAATAACAATAGATTCTCATATAAATTGGAAGTCTCACATTAAAGATTTAAACACAAAAATAGCAAGGGCAAGATATGCCTTATCCGTACTTTCTGAAACCTGTTCTGAGGCTGTCGTCATGAGTGCATACTACGGGCATGTATATTCACAACTAACGTATGGTATCATATTTTGGGGTGATTCTACTGACGTCAAAACTACATTCTTGTTACAAAAAAGGTGCTTACGAACAATGTACTCGTATCACTTGCCTTGGTTCCATACTGTTAGAAATGTATTTAAGGAGAAGAAGCTTTTGACCCCTAACTGGAATCTATATACTCGAACTCTGCCTCTTTGTAAAACGCAATGAAGAGTATTTCAAAAAAGTGTCCTCAAAAAATGCTAAAGTGCGAATGCAATATAAATATAACTACTGTATGCCAACCTTCAAAAAAACCAGCCAAATTATGTATGATAGTATTGATAGTGCCTACCTTACTGCAATAAGGGTATTTAATAATTTACCTATTGAAATTAAATCTGTCGAAGGTAAACCCTTTAAAACTGCTATAAAGAATTGGCTTATTAGTAGAGTTTTCTACAACATGAATGAGTTTTACCAGTATGATAATAGTGCATGCTTGTATTAATTTAGTTAGTTATAAGTTAGTTAGTAATATTATGTTGTACGTCCATGATGGACAAACTGTTGGTTCTTAATTGTAGTATTGTTAACATCTTTGTACACAGTTATGCAATAAAGGAATATCTTATCTTATCTTATCTTATCTTATCAAGGGAAGTCACGACAAACTGCGCACAATCCTACGGCTGTGTTGAAACATATTTGTGGAATGTTTGGCAGGAGGCAACCTCTGGGATGTACAAGTAAACGGCCCTTGAATGTCCCAATCCCGGCTGTGAGGCCTACTACGGAGACCTGCACACAACCCCACTATAGAAACAAAACCGAGCGAGAATCCTGCTAGCCAGTTTACTGCACAGATCCTTGCAAAATCAAAATCTGAACCTACTTCTACAGCAGCTTTGAAACCTGTTCTAACAGAGGCAAGTTTCACAGCCAGGCTCCGACAAAGACTGCCCAGTAGTGTGCACCGATTCCTGAAAATTTAGATATTTCTCGGATTCTGATGATGAAGACGATGATTAAGTAAAATTATTCACTCAATTCCGACTACGTTAACTCTGCATGAACTTTGCAATGGCAATGACTCTGCCAGAAAAAACTATTTTTTTAAATGTTTTAGTACTTGTACCTAATTTAATTGACATTGGTACGAGTAATGTTATTTAACTACTGAATAAACACATTACCAAAAATAAAATATTCTTCACTATTGTCTTTATTGTCTTTTACGATCTTGGTATTTTCAAATAGACATACAAGGCTGCACTTCACTTAGACATGTCTGTTTGCTGTTAGGGCTAACGTTTTGTCCTTTACAATCATATACGTTAAAAAACTTGAAGGAGTTATTACAAAAACTACCACCTTCTGACCTCCTACAAAATGATTTAAAAATTATAAACAATACTTACTAGAAAATTATAATTGTTATATCTTATGTCTTAGCCTACGATTCGATGTGATCTTTATTAGACTAAAATACATATACAAAACCAAAAATATATACAAAAATGGACGATGATGGTATTAACGGGTTAAGGGGGGGTAGGGGAAGGGGTTGGGTGTAAGATCTTGCTTAGTATAGAATTCCGGCGCCGTCTTCGCATTCGAAGACCTTGATGCGTCTTCTAGTGCCTCTCACCCTCATGGAGACTGCTCGAATGACCGATATTTGTACTTTAACTTTTAGCCAGAATATTATTTGGGAGTATGGTTATTCCCATTTGGATGACAGTTTAGATGCTGGTTTTTTCAAAAAACTCATATACTCAATCCCTAAGGCTCTATCACATGAGATTACTAAAGGTGTAAAAGAGGCTCTTAAGTCTTCAGTGGCTCGGTCATATTTTAGATGCTTTTCTCGGCTGTGTATTTGTGCTGTTTTTTGAAATGTAAGGTTGCTGTTCTTACAGCTTTCTCTTGAAAGCGTCAGCATTTACAATTAGAACGTTGAAGAACGCTTTCCTTGCAGGTTCCCGTACGCTATTTAGTAATAAAGTCTCCTATAAGGGCTGGCTGTGTAGCACTTGCATCACGCATTATTGGTTCAACTGTGCCTTTACCCCAAGCTAGTTCGGCCCAATTCTTGCAATCGTCCCTATGTGAATCATGGCCTTGTTTAATCAAGCCGCCTTTTTTGCAATTTAGGGCTTGATTTAGGTCAAAATTATTTTCGCCGCATCCGTCGCAAACCTTAGGAAGATTGACGGGTTCGTGGGCGTAGCGCATGGCAAGAGCGTCTTTAAATTGGGTGGCAGTGAGGTCGGTATTGTTTAGCCTACGATTAGTTTAAATACGCCAAAAATTCTTTTATGGCATCTGAAATTCCTTTATGACATAAAAAAAAATTATTAGTTTATAATTGTAAAAATATCCTAGTTAGTTACATAGGTACATTTTCTCACTCAACCTTAACGCATTTCTGTTTGGCCCTATGGTTAACTAGTCGAGAATGCCTAAAGGCATTAAGTCCACCTTTTGTACTACCTTTTATGTGCAGTAAAGTTTGAATAAATAAATTAATAAATTCCAAGTGACGATTTTGTCTTTTCTATTATCAGTTGCTTAACGTTTGCTCGATATAAATTCGACATCATTTAATAACCTCGGCCTTACCACATTACCTTAGGTACATAAGATGGATTACTGAAAGAAGTTTTGAGATGTCCTAATCCTGGGAGAATCTCTTTAGTAACATTTTTTAAATAATAAAATGACAAAAATAAAAAAAAATCAATGCTGCTTCCTGTTAAAGTTATGACGAATTATAATTATAAATTGAACGGTATTAATATACATAAGTAATACATCAAATTTAAATAGGTACATATATTATTATATGGGCATGCCATTAATAAATACTCCCTATGGATTCTTTTTTACTACACGTGTAAGCCGATAAGACACACATGTATTTTTATTTTATTTTATGATACCTATCTGCTACTAAATGTCAACTACGAGTATTTTACATGTAACTGTACTTACATAAGTACTTGTTGTAACTACTAAAATAAAGTAGTATAATATAATGTTCCACTGAGCGTATTTAGTTATCAATTGCTTTTCAAAATGCTTGGTTGTTGGTTTGGCTGACGTAGCCGTCAGTAAGAAATATAGATTTCGAAGGATTTCGAAGAGTTTTTTTTAAGTTTTTCAAAACTATATTGACTTGAATAGCGAATAATAATAATGTTGGACCTGGACTTCAAGTTGAATACTATTATAAAGGCGGACAAGTTGGAGGAAAACCAATATGTGTGTAGTATACGTCTTCATCAGTATCATCATCATCACTATCACTTTAGCACTTCATTACTACCAAAGAGGATAAAGGTATAGAGAGTTATTCTCCATTCAGAACTGAGTTCCCCGTAGAAATTAATAAACTCAGGATGTAGCCAGAGGGCGCCACTGTGTTTGCCTGAAGGTAAAATAAACTTATGTTACACCGGACTTGAAGAACTGACAGCACACTACCTGGCTGAATATTGCCTGTAAGTATTCATAGACGCTCCAGCATCAACAAAACATCCAAATGTTCATAGATGTCGCTATAGCATCAACAAAACATAAATAGCCATCAAAGTAGTGCCGCCACCTATTTGGGTAATTTCAGAAACATTTCATACTTTTCATTAACTGTGTAACATTTCAACTTTAGAAAGTGACATAATTGATTTAAAATTTTCTAAAATTAATGTTACACATAAACACTGCAATAACATTATAAACATGTGACATTTCCCCAAGTGGCATTTGTAATCGTAAAATTCGACAATGTTTGAGAGAGTAGTTTGGTTCGGAGGTAACCATTACAGACTTGCATTGCCTACGTACGGAGTTCGAATCCCGCTACAAATCTTATTTTTTATTTTTATATTTCAGAAACATAAAAAGGAAACATGTTTTTGTAAGTTTTAGGTCGGTTTCGGAAAAAAATGTGTCTACGTTGATTTATGGGATTAAGTTACCGAGCGGACCCCAAGCAATGGAGCTGTGGCAACAAGCTGGGACAAACGCTAGAAGGACGATGATAGACAAATACATGCATACATATTTATTGCATAATGTAAACATATGCAATGAACTCATAAAAAATACCTTAAAAACACAAATAAATCCCCTTTCCGGGAGTCGAACCCAGAACCTACAGCTTTAATCGTTTATACTTTTAACAGTATAATCTACAACTATAAACTACACTATTTAGTCGAATTCTGCCATTAGAGCCATTACTGGTAAACAATATACTACTCAAGGGTCGCCGTGACCTTGAGCAAAGCTCGGCTAAGAAATAAATACACTTAGGTACACCACTAAAGTTAGGGCCAGACGGCATACAACCACAGCCCTCTCACAGCCCTCTGCCTCGAGACCTTGGCAGAAAACAGAGATTTTAAACCATGTAACCCGTGGTTGATGACAAATTCTACATGACCTTTAAACGCTCTTGGTGGCTAGGCGTGCTCTGCCAACCATTAGCAGAAGCGGTTGGTTGGTTGTCAGCCATGTAGACGCTCGCTTCAACCAAGGTCACGTGGCAAAATCTGCGGCTATCTGCCGTATCCAGGGCTTAAATTACAGGTATTTTCCGTAACCGGTATCGTGGCTTTATAATAATAATAATTAAAAAATTGACGCCGTCAAAGTCAGTCGTGTTTTTGCTACTTTCCTATACATTTTTGATAAATTATGTGTTTACGGGCGTTTTTATATCTATTTACGCATTAATATTTGCGAAAAAGTTGTTCGCGATGTCGAGAACAGCTGAGCAAGTTCGAAAATAACTGTAAATATGGATATAGGACGTAAATACCATGCCGGACACTAAACGTCAAACTAGTCAACGGAAATAATATAATGATAACACGAAGTAAATCGCGACTGCAGCAAGCGTCCCCACCAAACGCACGCCCACCATCTACGCCCGCCTCGTCCGTCTCCTCGCCATCCTCATCGGGCGACAAATTTGCTACAGCGCCCGAGACCAGCGAGTCGAGCGACGAGTGCGGGCCGCCGCCGCCGCCGCCACGACCACCTGCGCGACGAGGACGGCCACCGCTGCCGGCACGCTTGGGGCCTGCGGGACAACCTGTCCCGCCCAGGGCCCCCGCTGCCGGTGGTATAGTGCGTCGCATGAGATGGACTTCATCCATGAATGAAAACGTCATGCGCGCCTATTATGGGGCTACAGAGGGGGGAACTAATCTGTGCGCGTATCGTGACCGGATACTTCCTCTGTTTCAGGCCCTTGAACCAACCATTGACACGACTGCGCAGCGGTTGTCGGATCAGGTGCGCGTCATTCAGCGGCTAAAGCGGTTGGATGACGCGACACTTGATCGGCTTCGCCTGGAGACTCTCTCTGTTCGCGCGACCACCACCTCGGCGCGGGATCCGCTCGCCACGTCGCCGGATCCGATGCCTGCACCCGACTTGGCATCGGGGGCACCGCGGGTTGATCCCAGTGCCGATGAGGAGGGGATCGCGAATCAGAGTGTGAGTAGTTCAGCCAATGAGCAACTGAGGAGGACTTTGGAAGAGGCAATTACGCAGTATCGCTCCACAAACATCCCTAGGCCACGATTACCACGCTTGCCTATGAATAGACGCAATCTAGCGTTAATGGCAGTCCTAAATGATTTGCTAGATCCATTCCTGCGGACTAGTAAAGACTTAGATGATACGCACTCGATAATGTACTGCGGAGCCATCGCGGCGTGCCGTGTTGCTCGAGTCAAGTTTCCGGTCGCCCGACGTGCACCTAGGACCGCCGGGGGTGTCCCCGCATGGCAGGTGCGGATCGAGCGTCGTATCAACTCATTTAGGACTCTCATTGCAAAGCTGATCTGCTTCAGGGGGGGCAATAACCGCCCCCGAGTAATGCGCTTTGTGCACCAGGCGTTCGCGGGGACGGATATCAAGCCCCGCGACTACATGGCCAACGTCGTAGAGCGCATCGACTTTCTGAAGCAGAAAGTTTATGCATGGGCAAGCCGTATTCGCCGTTACAGAGAGCGTGTGGACCGATTCAAGCAGAATCGTCTTTTCCAAAGTGACCAAAGGAAGGTATACCGAAGGTGGGAGGAAACCGACCCCCGTGTGTCCGACGTGCGACTGCCGGATGCTACTGCCATGACTAATTTCTGGCGTAGCATCTGGTCAGCGCCCGTTGAACACACGGAGGGCGAGTGGATGAGTGTTGTTGAACGTGAGTGCGAGTCCATCGAACCAATGGGGGCTATCACCATCAGCCCCGACGACTTAAGTTGCGCGATCCGTACGGCCCAGAACTGGAAAAGTCCTGGCCCGGATGGGTTGCACAACTTCTGGCTAAAATGGTTTCGGTGCTCGCACTCGCGGCTGGCAACGCAATTTCAACAAACCCTTGAACTTGGCTCCCTCCCGCCTTCCTTAACAACTGGTGTAACCTTCCTGCTCTATAAGTCCGGTAGTACCACGGAAGCGAAGAACTACCGACCCATCACGTGCTTGCCTACGCTCTACAAGCTTCTTACATCCATTTTGAGAGCAAAAATAAACGCGCACATGGTCGCAAACAACATTTTGGTCTCCGCTCAAAATGGATGTAAGGTTGGGTCCCGTGGTACTAAAGAGCTCCTCCTCATAGACATGACCATTTGCCAACGAGTCCGGCGGAACAGGGGGGCCCTCTCGGCCGCTTGGATTGACTACAAGAAGGCCTATGATTCGGTGCCTCATTCATGGCTGGAGAGGATCTTAGAGCTGTATAAAATTGATGCAGCTTTGAGGTCCTTCCTTGGCGCGTGTATGAGGCAGTGGACCACAGTCCTTCGTCAACCAGGAGGCGGGGATGACCCCCCTGGCCCGCAGGACTTTATAAGGATCGAGCGAGGAATATTTCAGGGCGACAGTCTGAGTCCCCTGTGGTTCTGCCTAGCTCTAAATCCGCTCAGCAATCTGCTGAAGGATTCAGGGCTAGGTTGCCGGCTTCGGAGAGAGGGTGAAGTCATATCTCACCTTCTGTACATGGACGATCTCAAGTTATTTGCACCAAATAATCGAGACTTGTTGGAACTACTGAAGACCACTAAAGTGTTCAGTAGTTCCATCAAGATGGAGTTTGGTGTTGATAAATGTGCGGTTATGCATGTACAGCGGGGGAAAGTAGTAAATTCAACAAATATACAGCTTTCTGAGACAATGACGTTCAGATCTATCTCTGAATCAGAAACCTACAAATACCTTGGTATGTCACAGTCTTTGGGCATTGAGGATGTGGGTATTAAACAGGCGTTGAAGGAGCGCTTCTTTGGTCGGCTGACAAAAGTACTTAATAGTCTTCTGTCAGGTGGCAACAAGGTGCGCGCCTTCAATGCCTGGGTAATGCCCCTACTCACATACTCCTTTGGCATACTAAGGTGGACACAGACCGAGCTGGATGCCCTGGATCGGAGAGTCCGTCTATTGCTCACCACACACCGTATGCTTCACCCACGCTCGTCTGTTATGAGATTGTACATCCCACGGAAGTGTGGAGGTCGCGGCTTTTTAAACGCCAAAAATCTCCACAACCGTGAGGTGTACAATCTCAGGAATTATTTCCTTAACAACGAGTGTGAGATGCATCGTGATGTGGTGGCTGTAGATAAGGGTCTCACGCCGCTCTCCTTGGCAAACAAGAACTGGCGCAAACCTGTGGTGCTAAGCACCGAGGATCGCAGGGCGGTATGGAAGAGCAAGGAGCTACACGGGCGGTTCTACAGGGCCCTCACGGGACCCGACGTAGACCTGCTCGCGTCGGTGAACTGGTTACGATTCGGGGACCTCTTCGGAGAAACCGAAGGTTTTGCCTGTGCAATTGCGGACGAAGTTATCATGACGAATAACTACCGGAAATATATCCTGAAGGACGGTACGGTCGACATTTGTCGGGCATGCCGCCGTCCCGGAGAGTCACTCAGGCATATCATCTCCGGTTGTTCTCATCTTGCTAACGGCGAGTACTTGCACAGACATAACCTCGTAGCCAGGATTATACACCAGCAGCTTGCTCTCCTATACGGTCTTGTGGACCACGAAGTGCCGTACTACAAGTACACACCTGCGCCAGTTCTCGAAAATGGTCGTGCCACGCTCTATTGGGATCGATCTATTATCACGGACAGGACTATTGTAGCCAATAGGCCTGATATCGTGGTAATAGATCGACCGCAACGCCGGGCCATGCTCGTCGACATCACCGTCCCATGTGACGAGAACCTCGTGAAGGCCGAGAAGGACAAGTCCAGCAAGTACCTAGACTTGGCTCACGAGGTAACCGCCATGTGGGAGGTCGATTCGGCGATCATTGTGCCGATAGTTGTCTCTGCGAACGGTCTCATAGCGAAGAGTCTCGACCAACATCTTGAGAGACTTTCGCTACGGGGTTGTGGTTGGATTAAGGGTCAGATTCAGAAGGCGGTAATCTTGGACACGGCGCGCATAGTCCGACGGTTCCTCACTCTGCGGCCCTAACCACCGGCAGCCTGGGCCTTGCTCCGCTGCCGGCGGCACCCTAGGTTAGGTTTTTATAATGTTTTTATTGTTTTTGTATGTTTTAGATGTATTTTTATATTTTATTTTGTAAAAATATTATAAAAACTAACCTGAGACAAAAAATAAATAAAGATAATAATAATAATAAATACTCTTTATTGCACACCTCATACAGTTACAAGCACAAATTTTACAATTAGATACATTTAGGTAGAGGTAACAACAGGCGGTCTTATCGCTAATGAGCGATTTCTTCCAGACAACCTTTGGGTAGTGGAGACTAGAGAAAAACAATAAGCAGTAGGTGGTGCATAGAAACAAAAGAGACGAAATAGATAACACAGCACATTCATATGAATATACATACTTAAATAAATACAAAATAAACATACATATACGTACATATATACATATATAATACACACAATAAGAAACAACAGTGTCAACATAAAAACCTAAGGAAGAGATAAATAGTATTCCTTAAGTTGCGATTTAAAGCTACCAATAGATTGCGCGCGTTTAATGTTGAGAGGGAGAGAATTCCACAAACGAACGGCCTGGAACATAAATGAGCAATTATAAAATTTGGAAGATGAAGATGGCACTTTTAGGAGCAATTTTTGAGAGGATCTAATAGAATTAAGATAAGAGAAACGCTCTTTGAGGTAGCGGGGAGTTGCAGGGTTAAAAAGTATAGAAAAGAGTAAAGAAAGTATGTGAGAGTTACGGCGGTGACGGATAGGGAGCCATTTGAGTTTAGAACGAAAACTAGAAACATGGTCGAATTTGCGTAATCCGAAAATTAACCGAATGCAGGCATTTTGAATACGCTCAAGCTTATTAAGTTGCTCCTCGGTTAGGTCTAAATAGGAGATATCTGCATAATCAAGAATGGGGAGAAGTAACGACTGAGCAAGCGCAATTTTAGTAGCATTTGGCAGGAAATTCCGGAGCCGTCTGAGAGACCCTATGGCAGCAAACATCTTCCTGCTCACTTCACTCACCTGAGGCACCCATGATAGACAAAGATCCATGATTACGCCAAGATTTTTCACTTGGTTGGAAAAAGGAATTTGGATACCATCGAAGACTATCGGAGGGAGCCTGAGAAAGTCAATTTTGGAGATTTGTTTAGCGCTACCCATCACAATTACCTGTGACTTTAGGGGGTTTACTTTTAAACCGTAATTTTGACTCCAATTTGATATGCGGAGCAGATCAAGATTCGTGGCTTCTATAACTGAATTGAGATCGCTATGCATACCCTGCGAATATATTTGAAGGTCGTCGGCATAGAGGTGATACGAAGAGGAGAGATCAAGAGTTATGGAATTAATGAAGATAGAAAATAAAAGAGGAGACAGCACACCACCCTGTGGAACACCAGCTGATGTGCTGCACCAGGAAGAACACGAAGAATCTAGTTTAATTCTTTGCCGACGACCAACCAAATAGCTGCGGAACCAGTCAATCGCTGCAGCCGATATGTTAAGAGACTGTAAGAACGCGAGCAAAATGTCAAAATCGACCGTGTTAAAGGCATTACTGAAATCTAGAAGTGCAAGAACTGTAAGCTTCTGGTCATTCATACCCAAACGGATGTCATCGGTAACCTTGACAAGAGCCGAGGTAGTACTATGGCCCGGACGAAAACCAGATTGAAATGGGTTTAGGAGGTCATTTCTATTCAGGAAGGAAGTTAGTTGATGATGCACTAGCCGTTCGAGGACTTTGGATAGGAAAGGAAGAATGGAGATGGGGCGATAGTCAGAGAAGGAACTGGGGTTGGATTTTTTGGGTAAAGGAATAATATTGGCATCCTTCCACAGACTGGGAAAAGTACTTGATGAAATGGAAAAATTCAGAATACCGGTGATAATAGGAACAAACAAATCAAGGAGAGGGAGTATCATATTTCGGCTAACACAGTCAACACCAACGGCGTTAGAAGTGATATTCAATATACCCTTCCTAACATCACTCTCACAGAAAGGGCTAAAATAGAAAGAAGAGAAATCTAAGGCAGGAAGTGATGAAAGATGATGAAGTGAGTTAGATTTCTTAGGACCACTGAAACAGGTGGACGATGAAAAATGCTGGTTAAGCTGGTCAACGCTAATATTGTTTAAATTGGTTGCCTATTGAGATTTGCCAACTCCGAGACCTTTCAAAAATTTCCACACTTTGGCTGGATTTCCATCTTCAACAGAACTGTGAATATGACGCCTCTGAGCATCTCGACATATAGTGCTACAGCGATTGCGCAGGGTATGATATTTAAGTTTATTTTTCTCAGAGTTGTTAGCCTTATACTTAGATTAAGATTGATTCTTCCTCTCTATAAGGGCTTTAATATCCTCAGTGAGCCAAGGAGCAGGGAGATGCTTGACTTTTATTGCACGAACAGGAGCATGAGCGTCATAAAGTTGTATGAGGAGCGAATTAAAGAGAGAAACTTGATCGTCTACCGAACCCGCTCGAGCGATACTGCTCCAATCGATTGTTAAAGCGTCATCTCGAAGCTTTTCCACATTTAATCCACTAAAATTGCGCTGCAAAATAATTTTTGATTTAGATTTGGGAGGACGAATTTTGTAAGAGAGATAGAGCAGATCATGATATGAGAAGGCATCCGCGGAGTATTGTCCAAATTTAGACACATGAGAAGTCGAAGAAACTAAAGTTAAATCAAGAAGAGAAGGCGAGCAATTTGGAAAATAGTGTGTGGCGTCTGAAGGGAGAATAGTTAGATTGCATGCATCTACCAGGGATTTAAGGCGCCGGGATCGACTGTCATCCTTCAGAAGACACGTATTTAGATCTCCCATAAGAATGTGATGATTATAAGAAGGCATAAGGTCCTCGAGAAGTTTCTCAAGAGAATCAAAGTAATTAACGTGACCCTTCACGTCACGCAGGGGGAATAAAAAACGCCAAGTAAAAGTTTGGAATGAGAGAGGGAAACGTCGAGAAACATATACTCTGCGGCATCAGAAGTAGAAGAGCTGGCAGATACATTAACAATTGAATAGGGGATGTAAGAACGAAGGTAAATCGCAACTCCACCGCCACCTCTTCCAAGGCGGTCGTGCCGAATTAAATTGAAACCAGGTAAAGAGTAAGACGTTGAAGGCAAAGCTGGTCTGAGCCACGATTCGGAAATTAAAATAGCATGAATGTTCTTACTGTCAAAAGAGAGTAACATATCGCTGTAATGTGCAGGAATACTTTGCGCATTTAAATGCACAACGTTAAAATTTTTAGGTACATCATTAAACTGAGATTCCAGAATGTCGTGAAGCGAAGGAGGCAAACTATGGAAACTGTCTTCACTTACACTATCTAAGGAGGAAAAAGATAAATACTGATCACTGTTATCACTGAAAGGCATCTGAAAAATATATATAAAGTTAAAAATATAATAAGTATATAATAAGTGTATACTAATATTCAATAAATATAAAAATATATACAGTAAAAACTAAACAAAAACTCCACAATCTACCCGCCAGCAGCAAATAAATAATATATCTACTAACTCTAAACTAATTTAAGGTACCTTAGCTACCCGCCAGCATATCTGGATGGATCAAAATTAAAAACAAAACAACAAATAATTAACATTCAGAGCAGAAACGGAACGCAATAATTTACAAGTGGCAACACTGGGCTGTTCATGTCAAAGCGCCTGTGATGTCAAGTTAATGTCAATGCAAAGCAAATGCTATTACGAAAACTAGTTAAGATAAACAAATTAATCAAAAAAGAAAGAAAGGGTAGACACAGATAAGTGCTGCACGACAAAATTAAGAAGTCAATTGTAACACGGTAACAAGAAAAGCACTACACAGTAAACAAACAAAGTAGGTACGAGTACTCTACGATCGAATCTTCGCCTTCACAGTCTCCCTCTTTGCACGCTGCTGCCTAGCTCGCGGAGCCTGGGGGACGGGCCGAATATCAGGTTCCGACGAAGCGGCAGGATGCTCCGCGTCGGCATCGGTAGGCGTCGCCTGCGCAACCGACAGAGCTTTCACATCGGCGACGCTGTTAGCACGGCGGCGCACGCCATCTTTTCCCAGCACAAACACGTAGCCGTTCCAGGTCCAGCAGTTGCGCACTCCAAAACGCTCACGAGCCTCCATGAAAGCATTGTGGCGGGGCTTTGTGAGAAACTCTCCAAGTGTGACGCCTGAGCCCTTGAGTGCCACCTTGCCAAACCATACATCATCCCTGATGGCTATATCCTTGAACTTGACAAGAATGGCTCTAGGCTTTTTGCCGCGCCCTCCACGACCACCCAACCGATGACTGCGCTCAATATCTGCTGCGGAAAGATCTTCTAACACGGCCTGCAGTTTGTTAACCGCAAGATTTGTTGTGTCCTCAGAATCAGATTCATCTATACCATGTACTAACAACATCTTGCGGCGAGAGCGCGTCTCAATGTGGTCCACCTGGCGAGTGACAAGCTCCACCTGCTTCTGCAAGGCATCGAGAGACCTCACAACAAAGTCCTTGAAAAAGTCAAACTTTGAAGCCACAGCAGCGACTGTTGGATTAGTGGTGCCCGCGTTGTCGAGATCTTTCTGGAACTGCGCCATCGTCTTCTTGAATGTCTCGGACAATTCCTCAATTGAACTTTTTACTGCACTTGTTTCTGACATTTTGTGAGAGTGAAGTGAGTAATAAAAATCGAAGTTAACTTGTGGAGAAAATGTAATGGAAATGCTGGTAGGTTATAAAGGTTATTTAAGCATCAATATTATTAGGTTTAATTGTCCAAAAAGTGATTATAAATATTTTTTTAACAATAAATTTAGTGCACAAGATGTGACTTGTTTTTCTCCACCTACCCGAAAATCCTGCACCATAAAATATGTATACATAAGATCATAAATATAATCGTGTCATTGATGAAAAGTAATAAATTTGGCAGTTATTTGTATCTATATTACTTAAATAAGTAATATAGATATTGGTAAATACCAAAAATATTATATTATGTTATAGACGGAGAGCTGGCCACGTCAGATATGACACAATAATGAGAGCAACGAAACCCATGTAGTTAGTTTGCTATACTATGCTTATTTCTAGATCCAGACATCTGGCAGCTGTAAAGTGGTGGAGGTCAAAGAATGCTAATAACTTGAAGAAAACAAATCCTAGAGTTCTGGGTTAAATGAAATATTATGGGAAATTATGTAATTAATTAGGTTATATCATATCTAGAAGGTTCTGTTGGAGGAAAGTAGTGCCAAATGAAGTAAAATGCAATTTTTAGTTAGTCGCCTACTGTTTTTGTTTCCGCAATAATAGACAATGGTTTTTAATCTAATGTTAAAATATAGGCCCTGTCCTCTATAAATTACACACCTTTGGCATTTTTTACCTATTTTGGTATTACTTTTTTCCAACTTAAAAACTTTGTTGGTCTGTCACTCTGACATCCACCCATTAAAAGCTGCCAGATGCCCGGATCTAGCAATAAGGATAGTAAAGCAGTCTAACTAGACAGTTTTCGTTGCTCTCATTATTGTGTCACATCTGACGTGGCCAGCTCTTAGACCATTATGATACAAAATGTGCGGCGAGCGATGCGCCGCGGGGGACAAGTTGTTGCCAGCTCGCGCGCGCGTCTCCGCGAGCCGCGACGTTGTCAAGTTATAAGAATGTACACCAGCACGGCTAGCACATGTTACAAGCGCGACTTAAGTCGCGAGTAGGGAAAACCTTCCCGCGCCTGTCAAAAATCTCGCTTTCCGGTAGCATAACTTGCACTCGTGACAGCAATTGACACGAAGAGAACTCAAAGTCGCGGCGCGAGTCTTCAGTTTTCCCTAATGAAATCAAAGTGTTGAAAAAAAATGTTTTCACGTGGGACAACACTGAATCGGTAATAGAGTGGTGCAATTCCATTCGTTCTTTGATGGTAAAAAAACAAATTATTCTCAATGGTTAAGTTTTTTTTCTGTCAATGTCATGAACTTTCAAATGTTGTTAACATTTCACAGCAAGAATATTTGTAAGTGTTTGAGTTTTATTTATTTACGCCTTTCGGTAATTTAATAACTTCTCCCGTTTTATGTTTTTCACACTCGCTCCATAATAAATATGCACGTAGTAGTTTCTAAACTTCCACTTTTCATGTAATTAAATCTCAGAAAGAATACATTATGAGTTTAATTACATGAAATCGTAAATTGAAAATATATAATTTTTCAGAATAAGTCCCTCATCACATTCCCAAATATCAAAACACCTAACGTAAAAATTTACTGTTACAACGTGAATGTGCCAAGGGACCTGTAATATTTTCTAATATTTTCTCGGTGTATCTCATTCATTAGGTATAGTAGCCTCATGAGGACACAATCTTTTTAGTTCCTTATTTATTAACAAAATTAATTTAATTTCAGGCACTACCCAATTGTTTTACAATGGTCGCTTATCACAGAAAAACGAAAGGGTGCAAACTGTAGCGGTGGCGATGGCGGCGGCGGTTAGCTCCGGGCAATAAATAGTTAACAAATGCATCACTGAACGTAACTCAAATCCTCAGAAGCTCGAAGCAACGCTCGTCGCGGTGCCGAACCGCACATGTTTATCTACTGGTTCTAATAATAGTAATTATAAATAAAATAAAATATTAAAACAATATTCTTTATTGTTTATTTTCCTCGATTTGCGATTTTTTTTACTTAAAATATAAAAACAGGAGGTACAGGTAAATTCACAAGAATGGCGCTGAATGGCTATGAATATGATGGTAGATTGGCACTGCACATGTGGCTTCTACTTTTGCATGGTTACATATAGGCCTAAATGATGCACTAGGTGTGCATCTGTCTGTAGGCTCACCATCCAACGGCGGCACCAGTCTGTCGGATAAGTCGAATTAAGACATTTCGATTCTAGCTCCCATAGTGAGCTGCTATTGATAGTGATTTGTTAGTATGTCTACCGGAAGTTATAATTTGTTAATGTATAATAATAATAATAAATACTCTTTATTGCACACCTCATACAGTTACAAGCACAAATTTTACAATTAGATAAATTTAGGTAGAGGTAACAACAGGCGGTAGAGGTAAGACGCTAATGAGCGATTTCTTCCAGACAACCTTTTACATATTTTATAGGTACATAGGTACTGCAAATTATCTCGTATATGCGTTTTTAACACCAAGACTGAAAACATGGGTTCAAAGCATGCTTTTTACCAAATTAAAGAAGAGTTATTTTATTCGTAAGTTATATGATATATATTTATACAGGAATAGTACCATTTTGTGCACTCAAACATCGTGCATGACCTTCAGTGTTGTGCCGTGCGTAATTTAAACATGTGTTCCTTCCGTTTTAAGAAGCTAACTTCTAATGAAGCTTTGTGATATAGGGTACCAAAATATTTTTGGCTTTAGAATACTTGTAAAACAGGTTAATTACTTATTTAAAGTAAGAATTTTCTAGTGAAATTGGCACACGAGCTCCAAAAAACCACCCGCGCGAGCGAGTCGCGGTCTTGATGCGTTGTGTCAAAATCGGCAGTTGTGCCAGTTGTGCTAAGGATTTTAGTTCAAAGTCGCGAGTCACTGTCATTTTATGACAGTGGCATTCGATCGCGGGTCTGTCGCTCCTTTCACGCGCAAGTTGTGCTGCCAACTAGCGACAACGCATGAAGTCGCACCGATCTGTCTCTTCTCACGCCTGTCACGCGTAAGTTGTGCTAGCCGTGCTGGGGCACAGAATAACTAATAGTGCCAGGGGCTCGTTTCTCAAAAGCTTGTAACTTGTAATACAAGCGGAAGTCCCTTTCTAGCAAAAGATGTCGAAAAGTGACATTAGCTTGTATTACAAGTTACAAGCTTTTGAGAAATGGGCCCCAGAAGGTCCACAGGGCTTACCGCGAAATTCGAAAATCGAAATTTAGTTATCTGCATATCTTTCGCTTGAATTATGAGCAAGTGCGATAGAGAGGGAGATAACGAAATTTCTATGTTCGCAGTGGGCCCACAGTAGGGTTCGTTAGCTTTCGTCCAAACGTCCAATTACTGGAGTGGCCAGGCTAGTCCCGTCACTAAACTTTATGTTGTTCGAGGAGATCACATTTAATCCTACACTATTTTGTCCTTGGGATCTGGTAAAACAACATTTATTGAAAAGATGTATTAAGTTTTTCCCAAAAAATACATTGTGCTTTCTTTAAAAAAAAAATTTGAAAAATTAATGTATATTTCCCACAAACATTAAATCCTACACTAGAGATTTTTAATCCTAGGGACTACCTGTACCTCTACCACGAGTCATGTAGAAAATTCTGAATATTTTTCTATAGGCGTTAACGAATAATCGGGCTTCGAATCGTTTTCCTTCAGTTTCGACAGCAACACATACAAACGATCTATGCTGACATTTCATGTCGGATTACGTTTAGTGCGCTCCATACATCCGTCTCATAGGTAGAACGAGACGGATGTATGCGGCACGTCGAATGTGATCTGTCATGTTAACGCACTGAAGGTCAGTACAGTTTGTTATCGATAGGTTTTATTAAAACGTTACCATAAGACACTAATTTGACTTACGTCACCGAAAAATACCGTATCGACTGTAGAAAACTCTTTCACCATCAAATTATAAGGTGAGATGTCAAAAACATGGTGAAAGTGAAAACCATTCGTATTTATTGTGTTATATTTATATATTATTAGTTGACGACATAATATCGACAAAGCCTTATATTAAGCATAATTTGTTAATAAGACTGCATAGTATGATAACTGGAACTGGAAAACGAAACGGTAAATTTCAAGCCGATATGAGAAATAGAAATATCCACATCAACACTTCAATAAGAATAATTTAAAAAAAGAAATCTAGACCCAAGAACTGCTGAATATTTGTGAGATTTATGTATTAGTAGTCAATTAATTTGATTTTAAATCGACACAAAAATATCAACTCTAACCTAAAATGAATGGTAAGTAGTTGAAATTTGATATGATAGTTATAAACCCTTTCATTTTAAATCATAATAATTACAATGAAACTGTGAAAAATAACAAATAATATTGAAACATCTTTTACAGGTTCTTGTGCATCATTCATTTCTGATTGATTGCTGTAGCAGCTAACTTATCACCAGCAAGGCAAACTATTTATCCCAGGAAGGTGTATTATTTTATATTCAAGAAGTAACAACTGCGTTACAGGCCGGGATCTTCGAATAATTGCATCCAAGTTCTATAAAATAGTGCTTACTTAAAAGACATCCAGATTTATACAGGGCACTTTGAAATTATAATGTACATAATTATATTAAAGATTTATTTATTGCGAAATAGCCTTTTAAAGTAACATTGTCACAAACTAGAAACTTATAAGTACTACTAACAATTACTCGTACGTGTAACTTATAAATAGAAATAAAACCATCATTATGCAAGAAGCGGCAAAGCCGCAATCCTGCATTGTGTTATGTATGAAAACCGGCGGCTTGCTGGAGCATCTTTAGCTTCCCTTGTGCGTTTGTTAGGTCGTGAGGCTCCAAGCCGCTTGCTACACGGATCGATTGCCTCGACACCAACAATGTTTAGACGAACGACAACTATATCAATCAATCAATCAATCAATCAAATCATTTATTTTGCAAGAAAAAGGGTATATATACAGATGTTTTAACAAAAAAATTATAATATGTGCACACCTTAATCGGCTATAGTTTATAGCATGCAAAATATTTATAAAAGACTTAAACCTAGTTATTTACATATATACATGCATTGATACTTAATTCAAAAATCTTATTATGTATGGTTAACAAGTCAACTAATTTTCTAATACAGTTCTAGAAAGTCATTTACTTTATAAAATCGTTTTTCTATGAGCCACTCGCGTAGTTTTTTATTTAAATGGTTTTGTGGCACTTCTTTAAAAATTTTAAGTATTTTATTATAGATATTAACACACATAACGGTACAATTTTTTTTAAATCGAGCTGTTCTTTGTTGTTTGTCGACAACAAGCCGATCACAGTCCCTTGTATTGCGTGGAAACATATCTTTCGCAGTTTTAAAGAGGTCACTGTGCTTTCTTACAAATTTAAACACTTCGTCAATATATAGGCATGGAAGAGGTAGTACGCCCAATTTCAGGAACAATGGTTTGCACGGTTCATAAGGGCCAACCCCGCAAATCGCACGAACGCAATTTTTTTGGGCAACAAAAGCACTTTGTATATCACCACCATTCCCCCAAATGATTAAACCGTATCTTAACACAGATTCAACATAACCATAATAGGCTGCCATAACTGTTCTGTGATCAGTCGTTTTTCTTAACCTACGGAGGGCATTTTCAAACCTTGCAATTTTGTTACAAACATTATTTATTTGATCATTCCAATTTAGATTACTATCAACTAATATTCCTAAAAATCTAGAGGTGTCATTTTCTTTTAATTTATGTCCGTCATAGTGTATGTCTAATTGTTGATCATTATTGTTAAAATTAATGAAATTAGTTTTTTCTAAGTTAGTCTTTAAATTGTTACATTCAAGCCAATTTATTACACGTTTTACCGTCTCAGTGACCTGCAACTCATGATGGTTTATACCCATAGACAGATCATTGGTGACTACGATGGAAATGTCATCTGCGAATAGCACACTTTTGTAATCAATTTTGTCTACAAGATCATTAATATATATTAAGAAAAGTAGTGGTCCGAGAATACTTCCCTGTGGAACACCAAATCTGTTTATTCTGAACCTTGATCTATGACACATGCTTGTATTTTTAGTACTGACACTATTTACTTCCACACATTGTGACCTGTCTTCCAGGTATGTTTTAATCCACTGTAATGGTGGTCCTCTGATACCATAAAACTCGAGCTTTCTTAGTAGTTTATCGTGAACTACGAAGTCAAATGCCTTTGACATATCAAACAAAATAGCAGTAGTGAAGTTTTTATCATCATACTTTGTTGCAATCTCATGGATTAGATTAAATGCTGCCAAGGTGGTTGATTATTATATTTAATAGTCTTGTAGTGTTTTCGGATGTCGGGCGCCGCTCCGGCTTGTTCGCTGGTAAATAAATTAAAGGACTTGGCCAACGTGTCGGCGTCGACGCAGATGGGATGTGTAACAATAGCGCACTGCCTATACTATAGAGAATCAACAACATCCTGAAAGGTTACTTATCCTTTTGTGATTATACAATAGACCTAAATAATAAGAAATAAACCTATGATCCACTATGATCGATCACTAAAAGTCGAACTGTCATGTTGACAAAATAACCATATAAATTAAGAATCACCTAACACTACATATGGTCGTAGTTCTAGGACGTTTTAAACTAGTAGTGTTATTTGTACATTTGACATTTCATTAATTTGGGTTTCTTAGGTAATCCTTTATCCTACGACGAAATAAATATATGGATGGATGGATGAAGTACTGACAGTTTTCACCCCTTTTCCTAGCTTTGAATATGTATGACGAAATACGTAATTTCCCTGTTTAAAAAAAAGTTGCAATCGGTGAACATTATGAAAAAATAGTAAAAATAAAGATCCTGACGAATTGAGAACATCCTCCTTCGAAATCTTGAAGTCGGTTGATAACATTTTATGCGTTAAAAGTCACGCGCGTTTAAATCAGGTAAAAAAAAAGGCTTACTGTCGTAGCTTGTATTTCCCGGCTCCGCTGGCATGAACCGTAAGCCAGAAACAAATTTCATGACCAATCGCAAGGCGTCCCAGGCGATTATAATTTTTGAAGTGGTTAAGGACGAAGTATAATGATGACTCACGTAGGTCAGCTGTCGCTCCGTTGGTGGGTTGCGGAACGTCAGTATTTGATGCTCTTATTACCAGGAAAATCGTCAGCCGGCTGATTTGAGGTAGAAAAACCGTATGCTGATAGCCTAAATACCATATATTCATATGACTAGTTTACGGTTTTTTCAGTGCTATACAGCCGGCTGATGATTTTTATTTTATTTGTAATAGCATATAAATTATCACCTGTTTCAACTGGGACGCGATGGTCATTTTATTTTATATATATTTTATGTGAGAAAATGGATGCTGTTCCTCAACCCACTCAAGGAACGGCAGCTGACCATCACGAAGCTTGATTATTTACCGCCCTTAACCACTTAAAATTTACCGCTTGGGACACGATGACCAACGGAAATTATTCCTGGTTTACGGCCTAGCAAGCATATTAAACACCCACAAAAAGTATGGTAATTTTTCAGAGCTAGTACGGTTTCTATGCTTATTATTGTTCACTGCTCATATAATTGTCTACAGTTCTAAACCTTCAGATAAAATGTACTTAGGAAGTAAAACCTTTTTGGCTTACATACAATCTGTTTCGGTTGGTGTGAAGGATGTGACGTTTGTCACGTCACGTCACTTTGTAAAGTATTGAAATCTACACAAACGAAACAAGCAATAGAACTTTCGTGAGCGAATTGCATAAACGATAATTTAACTTATGGTATAGCAGTAATTTTTAGTTCTATAAGTGACCGCTAGAAGCTCTGCACAAATTCTCCATACAAATAATTTACGAATTCGTGAACGAATCTCGAATTGGGCTTATTTGCATGACTCGTGGTAGAGGCACAGAATATTTAAAACAGTATTTGAAATATTCACCACTTGTCAAGTTGAGAATACATTAGAAATAATAAAAATGTTAAAAAAATTCAATAATAATCAAACACTAATTATACAAATGGTGATTTTTCACTATATTGTCGAGACAATTATTACGCTTCGTTTAAAATAAAAATTACAGCGGTGACTGTATTATTACTATTTCTAAAATGATTTTAAATGATTTTCGAACACGCGCATTAATTCTACACTCATGATTTTGATGCTCCTTTTAGCTTTAATAACATGTTACATTATATCAAAATTTCACCAGTAAATATACTGAGCATCTTCAGGAATTGTAAAATTAGTAATCAAAAAATAAACATAATTGGAGCGGGGCGCGGGGTGGAAACTACAACACATAAGACGTGCGGCGGCCGATACGATTAGTGCACCTAAGGTCATTGACCGTGTAGGTATCTAAGAAGCGCAGAAGGGCATAGCGTATGGTGCGTAGTTGCTTACTTAGGAGTAATAATCAGGGTGGAATAAATAATTTTATTTATTATTATTACACTATTTTTTAAATCACACTGATCAAATATAATTCTTAATATTATTTTAACCCTTAATAGGACAGAGCATCAATTTTCTGCAAATGAGAAAATGGAGTTGATTTATAGTTAAGTTTAGTATCTAGATTCAGAATAAATATGTAAAAAATTAAGGGGGTAAGTGGAAGGGGGTGATTTCCGGTGGGAAATTATTTCCCCTTGTTCAATGTGCACATTGCGAAAAATGGTTCTACCCTTGATGCATTTTTATTGTGTTTTCTGTATTTTCACTTTTTTTTTCAATATTGAAGTGTAAATAAAAGAGAATAATTTGCAAAAAAAGTATAATCATATTAATATAGAAACAAAACGTTAACTTTCGTAGAACCATATTATTCATTGGTAAAGCCTCTTATTTTCATATTTATGAAAAAATGCTATAAAATTAAAAATTATTTATCACTTGAAACACTTAATGAGGAAATAACGGTTAAAACTTAGTTAACAATACAAAAAAGTAACAATTACAGTCCGAAACAAGTTGCATTTTACCTTTTCAAGTGACTGTCACTGATATTTTGTTTTTTAAGTATCTATTCATTCTCTAACCTTAATTAGTAATTTTTTGCTTAGGCATTATATGGTGAGTCTAAAAAGATTTCATAATAAGTATTATAAATCAGCATAACATTATTATATCATACTACAAGTCAAAGACTAAATTCACAGAAAATATGCGTTAAAAAGTTATGAATGTGTACTAAAAATTAAAAAAATTATATCGATAAATGTTTTTATTATCAAATTAATCATAAAAATATGTAATTTCGTTGTATATTTTACAAAAAACATATAAAAGAAATTTGAAATGTGATTTCATTGATGTCTTAAATGAACAAAGGGAATTATTTTCCCACTTGCACTCTACAACTTCAAGACTCATTTGTTGGACAAAGCGATAGTTTCAAACACTATTTTATATGCTAAATAACAAACAATATGCCTAATTTTACATAACTGATATCAAAATCCTTTTACCTGATTTTTTTTCTTATGAATCCGGTCGCATTTTGCCGACGAACACCGTTTTTAAGAATTTGGCACCACTTTTGACTTTGACACTGACGTGTGCTGACAGATGAAGTTTGATTTAAAAGTGTTGCCAGAAAAATGAATCTAATGTTTACCAAAACTGTAAAACTGTCTGGTAAGCTTTGTTAAGTGTTACCATTTAAAAAATTACATCAATTTTATACGAATAGACGAAGTGGGAAATAATATCCCCTTGTGCTAATAAGGGATATAAATGCTATGTCCTGACTGACTGACTGAATGATCCACGCAGAGCCGAAACTACTGATGCTGGAAAGTTGAAATTTGCAGATAAGGTTACATTTTTAATTTGTACAAGTAATAAGAATCGATTTTGAAAAATTCTAGCCCTAAGGGAGAGTAAAAAGGGGGTTAAAAAGATTGTAGCAATTTTTGAAGTTCAAAAGAGGTTAAATGGGGTTAAAAAGAGGTTGAACCCCATTGAAGTTGAAAGTTTGTATAGAGATTACAAGTTTTGAAAGACAGACTTAAAACTTTGTTTGTAGGCTACTCTTTATAATCTGTACAAGTAATAAGAAGCGCGTTGAAAACTTGTTTGTGTGGACCACCATACAAACAAGTTTTCAACGCGCTTCTTATACAAACTTCGTTTTAAGTCTTTCACAAAATATCTATACATACTTGCAACCCCTTTTTAACCCCATTAGGAGTTGAATTAAAAGAAACGCTAAAATCACTATATTATTTTAAATTAGCAGTAAACTTACGCAGTCTCGAACTTAAAATTATAACCATATACCTCTCACAGTATGGCTAGTTATTAAAAAAAACATCCTTTAAAGTTTTTTTCTTTTAAGTGAACTACAAACTTTTCAACCCTAGGGGAGTTGAAACGGCGTTGAATACTTTTTATTAAAGTGAGGCCGAAACTACTGAAAATGGAAAGTAGTAATTTGCAGATTGGACACTTCGTAGTTTGTCTGCTTATTTAATGCCTGTCATTAAAAGGTCTCTTGGATTCTCAGAAATCGATTTTCGACATGATCGGATTAAATTGTACAAAATTTAAAATGGTCGCCGTTTTACAATTTTTATGTTAGATTCGTATTAGCCGTGCGGATCCTCAGATATCGATTTTCAAAGTGATTAAAAATAAACGGAACAAAATAACATTGCGGCCTTTTGTATTGATGATAAATAATCACGTAACTTCAGGATGGCGCTACTTTTTCGAATTCAAACCGTGGACAAAATTATTATATTAATTTTATGTCAATTTCAAAATAAGAATAAATAGAACAACTTGTCAAAAATTTTTACAACCCTGAACCTTCGGCAAAGACGAGAAACAAATAGGTTCTATGAAGTTAGATGACTGTATAGATTATATAATTGATATGTATACTATTCACATCCATTTTTATTAAGTGATAGCTGCGATATTATACAGTCGACTACAAAGATATGTATCCACTTTAGAACCTTATTACAACGGATTAAGGTGAAAAAGTAGATACAGCCTAGCTCTTTGTAGTCGACTGTACAATCCATTTTTAGGGTTCCGTAGCCAGAATGGCAAAAACGGAACCCTTATAGTTTTGTTCATGTCCGTCTATCCGTCCGTATGTCACAGCCATTTTACTCCGAAACTATAGGATGTATCTTAATACAATTTAGACATAAGGTGTATTTTGTATGCTGCTATTTAGTTATGTAGTGAAATTGCAGAAAAAAATATTTTCAGGGGAGGCACTCCATACATGTAACAAAATTAAAAAAAATACCAAATATCAACATGTTTCACATCAATCGATAGGTCTTTAAAAATAACATTGAGGGTCCTTTGAACATTTTGTGATTAAGTGAAAAGTTTCAGAAATAATCACTTCGAAACTCGAAAAAATAGCGTCCCTCCCTGTAACTTTTGAACTGTAAGTTCAAAAATATGAAAGAAATTAAGAAGATACGCGTTAGCATATACTTTCTAAGAAAATTGTTTTGAACATTATCGGTTTAGCCATTTTTGAGTTATTTCCAAAAAAACTTCTTCCATAGGCATCAGATACGACCTTTTGGCATTAGTCTGGTTCTTATTCCATTAAAGCTACGGAACCCTCCATTATGCGTGGTTTGACACGCGCTTGGCCGGTTTTATTATTAGTCTTTCAGCGCCGTAACCACCAAAAAACAAACGCAATAAACCGAAAACATCAAAACAAACGTTATCCGATGGATATCCTAGCAAAGAAGCTATAAATAGCAGGTATAGCTCTCCTATTCATTCATAGCCATAAAGCTCTATAAATGGAGTACGCTTCGCCTCATCTTTCCAAACAAAAAAGTCTGCCAAAATCTGAGGGGGGCGAGGTAGCACGCATGTGATGTTTTCAAGTCAAAGGTACATCATGGTCGGTTGTTAATACAGTTTATTTCTAAATGAATTTTTATGGCAGCAACGCTTTATTGACAACCGACAAAGATGTACCTTTGACTTGAAAACACCAAACATATTTGACATATTCTTTTTATACTTCATAACACTAAATGGAACAATAGATAGTCGACTGTACATATGTTAACATATGGTTCATTATTGGATGCAGTCTTTGGAAATGTCAAACAAAAAAGCCAAGGATCATTTTTGATTGTATTTTCAAACAAAATATAGAAGACAGCAATCCTTAAGCTCGTTAAATATGGAGAAGTGTCAAACGTCAAATAGTTACTGCCCGTCAGAAAGAAAACGATTGTCTTTGAATCGATTCTGTAAACGAAGCTTGATTTTCGATTTAGGTTAAATCTTTTACTACGAAAGTAATGATAAATAAAGTAAAACTGTACTTACATCTGAAATGGTATTTCATCTTTTTGTAAACTAGACGAAATATAAAAATTTTTTACATCCAAAAACAGCGCATAAGGGCATTTTCACGGAGCTTGTTATCCATTGACAGCGAGGACGAAAATGGCGTGACATCGATTATTGAAATAGTTTTTATAGATGTACTAGATTTTCCGCCAATACTTTTGACAGAGGGGAAATGATACTCAGGGCCTCTCCTGGTTTAGAACTCTCTGTTCATAGCTTATAAGCGAGTTACACAAGAAGAACAGATTACTGGTCACTAGACTACGCATTATGAAGCCTAAATCGACCTAGTATTAAGTTATTTTATATGTTTAATTTGAAGTACGCAGTGCCTTGGATTTACTGTAATACTGTGTAACTGTTTTGAATGATAAATAAATAAATGTGTTTAATACGCATTATGAAGTTTCTCATGACGTGACCACTAAATACAGAGCTGAGAATGGCGTCACTCGCTTCTATCCTATACAAAATTTACAACAATCCATGTGAATGATTTAACTCATAAACTCGATTATTGTTGATATTTTATTTGAGTATAGCAAATAAATTCTCTTGGTGTATCGTCCTTTATATTGACCGACGTTTGTCCAATGCAAGGAGTGTGCTTCCCCGGTACGAAAATAACAGTTCGAATGCATCTATTTAACCATCGAACCTAAAACCACAATATGCTCTGTTCTGAAATGACTGATTGGGGCAAACATAATGACATTTCAATATCGGAAATCAGAAATATAGAAAAGAGTTTAAATAAAATATCCCTTTACCAAACTGTAGTACTTGCGAGTCTTCTGATTTGCTCTATCTAATACAAATAGGTAAGTAATCTGTGCTACGTAGTAACCTTGCCGCGGAGGCGGGAGTTTTAAAATATGAACCTTAAAATTATAAGTTGTTAATTTCGATTGCTCGTAAAGCACTTAGTATATTTACGATATTTTTTTGATTATGTATGTTAAATAAATAGACAATTTAAGGAAGAAATATTCACAAGTGAAGGTTCGTATAAAGTGATTATATTCGCCATAAAAACTAAAATATCTATATACATATAATAAAGCTGAAGAGGGTCGAAAGTCTGTACATGGAAGATAATCGAAAAAAAGTTGGCTGGGGATACTTAAAATCGATAACAGAACACGTTCCAACAATTTTTAGAATTTTTGTCTGTTTATCTGTTTGTCTGTTTATTTGACCGCGCATCACGTGAAAACAGCTGAACGGATTTTGATGAAATTTTGTATAGAGATAGTTTGAGTCCCGGAAAAGGATAATATATAGTTTTAATCCCGAAAATCAACCCTGGTGGGGGAGAAAATGGGGTTGAAAGTTTGTATGGAGAATTTTTAACCGCTGAAACGATTTAGATAGAAATGAGTATGGAGATAATTTGAGTCTCGAGAAACGTCATAGGATAGTTTTCAAACCCTTGTGGGGGTGAAAAGGGGGTTGGAAGTTGGTATGAAATTTTTTTTACCGCTGAACTGATTTAGATGAAAATTGGTATAGAGATAGTATGGGTCTCGAGAAAGGATAAAGGATAGTTTAATCTTCAAAAAAGCCCCCCCCCCCCCCTCTATTTTACTTCAGAACAGTAGGTTGTCTGTTGTTTCACCCCGAAGAAGGGGTGAAAAGGGAGTTGGAAATTTATATAGGGAATTATTAACCGCAGAATTGATTCAGATAAAATTTGGTATAGAGATAATTTGAGCTCTGGAAAATGAAATAAAATAGTTTTATCTCGGAAATTCCCTTAAGCGGATGCAAAAGGGGTGGAAGTTTACATGGGGAAGAAATAACCAATAACCGCTGTACGTCTTTAGATGAAATTTGGTATTGAAATAATTTGTAATTTTTTGGTCAAGGTGTTCATATTTATAATATGTTACCCGTCGATGCTTTAAATTTACCTTTACCCGCTCTTAAGAAACATTTGACAATGTCATGAATGTCAAAGGGTTATTGCAGGTTCGAGGACTATATATGACGGACAAAGATGCATGGCCCAAACCAAAAAACTATTACAAAATCATCTAACATTGATAGGACACCATTTAGGTAGGAAAACATATCAAACGTTTTGTGAAGCAGTCAGATTAGGATTTATTTTTCTTTATAATTAAACAATAGGTACATTATTTGTCTTTCAAGCTGTTTTGATATGTCTTCTTGAATAACTACGCATTATTTTGTATCTTTAAGATCTAATAATATATTACCTACTGTTTTGAAAAAAATAAGTCCCGTCGAGTTTCTTTTCGGTCATAATACTTCTTGGGCCAGAGGTAGGGTTAGAACCGGTGGTAGTTTTGGAACGAAGTCCCTTATCGGACGGCTAGGCGAAAAAAAGTCCCGTGACCGTCACGAAAAAGCGTCACGTCACGAAAACGCGACACCCATACGATTGAGAAACATGTAAAATGGAATGTAATAAAAAATATATAAAATAGAATAAAGTGAAGTGAAGTGAAGTGTAGTGAAAAGTGAAAGTGAGAAGTGACAAAGTGATAAAAGTGAAAGAAGTCGAGAACCTAAAAGTAAAAAATGACAAAATTTCAAAAATTTCAAAAATTCCAAAAATTCCACAAATTTCCAAAATTTCCAAAATTTCAGAAATTTCAAAAATTTCAAAAATCTACACCAATGTCATAAATCCTCTATTGCAACCAGCAACGTAACATCAGTGTATTATCTGTGCTGTGACAGTGTTGTAAAAACGTATGAAAATTCATTACCTACGGTAACGTAATGAAAATCCCCCCCCCCCCCCCGAACGCCGGCGCAATAAGGTTGGTCATGGCGGTGTAATGGCGGTCATTCTAATGGTTTCAATGGATCTTTAATATGTGTGTAGGTAAAGCAGTGTGTGCTTCTGTACATAATTAGGCCTTATTACGTAACAGTTACATAAACTACTATTTATCTCTTTTTAGGGTTTCGCAGTCAACTAGGGACCCTTATAGTTTCCCCATGTGTGTCCGCGGTCTAGCTCAGTTACCGTTCGCACTAGAAAGCTGAAATTTGGTGAGGCCTGAAAAGAACTTTCAATAAAAACTATATTGAATAAAATCAGTTCAGCCGTTTTTGAATTATCAGTCGAAAACGCATAGTGAAAGGAAGTGCCGGATAGTAAAATGACGTAAGCGCCGCCAAATATCCCTTAATAAACGACCTTTTGAACGGATGTTTTTTAACAGGGCGGCATCTACGAAACTCTACACTAAGCATCGCCCGACATGCTCTTGGCCGGTTTTTTTGCATTGTTATCCCGGAAATCACCCCTTAAGGATTACTAATTCCAATTCAAGAAAATCCCTAGCCAGGTTACCTATAAAAATTCAACGTCGTCTAAAAGGGGGGGGGGGGGGGGGTAGCCACTACAATCGATTGAGTCAAATTTGCATGTCCCCCCCTCCTCCAAGTTAAAATATAAAAAAACATTTCTACATTTGTGTTGTAAAATAAAACTTTAGGTAAGTAAATTTGTTAACTGTTACCATGTTACTTATTATAATTTATAACTTCTTATCTACTAAAGGTATATTTAAATCTATATACACAACGTGTTACGCCCAGGACTAAAAACCTATAAACTGTTTGTAGTGTTTGTTCAGAATCGAGAGTGGAATCGATTGCAGTATATCTTAACATGGGTATACTTTTTCCTCAATTTTCCAATTTTATACGTGTTGAGTCTAAAAGTTTTTAATACTACAGTTTACCAATCTATCGAGAGGTTATGAGATAGAGGTTGAATATTGAATAATGGCTGGCAGCTTTGACAAATTTGTTTTTTCACTGTATATAGTGTCATGTAGGTTGTCATTGTCAAAGTATGTCATCTTATGTCATGTCATATAAATTGACGAAATAGGCTGATAGGTTGAGATGTGACAACAACGCAACAAATGTAGAGTTAACAATTGAACAGAATTGCAAGGAAAACTAAACATACGAATATTTTTCGAAATAATTAACTGATTGAAAAAGAAAATACTCTTGGTTAATTAGCAATAATAAAAATCATTTGGGGTGTCTGGGGTTTTATTGGCTCAAGTAACGCGTTGTATATACAGGGCGGAAAGATCGAATGCCACATGGATGGCAACTACATTAAATATTGTAAATAACACACTCTGTGTAAAGGAGACTTTCCTTTGTTTTTAAAAACAATACATTGTGCATTCATGGATTTATGAAAAATCGCTTGCCTCAGTCGGAACTTGAACCGGTCAAATGTGACAAAAAATAACGTGCCGTATTTTATGATGCAGATTGAAAGGGTTACTGATAAGGTTAATTTTTCTCTAAATAAAAAATACAATCAAAATAACGGAAGGCTATGAAAACTAACAGTTACCTTTTAATTTTGTTTTCACCCGTCACGTGAAATGCACCGCAACTGAGATCGGTGATCGAATTCAAGATCAAAAAGTAATCTCTGGAATGTAAAGAAAATAAAGATGAGAGCGCCAGTAAAAAGTGTTGAAATCGTCGGGCACACGTACGAATGCCTACATAATGGACCATCGCTATGTAAATGCAATCTGTTGGAATTCGTAAGTAGTTATAAGTACCTAGGAATGACAATAGACTGTCATTTCAATTGGAAATCTCATGTCAATGGAGTGTGCAATTAGCTCAGAGCCATTTTAAGTAAGCTTAAAAACTTAAAACGTGTCATTAATAGACCTATTTTGCACATTTTATACCACTCATTAGCAGACTCGATATTAAGCTATGGACTTATTGCATATGGCCACACTCTTAAAACATACCTAAATAGGATTTACAATTTGCAATTAAGATTGGTAAAAATTTTAGTAGATAAGAAAACTAAGCAAGAATGTAATAGAAATTATCATGTATTGTTTAAAAAATGTAATATATTACCCGTGCATGCTAAGTTTAAATACCTACTAGCTAATATAGATCAGTACAAATGTCCCGTGTTTAAAATACCTAAAACTAATAATCGTTATTTCAGACTGGCCTCTCGTAAAACTTATATAGAACCGTCAGCTGTTAACTATTATGGGGAAAGGACGAGAAGGTACATAGTCCCTCGCATTTACAATAAAATAATCTCGGAACAGGAATGCAAGACGTTAAACGTGTTCAAGGTTAAAATATCTAAGTTAAGTCTTTAATAAATATGTTTTTAAAAGAAAACAATGTAAGTTAAAAACTTATAAGGGTAGTTCAAACATGTGATAGTTAAATACCGTAAAGTAGTCATTATCATTTACAGAAGAATTTAACTCATATTACTATTAGTGTAAAGTCGAAATTCACTCGCCTATTCAGAACATCTTGTTTACATTATATTCTTTAAATGATCATGTGTGTTCATGTTGAAGAAACTTAAATTAGTTTTTTAATGAGACGGCGAAAAATAAGAGAAAATATTTATTTATGAACAAATTAAACTTAGGGACGAGGCGTCCACACGGATGGCCGTGGTAGGTTGCCTGGGTATGTACTGTCGCGGGTGCCGCGGTAGTATCTAAGAGCTCTGTCCGTCACGGATGGCCGCGGTGGACTGAATGCCGAGCGCTGCGGCGGTCGGGTTTTATTGAAGCGCGGCGCGTGAGTGTGTGCTGTGTCGACGTTCCGAGTTTTTTACGCATTTCCGGCGCGGGCGCGTTGCTAGGGTCTTAGGTACTACATCCTCCCCCTCTGGATCCGATGGCGGCCCGACGAGGATACAGTATTGTAGCTACTTTCGGCTTCGAAGGTTTCTGGTCGCAGGCGGAGAGGCAGCAGTCTTCCTTGGGCGTCCTCGTTTGCGTATCGCCTGTACAGGGTCCGGCAGGTCCTCGTTTGAACCATGGTAGGGCTCCAGAGCGGATGCATGGTATATCCCCACAACAGTATCAGGGTTGTTGGTTGCGGCAAGCTGGTACGATGATGGGCCGTGTTGCTTAGTGACAACATACGGTCCGTCTCGACGCGGTGCAAATTTTGCGCTTACTCCTTGGGCAGCTCGGCTGCACCAAGGAACCCGCGGTGTGTGGTATCCTGCGCCTTCGGGTTTTATCTACATAATTCTTCCTGGATTCCTCCTTCTGTTCTTGTATCTCTCGTGCTCTCTTCAGCGTTTCCGACAAGAGAATCAAGAGAAAATTTTGGAGTGATCTCGGCAACAAAATTATCATTGAGAATGATTTCTCTCAGATCGTTAGACGTATCATCAGCCGTTCTAAGTTCTCGGCCGAAGGTTAAGTAAGCCGGTGAGTAATCGGTAGACGTCTGCTGAGCGATTCATGGCGAAACGGATTATTGGAAGTTTCTCGGCCCATTTACTGTGACCATCTTGCACTAGGATGCTAAGCTGGGTTTTCAGATCACGGTTTCTTCTTTTAACCGGGTTCGCCTCTGGGTGATAAACGGGAGTGAAGTTATGTTTGATTCCGAGACAGTAAGCGACTTGTTGCATCACAGAGCTCACAAATTGAGGGCCATTGTCGCTAATTAATCTCCTCGGCGTGCCATATTTCAGAAAGATCTCATTTATTAAGGTGGTTGCACACGCTTCGGCAGTCGCCGTTTTTAGGGCAAACAGTTCAACCCATCTGCTCGCTATGTCCTCCACTATAAATATCCATGTTTCTCCATTTGGAGTGGGGGGTAGTGGCCCGAAAATATCAAAGGAGATAGACTCAAATCTTTCCGCGGTTGCGGTAGTCTGAAGCAATCCGGCTGGTTTCATATTAGAGGGTTTAAACCGCTGGCACTGGATACAATTTCGGACGTAACTCTCGATGTACTTGCGCATTCCTTTCCAATAGTAGCGCTGTGATATTCTTTGGAATGTTTTGTCGGATCCGTAATGTCCTGAAGTCGGTTCATCATGATAAACAGCCAGGAGATTAGCCCATTCATGTTCAGGAACTACTAGTTGGGCGTTTTCAGCGTCTGAACTGGGACTGTGCCGATAGAGGATGGCGTTATTCAGCAGATACCCTTTGTTGCTCCAATACGCTGCGTCTTCATATTGCTTTGGGTCTTCCATAGACGCGATTATTTTCCTTAAGAATCCTCCCTGATATCCTTTGGATCTCGAGTAGGTATGTCTACAGCAATCGAACATATGCCACACGTTTCATCTGTTTCCTTGCCACAAGTCGGCCTTGATAAAGTGTCAGCTACTACGTTAGTCTTGCCGGGAGTGTACTTGATCGTAATGTCGAAAGCCTGTATCTGTAGTGCCCATCTGGCCAGTCTGCCTGCCGGTGATTTTAGCTGCATTAACCAACGTAAGGCCTGGTGGTCGGTGACGACGGTAATGGGTAATCCTTCTATGTAACCATGGTATTTCTGTAGGGCCCATACTACAGCCAGCGCTTCCTTCTCCGTGGTTGAGTAATTGCGTTCCGCAGGAGTGAGCAGTCGACTAGCATTCTCTACCACATATTCCTCGCTTCCCTCCCCCTGGACCAAAGCTGCCCCGAGTGCGTAGTTACTGGCATCAGTCTTCAGTATGTAGGCCCTAGTATGGTCAGCTTGACGTAATATTGGGGAGGTAGTTAACCGGTGTTTCAGTTCTGTAAAGGCATTTTCCTGCTCTTCAGTCCAAGTCCAAACTGCTGATTTCTTTGTCAGTCTTTTGAGCGGTTCAGCGATTGTTGCAAAGTTTTCTATAAAACGTCGATACCATGAACACGTCTGTAGGAATGTGACCAGGTGTGTCAGATTCCTTGGAGATGGCAGGCTAGTAATAGTGGCAACTTTCTCAGGATCCGCTTTCAGGCCTTCAGGAGTGATCAAGTGCCCTAAATACTTGACTGAGGAAGCGAAGAATCTACACTTATCCTTGTTGATAGTGAGATTATATTCTCTCATTCGCTGGAATATTCTCCTCAGGTCTATCAGGTGGGTCTCGAATGTCGTAGAGAAGACTATTAGATCGTCTAGGTACCCAAGCATCTTAATTCCTTCTAGACTCACTCTGAACCTGTCTATCATTCTCTGGAAGGTGGCAGGCGCGTTGCGCAAGCCGAACGGCATACGAATGTACCTATATATCCCGCTTCAGCGACGAGAACTTGCCAGTATCCAGCCTTTAGATCTAGGGCAGTCATGTACGGCGTAGGCTTGGCTTCATGGAGTAAGTCATCGATGCGGGGTATAGGATATGAATCGGGTACCGTAATAGCATTTAAGCGTCGGTAATCCACGCAGATCCTGACTTCGCCATTCTTTTTGGGTACCATGACAACCGGTGAGGCCCATGGAGATGAACATGGTTCTATGATGCCTCCTTGAAGAATTTTATCTATTTCTGCTTTAAGGATTTCTCTTCGTGGTGGAGACAATCTGTATGGTGGTGAAGCTACAGGAGGGTGATCATTAGTGATGGTACGATGCTCTACGTCGACTACAGCTTCACCTTTTGAAGTGAAGACGTCTTCGTATTCCAGTAGTAGGTCCTCAAATGCCCCTTGCTGGCCTTCAGACAGGTCTTCAGATATGTTTACATCGATCGCACTAATTCCCACGTCCCAGTCGAGTTCTCCGTCGAATAAGCCTTGCTCGTGTAGAGTTAGATCAACGGCCTGAGAATGAACATTTATCTGTGCGTCACGTAGCGTAGCATGTAGTCCAGATCTGGGGAGGTGACCTCGAAGAAACGCCTCTTCTTGGGTGACGGACTTTTGATGGGAATCAAATTCCAAGCGGGTGTGTTCGGGACTATAATGGTCTCTTCTACGGCTTTTTCGGTTGTCATTTCAAAGCCCGATATCTCCGTTCCATTATCTGCAGGCTCTGGTAATGACGGTGATGAGCACGACGGCAAGGATGGTGAAGCCAAAACGTTTCCTGGCAACGAAGGCGATGATTCCCACGTCAGAAGGGATATGGGTGATGGTACCTGGCACCCTTCAATCGAAGGCTGTTTGAAGGTGGCAAACCCCTCGTCGTATAGGTCGTAGTCCTCTTCTGGACACTCAATGAAGGACATCGTGAATTGAGGTAAGTATATCAGTATCCCTGCATCTTGGATGTAGCCAACGCCGAGTAACGTTCGATTTTTCTTGCAACCAGGTAGGACGACGAAAGTGGTGTTTGTTGTCTTTCCATAAAGTTCTACGGGAGCTCTGACAATTTCCACGTTCTGACGTTTGCCGATGCCGTCTGCGAGGGTGATCTTCATTCTTTGTTGCTGAAATACGTATCCCTTTTCCCGTAACTTAGTAGCCAGTCGGTAAGACGCAATACTGGACTTGGCGCAACAGTCGAGCTTAGCGCACTCTTCAACGTTGCCAATCTTCGTGAATACCATAGGCCTGGGCCTTACATCCAGCTGAATGTCTATGGGACATGCACCAGTCTCTACCGGTTTCTTTTTGTTGCAAGTGGAGCACTTGAATCGAACCACTCCCGGAGCCCCGCATCCGTAGCAATAGAATCGTGGCTGTGAAGGTGATGGAGCCTGAGTCACCGCTTCTTGCTTCGGTACGGCAGTTGCTCCCAGTGCCTTTTGTCTTCGCCTGCATGATGCCATGTCATGCCCTATAGCACGGCAAAATTCACATCGCTCTTTTCCCCGAGCGAATGTTGGACGCTTCGATTCGCTTGCGCTGCTGGCCAGAGGTTCATTTCTCTCCTTGATTATATTTTCCGCGCTCCTTGCCAGCTGTACCAGATTGTCAAAGGAGCTGACGGCTGACCTGGGTACGGCAGATCTCATTTCCAGACGAAGGAGTCCATACACCATGTCCAGCTGGCGGATCTCAGGTATTTTCGGTGGCGGCAACTGGGCAAACAACACTCGTTTCTGGGCCACAAATGTTTCCGTGAGCAGAGATTTCGGTTGCTCATAGCTCATTATCTCACGCAGTAGCTGGTAAGCCTCTTTCTTGGGAGCAAAAGCAGCATGCAGCCTCTCCTTGAAGTCTGCCCATGTCTCGATCTCGTGCTTGATACCTTGCCACCAGATGCCTGCTTCCCCTACAAGAACTAGGGGTAATCCCATTATTGCTTCTTTCTCCGAGATCTTTTCCACCATTATGTACGTGTCCACTGCCGACAGGAATCTGGTCACTACATTAACATCCTTCGCTCCATCATAGTGATGTAGGCAACTCGCCAATGTGGCGTGGCGTGATGATGAAGATAGTGTAGCCATCAGGCGAGTAAACTGGTCTTCGCTGAAGGATGCCATGGTTTCCTTCTTCTTTTTCGTGTATCTATACGTCGTGATACGCCCCAACTTTGTGACGAATCTTGGGCGGGGTGAAACGTGCCGCTCGTTGGACGCCAGTAATGTAATGAGACGGCGAAGAATAAGAGAAAATATTTATTTATGAACAAATTAAACTTAGGGACGAGGCGTCCACACGGATGGCCGTGGTAGGTTGCCTGGGTATGTACTGTCGCGGGTGCCGCGGTAGTATCTAAGAGCTCTGTCCGTCACGGATGGCCGCGGTGGACTGAATGCCGAGCGCTGCGGCGGTCGGGTTTTATTGAAGCGCGGCGCGTGAGTGTGTGCTGTGTCGACGTTCCGATGGCTGTGTGCGTGAGTTTTTTACGCATTCCCGGCGCGGGCACGTTGCTAGGGTCTTAGGTACTACAGTTTTGTATAAGTACTTAAGTAGTTTGTTACTAACTCATAACATATACAGGGTGACTGGTAATTCGTCGTATTCCTTCAAGGGGGTTATTCTACAGCTTACTTCGAGTGATTTAAGTCCAGTCAAGCAGGGTCAAAACTCATTGGCTTTCAAGTTATTCAGGATTTTAGGTTTTTTTTAATAAATACCCGCTTTTTGACCTAACCCTAGTATTTTTTTTAAACTACGTATTTTTAAAATAAAAAAAAAGATTTTCCGAACAGCCAATGAATCACTGATTACGAAAAATAATATAAAAAGTACAAAACATATCAAAATTTTGCAAATAAAAGCATCTGAAGTCAGAAGTTTTTGCATTTTTTTCAAATGTTGTTACATTTTAAGGCATAACTAAAAAAAAGTAATAACACTTCGCGTACAAATTACAGAATTTATTTCCTCAGTTCATAAGCTTTCTAAAAAGGTACAATTTATGACATTTTATGCTCATGTTTTACAATTAATAATAATAATACCAGAGCAGGTACAGGACTTAGCGTACTTGACTTTACTTGTTTATGTCGTTTTAAACTCGCCGAAGGCATACTTTGTCTCCAGTTTCTTATCTTCTGAGACTTTAAGTTGCCCAGGGTGATACTTTGGTAAGTAATTAAGTAGGGGAATAAGAAAAATAGGAAAAATACAGTTTCATTATTAAATAAAATTTAATCTTAAAAAGGAAAAATTATAAATCTTGCTCGAACTGTTTGCCCTGCCTGCGTATGCAAGAACGAAGCCTTCTTCGTACTTCAGTGATTGTCACTCACCTCGAAAGCCCGTCTTTCATCGTCTGTGCAGCTGCTAGGATTTTTTGCCGTAGGTCTTCTACGTCACGTATCGGTCTGTCGTAGACCAACGCCTTCATGTGACCCCAGATGTAGAAATCACACGGAGTTAAATCTGGGCTCCTGGCTGGCCAAGGGGTTGGGCCACCTCGACCAATCCATCTTCTTGGGTAGTTTTCATCCATCCACTGCCGCACACCCCGGTAAAAGTGAGCAGGGCAGCCATCGTGCTGATAAATCATGTTAATTCTTGTCGCAAGCGGCACATCTTCCAGTAGCGTCGGTAGCTCATCCCTCAAAAAAGTTTCATACGCGATGCCGGTTAATCGAGCTGGCAGAAAAAAAGGTCCGATTAAATTATCGTGCACGATTCCCATCCACACGTTCAAAGAAAATCGTTGTTGGTGAGCTCCTTCGTTTGATTTCTTTGGGTTTTGACCTTTGGGAGCCCATAAGTGCAGATTTTGGTAATTTGTTATCCCGTCACGGTCGAAATTAGATTCGTCCGTCCACAAAATTCTCTTTAAGTATTCGGGATCTTCGATATCAGCATTAATTAAAAATCTGCAGAAATCCATCCTTCTTGCTGGGTCTCCCTTTTCAATAGCGTGTACTGGAGTGTAATGATACGGATACTGTCGAGCTGAGTGCAGGGTAAACCACACCTTCCACTGAGACATACCGAGCCGGTTAGCCATAAATCTCGTCGAAGTAGTACCGTCTGCCCGGAAAAAGTGCAAGATTTCTTCTTCTTTAGCAGGATCGTATTGTTGAGGTCTTTCAGCATCAGCTTGACGGCGTTTAACTGATCCTATTTCCCGAATAAGACGGTACGATGAACCAAACACGCTTACGTGAGGTAAACGGCGGTTAGGGTAACGAAGTTGGTACTCCCTTCTAGCTGCAGCGGCGTCACCATCACAGAGTCCGTAACAATAAATGATATCTGCGTATTCTTCAAATTCGTAAGTAGCCATTTGAGAAAAACTTAGTTATCAATATCGTCCGAATTGGAAAGAAAGTTGAAAGTAACTAACTGATTAATTACTACATGACCTATTTAAACCTGGTTAGTCTCACCCCCACCCCATGAGAAGCATCGCCATCCAATAAAATTAAGATAAGATAAGGAACAGAAGGCGAAAAACCCGCCGTAAGAATTAAAGTGACACAAACAAACTAATTAAAGTAATTTAACTTCATTAGCTCATTAGCTAATGACCCTTAATCAGATTGTTTGTTTCACCAAAGGCAATCTGCAGTGCCTACTACCTCAAGGAATAAGATAAGATAAGAAACTGGAGACAAAGTATGCCTTCGGCGAGTTTAAAACGACACAAACAAGTAAAGTCAAGTACGCTAAGTCCTGTACCTGCTCTGGTATTATTATTATTAATAAATGAGCATAAAATGTCATAAATTGTACCTTTTAGAAAGCTTATGAACTGAGAAAATAAATTCTGTAATTTGTACGCGAAGTGTTATTACTTTTTTTTTAGTTATGCCTTAAAATGTAACAAGATTTGAAAAAAATACAAAAACTTCTGACTTCAGATGCTTTTATTTGAAAATTTTGATATGTTTTGTACTCTTTTTATTATTTTACGTAATCAGTGATTCATTGGCTATTCGGAAAATCTTTTTTTTTTTATTTGAAAAATACGTAGTTTAAAAAAAATACTAGTTTTAGGTCAAAATGCGGGTATTTATTAAAAAAATCTAAAATCTTGAATAACTTGAAAACCAATGAGTTTTGACCCCTGCTTGACTGGACTTAAATCACTCCAAATAAGCTGTAGAATAACCCCCTTGAAGGAATACGACGAATTACCAGTCACCCTGTATAGTTAAGTTTAACTTAACTATATATGTTATGAGTTAGTAACAAACTACTTATGAGAATGATTAAGAGTGCTCGTTTTCGCCAACAAACTGTTACACAGTTTGGCGAAACTATAAAATATTGTATTGATTGAAACATCTTTTTGGTAATAAATAAATTAAAAAAAGTTTAAATAACGTGACAATGATGAGCTACACTTATGTTTACTTATCAGTGTAGTTGCGATTACTAATGCCACTTCTTTAGTAACCTACTTCCTTAGATAAGAAAATTGCATCAATTATTATCATTATAACTGGTCATCATACTCGTAGTAGCTTGGATAGGTAGATATTAAAAAATGGAACATTTTAACGGTGTCGTTTTTAAATAGCCAGTTCCGTTATTTTGATTGTATTTGTTATTTAGAGAAAAATGAACCTTATCAGTAACCCTTTCAATCTGCATCATAAAATACGGCACGTTATTTTTTGTCACATTTGACCGGTTCGAGTTCCGACTGAGGCAAGCGATTTTTCATAAATCCATAAATGCAGAATTTATTGTTTTTAAAAACAAAGTAAAGTCTCCTTTACACAGAATGTGCTATTTACAATATTTAAGGTAGTTGCCATCCATGTGGCAGTCGATCTTTCCACCCGGTATACAGATGCGTATGTCCAGACTGACTGACTGATTAATTTTGTTTGTTTGATTTTCGGGAGAACAATAAAGCAAAAAAAAATTATCTGTTCTTGTAATCAGTCAGTCAGTCTGGATATACGCATTTATATATAGGGTGACTGGTAATTCGACCTATTCCTTGTAAGGGGTTATTCTAGAGGTTATTTACAATGTGTTCGTGATTTTTACGCGAAGTGTCATACACTTTTTTTTGGGCAATCCTCTATAATAAAAAAATAAATAAAAAGAAGTATGATAGCTTGTGATTTATTACCTTTTATTTCTAAAGTCTTAATTTTTTTGACATGTTTTTTTGTTTTAAGTAACTTTTTGTTCACTGGCTACCAGGAAACAAATAATTAACCATCCTAGTATATGTAGTTTTTTAACAATTGCCATTTGAAGGCCGGAAGATGACGTTTTTTTGAAAAACACTAAAAACTCGAATAACTCGAAAACCACTGAATTTAGACCCCTGGTTGAATGGGCTAAAAACATTGTAAATAACCTCTAGAATACCCCCTTTCAAGGATAGGGCGAATGACCAGTCACCCTGTAGGTACATATATATATATATTTGTAGAAAACAAATTATAATAAATAACATGGTCATCATCATTGGCCCTTTCGTCTCTAGCAGACGATTTATGGTGTAAACTTAGGGAGACACCGTTTTTGGTGGCTGAATAAACCGATGCGAGAGCGGCATGACTTGCCGCAGGCCTGACAAGAAAAATTTGCAGCTGTTGGCGCTGAATTGGTGTCATGACGTTTTCTCCTTTTGTCAGCGAGTGTCACGAACCAAGTCTCATCGCAAAACTTACGACCCTCAACAACACGTTTCCGCCACTCCGCCCGTTTCTCTGCAGTTTTCTCCCAGTTTCGGTGGTCGATGTGAAAGACAATCCTATCCCTCTTGGCACAGTCTTTAAAACGAAGCAATGGCCGCCCAACGCTTCTTTTTGCATTCGCTACTACACCAAGAAGAACACGGCGTGGAAGTCGAGAGGATTCCATCCTGTGCACATGCCCTAGCCACCGCAAACGTCTCTGCTTGAGAAACGTGGTTAAGCTAGGCAGCTGTGCAATTTCCAGGACCCTTTCGTTTGTCACCCTATCTTGCCATGATATTCCCAAAATCTTGCGTAGGCATCGCATGTAAAAAGAGTTTATACGACGTTCGACTTTTGCATACGTGGTCCAGGTTTCAGCTCCGTACAAGAGTATGCTTAAAATGGAAGCCTGAAAGACTAACATCTTGGTCTTTGTTGTAAGATGTTTGTTTTGCCATACTCGAGTACTAAGCTTCCCGAACGTGGTCGCCGCTTTACCGATACGAATGTTGACCTCTGCATCGAGCGAAAGGTTGTTCGTTACGGTCGACCCTAGGTAGCAAAAACTGTCAACTGCTTCTAACAGCGTGCCATTGAGGAAAATGGAAGGAGCCACGGAGGTACCTTGCGCTAGCACAACGGTCTTTCTCGTGTTTATGGACATGGCAAACAGGGAACAAGCCTGAGAGAACTGACTCACCATGGACTGGAGCTCACTTTCGGAGTTAGCAACGAAGACTGCGTCATCGGCGTAGAGAATACTGTCGACGAAAAGATCCTCGCGGTTTCTTTTTGACTTCAGAAGAGAGATGTTAAACATTTTTCCGTCGGCCCTTGTATGCAGATGGATACCCTGTTGGCTATCGCTGAAAGCGGTACGTAGTATAAGCAAAAAGTATATACCAAACAGGGTAGGAGCCAAGACACAGCCTTGTCGCACTCCTCTGGAGACATCGAACAGCGCTGATGATGCACTGTTAAAAACTACAGTGCCCTTCATACCTTCGTGGAAGGATACAACTAGCCTCAGAAGCTTCGGTGGACACCCAATGCTCTCGAGTGCTGTGTACAAGCCCTCCTGGCTGACTGTATCGAAGGCCTTATTAAGGTCGACAAAAGCCATAACCAAGGCGGTATTTTGTTCACGACACTTCTCCTGCATTTGACGAAGTGTGAAAATCATATCCACTGTGGAACGATCGGAGCGGAAGCCACACTGCGACTCAGGATAAATGCGTTCTGCAAGCTTTTGGAGTCTTGATAAAACGACTTGGCCAAAAAGCTTGCCAACTATGCTCAAAAGGGAGATGCCGCGGTAATTGTTACAATCGCCGCGGTCACCTTTCCCTTTGTATAGTGTGGTGATGTTGTCATCACGCATATCCTGAGGCACATTTCCCGCTTCCCAGCATTTGCACAGCAGGTTGTACACGAGTGGTCGAACGCATTCGAGTTTTATTATTTCGGCTTGGGTGCCATCACCGCCGGGACTCTTACCGCGCTTGAGCCTATTAACAGCCTTGGCAAACTCTTCTACAGACGGTAGATTATCTAACTCGGTCATAACATCCAGTTTGGGCATGCTTTGCACAGCCTCCGGATGTATATCTACTGGACTCGAATAGAGATCGGTATAGTGTTCAACCCACCGGTCGAGTTGCCTTTGACTATCCATAATTATAGCACCGTTCGCGTCCTTTAGAGGGACTGTTTTCCTAGCAACAGGTCCGAGGACCTGTTTAATACCTTCATAAACACCACCTATGAACCCACGATCGGCACATAATTGTATAGTGCGACCGAGATCTGACCACTGACATCTGTACAAGTTGGCAAAGTACCGTGAACTTCTTTGAAGATCAGCCTTAGCCTTTCGAAGTAATTTGTCAGTCTCCGAATCAGGATTCATGCGGTGCTTAAGAGTAGCGTCGCGTTTCGAGTCCAACAGAGGCTGCAGATGTTCGACGTTGGCCGAGAACCAGTCCTGAGATTTGGTCTTAACAAATCCAAAAACCTCAGCAGCACCTTCTGTCAGTAGTTTTTTGACACTCTCCCACTCCTCGCCTATGGACGTGTTGGCGTCCCATGCAGCCAGTGCAGTATTTGCCAAGCACTCATACTCACGGCATTTTCCGTCATCCTTAGTGTTAGAAACATTTAACTTTCTCCTACCTGGAATTTTGGACGAATGAATCCTCTTTTGAGTGATGGCTACATTTGCTGCTACTAAAGAGTGGTCGGTGTCACAGTCAGCGCTATGGAATGTGCGTGTGTGAAGAAGGTCCCGGAGATCCTTTCTTCTGGTAAGTACTACGTCCAGCTGATGCCAGTGGCCAGATCGCGGGTGCTTCCAGGAGACTTTTTGAGACAATTTGCCTTTGAAATATGTATTGGTTACGCATAGCTGGAAATCGGAGCAGAATTCCAATAAACGCTGGCCATTGTCATTAATATTGCCAATTCCGTGGTGACCAATACAGTTAGGCCATGTGGAGTGATCTCGTCCTACACGAGCGTTAAAATCCCCAAGGACGTAAAGACGATCACCACAAGAAACGTTTTTCACAGTCTCAGCCAACTGGTTATAGAATATCTCTTTCGACTCATCCGAAGAATTTAATGTCGGAGCATACGCAGCAACCAAAGTAACAAAGCCGTTGCTGCTGTTTAGTCTCAAGACCATTATGCGCTCCGAAATGCCGCGTGGGGTCTCGATGGCGTTAAGTATATCGTTTCGGACCGCAAAACCAACGCCGTGTTCGCTTGTAACATGGTAACAGTTACCAAATTTACCTAAAGTTTTATTTTACCTAAAAAAACTTCTGCTATTACGCAAGAGCTACTAAAGTATCAATATCGTTCATTGCGGCAGCGAAGCTAGTATCCCGAACTTGGTTATCAGTATCACATCGAAGGGTCAAAAAGGAAAAGCGACCAGTTAACACCGTGCTAACCGCGAACGAAATTGCAGAAAATTGTAAATCAAAATAAATAGACAAATGCAACAAGGTCACGGAACATAAAAATACAACACACGCGCCCTTTGTCTAACAAAAACAGACCTTATTACCATGTAATAAGGTATTTTAAAACTTCATAGCGGCATTTGTCAAAGGGCAGCCGATACACTGCGTTAAACACCGAGTCGCCTTCGTAAATTTTGAAATAAGTACCTAATCTACTGCTTGTATTTCTATTTTCTATGATTAGAGGGATGAAATGGCATACTTAAGCCATTTTAAGTCAATATAAGGAAACACCTACAAGAGGTTGTTTTTAAGCACTTGGGGTATTAACGAAGAGCTAGCCACGTCAGATATGACACAATAATGAGAGAGACGAAACCCTTCTCGTTAGTTTGCTATACTATGCTTATTTCTAGCTCCGGGCATCTGGCAGCTGTGGTGGAGGTCAAAGAATGCAAACCACTTTAAGAATGCAAATCCTAAAGTTCTGGTTTTGATGCATTATTATGAGAAATTATATAAATAATTAGATTATATCATTGCCAAAACTTTCTGATGGGGGATAGTAGTCCAAAACGACTTAAAATATATTTCATAGTTTGTCGCCTACTGTTTCTGTTTCCGAAATAATACGAAATGTGTTTGTTCTAATGTTAAAAATAGGCCCCGTAATCTATAAATAAGATTCGGCAGTTTTTACTACTTTTGGTATTACTATTTTCCAATTCAAAAATTTTGCTAGTCTGTCACTCTAACCTCCTCCACCCATTAAAAGCTGCCAGATGCCTGGATCTAGCAATAAGGATAGTATTGCAATCTTACTAGACGGCCGGGTTTCGTTGCTCTCATTATTGTGTCATATCTGACGTGGCCAGCTCTTAGACCATGTGCATGCGGCAATACCTAGAATTTACAGTCCGAAATTTTAAATACCTATCTTCATTGATTATTGCCGCCGCCGCGCGCCGTCGACTTGGTAAAAATAAAAACTAGGTTTTATATTAGCGACTTCGGAACTTATGGATCTTTACCAGTCGATTTTCAGTAAAAGAAAGCATCGTAAGGAAACCAAACCGAATCCCGATAAGACCTAGTTTCCCCTCTGGGTTGGATGGTCAGATGACAGTCGTTTTCGTAAAAACTAGTACCTACGCCAATTCATGGGATTAGGCTGTCAAGCGGACCCCAAGCCGAAATGAACGCTAGGAGGAAGTAGGTATATATTTCGAAAGGCGTTTTATATGTTCGATTCACAGAAGTTGGCGCGAGATTTGTAATTTGGACACAATAGTCTGAAATAAATGCATTTTTTTAAAATCCAGATTGAAGAAGGAAAAAGTTTATCCGCGCTGAGATTCGAACCTCCAACCACTAAATCAGTATTCCAGCCTCTTACCGCTGCGCTACGATAACAGTTAAAAAATAGTTTAAATTGGTGACCAGTTAACAGCTCCACTGAGCTACAGAGGATTTGCAACTTTAACTCTAAGACGGAAAGCTCACAATGACCTAACTACACCCAAACATCTAAATATATAAAAGAAGAAACTGACTGACTGACTGACTGACTGACTGACTGACATATCAACGCACAGCCCAAACCGCTGGTTCTAGAGATTCCAAGTTTGGCACGTAGGTTTCTTATAAGGTCTAGGGGTGCACTAAGAAAGGATTTTTCAAAATTCACCCCCTAAGGGGGTAAAATGGGGGTCCAAAGTTTGTATGGCGAATAAAGATTTCTTAGATTATTTTATTCGAAACTTCACAGGAGTATTCCTAACAATAAATGAGTAAACACGTGTTTCAGGTTTTTTGAAAATTCAACCCCTAAAAGGGGCAAATGTGGTCACAAAGTCTGAAAATCAACATGGGTATCGTATCCTTTTTGAGTACTTATTATAGTACGCAGGCGAAGCCGCGGGAAAAGGCTAGTAACAAATAAAATAAGATCCAAAGTAATACTAAAAGGTCGTGTCTGATGCCTATCGTAAAGTTTTTTTTTAGATAACTCAATCTAAATATATAAAAGAAGAAACTGACTGACTGACTGACTGAGTGACATATCAACGCACAGCCCAAACCGCTGGTTCTAGAGATTCCAAATTTGGCACGTAGGTTCCTTATAAGGTCTAGCGGTGCACTAAGAAAGGATTTTTCAAAATTCACCCCCTAAGGGGGTAAAATGGGGGTCCAAAGTTTGTATGGCGAATAAAGATTTCTTAGATTATTTTATTCGAAACTTCACAGGAGTATTCCTAACGATAAATGAGTAAACACGTGTTTCAGGTTTTTTGAAAATTCAACCCCTAAAAGGGGCAAATGTGGTCAAAAAGTCTGAAAATCAACATGGGTATCGTATCCTTTTTGAGTACTTATAGTACGCGGGCGAAGCCGCGGGAAAAGGCTAGTAACAAATAAAATAAGATCCAAAGTAATACTAAAAGGTCGTATTTGATGCCTATCGTAAAGTTTTTTTTTAGATAACTCAAAAATGGCTAAACCGATAATACTCAAAATAATTTGCGTAGAAAATATGTGATAAGGCGCATCTTCTCAAATAGACAAATGCAACAAGGTCACGGAACATAAAGGTATAACTCACGCGCCCTTTGTCTAACAAAAACAGGCTTTATTACCGTGTAATAAGGTATTTTCAAACGTCTTAGCGGCATTTGTCAAGTCAAAGGGCAGCCATACACCGCGTTAAACGCCGAGTCGCCTCCAACGTAAATTTTGAAATAAGTACCTACTGGTTTTATTTCTATGATTCGAGGGATGAAAATATCATAAGCCATTTTAAGTTAAGGAAACCCCTACAAGAGGTTGCTTTTTAATGTTTTCTAAGCACTTAGAATTTACTGGAATTTACAGCCAGAAATTTTAAATATATTCGTTTACTTCGGACTTTCGCCGCCGCCGTCGACTTGGTAAAACCTAGGTTTCACCTCAGCGACCGGGGAATGTTTACATGGGGTGCATAAAGTGCATTGGTGTAATTCCGATAGGAAAAAAGTGGAAGTAATTCCAAAAGTTTACTCTTATTACATTGGGATACAGACGATATTTGATTGTTTTCGGAATTACAAGCTTTGCAAAATTACCCAACGCACCCTACCTATTTCATTTGCTTTAAATTTAGGTACCTACTTACTTCACAGAGGCTCTTCGGAGTACATAGTAGCTACTATAACGTCTTTATGACGTCTATCTATTGAAGATGAATTTTGTATTTTTTGTAGGTAAGGTACATATTTCGCAGCGCTGGTAGCCTGGCGGTAAGACGTCAGACTTTCAATCCGGAGGTCTCGGGTTCAAACCCCGGCTCGTACCATTTCGTACGCTGTACGCATTTTTTCGGAACTTATGTACGGAATATCATTTGATATTTACCAGTCGATTTTCGGTGAAAGAAAACATCGTAAGGCAACCGGACCTAATCCCGATAAGGCCTAGTTTCCCCTCTGGGTTGGAAGGTCATATGGCAGTCGCATTCGTAAAATTGTATTTTTTTTAAATTTAGTTACATATATGGAGCGCCCCCCTAAAAATATTATTTTTTTGCAATTTAACTACATAACTAAATAGCAGCGCAGCATACGAAATATACCCTTATGTCTAAAATTTAAGATACCATATATAAAACGCTTGTATATGAAGTTGTGGCGGTGTCTTAGAGGTTCTTTAATTTTGTTTATTTTATTTTTTCTAGCACTTGTATTAGTAAAAAATGGTGTCGAAACAAGAAGCCATGCGAAAATCCCTTGTACTTTTTTATATTTCAAACTTAAACATGGACAAAAACCACTGTGTATGTCATTTTAGTAAAGGAAAATGTACCCGTATCTTGCTATTTGTAGAATTCTTACATCCATGACTGTAGTTTACAGAAATGGTTGCGGGAGATTAGCAAACATAATGACCAAGGGAAGACTGGACAAACAGAATTGTATCTTTAATGATGATGATTCCACCAGCCAACGAGTTGCCAAGAAAAATTTCAAGTTTTCCAACGGTACCTACATTTGTTGATGTTTAAAAAGATAGGTCTAGAATGCCGCTAGCAGATAAGATTACTAGAATACATAGATCAGCAAAAATACATTTTATATCACAGTGTCGCTGGACGATTCGAAATCACACATGAAAATCATTAATTTTAGACGTCGAGTGAAAATCCGATACCTCAAATTTTTTTCACAACGTGGCTGGATGCTAAATATTTTTTAGTCATGTCGTAATTTAGTATTTAAACAATCGGAAAGCTGAAAATTTTACCCAGTTGATAGAAGGGATCAAGGTCATATGTGCACAAAAGGGAAAAACATGCCGTCCAACGATCTTGTTCGGACATTGTGTCTGTACTTTGACGAACAGCTGACCACGGGCCCTATTCTTATGTCCATTGATGGTTTTGTAAATAACTATTATGTGTGAATTGCCTAAGAACATCCAAAACTCAAAAAAAGGTAGAGAAGATTTTTTTTTTCGCCTCTGAAAGAATTCTCATTTTTTTGTTATCACCCGTTAGAACGATTGCAGCTTGCAGCCCCACCAGAACTTAGCTTTACACGTTTCATAATAAGTGACCCATTTTTGCTGGTCATTAATGTAATGTTAAATTCATACTCATAGTAAGCTGGTAGTTGATACATATCACTTAATTTTATTGTTAAATGTTAGTGATAAGCAACCTATTTCAAATATTTTTCACGTAACCTATTTCATATAAAATTAATGACATCTATAAAAACAAAAATGTGTAATATGAAGTCGAATTCTTATTTTGTATGTCTGTAAGTACGTTTTCAATTTGTAAGAGATTTTCTGAGGTTACGGGATACGCAAACTCGTAAAATTGAGGTGTTTTTGTGCAAGTTTTGTTATAAAATCAAATCACTTTGGAGCGTGGATGTGGCATGATCTGACGGGCCATAATAGTCAGGTTTTATGTAGAGATAATAGTTTTCTCCTGTATATCATAATTAGGTATATACAGGGGTATAAAATGAGGGGATATTATTAACCAGTTTGTAGGGCAGGTACTACAGTAGATCCCGTGACGTTATGCAAAAATGGCCTTACAAGACCTTATTATCATTGCAATTGTTATTTTTTTTATCTTCTAAGACCATTTTCGCGTAACGGCATAGGATCACTTTATACCCCTGTATATACTATACAGAGGAAAACCTGACTATATTTCCCTTCAGATCATGCCGTATCCACGCTCCCAAGTGCTTTGATTTTATCACAAAACTTGCACAGAAACACCTCAATTTTACGTGTTTGCATATATTATTCCGTCACCTTAAGGTTTAGACTTTGCGTTGTCAATCTTTAGGTAACTCGACGACTTTCAACCGACTTCGAAGATATCGGAGGACGAGGTTCTCATATAAAAAAAATCTTGTAAAGTAAAAAATATATACACAGTGTTTTTTTATCCTTAGCCATATTAAGGTGGACGTTCGAGTGTTCGTCACTGCCCAAGTAGGTACAAATTATTAATCTTGGGTAGGTAATTCAAGTCAATAGCTATAAAAGTAAACACAGGATGTGAACTGTTGGGCATTAGCATGGGAAGATTGGGAAGGTTAACTTTATAGGCACGAGGAGAACTATAAGTACAAAGAGTTTGCCCTTAACAACTATTACTACGAGATCAGCCTCGAAATCGCAAAATAATACATCTAATTACGGACCCGGGGTATGTCCTTAAACTACGTCCGGACCTGGGTATGTCCTTAAACTACGCCAAAAAGAGAGGTATGGGCACTGCGAATGGCATCTCGCTAAGTGTGGTAGGGCACGTTCAGCGAATGTCATCGCTCAAATCTGGAGCAGAGCCCGACTGGGGAAGTACCTCCACCTTACAGAAAACCACAGCCAAATAGCACTAGACCCTACTCATAGTGTTGTGTTCCTGCTGGTGAGTAAGGTTGCCAAAGAGCTCAAAGAGGACCCAGTGTGTTGACGATGAGGGACATTCTTGTTCCTTTAGTCGTCAACACAGTGAATCCTCCTTTTTGTAAAGGGTCGGCAACGCGCATGTGACTCCTTTGGAGTTGCAGGCGTCCATAGGTTACGGTAGCTGCTTACCATCAGGCGGGCCGTATGCTTGTTTGCCACCGTCGTGGTATAAAAAAAAAAAAAAAAATTATCTACTTCTTATATCGATTAATTCAGTTTTTTCGCAATTTCAGGGACGGTCCATGATGAAAGTTATTCACTAAGGCTTTTTCTCATCGATTAGTACGATGGCTTGAAAAAAAAAACAACCTTATAACACAAGTAAAGCTACGGGACAGAGTCGTGGTCAAAATAAAAATACGCATTGTTTTAAAGTCGTAAAAATGTTATCATTACTTATTAGTATATAAGCAAAGACGCATGCAATAAGTTTAATCTATTAGCAAAATGGCTGCCATTAAGTTGCACTTTGTTCTACTTGCAGTCGTTGCTCTAACTCAGTTTGTGACGTGTAAAAATATCAAAATTCTATCAGACTTCACAACTCCTCAAGACAAGGAATTCTTCAAAAAGACTTTTCCTTGGGTATCAAAAAATATTGGGCCAAAACTTCGTGTAAAATACTACTTTAAAGATGCACCAGATGGTGGAAAACGGATGTGCGTCACGGATAATTTGAAACGCAATCTTCTACTTCAGGCAGAGTACTTGAAATGTGAGGCTAATGAGGAAACAAATTGCTTAAAAAACATGCCAATCGATCAGCGAAAACTTGATAAATGTATTCGAAAGAGCCACAAGAAAATAAGAGCGGCAGAAAAGCAATTCAGAAAATATGGAACTGGTGAAACGCCATTGATAATTAAAGGGCGGTCGCGTCAAACTGTACATGATCCGATGACTGTGCTGTTGAATATTTGTGGGATGTTTGGGAGGAAGCAGCCTGAGGGTTGCAGAAAGCCTTTGGAGCCTCCTATACCGGCTGCACCGACTACTACGGAGCCGTGTACACAGCCCCCTTTGACTAAATCGGAAAGCGATACCACGCCTAGAAAAACCACAAGTGATACAACAAGTCCCACGAGTACGCCGGCAACCGAATCCACTACTATTCCTTCTAGCATTACATCGATACCCTCGACTACGTCGTCAAAAGAATCTACTACTATTGGGACCAGCGATACCACGACTACACTAAAGAAAGACACCAAGTTTAAACTATATAACGATATTGTAACTGAGCTAAGCGAAAATGCCAAGGTTTCACCATCAAAAACTATAGTTAAAGTACTCAAAGAATTCAAGGCTGATATGAATGGTGAGATGATTACAATACCAATCGGGACACCGGTTACACTAGAGAATGATTTTCCGACTACACTACCAACTAATATGGCTAAATTCTCGAGCGATTCCATATTTACATTACTGAAGGATACGAAGGCTAAACAACTGGACGATCCTATGACTATACTACTGATGGATGCCGATGCTAAGCCACGGAATGGTACCAAGGGTATATTACCAGATTCCGTGCCTATAAAACTGGACAAAATTACCAAAGCTAAATTATCAACCGATAACAAGTTAAAAGACGAAAGTGGCAAACCAATAAAAGCAGGTACCCCTTTTGATCTGCCGGAAAATACCGAGGTTGAAGTACAGAAAGATACCGAGTTAGAAGAAACCGGAGCTAGAGCTATACTGCCAAAGTATACTGTGGTTAAAATACTACAACTGTTGCCGTAAGACAATACCACTCAACAACACAAATATTAATCATGGACATTTCAAAGCTTTCATGGGACAAACGCACTTACTTAATTCTTATGGGTGATTCTTTATCTACCTCTTCCTGAATACCTACCAATTAACCAGATAGTTAACAAAATATTATCCCTCACACATGAAAAAAAAACTAAGCAAACTATGCATACGACTCTTATTCCTAGAAATAATCTATACAAAGTGTTACTTGAGCCACTGAAAACCCCAGACACCCCAAATGATTTTTATTATTGCTAATTAATCTAGAGTATCTATTTTCCAATCAATTAATTATTTCGAAAGATATTCATTCATATATTTAGCTCTCCTTGCAATACTATTCTTCATATATTTAGTTCTCCTTGCAATACTATTCAAGAGTTCAACCCGAGTTGTTGGTTCCCAACGAAATAGGAGACCTCTGCTTTGGTACCTAAATTTTAGACAAATAATCGCATAGATCTTAGAGAAAGTAAATATTTTCTTAAATAACTGTTATTTGTATTAATAAATCTGAATAAATTCTGTATTTTTTTGCAAAGTTTTATATTTTGTTTCATATTTCATCTCTTATTGTAATTTGGACCATTGCCGCTTGTCGCACAACGCGCATGCGCTCCTTTTGTTCGATATGCTAGCGGTCGGGTCCAAACATTAGTGTTTAAAAAGTAATATCGCTGTAATTGTATTTTTTTTACATCATGTCAATTAAAAATAAAGAAAAACAAACTAAAATATCCTGGTTTTGTATTATTTTATTCAAGATATGCCGATTCGGTATCGTCAAATGTTTAGATAAAATATTATTTTCAATTTTCAAATTATAATTTAAAGTTTTCAATATAATTCTGACCGTTCAGTTTATTATTAAATTTAAAAAAGTTTAATCGTATTATGTAATAAAATCATTGAATTCTTTTAAAGGATATGGTGCCAGGCGCACGATCGTGTGTCATCAAATATAGGTTCCGGAACCTATATTGAATCAGTTGCGGCCATCAAGGTCGCCGAAGTATCAACACCGTCAGAGTTTTCAAGAAAATTCCGTAAAGTCAATCAAAATTGTGCCTATTTTGAGTGTTTTAATAACTCACGATATCAATATAATAGTAGTTTATGTAACTGTTACGTAATAAGGGTCCTTAAAACATGAGTGTGGTTTTATGAAACGAGCCGCATGCGAGTTTCATAATAAGATCACACGAGTGTTTTAAGGCCTAATTACGTACAGTTGCATACACTGCTTTATCTACACTCATATTATTTATCCAAAATGTCGTATTCGGAAACCATACAATGGCCGCCATTGCACCGCCATGGCCAACTCGATTGTGCTGGCGGTCGGGAGGGAGAGTGCCGGCGGTCGGGGGGGAGCGTGTCGGCGGCCGCGCGGGAGCGTGCAGGTGTACATTATGTTATCAAAACTCATAACACATCAATATTTGAGCATGTAAAGTTAAAATTACGTTACTACCACAGATAAAAAGCTTATCATAGTAAAATCGGTTGTGGTAATGGCAGCCATTGCCTACCGTTTTCGAACACGTTTTAGAGAACTTACAATGTTACATACAATAAAACCTCTTTTCATTCGTAAGTACTGTTTTAAAGACTTACGTAAAAAATATTTTTTTTAGTAAGCGAGACTGTTACATAGGCAGTACCCACGAGTGAAACACGTATGTCCGAGTGTTACGCCCCTTTGCATTGTAGCGTCAGCAAATAATAATGCTGATCAAACAATGCATTTTAACTTATTTCTGTTTCCAATTGCTTGAAATCGTTATCAGGCTAGACTTATGCGCAAAATTATTTATAGAATTGCTATGGTAATGTTATTTATAGCTAGTTCAATTAGTAGTTTCGCCATGTCCGTCTGTCTGTCTGTCCCTCCGCGGCTGAGCTCAGGGATCGTTAGCGCCAGAAAGCTGAAATTTGGTATGAGGACGTGTAGTAGTTACGCCGACAAAATGGTAAAAAATAAAAGAAAATAAAAAATCATTTTTTGGTGAAAAGAAAAAAAACACCCCCACTTCGTGGTGGAGATGGGTACAGTCAGCTGCAGAGAAATGTAGCCACCCCTGCATACAAATGTGTTTTTCCGTACCTCTAAAGGAAAAAACGGAACCCTCAGAGGATCACTTTGTTGTCCGTCCGTCCGTCTGTCAAGAAAGTCAGTCAAGTTCTCAGAAATGCGTGGAGGTATCAAGCTGAAATTTATATAGCATACTCAGGTCTACTGTCCCTTGAAGCTGTAAAAAAATCAAACTTCTAAGCTAACGCAATCAAAAGATACAGTCGTTTATGCCGCAAATTGTTCCTAAAGCTTGATTCACACACAGCGCTGGCGCGGGTCGGGCGCGGGACCGGTCGTTTGCGCCCGCGCACGCCCGCGCCTGCCCGCGCCCGCTACCACAAACAGAGCGCGGGCGCGGGCGGTCACTTCTTTCGTCATACGTTCATTTGTAAACAAGCCCACACACAGAGCGCGTGCGCGCGTTTCATTAAAGTTGTATTTTTTTACAAAAAAAATTGAAGTTAATGAAAAAATAATAGAATGTGTTCGCAAACACAATTGTTTGTGGGTGTAAAAACCGATCTTCATATGTAGAAACACAGTTCTTTACACAATCGATGGTAGTCTCCAAATTTTAAATCTTTTTTATTGATTTCGTGAAACCATACTTTCTTTTTTTTTCGAATTCTGTTTCTCAAAATAAGCAGACATAATAATTCCTCGTCTGTGTCCGTATCCTCCGACATCTTAGTACAGACTGCAACGGAGCTGCCGCCGAGCAAACACACTGCGGCGCGGGCCCGCGGCGGGCCTGTCGCGGGCCCGCGCCCGACCCGACCCGCGCTCTGTGTGAAGCCAATAGACCTGTCGCGGGCCCGCTCAGTCACGTGCCCGACCCGCGCCCGCGCTGTGTGTGAATCAAGCTTTATGACGACACAACTACAGACAAGAAAATAAATAAATAAAAAGTAACAGGCAACACAGAAAAAAAAAGAAACAATTAAGCTTGATTCACACACAGCGCGGGCGCAGGTCGGGCGCGTGACCGAGCGGGGCCGCGACGGGTCTATTGGCTTCACATAGAGCGCGGGGGGGGGTCCTTTTTATCGTCCGTTTTATAAAATTTCATGTATAATTTAACTGGTGTGACGTAAATAAATGTATTAACATTTTTTCTTTTCTTTCTTTCAAATTTCCGCAAATTTTTGAAACTCGCAAGGGAATCAAAACCTACAGGGTACTTCCCGTGAACTCAGAATCTTGAAATTTGGTAAAAAGCAACATATTATAGCACAGATAAAGGAAAAATTGCGAAAACCGTAAATTTTTAGTTACATTATATAATAATAATATTTTAAATAATTTTAAAGTTGTTACTACCCCTATATACCTACAGGTTTGTACGGAACCCTCGGTACGCAAGTCCGACTCGCACTTGGCCGTTTTCTTTTTCTCTTCAAACCTATTGCGTTTGGTATCTAATGAAGATAGATATTTTCGAAAAGAATACAATTGCATTGTTTTTAAGTACACAATGCTCTTTTCAACGATATACCTACTTCAACCTCGATGGGTCAGAAGCGAAGCTATTCAATTTCCATCTTTTTTTTTTAAATACAATTGCTCAAAAAAATTATTTTATGTACTTCTCGCACTTGTATCGAAAACTACTATTTCGTAGTTTTGGTTTTTGTTCTCATTCTGTTGAAAACAATGCTTCAAAAGAAGCACCAAGCGTCAAATAAACAGTTAAACGTAATTGAGAAACAAGTAATTGCAATTACTAATTACAAGTAAATTTAATCAAATGTAATTTATTGGTAATTAATTATGCCCAACACTGCCATTTAGTCCATAATCCTCCAGAAGTTTATTATGCCATAATAAATATAATTATCTTTTTCACACAAGTTGCTATTAGCTCCTTTCCATTAAAAAATAATTAAGGCGCTAGGCGCTAATTGTGGCCAAAAACTGTTACGTTCTAAGGGATATATCTCAATAACGGGTCATTCAAAAATTTTGAAAAAAATATATGTTAATTACCATTTCATGTACAACATTGTCAACGTTTGAATAACTCGTGTACCGTATAGTTTCTCCGTTATTTAAATGTAACGAAATGTCGTTTTACGGTTAGTTTTGCTTATATCTACTGAACGGCTCATTCGATTTAAAATATTGTTAAACTAAAAAATGTGTACTACAAAACACTACAAACTCAACGTAGGATATTTAAATTGATTAAATTTTCTTAAACAACTTGATCATAATTCCACATTTCGTACATTGGTAGCTCGAAAACGGCGTTGCTGGCAGTCGTGAGCTAGCTTTGAGACGAGGAGGCTGTGTCGCTCGTCGCTCCGTGCTTCCCTTGTACTACAAATACTTGTGCTTGGCCCGTGAGCAATAATATCGGACTTACTGTGCCTAAAGACTAAATAACTGCAGAGGGTTCATGCGGTGCGGGCATAACGTGTCTTGTCGGAATCAATAGCGCATAGACGTTTTATCTTTTACGATAATATACCCGTTTGTGTGTTCATGTATTTACGTTCTTATAAAAAGTGTATTTTATTTAGATGACCTATATTACAAATTAAATAAAGATATGAAATAAAAATGGAGAAAAAACAGAACTCATGCATCTTATAATGCCCTGAAAACAAATGTAGTCTTGTAAGTACACTACAATTATTATGTATTAGTACTTATTCTGATGAGTCACGCAATACAGGCGTTAGTTGTTGAGTTGCGGAAACCTGCTATTGCTGTCAAGAGTGTATCGGACCACGCATAATGTAGGGTTCCATAGAAAGTAGTTTCTCGGAGATAACTCAAAAATGGCTCAACCGATAATATGTGAAATAGTTTTCATATAAATAAGTACTAAGCCGTATCTTCTTTATTTTTTCATATTTTTTGGACTTACGGATTAAAAGTTAGATGGGGGGGGGGACTATTATTTAGACTTTCGAAGCGATTATTTCTAAAAATATTGACTCAATAAAAAAGGTTTTAAAAATCCTCTATATATACTTAAGATATTTTTAAACCCGTATCGATAGATGTACACAATGTTCATATTTGCAAAAAAAAAAATTTTTTTGACATTTAGTTCGGCATATGTATGTATGGAGTGCCTCCCCTTAAAGTTTTTTTTTTCAGCAATTTAGCTAAAAACTAAGTAGCGGCACAAGACACACCTATGGATAAAATTTCATCAATATATATTTTATAATAAAATGGTTGTGACATACAGATGGACGGACGGACAGACGGACATGTTTCAAGAAACTTTTTTAGTTTTGTAAATTTTTCGTAATTATATAAGTGATTTTTACGGTTGATATTCAAAATCGCTACAAAAAAATAACCATCTATTAAACTCACTTGCGCAGCAAAAAAACTAAATTCACATGAAAACATCGCGTTGATGTGCATTCAGTTTTTTTTTCTGATATGCAGAATATTTTTACCAATATTTTGCCGCTGACTGTACTTCAAATTCAAAATCTAGGTTTTATTTTATTACATAAAAATCTACTAATTGTGATCGTTATTACTTATCTTATTTCATAGGTAAGTAGCATTCCTAAAAATATCACCATTGCAGTCTTAATCACAGTATTCAAATCAAAAAATATCCGCAAAAGGATTACAATTATTATAAAGCTGCCCGCGCGCCTCTGTGTAAAGTCATATTCTTTGAACATCGTTCCGGTGCAGTGTGGCGGATTTATGTACGATCGCAATGAGAGGCGTAAGCGGGTAGCGCGGGTACACAGCGCCGAAACGCTCAAGGACACTCTGGCGACAATCGTCTTAAGAGCCGCAAGCTGCCACAAAGAGGTCGCGAATTATTGGAAAGTTTCATGAAATTATAGAGCGTTAGCGGGCAATGAATTTGAGCAAAATTGTGTGGAAACGCTATTTTTGCGTTCTGTTAAAAAAATTTTGATTAAATAATAGTTTTTACTAATTTCACTACTACTGGTACTAGATTGTCCATCGCGGTTCAACGAGGAAATGCTGCGAGCGTGATAGGCACTTGGCGTCTGGCTGGAGGGTCGCGGGGCGACTTTATTTATTTATTTAATCTTTATTGCACAAAAAGAAAACATATCGTACAAAAGGCGAACTTAATGCCATGAGGCATTCTCTACCAGTCAACCTTAGGGCCAAGCAGAAAGATTGTAGGCGGTGCTTCTAACTATACAGAAAACAAATTACTTTGTCGGATAGGATTGTTTTTGTAACTTGGTTTAGCTTAGTTTTATTTAGGAGTAGCTTTTATTTTTTAGTACTTATTATTTTATTTGACATTTTTGTAACTGTTTTGTTTTGAGTCTATTTCATTTTCATTTTATGTAATGAGTTCATTTAATGTTTTTACGTCACACCTGGCCAAAATGTGAGTTTTACCGCACGCTACACTTACGGTAAAACTCGCATTATGGCCAGGTGGAGACGTAAAATCGTGTACTCACCACGGCCAGTAAAAAAAAAGCACTCTAACGCATATTTACAACCCTCGCCTGCGGCTCGGTTCACAAATACCTGCGATTTCGGCCTTTCTTTCTTTTACAGTCCTTGGTAAGTAATGTACTATTAACATCTGTCTCTTTTATTTGCACGGAAGCGATTATCTTTTGTTCGTTTCTTGGGCTAGAAAATAGCCGATAGCTCATAGCTTACTCGCTCGCGGTGGGACCAGTTCCTTAATAGTTTCTCGTCTTGTATTTCCATGGATATCAATATCACACAATGTACATGTCATGTAGGTACGTTATTTACGACAAAGATATCGCCTCGTAAACTTTGGAACTCAACTTTACGACTTACGATTGCGTTAAATGGCAATCGACAACTACAGTACTGTAGGTATTTTGTTCTTTTTTATTTGAGCGATAAAATAATGAGGCAAAACCAAGGACGATACAATACCTGGACTTACAATATGAATAAAATATCGCGATCCGTAATTGAGACAAACGCACAAGCACCTTTTATGTTCGGCGATTTAAACCCCTTCAAAATAACAACTTCAGTTTAATAAGTAACCTTTTGTAAAAAACGCAAAGGCTTTACCGGAACACGGCATATTCTACGAGCGAACTTTGGCTATTTTTCTTTGACGTTTGCGAAATCATCGACGGTATACAGTCGCTATCAGATATATCGGAGCGGCCAAGGTGGTCACACATATCTGAACGACGCCTCTATTCTCAAGGCGATAAAGTGCATGTTCAGATATTTTTGAGTACCTTGGCCGCTCCGATATATTTGATGGCGACTTTACCTATCGATAGAAGCCATTATAGGTACGCAAAGATAAATAAAATAAATTATACTAGGACAATCTTACACAAATCGACCTAGGCCCACGGTAAGCTCAATAAGGCTTGTGTTATGGGTACTATTTAGATGACGATATATATAATACATAAATATGGATAAATACCTAAATACATAGAAAACATCCATAACTCAGGAACAAATATCTGTGATAAACACACAAATAAATGCTCTGACCAGGATTCGAACCCGGGATCTCCTGCTTCGTAGGCAGAGTCACTACCGACTAGGCTAGAAGGCCGTTAAATTGATTGATTGATTCATCTGAAAGGAGATCGTCAATTTTTGTTACGTGATCTGGCCCAGATTATTTAGGACCGTTTAGGAATGGTTCTTACCTTTAATGAATCGTCATAATTTCTAGATCAGGACGGTGGTAAAAAAATTGCGAAATCTAATGGGAAAATTAAAAAACCATGCATTTAAAACATGAATCTTACTAGGACAATATTTGAAAGCGTGCATGCCTATGATTTATATATAAATGTAAAAAGAGTACCGGTTTTTTAAAGAAAATGTACAAAAGCGGACTTAAATAAAGTAGGTTTACGATCGAGATGTTTACGTGATAACGTCTTATTGGTGATATAAGTTTTTGGGAAGTAAGGAATTAATGAAGATAACAATTTTTTCAAATTTTAAATTACATCTTAGATTAAACATTCAACGAAAACTTAACCGCACGAGAAAATCTCCATTCGTTTGTATGCCGCTAGAGTGAGAGAGACGGAAGATCGGTCCACTCACTCGAACGCTATGCCAGCCTCCGCTCGTGAGGATTCCGCGTGACAAGTTTCACGGAATGACTGGCAGCGCTCGAGATGAGACGGGAGATCGGTCCGTCTCTCTCTCGTTATACCTGCGATCGCGCTCGTGAGGTTTTGGTGTGACACAAGTTTCTGAACATGTCACCCGACTAAAACGATTTTAAAGACGTTATCACGTCAAAAAACGGGAATCATGATGAAATAATAAAAAGTCGTATTTTGATCGTATTTATAGTTCCTGTATTTCGGTAAACAAAGACGGCTGTCAAACCATCGTTGATACTATTAACTGAACATTCCTAACACCTATTGCGAAGGGATAACGTTTACCTCCGTTAAGTGCGATACCACTAGTATCTGTCATTGCGAAATTGAAAAAAAGATTCGTTTCGTTATCGAAAGAGCATGATATTATGCCATTATGAAACCCACTTTTAACATTCAAACTCCGATCAAAAATGCAAAAATAAGCATTTGAAGTCTTTAGGCGTTTTAATACAGTCGATTTCTAATTTAAACTTCCGTATTCGTAGGCTTAGATATTATTTTAATATTACAATGTTCTAACTTACCGAACGGTATCAAAACGCAGATTATGTAACCGTAGACATTGACAGTGTCAAACCAAAAAACAAACCCGTTTCAGTCCAGGTGAAGTTAAACTTTATTTCAATGCCATAAGAACGTTAACGTCTTGTCTTGCTGTATTTTAATCGCGGAAAGATCAACATAATGTTTATTTATTTAGTATTCTAATTCCCGTTTCATTTTTAGGGTTCCGTACCTCGAATGGAAAAATCGGATCCCTTATAGGATCACTTTGTTGTCCGTCTGTCTGTCTGTCTGTCTGTCTGTCTGTCTGTCAAGACCATTTTTCACAGGAACGCGTGGAGGTATCAAGCTGAAATTTATATCAAATACTCAGGTCTATTGTCCCTTGGAGCTGTGAAAAAATCAAACTTAAAAGCTAACGCAATCAAAAGATACAGTCGTTTATGCTGCAAATATTAGTTTTTCGGCACTCGCAAAACTTACTTCCCGTGAACTCAGAAACTTGAAATTTGGCAGGAAGCAACGTTATATAGCATAGACAATGGAAAAATCACAAACAGTAGACATTTTTCGTAAAATCATACAAAAAAATATTTTTTAAATTTTAAACTTACTACCTTTTTCCTCGTAAACGCGTAGAGGTATTAAATTGAAATTCATATCACATACTCAGGTCTATAATACCTTAAAGCTGTAAAGGTTTGAACGGAACCCTCGGTGCGCGAGTCCGACTCGCACTTGGCCGGTTTTTAGGGTTCCGTAGTCAACTAGGAACCCTTATAGTTTCGCCATGTCTGCCCGTCCGTCCGTCCGTCCGTCCGCGGATAATCTCAGTGACCGTTAGCACTAGAAAGCTGAAATTTGGTACTAATATGTATATCAATCACGCCGACAAAGTGGTAAAATAAAAAGTGGAAATTATTTTTTTATTAGGGTACCTCCCCTATACGTAAAGTGGGGAGTGATTTTTTTTTTCATTTCAACCCTAACGTGTGATATATTATTGGATAGGTATTTAAAAATGAATAGGGGTTTCCTGAAATCATTTTTCGATAATGTAAATATTTTCGGAAATAATCGCTCCAGAAGTAAAAAAATATGCGTCTCCCCCCCCTCTAACTTTTGAACCATAAGGTTTAAAAATATGAAAAAAATCTCAAAAGTAGAACTTTATAAAAACTTTCTAGGAAAATTATTTTGAACTTGATAGGATGAATAGTTTTTGAAAAAAAAATACAAAATAATTTCTGAACTAAGTTTGTAATTTAACCGTATAAGCAGGTGTTTATTGTACCTGTAATTTCTAAAAAATTACAATGAAATGACGTGCTTTCAAATAAAGTAAAAACGGTGAAAATCGGTTCACGCAATAAAGAATTATCCCATAAAAATCATCTTCCATACTTTATGCTCGCGCGCTAGTTTACTTAATTTGCCGATAGATGTCGCTGTACGTGGAACGCTCATATCATATCCTACATGGCGGTGTTATTTTTACTCTTAAGTGGGGACACTTACTGTGACGGACGGAAAACTACGGAATCCTACAGTGAGCGTGGCCCGACACGCTCTTGGCCGGTTGTTTTGTAATATTTTGTCTAATTTAGTAATAAAATGAGTATTTATTTTATATTGAAGTACAAACTGTATTCGGTTTATATCAGGTGGCCCAGAATTGACGATCTCCTTTACTTACTTACTTACTCCGTTGGCTCAGCGACCTTGTGAATCTTGGCCTCCGATACGAGATTCTCTTACCGATTGCAGATTTGGAGTTGGCGCAAATCCGCCTCGACCATGTCGCTCCAGCGATACCGTGGACGTCCAACAGGGCGTCGCCCTTCCGGACAGCCATGGTTTGCCTTCTTTACTTTCCGATATTCCCCCATCGTCTCCACGTGGCCAAGCCAGCGGAGTCTGTGAGCTTTGGTGATCTGAAATTTGGCGGAACGCAAAGTTGTGCAAACATTGTCAGACCAAAGGACACGGACGAACACTCACATCGCACGCTTACCTTACTTACTAGTAGTCCGTTAGCCAAAAAAATGCCTCATAAACGCAAAATAAAAGAGAACAAGCAAGTTGAATTAAAAAGATTAAGTAATTTTTAGAATCAGGCATTACTTTGCGGAAGTCCATATTATTTACTACAATAAGCTTTGCTATTCCGCAGTATAATAACGTGATAGTTAAAAAGATTAAAAACTCAACTGCGATATTTTGCTTTTTTAAATCTAATTGTAAAATTTGTGCTTGTAACTGTATGAGGTGTGCAATAAAGAGTATTTATTATTATTATTATTATTATTTTGCAAGCACGATTTTTAAAATATTTTTAAATTATACTTGTCACTTCCACAGCTGAGATTTATCTAACCTCACACACATCACACTTCGTAATTCGTCAAACGATGTAGGCAGTAGGGCGTGCTAAACAATGATCATACATATGTACATACTCTCGAAAAACATGACCCTCCTTTGGCAGGCGAGTAAATATAAATCAAACACCACTCAGTCTATTTTACAGCTCATACGAGCAAAAATCAAAGCTTATTAGCAAAAACGCAGTGTAAGCCCGGTTTAACGGTTGATTAAGTTTTAATCAGAGTTTATTGAGGTTCCGTGTCAGGCGTGTTCCTCCGAGCGGGTGAGTCGAACCAGTGTTACCCAGTCACATGATTTGATATTTTTACTCTATTGTACTCTATTCTACTGGTGTGGTTTATTTTATTTTTTTCTCGTTTACTTTATAAACTATCTGACGTGTGAAAGTGCCCTTGTGGCGTACTTACTGAATAAATGTTTTAGTTTGAGTTTGAGATTGCCTTGGTACTGAGAGTGAGAGGTGGTATACTCGTAGGTTGATTCATAAAAGTTGGCGCTAGATTGGTTCCAAACTGTCAACATTTTCATAGATATCCTATTCGGTGCCAGTCCGTGCCACATCCCACTGACCTATAGTGGAACTACTAGGATCACCGATCAAGTCAACGATTATCTGCTCGATACAATGGTACGTTTACATGTATGGTGTCATTGTAGACAGATGTCAGTGCACCAATTATATAGCGGCGACAACGATCATGTCTACGGCGAAAGTGAACGATGGGGATATTGTGGCTTTCCAATCCAACATACTATGAGTTCGAAAGATCCATCGGATCTGGATCAGGCTAGTTTGATAAAAATCCGACAGGGAGGTGCTCAAAGTAGGTACGATGACACGTGGGTTTCTTCTTGAAAGTAGCGATATATCCTTTGGTCATGCCTCAGATCTGGAACAGTGGTAACAGACATTAGATGTTGCTCGCCCTACACTAAATATGACCTCATCATCATCATATATTTAAAAGCTAGGCTCTTGTCGGTGGAGCAGCCTTCTATTTTACAGCCTGATACAACAGGACATTTATTTTTCCTTTACTTGATCCATGTATGTTCTCCTTGGCTCTCCTGCCTTCCTTTCTACTTCAACTATACCTTCTATGATGTTTCTTATAAACTCGTCGTGTCGTAGCAGGTGTCCAAGCATAATCCCTCTCCTGTTATATGGTTATCAACTAACTTCTTCCCAGTCTGTATAGATTTGCCCAGTTTTTTGATGTACAGGCGTTTGGAATGACATCACGAGATTGTGCTGAGAATGTTTCAAGTGTTTGTACACGGGATCAAATGCCGCGGTTATTTAGATCGAGTTCGCGGCATGTAGGCGGAAGCTTATCTAAAGGTGATGATGTGGAACTTTTTATTTATCACCGTTTCCATTCGCTAAATGTTATTATAAGTATAAGAAGTTCCAAAATTATTTGTTGAGGTACGTTGATTAGATGTACTTGGTGATAGCACCAAATATAGCAATAGTGCTATATTTGCCCTTAGTTCAGTCTATAAATATCATCCTACAAGATGTGACAAAAATACTGGTGATCCGTTTAAGGGCATAAATGGTATCGTATTATTATTATGAAAAACTAAGAAAAAATAATTTTTGCACGAATATTTTTTTTTGTATGGAGGGCTAGCCGGTGGGGACGATGTGTCCCATCCAAATTTTTTTTTTCGCGTCGAAAAAAATTTACTTTTTCTTAGTCGCAATACCAATTATTTCTTTAAATGGATCACCAGTATAGTATTTTTGTTACCATTCTATACAGGTCCTATTCCTAGGCAGTCTGAGGGATTGGGCTAGTCCTTACGATTTCACACAACTTTTAAATTATTTCGCAGTTGACTGCAGATGTTTAATCAAGTTTTCTTTCATTGAAGACCAACTATGGCCTAAATACCAAAATGATATTTCCTGGATAAAGTCTGAGAAACTCGTTAGTAATAGTCGGGAATCGAACTTACCTCCGGAGGCAACGAAGCCCCACGCCTTACCGTTTAACATCTCTTTTGTTTTAGCCTTTTTCGTCCATTGCAGGACTACTCTACAGGCCTCCCCTAAATTAATGCATGTGTATTGTTGTGGTGTCTCGCTAGCACTTTATTCTAAACAAGTTTTTGGTTTACCGTGATTTTTATGGCTTCCAACTACTAAGGATAGGTAGGTATAATAAAAAAACACAATTCATCAAGTTCAAAATAATGTTCCTAGAAAGTTTTTATAAAGTTCTACTTTTGAGATTTTTTTTCAAATTTTAAAACTTATGGTTCAAAAGTTAGAGGAGGGGGACACATTTTTTTTAGTTCTGGAGCGATTATTTCCGAAAATATTTACATTATCAAAAAATTATTATAGTAAACCCCTATTCATTTTTAAATACCTATCCAACAATATATCACACGTTAGGGTTGAAATGAAAAAAAAATCACTCCCCACTTTACGTATAGGGGAGGTACCCTAATAAAACCTTTTTTTTCACTTTTTATTTTACCACTTTGTCGGCGTGATTGATATACATATTAGTACCAAATTTCAGCTTTCTAGTGCTAACGGTCACTAGAATTAACACAATCATTTCTGTGGACAAACTATGAAAGTGGTAACAACAGCTCCCGTCCCGGTTAGATAACGTGTAAAAAGCGGGCCGAGTTCGGAGCTGATTCAGGACGCAGTATACAAGTTGTGCTACAGGTAGACGGCAGCTGATAACGAACTTGGCTAACACAACTACAGTAGGACGTTAATTGTTTGAGCTCAAGATGGCTGCGGCGTCTTTAGAATAGTTTTTGTTTTTTGCTCATTTACGTAGTTCAGTGTGTAATATTAATAGCTTATTGTGCGGTGACCTAATGAACAAGTGTGCAGCTAATGAAAAATTTGTCTCAATACGCGCGTAACCACCCTTTAGTAGAACAAACGGTTATCCGGGGTCTCGGCCACCCACTTGTTTGTAGGGAGGCTATCACCTTACAATCAGCAAGGCCTCAACCGAACAACGTTACTTATATTTTATGAAAAATGGATATAATATAATATATACTTATAATAAGTCTACACCTCGACATTGGCAGAATTCACCTCTCTAAAACCGGCGAGGAGTAAAAGCCAGCATAAGAAAAAAAACCCTTCTGATTGTGAGTGCACTGTGCAACAGCCTCTACCCAACAACGTCAAGCTCTACAACCAAATTGGCTGACAACACCCGATGACCTTCAAAATTTATTTAAACAGTTTCTTAGCCATAACTGCTTATTTTGGGAAAGTTTAAAAAATATATGTTAATATTCATTATATTTAGAAGATCTTAGTTAATTCCGATACGCGATTGGATGAAATCGGCTAGATAGAAAATAATTCCAAAGATACATCTTAAAATTAGCTTTAAACAGTGGTATATTTTTATTTTCTTAACTTGCACGGCTAGTAATTAAGGACAAAATTCCACCACACTAATACTAAGAACTTCATTATTTTATATTTCTCAATTATAGCGTAGTTTTTATTTTCAATTCATCGTTTTCCTAAATTTGCAATGAGCTCCCATACTAATAGTAACAGTGTTTCTCTTTCGCTCGCGCTGAAAACGATAAATATGGAATTTAGCTGTTGTCATCGCCTTTACCCTACTTTGTCACGCAACCTTTAAACAGGCAAAATTCTTCTCCTTCATCTGGCTTTCTCACTGGCAAGATCGTCTCACGTATGTACAGCCTTTGCCAGAAGTGTTGAGCATAGCTCTTTTTTGTTTACAATTTTGATGTTAAGTATTAATTCCCTATCATAACAATGTACGATGACGTAAAATGTTATATTTGACTGATAAATCTAGAAAACTTCACTTAATAACACTTTCAAGGTACCTATAAAATATGAATGGTGGAGGTCCTAAAACTGCGAATTTAAGTCGTGCGACAAATTGCAAATATTCTATACAGTTACTACTCACTTCAACAAAACATGCCTGTTCAGTTTGAATTAATTGATAAAATAACTTCAAAAAAGATAGAAACGCTGGTCTAAACCTTCGAGTTTTGTATGAAAATCGCAAGGGTGCTCAACCCTTCTGGCCAAGGCTGTATAATGGATACAGGCCATTTTATTCTTAAAAATAGATTGAGTTTAATACGTATACGTGTCCATGTGTAATGGATACATTCCAATAAACAGTAAATAAGGACGATGTTCAAAGTAAACTTTGTAACAGGATGTGTATGGGTGTATGTGTGTGTGTGTGTGTGTGTGTGTGTGTGTGTGTGTGTTTTTGTGTGTGTGTGTGTGTGTGTGTGTGTGTGTGTGTGTGTGTGTGTGTGTGTGTGTGTGTGTGTGTGTGTGTGTGTGAGTGTGTGTGTGTGCAGGAAAGCTGAAGACGCCAGTTCAAATCTGGCCTCGGACACCGGAGGGTTTGGTCACTTTTTCTGAAGTATATGACATCTATTTTCAGGATGTGTATGTTAAATGATATCTATTTTTTTTCCTTTTTTTTCACTCAAAGACAAACTTGAGTAGGTCGGGTACGTACGACAGTAAAAGTAGCCTAAAAAAACCCAATCTCTGGAAATCGTATCGAAATGGAATTGTCTAGCTGGATGTGTTGTTTCTTACCTGACATCTATTTTATTTTAAGTTGATTTTTTATTACTTGAATATGACAGGTACTTACACGTACTACAGTACTACGATAGTAAAATTACCTAATGTGTACAACCACGCTAACCATGCTTAGTCGTTGCAATGACAAAATGTGGAGTTGCCGTCAGAGTTGTCATATTTCAAACGTAGACGTTGTTTATAGCTCTCCACACTTTGCGCTTGCAAAGTCGCCGCCTAACTTAACCAAATAACTATTTATATTTTATTTTCAAAAATGTCCTGCTAGGTTAACTTTTACGGCTTAAAATAAGGTGGCGAAGTGTCTGGTTTATGGTCATACAAAAAAATTTAAGTTAGAAAAATTGCAGGCTCGATTGCGCGACATTAATATTGCATACAAATTCAATTTAAATCAGGGTACACACTTTTTAAAAAGATCATCAAACAGCCATATAAAAATAAAGGCAAAGGTCCTATTTAGATACCAATGTTGTGTTTAGGCTATTTTAAACACAACATCGGTAACTATTATTTATAATGTTGGTACCGCGACTTTTTAGTTATCTCAAATAGCTTGCCGTAATTTCTGAAGAAAAATACACTTCCAACTTTTTATTTAAAAATAGATTAAGGCGGAAAAGCTAAACGTGTAAAGTCGTCCTCCTAAAGTCGTCCGTTTAAACATAATACTCAGCCATCAATGTGCTAGGTACCTCGCCTCCTCGACAATAATGTACTATTAATAAACCTACACTTATTCTTAGGATTTAGAATTTTATATATTTTAAATCAAAAACAGACCTGCTGTACCAGTCAGCCCTGTATATTAGTTCCTGCATGATTATATGTTCATACACATACGTATACAGCATTGCTTTGTCTATTATGACAACATGGCTGACGGAGGTGCGACGCTGTTCTGTAAACTTCTTCATTGTGAAGCCTCAAAGATATGTACAGTTAAACCTTATGACAGTGGAGTAAGTTTCAAAATAGTAAACTATAACATGGCGTTGTTTTTAGTTAAGCTTAGAACTACAGTAACACTCTCTCTCTCTCTCTCTCCTTAGCATTATTATTCCCATATGATTGTGGGGTCTGCTTTTCTCGTTTTTCCTTTCCACTTCGCGCGATCGGAAGTATCGTCTACTGAAACTTCGCAGGCCCTCATGTCTTTTGCTATGGTATCTGTCCATCTCGTCTTCGGTTTACCTCATCTTCGGGACCCAGCAATGTCCAGATCCAGAGCAACATTCCCAATGTAATCAGGAGGTCTTCTTCTCACGTGTCCAAACCATCTCAGTCGACTCTCTTGTAATTTATCGGCGATGTCCCGTACTCCGAGGCTACCGCGAACGTACTCGTTGCGTATCTTGTCGAGCCTCGTTACTCCGCACATCCACCGGAGCTTGAACTACAGTAACACGTTTAGTTTAAATCTTCATTGTAAAGTCACTGTTAAAGTTAAGAGTTGGGTATACAGGTTGTAACAATAATACTGGTGATCCGTTTAAAGGCATAATTGGTATTGTATTGCAACTAAGAAAAAGTAGAAGAAAATTTTTTTTGATGATCAAATTTTTTTTTGTATGGGGCCTGGTACAATCATAAAATACGTCACACAAAAATAAGAAATACCAGAAAAGCTATAGACGGATTGGCAAAAGCTCTTGCACTTAAATGGAAGTGGGCTGGTCACGTGGCACGCCTCAAAGATCAGAGATGGACAAAAATTATGACAGCATGCAGGGGGCCCTTAGGCAAAAGAAAGCAAAGTAGACCCCTAAATAGATGGGTAGATGAAATAAAAGACGCAGCGGGTCCAAATTGGATGCAAACAGCGCAATCCAGAGAAAAATGGGCCACTTTGGAGGAGGCCTTTACCTGCAGAGTGGTTCTTGCAGAGGAATGATAATGATAGTTGTAAAGTATAACTTAAATATATGTATATTTTTCTCTCTAATTTCTTATACAAAAGTAATAATTAAATGTACTAGTTAAAATAAAAATACCTATTCATAGATTATAAGTATTATAACAATAAGAACACAATATCCTAATTTCTGTAAGAAATAAAGGCTTTTTTCGGCACAATGCGCCAATCCTCCATATAAAACCATATTTTTAACCTGTTTTTTTTTTTAAATAATTTGAATACGATAAAAATTACGCCCTTAAACCCTTAATCGGCAAATGGAGAAGCACTTGACCCTTAATGATGCGCAATTTGGGTTCAGACCCGGTTTGTCAACGGAAAGTGCTATTCTTTGCCTCAAGCAGACCGTGCAGTATTATACGACCAGGTAGACCCCAGTATTTGCTGCTTTTTTAGATCTGTCCAAAGCATTCGATCTGGTATCGTATAATCTGTTGTGGGACAAGTTACAAAAAGAGACGACACTGCCACCTGAATGTATAACATTGTTACAGTATTGGTATAGCCACCAGCAAAACCAGGTCAGGTGGGGGAGTGTGGTCTCTGAGGAGTTTAGGTTGGAGTGTGGGGTGAGGCAAGGTGGCCTGACCTCTCCCAGACTTTTCAATCTTTACATGAATCGGCTGATTGGGGAGCTTAGCAGCACTGGAATCGGATGTCATGTAGGAGGAGTATACATAAATAATTTAAGCTACGCAGACGATATGGTGCTGCTGAGCCCCTCAATCAGGGCGCTGCAAAGGCTGGTCTCCATATGCCAAGGCTATGCGGAAACGCATGGCCTAAAATATAATGTTAAAAAAAGCGAGCTAATGGTTTTCAAGCCCAAATCTAGGAGGTATTCTGACTTGCCTGATGTGTCGCTTTGTGGCGCACCTCTGCATAGAGTCAGCAAGTTTAAATACTTAGGCCACTGGGTTACGGAAGATCTTAGCCATAACTGTGATATAGAGAGGGAGCGTAGGTCGCTGGCCGTTCGTTGCAATATGCTTACCCGCAGGTTTTCTCGCTGTACGCACTCAGTTAAGGTCACGCTCTTCAAAGCATACTGTCAGTCCTTCTACACGTGCAGCCTGTGGGGTAGCTATACGCAGCGGGCGTACAGTGGCCTACGAGTGCAATACAACAACGCTTTCAGGATGCTGATGGGGCTGCCTCGTCACTGTACGAGTAGCGCCTCGGGAATGTTTGCGGAGGCGCAAGTCGACGGGTTTACGGCAATCATGCGCAAGAGGTGCGCCTCATTACTAACCAGATGGCGAGGCAGTGCTAACAGCATCTTGGTAGCGTTGGTTGACAGGTGAGACTCCCCCCTACTATTGCACTGGACAAAACTCCACACTGTGGTAAATTAAAAATGAAAATGAATGTTTTGTTGTATTTTAGTTAAGTATTATGTTGTACCTACTAATACTAGTATATAAGTCTGTAACTAACACCTTATGGATATTAGTCCGAAATAAAAATTATATTATTATTATTTGTATCTCCTTTGAGAATCACAGCCTTTATATCCCGGTCTTTTGATAGGCTTGCGTGGGGATACAGATCCAACACGCAGAGGCCCCTTGGAGAAATTTGCTATGTTATACACCTGCTAGAACCCATTCACGGGTACATTAATAGATACCCGTGAACCGGTTCCAGCAGGCGTTGTAGATATTGTAAATAAAATGGACAGAGTAAAGGGCTATGGTATTGAAGTTTGGCTAGTCAAAGATTAGGCTATTGTAAAGAGGTCCGGACACCTGCCATAACAATTTTATAACATGTTATCGAGGCAGGCGGTGACTCGCCGCCAACTAGATGGGCCCCTGAAACTGCCGTTGCAAAAACGACCAGGAGCAACATCGGTGTGAGCGGCTCAGGGTGTGGAGAGGTGTACACCGCTTTCTGCCAGTGACTGTAGGAAGCCCAGCCACTGTACCAACTCGCGACTTATGCAAATTTCACTTCCACCCTGCGAGCATATAGCTCTGACGGCTCCTCTCTGGACGGCCAATTAAGGCATGCCAGAGCTGAGAGTCCTGCGGGTCCCCTTGAGGTCCACTCCGACCGACGAAGACACGCCGGAGACGGAGACCCTGATCGACTCTCTGGAGCACTCGGGTCCGCGGGGTCGTCACTCCCCGACAGCTCGCCACAAGCTGCCCTGCGGGCATATTATTATTATTATTATTATTAAGCGGATAACCAGCATTTTTGATGCATCTTGTATAGTCAGTCGAAGCAAGTGCGCCAGTAGAGGCAATTATGCATACCGTAAGTTAAGTGTACGAGAGCCTTCCACTGTGGTTGTACTCTTATGGGCCATTTTATTTAAAGTTGTACATTCCACTTTTTCTTATTTGGGAAATTTTAGGTGATATCGACTCAGAATTACGAGCTCTTTCGATTTTATTAGGACAAAAAATGTGTCCCATGTTTTTTTCCATTCTGTTACCATTTCCCATAGACTTCTTATTACGGTAACGGAATGGAAGTAACAACGAATATATGAAATTTTTGGGACACTTTTTGTGTCCTACTAAGTCGAACTCATTTAAAACTTTCCTAATAAAAAAAAGTGGTGGGTATAAATTTTGATAAGGAACTCTAATCCTTTCCTTACGGCGATGCGTAGACGCAATTGTCTAGAGTGTATATAACTTATCTGTACTTATTATTTTCTTTCAGTTTTAGTGTATTTGCGAAATATTTGATTACATATAATTCGACCAAGTCTTCTTTTAAACACGAATATAGAATGATAAGAGGTCTTCATAGAGGTTTCGAAGAAGTTAGTACAGCTTATACGTATTGGTATTGCCATTATTATTATTATTAAATTAAAAATTAAAATTAAATTAAATGAACGTTTATATCAGGCTATTGCCCATATCGTTGTTAGTAAACACAGAATTCATGTTAGTAGATACAATACAAATTTACAATTTGCTTAACTTAGGCGAATAAAATAGGACTCAATAAATAAATAACTAACAACTAAAATTCAACATAAAATAATACATTAAAATTGGTAACAAATTATAAAATCATTAATGTCAACAGGTGAAACATTATTAATTACTATAAATAAATAAAAATCTGAATTACTTTTAAATTAAAACATTATAAATTAAATTGAGTGGTTAAAATTAAATGTCAAAATTGAATTAAATGCCAAATAAAATAAAATAAATTAAGTAAAATAAAATAAATTAAGTAAACATCATATAAAACATCATATAAAAAATAAAAAAAATCCCGTCAAAATTAACAAAACTGGAGTGCAACCCGATCCACCTTCGTTTCATCGGCGAGTCCCACCTCTCAGCAAACGCCCTAAGGATGCTATTAGAAACTCTCGTTCAACTTACGGAGCAAGGAGGCACAGCGCTTCCTCATGATCGCATGGAAGCCGTCCACCCCCGCCTCCGCAAATATGCCCGAAGCACTGCACCTCCGTCTAAGTCCAAGTAGCACCCTGAAGGCGTTATTATATTGCACGCGAAGCGCGCTGTACGTCCTCTGCGCATAATTGACCCTCAGATTACAGGTGTAAAAGCAGTGGCAGTATGCCCTAAATAGAGTAACTTTTACTACCTTTGTGCACCCTGCAAATCTACGGGCCAACATGTTGCAGCGGACGGGCAGCGCCCGACGCTCCCTCTCGATGTCCATGTTGTCACAGAGATCCTCGGTGACCCAATGACCCAGATATTTAAAGTATTTGACTCTGTTTAGATGGGTGCCACATAAAGAAACAGGTGGCAGAGTCTCATACGTTTTAGCACCGGCCTTGAACACTAAAAATTTGCTCTTCTTGGCGATGTATCTAAGCCCGTGGGCCTCCGCATATTTCTCACAGACATCGATCAGGTTTTGCAAACCCCCGAGAGATGGCGCCAGCAACACCATATCGTCTGCATAGCTGAAGTTGTTCATGCAAACACCATCAACCGAGCATCCAACATTGGCGCCGCTTAGCTTAGCAATGAGTTCGTTGACGTAGAGGTTGAATAACCGGGGAGACGTAATCCCTCCCTGTCTCACCCCACACTCCAACTTGTACTCCTCCGAATACTCGCCAGCCCATCTCACGCTGTTCTTCTGACTATGGTTATTATTATTCTTAATTGGGCTATTAATGTGCCGCGTCGACCAGATTTGATCTATTGTGGCAGCCCTTTATAATTTATTACTGAACCCCGCTGCATCTAGAAATTCCCAGATTCTTTGGGCTGTAATGTGTTGTACCTCATCGGGTTGCAGTACAGTGCATGTCGCCCTAGGTGGGTACTTCTTTTATGCATTAGTGGTCCCCAGGAGCAGAGGATGTGCAAGGCCGTTTTTTCTTCGTCCTGGCAGAACCTGCATACTAAGTCCTGTTTCTCACCCATAAGTATTCTAGTCACTGCACAGGTTTTGTGTCTTTTGAGCCCTAGCAGCTCTTTAGAGGTTTTGTTGTCGAACCCTTTGATTAGAGCTTTCGAGTGTGCTTGTCCTTTGACGAGCTTCCACCATGCGTTTGCTCTCGTTTTTTCCAAGTTATTTAACAGAGAATATGCCTCCTGTTTGGTGATTCCACAGAACGGTTCTGGGCCGACCAGGGGTGGTGTCCGCGCCTTTTCTGGCAAGTTCATCCGCTATTTCGTTTCCGTCAATGTCGGAGTGTCCTCATACCCATCTAAGTGTAACTTTGTTGGAGTTATCTAGTGCATAAAGGTTATTTTTGCAATTTTGGACTAGTTTTGAGTTTGACTCTAAAGATTCTAGTTCCAGCAGAGCAGCTTGGCTGTCTGAGTTGATGTAGATATGCTGGTGTCTTAGGTTTCTATCCAGGTTGATTTCCGCACATTTGTTGTTGGCGATGACTTCAGCCTGGAATATTGAGGCCATTTTGCCCATGCTGACGCTAGCTCTGTGGTTGGGCCTCTCACCATAGATCCCACATCCTACTTCGTTACCTTTTTTCGATCCATCCGTGTACCATATGTGGCTACCCTCTTCGGCATACATTTGGTCTTTGGTCCATTTGTCTCTAGGAGATATTTTCACTTTGTACAGTTTGGTGAAATTACATATGGTGTGCATGTCATCGGTAGGCATGCTAAGGGTTTCGTTCGCAAAATCCCAGGCCTTAAATTTGGTTAGTGCTTGAGAGCGCCATTTTGGCCTATTTAGCGTGCATATTCTGTAGACGCACTGCTTGGCCTCCTTTTTACCTTGCAGGTGGAGTGGTGTTAAGTCAAGCAGTGCATCCAGGGCCGCTCCCGGTGTCGAGGAGAAGGCCCCTGTTACCGTTAGGCAAGCCGTGTGTTGCAGGCTGTTTAAGGTGTCGATAGCTGTCTTTTGGCTGACCTTGTTACACCAGTGTTGGTATTGCCATACAGAGGCGAAATGCTGCCGGCGTCTACGGTACCATGTCACGGAGGATTGGTTATTTTAGTATGTATGTATTTATTCAAGATTTTTTTTGGTTTGAATTTGTTGTTTCCTGTATAAATATATAAGTATCGGAACGAGAAGGGACTTAGGTATACTTATGTCCTTAATTATATCATTGTTCTTTTCTGAATCATTTCAAAGCCAGTGGTTTCATTCATTTCAGTCCAAATCATTAATCGGAATCAAACTTCCAATAATTATTCATTGACGCGATGAAAATAAGTGAAATACTTCCCAGCGATCCCGGCTTTGTTGTATTTTTTTATACCACGACGGTGACAAACAAGCACACGGCCCGCCTGATAGTAAGCAGTTACCTTAGCCTATGGACGCCTGCAACCCCAGAGGATTCACATGTGCGTTGCCTACCATTTAGGAGACCCTATACACTCCTTTTTTAAAGAACCTCATATTGTAGCACACTGGGAAACCCTCGGCAGGGAGTTTATATTATTATTAGAGAACATTGATATAAAGAAAACAGTATTTCTTAGAAAATCAAGCATATTACCTACAAATAAGGTTAGAATCCCAAAAATTATAATGGTTTCTTCTTTCTTTTGTTTTTGAACCATTACACAAGTTTACAGATCTATACTAGCGACCCGTCCCGGCTTCGCATGGGATAAACAATGGTTATTATGGGTTATCCCTAAGAGATGGACATATACCATCATGAATTTTTTTGTAGACCTTTTTAACGTGTACAATACTGTACTACATTATTTTGATCTATCTCGTAGGGTTCAGCCAGCGTTTGCAATTGAATCGCGAAAATGTGTTTATTTACGACATCACATTAGAAACCTCTAAAATTATCAGATCTCTGCTATATTATGCATATACTTACTATACATATAAACATCTAAGCATACTCGTACATAGGGACAGACAGCGGAAAGCGACTTTATTTTATACTGTGTAGTGATGGTGTGCGTATTCGACATATGAAAATAATTGATAACTCTGATGTATGTATGTACCTATTATTATGAGCTTTCAATGAACAAGAATGTGCGAAATTAAAAAACCGACATATAAAAAGGACATACAAGATTGGAGGTGAAATAATGCGGTCAAAATACAATACGGGAAAGTGTTGAAGCCCAGGAAACATTGTTTACTTAAATCATAAGGCCAGTCGAGGAAAACCAGTCTACCAGAAAATACAACTACCTATTCAGTTTAGAATAGAACAGGATTAGCTGCATAGTCTGTATGAATAAGAGCATGCATATTACTCAATAATACTCCTAATTATTATTATCTCCCGTCATCACTCGTTTTAAGACTATTCTAGGTACATTATTGTACGAAGTATATAATTCATCATCATCATCATCATATCAGCCGAAAGACGTCCACTGCCGAACATAGGCCTCCCCCAAAGAGTGCCACAATGACCGGTCCTGCGCCACCCGCATTCAGCGGACTCTCGTGACCTTTACCAGGTCATCAGTCCACCTTGTGGGGGTCTACCCACGCTGCGCCTTCCGGTTCGTGGTCGCCACTCGAGAAGTGTATAATTAATTAATTAATAAACGCACGTGAGTTTTTGGTGTTTATCTATTTATTGATTAGACAGCTTATACAGGATGATTCATGAGACGTGAGCAGGAATAACCCTACACACTTAGTTAACGATAATGAATCGACCGCCATCATGTTTAAATGAAACAATAACGCCTTTCAATTTTTTTTAACCTTTATGTTTCGTAGAAATTTTATTCTCTGTAATCATGGTCACCCCACATAAACAAATCAATAAAGATAAAACCTCTTTGACAATCATGACAGCCATTTGATTATGAAAAATTAAAAAAAAAAATTAAGTGAAATACGATGTTTCAAAAGTAACCAGACATCAATTTGACACATATCACAGAAAAACAAGAGAATATCAGTACTCGACGGAGTATTCTAATTGTAGAGTGACCATGCGTGTCGTAAATAATTTCAAACGTTTTATTTTTATTTAAAAAAAATTTTTTGCGCTTATCACACTAATACTGATATCAAACAATAGCTTATTTTTAACTGAATCCGTAGCGTTAAGCCTGCTCACGTCTCATGAATCACCCTGTATAGTAACATGATTGGAAACATTACAGATTTGATAAAAATGGTAGCGTAGCGGAGTTCTTGTGGTGCTTGTTAAACTTGATTTTTACCAAGTTTTTACTGCTTTCTTGCTTTGTGACAATATTGAGCACCATCCTATATGCACCAAACGTTCTTGGACTTCATTGGACAACCGTTTTCGATTTAATTATTCGATTTAAACTGAAAAAAAGACTGAAATTCAATACAAAACTCTGTATAACATCAAAGCTACATTTATCACGCAAAATTTATTATACCTGCAGTAAGTACCTACATTAACATCTTAGCTACGCTTTCTTAGTACGTTTATTGAACGGCGATGGCGGATATTACATTATCCATACTAATATTATAAATGAGAAAGTGTGTGTGTTTGTTTGTTTGTTTGTCCGTCTTTCACGGCAAAACGGGGCGACGAATTGACGTGATTTTTAAGTGGAGATAGTTGAAGGGATGGAGAGTGACATAGGCTACTTTTTGTCTTTTTCTAACCCCCCACTTCCCTAAAATGTAAATCTCATTTAATTCAATTATTTTGTACTATATTGTAATTTATTATTTATTTCATAAAGTGGACATTAACTTTATATAACATTAACTGTACATGTAACTATTAACTATCTGATGTATTTTATCTTACAAGCGTTTTGGTGTCTACTGTAAGCCTATAAGATTTATTTTTACAAATAAACAAATAAATAAAAATGGGGGGTGGAAGTTTGTATGGAGCATTACGGGGGGCAAAGGGGAACCGTGTTACCCCGAATTTAACGCGAGCGAAGCCGCGGGCAAAAGCTAGTAAATAATAAAAAACACTACCTGAAACTTAGAAAACAAAGTAAACAAAACTAACTTTTTTAAATTAAAAAGTTACATGCCACAGATAAAACACAACGTTTTAATTATTCACAGACAGATGTTGCTAACCCGCAATGTTTCAAATTTGCCGCGCTTTTCTACTGACAGATATGGTTTGCCAAGCTATATTTACAATATAAGTAGGATTTTTTTTCCTTTTCTGCCTGGAACATATGAATTACTCCCCGAATGTAACCTCACATAAACTACAAGTCGAGAGTCTTAACTAGTCTCTCTTCCTGACTGAGACATAAGGCTCTGCTTATCTAGGGTTGCCATACCTTATACATTTTCCCGATAAAGTACTAAAAATAATGGCTTGTTAGGTACATTTAGCAGAAAAAAAGAACGCTTTCAGCTGCACAACTGTTTTAATGAGGTACTTGACGATACATTAACTGTGATTTTGCGACCAGTGCAAGAATGACGAATAGTGTTACAAAAATTATAAAAGTTTAGTCAAAATATTAACTCACTTTATTGTCATTTTAAAACGCCATCATTATAGTAGTTTATGTGACTGCTACATAATGCCTGTTTATGTACAGTTACATACACTGCTTTATCTACGGAAATATTATAAATCCTCAGTGACGTATTCAGGAACCATTAGCATGACCGCCATTGCACCGCCATGTTCAACTAAATTGTGGACGTCCTCTTCCTGACCACCCGCACAATTCATAGCCAACTGTTATGTACTTATGAATTTTCAGACAATATTGTAATGTTCGAAATTTGAATGTAATTAAAATAGCGGTCATCGATACTCTAAAGTAAACTTTACGATGCACCATACATACAGGTTTCTTAATATACGCAATTAGCTTATAATGTCTGAAGATGTTTTAGGGAATTTACGATAATGGACGAAGATAAAAAAGTCTTTAAGCCACTATTTGTAGTCCGTATCAACTTTATGTATTACGAGTAAGTATATGAGTATATGAGAGTAATAACTACTACATATGCTTAATAAAAAATGATAGGTTAAAAAAAGAGTTGAAAACTTTTATTTGGCAACCCTAATGGCTTATCGCAAGAAACGTTAGAACCCATGTGGGCCCTTAAGCTGTTTTTGTGAGCGATATCGATCTTGCCGCCCGACTGAGCTGAGCGCCTAATCGCCGTAATAACCAGTTATTAATTGTTACTCGCATTCAAACATCGTGGTTCTCGTTACGGTTGTACGGCGAAAAAATTAAAAGGTCAGTATATGTATTTAGTTGATTCTTATTTAGCATTAATGTTATTGCAATAAGCAATACGCAGGTGGACTAGCAGTGAGGCGTGTTTTGATTCTTAAGATCGCTGGTTTGAGTTCGAAAAGTTTGAAACTTATGTACTTGCGAATTATACCAAATGCTATTCGGGAAGGATATCATCGTGAGAAAACCTGACCTAATCCCATTAAGGCCGAGTTTCTTCTGGTTTGAAAGATCAGATAACAGTCGCTTTCGTAAAAAAATGTGCCTACTATTGTTGGACCGTTCATAGAATCAAATTCCTGTCGTCTTTCCTTGTTTTTAGACAATTAATCATTTTTCCTACATCATTATCAAGAAGAGAGTCAAATAACTTCGGTTTGCTTTCGGATATTTCTGACATTTGTCCGGCGAATTGAAGAATACTTAAAGTAAGGTAAGTGGTTTTTATATCTCCCTAAGCCGCAGTACAGTCACCATCAAATATATCGGTGCGGCCAAGGTACTCAAAAATATTTGAACATGCACTTTATCATCTTGACAATAGAGGCGTTGTTCAGATATTTGTGACCACCTTGGCCGCTCCGATATATCTGATGGCGACTGTACAAACTATACCGCCATTACTGCTCACGCCTATTCTTGGGATTAGAAAAGATGCTCAAAATATGTCGCGCGTTGAGACTTCAATATATGAGTTAAATATTTGAGGTATTTGTTATTAGTATATTACTCAGACATTTTCTAGAAGGAGAGTTTTAGTTTAAAGAACACAGTGTTACATGTATGCGAGCCAATAAGGGCCGGCACTAATATTCGCGCAAGTTCGACAGCGGACTTCCACTCCGCTGGGCCCTGATTGCCCTCTGTCTTTTCATGTTCGGACGCCACACGAGTGAAGAAATACCAGTCCAGAGTAACAAAAACATTCAACCATAGATATACGTCCGAGTGCTCGATATGTTACTCAATGGTTGACACTACCGACACACAATAACAATAAAATCAATAATATATTCAAATATATTGTTTGCGTCTACGGAAATTGTACGGGAGACTGCATTGGGGTATATATTCGGAGGCCCGATTATCAGCGGTCAACTAACGACCCCGTCGCACCCCATTAGATGTAACTTCGCGAACGTTATTCCTAGTGCTAGTTCTCAACTGCTTGACGATGAGATTCAAACCCAACTTACGTGGTTTTGGCAGCTTGAGTAAGTTTGCCCTAAAAACTCATTATTCTGCCGAGAAGTGAAAGCCGAGTTATGTGAAAATCATGTTACTGAAACCATGACTAGGCTTGAAAACTGACAGTTCTGCGTACGGCTACTATTGAAAGAAGACCCGAGAGTTTTAGGAAATTCTATTAACCATCTAGGCAGTGTTTCTTTTAACTAGAGCGTAGAATCGAATCACGTACAAAATTCAGAGACATAAAGAATGAATGGCAGAATACGAGTCACTCAACCACATGAGTAAGTGTCAAGCATCTGGATTAGAGCGACAAGCGTAACACATTCCTCATCATGGTGTTTTAATGGAAAATCGCAGTAGTACAAAATTGAGAGTAGTATTTAATGCGACCGCTCCCACTAGCTCTGGGGTGTCTCTAAACAAGATTCAGATGGTACGGCCTACTGTTGCACGATGACTTTCTGTCTATACTGCTTCGTTTCAGATAGCATACGTACATTATTTCAGCAGACTTCAAGAAAATGTATAGGTAGGCAGTCGTTCATCCCGATGATAGATATTTGAGTGGATTGTTTGGCGGTATGACGCATCTAAACCTCTGAAGATTTATGAGTTAAATACGGTTACGTATGGGACTGCCAGCGCGCCTTTTCTTGCAACGTGATGTTTAATGGGGATGATATGCAGCAGGTGCTCATGATCAAAAATAAAGACTCTTCTATCTCTCTATAAATGTATGAATTTGAGGAAGTCAAATGAAACCGCAGCTTATTATCGAATACGACTCCTCTCGGTTAGATCTGAATATAGGCACTGAGCCTAGTAAAACCTTGGGTCTCAGCTGGCAGCTAGGGTCTGCTGAATTGTGCTTCCCGGTTGGTAATTGCTTACTCGTTGCCAATAACAAACGAGATTTGCGGTCAGCAGTGGCACAGATATTCGATCCTACTGGTGTACTGGCTCCTTTCGTTTTTGCTGCAAAACTTATGGTTACAGAAACATTCATGGGATCAGACGCTATCTCCTGAGATTGGCAAGATTTGGGAGAATATTGCATGTGACTAAACTTGTTTAAATGATATCCGTGACCGCGTTTGGTTTTATGCCATTTATATGAAGGAGTTGAATGCCATATTTTTAATGTTGCGTCCGAGCGCGCGTATTGGGCATGTACACGTATACCTGTGCATCGCCGACGGGTAAGCCATTAAACCAAAGACGATTCTGACACTCGAAATTTCCGGTACATTAGCTGGCGTTAGGTTATAAATATGAAAAGGTGCAGACTCTCTTAGGACTAGAATCAATAGCACCATATTCTGGACAGATTACACAATTGTGTTAGGATGGTTGCGCACGCTCCTAAGTAAGTTACAACCGTTTGTTCGCAACCGTGTAGCCGAAATCTTGGAGAAGACTGGAAACTGTACATGGCGACATGTGCCAACTCACGAGAACCCTGCTAACCATATCTATCGCTAAGTCCCTGCCTCCTTCAGTCTTTTGATATATAGTGGTCTGGTCCTACCTTTCTGAGGCAGGACAAATCGTAGTGGCCCGCGAGCCAGGTAGTACCAGCAACCTTACTCGAAACTCGGCCTGAAGTTGCACTCCACGTAACTATTACAAACCGTCCAGTCGAGGACAACAAAAACGGGTTTATTTAATTTTCCCGGTAATATAACTTAGCGCGTTAGTCGAGCGGTCGCATATGCTCTGAGTTTGTATAGAAAGCAAGTCCCGTCGACAACTTACACAGCGAATTTCAAAAAACGCATTAAATATAGTCATTTAAACATCCCAGGTAGAATCATTCCCTGAGTACGAATTGTTATTAAACGGTCAGCACCTTTCAAAGAAAAGCCCTTTGATTAAACTACACCTGTGATAGTTGGCACACATTGCTTACTAAAATCAAGTCGATTTGTAATGAATTTACTTAGCAGCACATATCTGTTATGTTTACTTATTTCGTTAGTTAGTAATTATAAGTACATATAGTTACCAAGTTTCTAGCATTGTAGGCGATTTGGTACTTTACTGTAAGCCTATTAATGTGATGTAATGGATAAAATAAAATAAAATAAACGCATTTCTGGATGAGAACAAAATGATGCGTGTAGGCGGTCGTCTCGATAACTCTAATTTTTCATTTAAGAAAAAGCATCCGATTAACCCGCAAAACGACCGCTCGTGACGATCTAGGTTTGCGGTGCGTATTAGATTTTTGCCATTATCTATGCAGTAAAAAATTGTAAGTGATAGCCGACAAGTAGGTACCTGCACCACTGAGTACTACTGTGTAACTCCACACAGTAATGCTCAATGAATTGTTTCTCTGATTACGTTGCTTTATTCCTGTGTCTGTCTTTCATGTTCGGCCCAACGGACGTCTGTCTTTTGTTATATTGCGGGGTTAATGTAGCTCCTCGCCCTATTCGCCCCGGTTCCGGTAAGGGCAAATAGTGGTCAGAAAAAACGCATTCTGTCGGCTAGATCTATGAATTATGGTGTCATAAATACAAGAAATAACTATGGTTTTGTTAGAACGAAAATTGTGGTTTTGATATTTATGAGTGACTTAGAAATATTAAGCTTTTGGTATCGACAAAGAAAAGAAAAAGGACAGTGTATCTTTAGCGTTTCTTAAGGTTAAGTGTAAAATAATAAATATTAGTAAAATAATCTCCTTTGGTCATCATAATGACATCTAAACAGATGTGACAGTTTACATCAAAAGGTCCAGCGCCGGCGCTCACGCTTTTGTTGCTCAAATATAATTTTGAATCTGTACCTGCAATGCATGACGCAAGCGCCTTCCGCTAAACGGGACCTTTTCATGTAGACTCTCACAAATTTAACTTGATAAGGATAACCAATTCATTACAAGAAAAGAATAATCTGAATATGCGAACCGTGATCTTGTAGAGGTTCACTTCTGTTCAATATTTAAGTAAAATGGAGCCAATAATAGATTATTTAATATTCTTCCAGAAGGCCTCCTAAAACTAAGATCACTCGCTAAAAGACCTGTTTCCAACGAATTACAAAAAACATTGAAATCAGTTCAACCGTTTTAGCGTTACGGATAGATAGACACACATAACGAACAAACTTATAACACTACTTTTATGCCTCGAGGGTTAACAAAAGAAAAAAAATGTTTCACTTACCTTATCAGTTATCACAATGCGCCGTATTAAACAAAACGCCTAACACTACTTTCTGATGTGCCTGGCTCTCAGAAGGTTAAATCATCAAATAAAATTAGTTTTACACAATCAGACAAAAAATCCTCAAACTACTCTATTTCCATCCCCAAGAACCTTTTAACGTCTGCCAATAAATAACTCATGGGAAATAATTGAAGGCGTATTGCCAGTGGAAGGGAAGATAATAGGGTATTACCTAAAGTCTGCCGTCGATTAAAGGATTATTGTATCATTCCCGGCGCGCGCCAGAAATGGAACTTTTGCACTGAGATACAGAAATATTGGGTGCTTTATTACTTGTGCAAGGTGTTTTCTCGAAATGTATTCTTAATTGATTATCTTTTCGTCTTAAGTAGTTCACGGTTTCATCCCAAAAAGCGCCATCTAGCGAGTTATTACTTACTTATTCGATACTGTTCTTAGCAGTATCGAACAATAGTTAGTAGCATGCATCCTTTGACAAAAACAGCGATCGAATCGGACAAGCGTTAAATAGTTTGTATGTACAAACGCACGAACAACCAGCCTCCCACCCTAACCCTAAACCCATATACAATATATGCATCTTCGTTCTGTCATTGTGTACAATAAAAACTATACTTACCTGAGCCTGAGCCTGAGTACTCGACTGATAAGTTCCTCATTATGTCACGATTATATAAAATACTATTTTCAAACGACTGTTTTCACTGACCACTAATTTTCGTAAAGTTAGACCGGGCACAGGCACTGCAGCACTCAACTGGCAGCAACTACGAGTAGTTATGAGTAACGAACACTGCATACAAACAAAATTCAAACAACGCGAATTCGTAGTTTAAAGGCACAACTTGTTCTGTTATGCGACCTCTGGACACTTCGCGCCCACCTATAATGATGCAGCATTTGTATCAAAACCATAGCAAAATATGTTAGACGGAGAGCTAGCCACGTCAGATATGGCATAATAATGAGAGCGACGAAACCCCTCTCGTTAGCTTGGTATACTATGCTTATTTCTAGATCCGGACATCTGGCAGCTGTAAAGTGGTGGAGGTCAAAGAACCACTAATGCTAGAGTTCTGGTTTTAATGCGGTATTATGAGAAATTATATAAATAAGTAATTAGATTATTTATTTCCAAAACTTTGTGATATGGGAAAGTAGTTCAAAACGACGTATAATGTAATTTATAGTTTTTCGCCTACTGTTTCTGTTTCCGAAATAATACGCAATGAAGATAAGATAACATTACAATAAACAATAAAACTAGACCTAAAATAAAAATTAAATGCTAAAAATTAAAAATACGCAATGTATTTTGTTCTAATGTTAAAATATAGGCCCCGTCCTCTATAAATAAGACAACTTCGGCAGTTTTTAACAATTTTCGTATTACTTTTTTCCAACAAAAATTTTGCTAGTCTATCACTCTGACCTCCACCCATTAAAAGCTGCCAGATTCTCGGATCTAGCAATAAGGATAGTATTGCAATCTTACTAGACGGATTTCGTTGCTTTTATTATTGTGTCATATCTGACATGGCCAGCTCTTAGTCCATGATGAGCTTTTAAAATTCGTATCGGCCTCCAGGTATACTGCCAATGCTCTTAAAATATGTGCATTTTTATCAAAAGTTGGACTCCTGGCTACCGCAAACTGGCTTCTGTGAAAGTTTATCTCATAACAACACTTACTTTACAGCAAATAAGTTTTTTATGACCAAAGTATGATGCAACTTGGCATCATTGCTCTGTGCGTGATTGTATGTACCGACCTGGCGGCCATGGGTCTTAGGCTCCAGGCAAAGGTCCGGTACCCGGTCCAGTTGGCTTGCCTGATTCGGTTCCCCGATCGGATAAACTCCGCACACAGCCAGTTATATAAATATACTATACTAGGACAATCTTACACAAATCGACCTAGGCCCACGGTAAGCTCAATAAGGCTTGTGTTATGGGTACTAGACGACGATATATATAATAGATAAATATGGATAAATACTTAAATACATAGAAAACATCCATATCTCAGGAACAAATATCTGTGATAAATACACAAATACCCCTGACCCCTGACCCTGACCAGGATTCGAACCCGGGACCTCCTGCTTCGTAGGCAGAGTCACTATCGACTAGGCTAGAAGGCCGTTAAAGATTTATATTTAAAGATTTAGAAGTTATTTATATTTGTTTCCATTTTGCCCAGACGTATGCCTGACGTTAGATTTGGAAACCAAACAAGTAGAACCGTGTTTGTGCGGGACTCTAGTATTTAGTATGACACCTGCGTTTTCAGATGACCTGATTCGGCAACCGTATCCGACAACCCGACACGAAATCCGCACGCTTGCTTTGAGCCTTAACCTATATTAGTTATGTGTCGGGTTAAATGTGTGAATTTTATTGTCAAAATACGAAAAAAATGTCCCATGTGTATAAAGTAATATAAACGGTCCGATAGAGAGCATAATGTAGGCGGTGACTCACTCGCACTCGTTACAAAATTGTCACATTTGATACATATTGACATATCGAATGTCATTAGACGTCATTACCTCCTTAGTCAAAACGAGACACAGTCCCCTAGATAACCTTCTGTGTCGGCCTCACTTTGTGACAGAAGAATTAGATCCACTTCATATAAATCCATCGCTTCAACTCACATCAACTGCATCGCTTGCTTTTTTCCCCACCGCGCCGCCTGGAACTAATGAATAGTATCTATGATAATAATGTCTACTCATGTGTAACTGTCCAACCTTTGTTTAAGTTCTAGTTTTATAATAATCTTGTCTCTCTGTACCTCTAATTGTTGTTTTGTAAATTTTATTTCGGTTGGCTAGACTTCAGTGTAAAGACCTCGAAGTACGTCTAAAAACAACCTAGCATTACTCAAAGCATTAGCCAAGATAGGTCAGACTTGGGTATTACTTAATAATAATACTTAAGAGTCTTAAAGTTTCAGAGGTCCCGAGGTCTAATAAACCTTTCACAAGATAACGTTACCGACAAATCACAATTACTTGGAATTTTGGAAGAATATCGTCGCTTTTTCCGATGGGTCGGAAATAGCATTCGGATCACCTGCCGCATGTACAATCCTCGATGATAAATAATTCACGTTTTGCGCTAGAACGTCACGGTTGGAGGCATAAGAGCCGGCTGCCAGCGGAAAAAAAGAGATTTTTCAATTTTAATAAACAAAAAAAATATAATATAGTCTGGCTAACCAAAAAGTGCAGTAACAGTAGAAGTAATAAGCTATACTTACCTTTTTTAGTGGTGAGGGTACTTGTGAAAGAAAAGAACAGTATGATTCTCTCTGTCTATGCTTGAAGTGAAACAAACCCTGGCCAAACTATATCTATTTACTAGTGTAGAAACAAGTGATTTTCGAACGTGTGTATAGATTATTTTAAGCCGACATAAAGAAGCCCCACTTAAAGAACTACTTTCTGAGCATAGGTAACTACGCTTTGTAAAATGAATAAAATATGGATAAGTTACATAAGATTACAATGCAATGCGTTAAGGGTGCCAATAGACGCTGTAGGATCGCTGACATACTGGATCCAAAGATATTTCCAGTAGCAGTAGTTTTGGATTTTGGACTAATACGTTCTATGATACGTTATATTACTTAATAAGTCTAAAAATAATTAATTTTCATTTAATTTCTTGTTATTAATTATTGTGGTTTTGTTTTCCTGTTATGCGGTTGTTTCTAAGTTTAGGGTCAGTGTATGTTTAAGGTAGTTTTAAGTAGACATTTGTTTTTTGTATTTATGACATTCATATTTTGACTTTTTATTAGTGACATTATAATGATGAGAATAAATGATTTAATAAAAAAGATCATTAAAATATTTAAAAAGATCGGTATGCCTTTCATCAATAAATACCCAACCCTATGTTATTTTAATTCAGCAGATATGCCGAAAAAGGTGGGATTAGGTAGCTGAGATTTCAAGCTTAATGGAACTATAACGGGTATTTTGTTTGTGAGTACACTGGGATCAGTTTTAGAATTCGACGACCGACGATTTAGAGTGAGTACAGTCACTTGAAGGGGGGTCCAAAAACCTCAAAATTTTCTTTAATTTCATAGTTTTTCGCTCAGAAACTCTCACAAGAAAAATCTTAAATTATATCATATGTGTTCCACGTAAAAAGTACATAACTGCTGGACTCTTTTCTCCAAAATTATCGTTTGCTAAGAAACATCGCACAGCTTTCGCCTATAACTTGTGCCAATTTATCCCGTCAGCTCACAAATTATATCGGAACCGACTCTGCCATCCTATCAAAGACAAGCATTGAAATACCTCTTCTATACATATAATAAAGCTGAAGAGGGTCAAAAGTCTGTACATGGAAGATAATCGAAAAAAAATTGGCTGGGGATACTTAGAATCGATAACAGAACACGTTACAACAATTTTTAGAATTTTTGTCTGTTTGTCTGTTTATCTGTTTGTCTGTTTATTTGACCGCGCATCACGTGAAAATGGCTGAACAGATTTTAATGAAATTTTGTAAAGAGATAGTTTGAGTCCCGGGAAAGGATAATATATAGTTTTAATCCCGAAAATCAACCCTGGTGGGGGTGAAAATGGGGTTGAAAGTTTGTATGGAGAATTTTTAACTGCTGAAACGATTTAGATAGAAATGAGTATGGAGATAATTTGAGTCTCGAGAAACGTCAAAGGATAGTTTTCAAACCATTGTGGGGGTGAAAAGGGGGTTGGAAGTTGGTATGAGGATTTTTTTACCGCTGAACTGATTTAGATGGAAATGTGTATAGAGATAGTATGGGTCTCGAGAAAGGACAAAGGATAGTTTTTACCCCAAAATCAACCCTAAAGGGGTGAAAAGGGAATTGGAAATTTGTATAGGGAATTATTAACCGCAGAATCGATTTAGATAAGATTTGGTATGGAGATAATTTGAGCTCTGGAAAAGGAAATGAAATAGTTTTATCTCGGAAATTATCCCTTAAGCGGATGCAAAAGGTGTGGAAGTTTACATGGGGAAGAAACAACCAATAACCGCTGTACGTATTTAGATGAAATTCCGTATTGAAATAATTTGTAATTTTTTGATCAAGGTGTTCATATTTATAACATGTTACCCGTCGATGCTTTAAATTTACCTTTACCCGCTCTTAAGAAATATTTGAAAATGTCATGAATGTCAAAGGGTTATTCCAGGTTTGAGGACTATATATAACGGACAAAGATGCATGGCCCAAACCAAAAAACTACTACAAAATCATCTAATTTTTATAGGACACCGTTTAGGTGGGAAAACATATCAAACGTTTTGTGAAGCAGTCAGATTAGTATTTATTTTTCTTTATAATTAAACAATGGGTACATTATCTGTCTCTCAAGCTGTTTTGATAATATATGTCTTCTTGAAGAACTACGCATTATTTTGTATCTTTAAGATATAATAATGTATTACTTACTGTTTTGAAAAAAATAAGTCCCGTCGAGTTTCTTTCCGGTCATAAATGTCATAATAATTCTTGGGCCAGAGGTGTAGGGTTAGAACCAGTGGTGGTTTTGGAACGAAGTTCCTTATCAGACGGATCGCGGATGGGAGGCTAGGCGAAAAAAAGTCACGTGACCGTGACATACGGACGGACAGACAGACAGACAGACAGACAGACAGACAGACATGACGAATCCATAAGGGTTCCGTTTTTTGCCATTTGGCTACGGAACCCTAAAACTGGCATGATTTTCAAAAATTTAAAAAATTTAAATAATTAAAGAATTTGAAAAATTTCAAAAAGTTCAATAATTTCAACAATTTCAACGATTTCAAAAATTAAAAAAAAATACAAAACCAAATTAAATTTCCAAAAAAAAACTTCAAAAATGAAATAAAATTAAATAACATAACTTCGTTCCAATCGCGTGTTCCACGACACTCACGTATTTTATTTTTCTCTGACGTTCATTAGTGCATTGTAATGTGCTTACATTGAAGAATAAATATCTTGATTTATCTGTGACAGTGTGGTAAAAACGTATGAAAATTCATTACCCCCGACCGCCGGCACTCCCCCCCCCCCCCCTGGATTTTTAATATGTGTGTAGGTAAAGCAGTGTATGCTTCTCTACATAATTAGGCCTTATTACGTAACAGTTACATAAACTACTATTTATCTCTTTTTAGGGTTCCGTAGTCAACTAGGAACCCTTATAGTTTCGCCATGTCCGTCCGTCTGTCCGCGGTCTAGCTCAGTTACCGTTCGCACTAGAAAGCTGAATTTTGATAACTTTCAATAAAAACTATATTGAATAAAAGCGGTTCAGCCGTTTTTGAATTATCAGTCAAAACCGCATAGTGAAAGGAAGTGCCGAATAGTAAAATGACGTAAGCGCCGCCAAATATCCCTTAATAAACGACCTTTTGAACGGATGTTTTGTAACAGGGCGGCCTGTACGAAACTCTACACTGAGCATCGCCCGACATGCTCTTGGCCGGTTCTCATCTCATCATGCTCAAATTCAACGTCTAAAAGGGGGGGAGGGGTAGCCACTACACTCGATTGAGTTAAATTTGCATGGGTCATGGACCCCGTCCTCCCTCCAAGTGCACCTCAAATAGAAAAAAATCATTTCTGCATTTGTGACACCCCCCCCTCCCCAATTTCAACTGCGCCTGTTCTTACCTTTCATGCTTAGACTGATTTGACGGGAGGATCGATTTGGATGATATTTGCCGTGGACATGAACCTATAAATACAAAAGTGGTCCTGTATCGTCCGATATACACCTACTACTCTATGTCGTTTAAATTATGCCAAAAAAAAAAATATATGATAAAAAAAGTATTCATTTTTGAGTGTAGTTTCATTTAGTGGTAATTGTAAAATATTTTATTATTATTAGGACTACTGTCCTCTAGCGTCATCTGTCAAATTTACTTCAAGTTCCGCCTCCAGGGTAGCCAGAGATAAATTAGGGGTGAATTAGCCGCTTACTGACACAGACCGAATTCCACGCAGGCGGAGCCGCGGGCACAGCTAGTAGAAGAATAAAGCGAAACGACACTTCAAAATTTCTTAGGTTGCTATTGGATAATTAATTCCAAATAAAGAAAGAAGAAGAATTAATACAACATAGATTTTCGAGTAAATTGCATCGAGCAAAAAAAAGTTTGAGATTGGTGCATTAAGACTGCTTTTGTCAAAAAATCTAAATAAGTATCCACTGACCTACACAGATCCTATTTTCAACCGACTTCAAGATTTCGAAGGAGGTTATCAATTCGTCGGGATCTTTGTTTTTTTTTTGCAATTTTTTTTAAATGTATGTTCACCGATTATTCGAAGACGGCTAGACCGATTTGGAAAATTCTTTTTTTGTTTGAAAAAGTACAGTTGGTCCCATTGTCATCAGGTCAAGATCTGATGAAGGGATCCTGGAGAAATCGAGGGAACTCTTCAACTATACTAAAGAGCTCAAAGAGGACCCAGTGTATTGACGATGAGGGACCTTCTTGTTCCTTTAGAAATCAACACAGTGAATCCTCCTTTTTGTAAAGGGTCGGCAACGCGCATGTGACTCCTTTGGAGTTGCAGGCGTCCATAGGTTACGGTAGCTGCTTACCATCAGGCGGGCCGTATGCTTGTTTGCCACCGTCATGGTATTAAAAAAAAACCAACTATTATAGGCAAACCTATAATTATTTCAGTATTTTTTACAGTAGCTCGAGCATTTGCTTTTGAAAAGATGAAGGCTATACAGAAAAAAAAACTTTTTTGTAACAACAACCAATTATGTCTCAACTGATATATCTTGATCCAAGATATATTTACTTTAATCTAAGATATTCTGACCAACGGTTCAAGAATGTTGAATTCTCAGAATTCAAGAATGAGTATTGTGATAAAAAAATTGTTACTAGGTTCAAGATATACATCTTGAATCAAAGTAAAGTCGGAAGTCTTTTTTGTTTAACATTATAAATTACAATTTAGGTGGTCGGGTTACTTAAAAACTAATCATTTAGAATTTCCTAATACTTTGGCAACATTATGTAGAGTTGCAACCGTTGCATTTTAACAAAGTTACTATGAAATATAAAGCAAAATTTTCCCTTCTTAATAAATACCTGCAGTCAGAGTAAACGCGTGCATTTGTTTATAAGAAAATCGAGTACGTACATCCAATCGACAAGATGTATTGATAAATGGATGTTTTTGACCCTTACACAGAAAAACTTAAGCACGATCGAGCGTAAAAATAGCCGCCATGTGGGAGTTCCACTTATCACGCTCTCCGCTCCGTTACACGCACGCTTCGCCGGTTTGCCGATATCGTATCTATTTGGCGGTTTTTCTAGTCTCCGTAAAAGTTTTTATATGGAATTGAAAAGTTCATCGTTTTTTTTTTAATGGAAACATTACATTGTTTTTATAAAATGTAGTTTTACCTTTTCACGTGATTATGTAGAAGTAAATATCCCTTTCCGTAAAAGAAATTTCTGCACAACAAATATCAGATCCAAAGTGTTTATAGTATGACAAGGAGTCAACGTAACGTATAACGACAGAGGAAATTAGCACCACTACTACTATATCATTTTTTATTTAGGATATAGATTATAGGTTAACTGTAGGTGAACGTGGCTGTTCCGCAACTCGACATCAATATATTGCGCCTATTTTGCGTGTTTGGAAGCCTAGCAGACCCTTTACGTTACCGAAGACTTCCCAGAGTGTCCTCGGCGAACCAAGATGTTTCGCCCTGTATTCTGCCACCCCCGGACATGTGATGATGACGTGGGCGGCTGTCTCGTCGTCCTCCATGCAGGCTCTGCAGAGGGGACTGTCCGTAACATCTAAAGTGAAAAGATGCTTGTTTAGAAGGGCATGACCAGTTAGTGCTGTGATATTCTCTCAAATCATGATGCTCCAATAAATTTCTATTATATGTACTTTCAAATAAAAACCATTGTATTGGTGCACCTGGCCCTAAAACTGTAAGATAAGGCTCTGATTGTAATGAGAATTACTATCAACAAACTGATTTATGTATCTCAGGAAACATCTATAAAACTTACCGTAAGTACAACATTTACCGAACATTTTGACGTCGACGGAATGTTTGGTGCAACTGATCTTAAAACTGCAATACCTACTCGAATTTCGCAAGAATATTTCTCTCTCTAAATACAGGATGTAACGACAATACTGCTGATCCGTTTAAGGGTATAATTGGTATTTTATTGCGAGTAAGAAAAAGTAGACGAAAATTTTTTTGAACAAAAAAAAAATTTTTTTTGGGTGGGACACGTCGTCTCAGCCGGCCAACCGGATACTAATTATGCCCTTAAAAGGATCACAAGTCTTTTGTTACTCTTTGTAGGCTCGTGCCGCCCACCATTCATAATTTTACCACGCGAAATTAAACCAAATTACTTAGCTAATAGATTACATTTTCCTTTGTTTTAAATTTAAATTAAATAAAAGCAAATGTACCCTACATGACTTACAAAATGGTTTATATTCTTTTGCACTAAATGTACATATTATTGCATATTGGGCAGCACGATAGCAAAACTCGCTCAAGTGCAAAACCGTCTGTCATGTTGGATGTTCCACTTATCACGCTCTACGCTCCATTTCACGCGCACTCTATTCTATATTAAATAAAGAATGATTTTATTGTTACCGATAAAAATCGCATATTTTAAATGCTGTTGTGTTACAGACTCTATTTATAGAGCAGCTATAATTTTATTTGTTTTCATTGTCGTTTCCATAAATAATATAGAAATCGTTCATATAATCTGGACTATATAAAATTATTTGATTTTAATTAATTATTTATGCTTTATAATAACCAGCACTATACTTAATATATGCATTTAGGTATAAGAGATAAACTAGGATCTCGCACTGTCCAGAAATCTAACGAATAAGAATAAAACATAAAAGAAATTAATTAGGTCCTAGTTGATCATAAGAACTCACTTCGCTAGGTCGATTAAGATACTTTGCACGCTTTAAAGATAAAATATAGTTACATTACAAACAACCAGCCAAGAGCATATCGAGCTCAATGTAGGGTTCCGTAGTTGCCGGCCTGTTACAATACATCCATTCAAAAGGTCATTTGTTAAGGGATATTTGGCGTCACTTACGTCATTTTACTATGCGGCACTTACGTCCTTTTAATTTGCGTTTTTGAGCTATAACTCAAAAACACCTCAACCAATTTTATTCAATATAGTTTACATTGAAACTACTTATGGAAACACGGTTCAAAAGTTAAAGTGGGTGACGTCCTGTTTCGAAACTTTCGGTGCTATTATTTACGAAAATGTTAGTCTTATCCAAAAGTTTAGTTTTGAAAAACCCTTACTGTTTTTTAAATACCTATCCAATGATACCCCATATGATAGGGTTGGAGCGAAAAAAAATTCACCCCCCACTTCATGTTACGAAAGGAACCCTAAAAATAATATTTTTTCAGATTTTGTTTTACCACTTTATCGGCGTGATTAAAACACATACTTCCACCAAATTTCAGTTTTCTAGTAGGTACTAACCATCACCGAGCAAAGCCGCGGATAGACGGACCGACGGGCAGACAGACGGACATGACGAAACTATAAGGGTTCTTAGTTTACTACGAAACCCTAATAATAACGGTATCATTCTAGCTTGTGTATGTCTAATATTCGCAATAGAAGGGCGGGGCGCTGACTGACATACAGATGACAAGTCAATTGATATAAGGGAAATAAATCCTTGGCGCGATGAGATGTCAATAAATATCATAGTCCCGTCCCGCTGGCAATATTTTGAGGGTTAAGTTTCGAAAATTCTAAAGTCACTTATTATTGAAGTTGGAAATACAGTGTGTACATGAGAATCCTTCAGTGTGTTTTGTGTCATATTCAATTGGTGCTTTTTTTGTAATTCAATAATTTGAGGTTAACTTTTTTAGCTTGCCATAACTTCAGTAACAGAATATTAGGGTTAAAAAATATAACTGTTTTGTATTTAGAACAGTTTTCTTGTTGTACAAAACCAGTTTGTGTCATTTACGTCGAGTGCAATTTGGTATAGTATGACAACGCTAAAAAACTACGTATAAAAAATTAGAGTTCATAAATTAAGGATTAACTAAATCATCACCTTAAAATATGTCAATAATATCAATATGTGTCAAATTAAGCAATGAAAATTTAAGTTTCTTGGTAATTTCGTTTTTTTAGGCTGTTATCGTTTTAATAAATTATTAAAGTCATCAGAGTTCACATTATAATAATCAAAAAGGGATTTTAAAGTAGATATTTCAATTTGTGTCGCTTTCATCAATGATATTTCGTCAATAATTAAACAGAAACAATATTTGCGTTCAGAGGAAATCTTCCTTCCTAAATATAGCGCGTGACCTTGATGGCACGCCTGTTCCGCGTGCTTCTGTAGTGACCACTAGAAGTAGACCCCCGGCTCGCTTCTTAACAAGCCAAACCATGGGTCAACCAGGCGCTGGCATCTTAGCAGTTACGATGTAGGTACTTGCTCACGGAGGCACGCGCGGGGTGATAAAGCTGACCTACTCGACAAACGAACTGAGCGGAGGAGCGGAGCGCGGGAAGCCGGCGACGGGGCAATGAACTCGTGCGTGTCTCGCCCACATGTACCTTTTAAGCGGTAGCTTACCGCTTTGTTTGTGTTTTGACTAGACTGTTGAGTATATTTTCGAAGATTTCAAGCATCGTGGATTATGGGTAGAAAACGCAACGTATAATTTTTGTTTTAGATTAGTTTTTTTTTGTTTTTTTTTTGTTTGTATTTTGTTTTTATTTTGTCTTTATTTCGTTTTCATTTTGTATTTATTCTGTTTTTATTCAGTTTTTAGTTTGATTTATTTTAATTTTATTTTATTCATATTTTATTCTTCTTTTTATACCACGACGGTGGCAAACAAGCATACTGCTTGCCAGATAGTAAGCCGTGGCCTATGGATGCCTGCAACTCCAGAGGTGTCACATGCGCGTTGCTGACTCTTTACAAAAAGGAGGAGAATATCTCAGCCATTTTTGATTTTAGAGAAAAGTTTTTCAAATAATTTAGATTAATAAATAAATAAATATTCTATACGGGAAAATCATAAAAAGTACATGTTTTTAATGACGTCCCGTCGATGGTTTTTTTTTTCGAAATCCAAATTATAGACAAGTTCAAAGTCCATTATCTCGACCATTTTTGATTTTAGAGAAAACATTTTCAAATAAAACACGCTTATTTTAGCGTATACAATACGGAAAATGTTGTAAATTGATCGAAACATGCCGAGCAAAAATCGACTTAAATTACGAGTAACCCGTTATAAATATTTTTAATATGTTAGAGTGTCACGAAAGTTTTATAGTTAAAAGTTTTTCAAATAAAGCACGCTTATTTTAGCGTATTATATACGGTAAAATCATTAAAAGTATACACCATCGCTGGTTTTTTTTTTTCAAAATCCAAATTATATAGAAGTTCAGAGTCCATTATCTCGGCCACTTTTGAATTTAGATAAAAAATTCTCGAATAAAACACACTTATGTTAGCGTATTCTATACGAAAATTATAAAAAGTACACGTTATATTGACGTCCCGTCGACGATTTTTCATCTAGTCCAAATGATATACAAGTTCCATGTTCAATCGGCCATTTTTGATTTCAGAGAAAAGTTTTTCAAATAAAACACGCTTGTTTTAGCGTATTCTATACGGTAAAATCATTAAAAGTATACACCATCGCTGGTTTTTTTTTCGAAGTCCAAATGATATACATGTTCCATGTCCAATCGGCCATTTTTTGATTTTAGAGAAAAGTTTTTCAAATAAAGCACGCTTCTTTTAGCGTATTCTATACGGTAAAATCATTAAAAGTATACACCATCGCTGGTTTTTTTTCGAAGCCCAAATTATATACAATTTCAGAGTCCATTTTCTCGGCCGCTTTTAAATTTAAAAACGAATTTAAATTTAATTTAGAACGTTGCAGGAGTCCCGTCTCACTGGCGCTTAAGATGAGAGAGTGATAGACACTAGAAACAAATTCAATGTAAAAGAATTGTGAATTTAAATGTTTGTCACGAATACGGTGTCTCATCACAAAGCGTTGCCATAAGTACGTATTTTGAATTTGTCGCTATTTTCTACTGAGAGAAATGGTTTGCCAGACTATAGTTACAAATTATCTGTGACAATTTGTCAAAATACTGTTTATGTGGTAAACTAGGTTTAGCGTGGCACACAGATCCGCCGTTGCAGTCCCTTATATATTTTAGCGCTTCCTATACGGAAAAATCATAAAAAGTACACGTTATATTGACGTCCCGTCGATGGTTTTTTTTCGAAATCCAAATTATATACCCCTTACAGCACCGGCTGATACGATCGTGCGTTCAACTTTTAAAAAATCTAGTTTAAAAAATAATCAAGTTTGCCGCTTCAGTACGGCATCGATCGATCGTGCGTTCGATTATTATTCATTTTAATCCCGCGTGCGTTTAGTTAGGGGGCCAGTCGTCGGTGCGGTGAGCGTCAAGCAGGTACGTGTATGAGACGGACGACCAGGTCAGAAGTAGGTATTCTCGAAATTTTTTAATTTGTGATTTTTAAATGTGTTAAATTCGCTTTTTATTGAATTAAACGTTTTTTTGTCGTATTATGTAGATAATCAAAAGTTTACCCAGAAATTTTAGGCATTTTTTTGTGCCTAAAGTTATAACGCACGATCGTGCGGGTCAGGACGCAAGTCGACAAATTTAAATTGTGTTGACTATGATAAATTGAAAATATGATCAATCAAAAGCGTTTTTTTTTATCATTTCATGTAAAACATGTAAAAAATCTAAAGTTTTATTAATAAATGTTTATTAACTCCTTTGAACTCTGTAATTTACCCTTATATTTAAAAAAAAAAAACATCTTTACTAGGGGTCGCAACGAAATGAAACGATCGTGCGGGTGGGTTTTCACAAATTTTTTGGGGGGGGAGAATTCTTTTTGTATTTTTTTGTCTTTTTATAGGCCTTAAATGCACCGAAAAATGCAACTTCAACCAAAAATCCAAAAAAAAATTTCTCGTGCTGTAAGGGATACAAGTTCAAAGTCCATTATCTTGGCAATTTTTGATTTTAGGGGAAAGCTATTCAAGTAAAACACGATTATTTTAGCTTATTCTATACCGAAAAATCATAAAAAGTACACGTTATAATGACGTCCCGATATACAAGTTCAAAGTCCATTATCTCGGCCAGTTTTGATTTTAGAGAAAAGTTTGTCAAATAAAACACGTTTAGTTTAGCATATTCTATACGGAATAATCATAAAAAGTACACGTTATAATGTAGTCCCGTCGATGGTTTTTTTCGAAGTCCAAATTATATACAAGTTCAGAGTCCATTATCTCGGCTACTTTTGATTTTAGAGGAAAATTTCTTGAATAAAACACACTTATTTTAGCGTATGCTATACTAAAAATCATAAAAAGTACACGTTATATTGACGTCCCGTCGATGGTTTTTTTTTCGAAGTCCAAATGATAGACAAGTTCCATGTCCAATCGGCCATTTTTGATTTTAGAGAAAAGATTTTAGCCGGCGCGCTGCCGTCGCGGAAGGCCGCTCGTGAGAATGATCATCCTAAATTGATTGAAACATGTCAAGCAAAAATCGACTTAAATTACGTGAGTAACCCGTTATAAATATTTTTAATATGTTAGAGTCTCACGAAAGTTTCATAGTTAAAAGTTTTTCAAATAAAATACGCTGATTTTAACGTATTCTATACGGTAAAATCATTAAAAGTATACCCGATCGCTGGTTTTTTTTTTCGAAGTCCACATTATATACAAGTTCAGAGTCCATTATATCGGCCACTTTTGATTTTAGAGAAAATTTTCTGGAATAAAACACACTTAGTTTAGCGTATTCTTTACGAAAAATGATAAAAAGTACACGTTATATTGACGTCCCATCGATGGTTTTGTTTCGAAGTCCAAATGATATGCAAGTTCCATGTCCAATCGGCCATTTTTGATTTTAGAGAAAAGTTTTTCAAATAAAGCACGCTTATTTTAGCGTATTCTATACGGTAAAATCATTAAAAGTATACACCATCGCTGGTTTTTTTTCGAAGTCCAAATGATATACAAGTTCCATGTCCAATCGGCCATTTTTTGATTTTAGAGAAAAGTTTTTCAAATAAAGCACGCTTATTTTAGCGTATTCTATACGGTAAAATCATTAAAAGTATACACCATCGCTGGTTTTTTTTCGAAGCCCAAATTATATACAATTTCAGAGTCCATTTTCTCGGCCACTTTTAAATTTAAAAACGAATTTAGATTTAATTTAGAACGTTGCAGGAGTCCCGTCTCACTCGCGCTTAAGATGAGAGAGTGATAGACACTAGAAACAAATTCAATGTAAAAGAATTGTGAATTTAAATGTTTGTCACGAATACGGTGTCTCATCACAAAGCGTTGCCATAAGTACGTATTTTGAATTTGCCGCTATTTTCTACTGAGAGAAATGGTTTGCCAGACTATAGATACAAATTATCTGTGACAATTTGTCAAAATACTGCTTATATGGTAAACTAGGTTTAGCGTGGCACACAGATCCGCCGTTGCAGTCCCTTACGGACTACGGTGTAGTCATACGTTATATTACCATTAATTATCCTTAACTTACTTACGTTTTATATTACTGCTTTCTTTACTATGAAAAATAAAGAAGAGCGGCTAAAAACTCGCTGTTTGTCTTTGTAGCACTTGTGACTATATATATGTATAGAGTAATAATGTATAGAAAACAAACGATTTGCTAGGCAGCCTGGCCGGCACATGCACCCCGCCCGCGCCTTACCCGTCTGCGCGCATGCCTTTTACGCAAAACAAGTTTTTGTTTTGAAAAATAAAAATAATTCATTGATTATAACGACACAAATTTAAAACATTGTTTGGATACGCTTTTATAAAAATATGGACGCAAACTTTAATAACTTTAATATTTTATTGTACTGTTAACAAGGTCATATAAGAAAAAAAATGAAAATAAATAAATATCATTGATTAATATGACACAAATTTATTCAAATAATAGATACCGATATTTTAGAAAGCACAGTACCTAATCGATCAACTCTAATTTTATATAGGCTTATAAAAGTCCACATATATGTGCTGATTGAATGTCAGTCTTTCCGTTGACGAAAGTGACATAAAACGCGTGCGTGCGTCAGTAACAACTTTGCTGTTACAGTGTAAAAACAATTTTGATCTCTAATTTTCTATTTACCGAATAATGTTTAAAAAAAGAAATGTTTAAGTTTCTACCTAAGCAACAACCTAGGATGACACAAATTATTATTATTAGCTAAGTTGGATGGCCTGAACTCTGTATATGAAAAATAAGCTTCTTTAATATTATCGAAACTTCATAAATTATCGGTACGGGTCTATAATATGAAGGTTGAGGAAAACTTACGAACTATTGAGGCTGCCAAGATATTTGAGAAAAACTCGCTATAAGACGTGCTTAATTACGGTACCTATACTGAAATAAAGTTTTGAAAATATCAAAATACATGTCCCTTTTAAATCTTTAGTACTTGCAAGATAAAGATAAATATTTATATCTCATAAATTAAATTACAGACAATTTCAGGGGTCTCCGCACTAGGCGTCGCCTGTATCGGTGAACCAGTTGTGAATTCGTTACAAAATATGTAAGTCCTATGCATATTTGGTTGAACTTGTACTTAAACATAAAATTAAACTTGATAATTAACTTGACACTCGAGATATCTTAGCTAAAATGCTTATAATAAAAATATACATGGAGTTGGTGTCAGATTCAGTACGGACCAAACGCAGGTCAATGATACAGTACCTGAAGATCTACCGATTAGATCCCTATTTAATGAAATTCAACATTATGTTAGGATTATAAACTTATATAGATGTCATATACAAAGGAAAAAGTGACCTAGGCCTTCGGTGCCCAAGGCTGGGATCGATCCAGAGTCTTGTGGTTCGATTACATGATCTTTGTAAATGCTAAGGCGCATTTTGGCGCTGAGGAGTTAATTGAGAGAGATGGCGCTGCCGTCAATACGACTGAATAACAAATCAAATTATTTAAATAAATATTATTGATTTGTTCTTCAATCTAATGTATTTCGCCCATACTAAAGTTATAATCTAAGATGGACAAAGTGCATTAAAATCAAATCCTTATCAGTTCTGTAAAATAAAACTTTTAGAGCCTTTTTTCCTATAAATATGCTCAAAACTAAATAAGGGCATCAACCCACGTTGAAAGTCACAGCACGTAAAGGTAGCGCATATTACGTGAGCTAATATAATTTTATCGCCTACAAAGTAGTGGAGCGACGACCGATTTTATAGCATACTATAAAATTTTTGAGTTATTGTCACAAGTTGGATTTTGATAACCTCTTCAATTTTTTTTGTCTTTTAATTTGAAAGGTCTTTCGTTAAGGGCATCACAATTTCAGCTACAAGGAGTTATTTTCAAAACGCACGACTATAGCACAATTCATGCATGAGTTGCTAAGAGCACGCAATGCTCTCATTGCAGACAATATCTAGACGCACGTCAAGCTACCTAAAAAACTTACCAGAGGCACTGCCCACCACGAAACATATGAATGTGTTCTACATGCTGCGTAATTCATAAAACCAACAGCAGAACCAGGAGAGTTGGTGGAAGTTTTATGATCTTATCGTGCTTTTATTTTCTTAGCAAGTACAGTCACAACAATCTCATTTTGAGCTCTGCTAGTTCTGTACTGCTGACTATCTAATCGTCTAGTAATATGGGAACCCTTTGTTTAACTTAATAAGGTCAATGTATATTATATACTTATATACTTATATTTGCGTTAATTACACAGTCCGTCTTAAATTTTAATATAAAGAAAACTGTTGAAATTGCCTCTTTGTCCCAGAGTTTACCGTAATTTTATTACACCATCTTTGTAAGAGTTCCGAAAAGTAAAGTTTTTTTGTTAATATTTTATGCCGCGGCTTTGTAGGCTCAGGGAACATAACAGGACAATTTTTAAATTTTGTATTTGCATCTTAAAATTTAATAATAGTACTTGCCTCGAGTTTTATAAGGACGTTTTGTATTTTATGGCGTTAATTTTTAGGGTCTTTTATCTTTTATCTTTCGATGCAAAATAAGCAACGTGTGCAAAGGCTACGTGTGTTACAATGTTTTCCAAATCAAGGCTTAATTAAGTGGGGAACGAGGACGAAAAAATCGATTCTAACAAAACAATAATTCTTCCATTTCGTGAGACTGCAAAAGCGTTTGAAGATCATTTAGAAAAACTTGCCTCCTAGCCACTTCTGGTGCAGACTGCATTTCGAAAATGAAATTTTATTTATCATATATCGTATGTCTTAAATACATCACTGTGTGCCGGATTCGAATTTTAAAATACATTAACAACTCAATAAGAACACAACTTATCTAAACATAGCTCCAACACACAACAAACAATCAACCAATATTGAAGTTGTATTGGAGTTGCGTTGGAATATTTCTCAAGCAAATTCTGATATTTCTGATTCAGATGTATAAGCCGTAGCTGTATTGCGTTGTTAATGTATTGGAGTTGTATTGAAGTTGGATCTTGTCTATAGGTGTTTTAAAGTTAGAATACGGCCCAGGATATAACAAAAATTACACGGTGTAAACAATACTACAAAAGTAAAAATTAGAATTAGAATTTGCCTTTCCCAGGTACTTTGACAAGTTCTTAGTGTAATACGATATTGATATACCTAGGGATTTGTATAGGAATCGAATCACACGATTTACATTTTTGTAATTTTGTCGAATCTTTTTTTTTTTTTTTTTTTTTATACCACGACGGTGGCAAACAAGCATACGGCCCGCCTGATGGTAAGCAGCTACCGTAACCTATGGACGCCTGCTACTCCAAAGGAGTCACATGCGCGTTGCCGACCCTTTACAAAAAGGAGGATTCACTGTGTTGACGACTAAAGGAACAAGAAGGGTCCTCATCGTTAACACACTGGGTCCTCTTTGAGCTCTTTGGCAACCTTACTCACCAGCAGGAACACAACACTATGAGTAGGGTCTAGTGCTATTTGGCTGTGGTTTTCTGTAAGGTGGAGGTACTTCCCCAGTCGGGCTCTGCTCCAGATTTGAGCGATGACATTCGCTGAACGTGCCCTACCACACTTAGCGAGATGCCATTCGCAGTGCCCATACCTCTCTTTTTGGCGTAGTTTAAGGACATACCCAGGTCCGGACGTAGTTTAAGGACATACCCAGGTCCGGACGTAGTTTAAGGACATACCCCGGGTCCAAAATCTATCGTTTGTTTTCAAAACAAAATGGAGGTAATCTTATTATGAGCTATTTTCAATAAGTATCAGCTGATCCCGATAATGGGTAAACTTTTCAGCGCCGAGTTCGGGTTATTTGAAGACTTTCGCTTTAAATTACCTTTAACTTACTTTGTCACTTGGGAGTCTTGGGACGATTAAGAAATCTCATTATCGACCAATGAACCATGAAAACAGTCGTCGCTCTATCGTTGTGCCGATATTTTAACACTTTATTTTTAAGCAGGTTGCTACTACAATTATTCCTTTGTTTTAAAAACTAATTTAAGGTCATAATTAAAAATAAAATTCATAATAGAGATAAGAGGAAGTTGTTCCTCTTGGTACAATTCCTATCACACACACACATCCTATTTTTACTTTTCAATGTTCTTTTTAATCCATCCTCTCCACCATATCTCTCTGAAAGGTTTTCATATTTGGCAGATGGTAGTGGACACCGCTTGAGGTCAAGTGCAAACCTCACTCTTACTGTACCGTCCAGGAATTCCAGGACATATTCTAAATCTTTCACGGCACGCGCTGTGCAGTTGTGGAATGAGTTGCCGTTATCCATTAAACAGTCCCAATCATTTGCGTCACTCAAGGGAAAACTGTATAACTGTGCCTTTCCAACGACTTGTGTACCTAGTATATATTTATGTATGTATTTATTGTATATTTAGTTATATCTATATGACTATTTATATATATAGGTGTATATATTATTTATATTATGTTATTATAAGACATCGAATACTTTGTTATTTATTTATTTTACAGCATTTCCTTTCTGAAAGTACATATAAGTAGTACTCGTTTGTCTATCTTGTGTATCTCTCTCAATTGCTCAAAGGTTAGCTGGAAGAGATCCCTTACAGGGATAAGTTCGCCTTTGTACGTTGTATTTTCTTTTGTTATGACTGTATTTTGTCCTGTTTTATGTAGAATAAAGTGTTTACATACATACATACAATTAATAATAAACCTAAAAAATCTTACGTTTATGTAAAACCAATTTTGTGCAAATAATTTTTAGATATTTTTTTTTAAAAAGAACGTAATATTGAAGCATTAAAGTAAAATAAAAATTATGTACAAGGATTTGGAATTACTATTAATTAATCCGATTGGAACTACTATATACCAAAATTTCTTCCCTATGTAAGATAACTATTTCACTATTATTTGAACGGAAACTACGATTATTGTGCAACTTTTTCCCCGTTTCGCACAATAACTCTAATACTAGCAACTCAACGCTAGAAAAAATACAAGTTGCGAACACATGGTTCAGCAAGTTGTCGCACAACTTCATTAGGGAACTTGTAGTGTCGTCACAAGTGCGCGCGAGTCGTAGACCCTTAGTATAAGGGGACCTCTGCAGTAGATTAGTAACAGCTATGGTAATTTACACTTAAAATAATAGCATGTAATTCGCTTTAAACTGACAGTGAGAACTAGCGATTCGTCAAAACGTGTAGTTTTCAACGCGGTCGAATCAAAAATATGGAAACTCATAATGACGGCCGTTTCTAACAATTCTGACTACAGATTTAAATTTTGCCTTTTCCATCTTCAGATATATTTTTTTTACATAATCAGACAAAAAATTGAGAAATCGTTTGTTTTGCTAGATAGATAGCTTTTGTGGTGATAGCGACAGTCAACAAAGTAAATGCTTAAGTAGTAATTATATTTTTGTCAGTTTTAAAATTGTTTTCCAATGCAAAACATAGGTAGTGCGCTCTATTCCTAACAGTACTAGGTTCGAACTAACGGGTCGCTGCGACCCATAATAAGTCCAATGTGACTGAACGTGCCTTATACTGGTTTACCTTACCCTTCTACTCGCTTTTGTACTGTAAAGCATTTGGAATGTCACTTCTCGTCCGGCAATGACGGCGCGTTATGAATTTAGTTCGTAACTTTGCCGACTGCCAAGTTTGGCCACGGTGTAATTTACGATATAAAAATGTAACGTGTACAATGTGTAACTGTAAATTGCTATGGGTATATATATAATAATGTAAACCAACAACTGAGGCCAGCTAAAAATCATTGAATAATAAGCGTTGTACAATAGCAAAATATATATTCCACTCTACTTTATTTTTTGCTTATAACAGGGATTTGAAATGATTTTTAATTACATAATTTTCATAGCATTTCATTTCGATTTTTTACATTTTATAGCTTATACTTTTCCTGTGGTGGTGTGGTGAAAATGTCTGTAATATATGGTAATACACACGGCAGTAAAGTTTATTCAACCTGTCTTTCCTTGAAGCCCTCGTACGCTCAAGATTAAATTTTTTGAACCACTCGCTACGCTCGTAGCTCAATTTTTGAATCTTTCGCTAGCTTGGGTCTCAATAAAAGCCGAGAGGTTAAACATCGACTTTGCCCCCTTGTTTAATAAATAACTATTATTATATCCCTTCTCTAGGTGAAAACAATAATTTGTTAAACCTATCGACAATAAACCAGTCATGTCATTACTCTCCTAATTCATCGTACGGACCCCTAAAGGTAACTTAACGCCTCACCTCCTCCAAGTATTGAAACAGACACGTCAAGGAGATAGATGGCTGAACAAAGGTTCCATTTATCTCCCAAGGCCGCAAAAACGGTGATCGATGCGCGCTGTTTATAAACACCTGTTTACAACTTCGTTTTTTCCAGAATACAGGAACAGATGTGTTTCTGATGAGGATTATCTATTGGTTGGAAATATAAGGGATTATGGAGTGCTTTTCGTAAACGATTTTCTCACGGATTTGTCTTTAGTCGCCTTTTTGTTTGAGGGCATTTACCATGTGCCGTATTCTAATTTGAAAATACGTATAAAGAATACATTAAAAACATAATCTTTCTTCAACGTAACTCCAACACACAATAAATAATCAACCAATATTGAAGTTGTATTGGAGTTGCGTCGGAATAATTTTCGAGCAAATTCTGATATTTCTGATTCAGACGTTTAGACGCTAGCTGGGTCCGTATTCTAACTTTAAAACACGTTTAGACACGATCCAACTGCAATACAGCTATTGCCTAAACGTCTGAATCAGAAATGTCGTAATTTTCTTGAAAATTATTTCGGTGCAACTCCAACACAACTTAAATATTGGTTGATTATTTGTACTTCAAAAAAATCGAAAACGGCTGAACCTATTTGCTGTGTACATGATTGTGGCGCCATCTCTTGGGCAGGGGTTAATTCTTTTTTTTTCTTTTTTATGAATAGCTTGCACTCGTTGATTAAATGAAATGTATCTGGCTGATTTACTATTTTGACAGTTGATCGAGTTGAGGTGACTTAGGTGATGTCAAATATTTTGAAATTTGATATTGACAAGAGCCCTTTGCCGTTTAATTTCTTGTCACATTATGCACTGCGATCGTTTACGTTAACCCCACCATGCACTTCGCACAAAGCGAATTAATATTAGATTAGTTTTAGTATTTTACTTGTTTATAAAAAAGACTGGAGAGAATTGCACCGAGAAGAGACTATTTAAATAGAATAGAATTAATATTGAGAGGGACGTTCCTACATCAATGTTCTCGCAGATCCTCAAGCATTCGTCATGCACTTCATACCACCTACCAGCAAACAAATCACACTCATTTATAGCTCATACTGCTACCTTACGAATATGTTTGGCTATACAGGGCTTCCTATGACTTTGCCAACAAACAGCAACACTCTTAACTGTACATCGGTGGCCCTAATTACAAAAGGCATAAAGTCCACCGGCAGTTAACAGTGTGGGCGATGGTACTTTAAATATTGTAGATAGGAAATTTTACTGAAAGACCTCATTTTTATTTTTAAACAATACGAACTCGGGAATCGAACCAGTTAAAAGTGGTAACATAAAAACCTGCAATTTTACTGTATCGAAGCCCTCAATCGTAAGAATTTATTTTTTCTAAATAACGTAGCATCTTAAATAAATAAAACCGGCCATATCATTACCTAACGGCAAAAAAATCATATCTGTTGTATGAGAGCCCCCTTAAATATTTATTATATTCTGTTTTTTAGTATTTGTTGTTATATCGGCAACAAAAATACATCATCTGTGAAAATTTCAACTGTCTATCATCGGTTCATAAGATACAGACGGACAGCGGAGTCTTAGTTACAGGGTCCCGTTTTTACCCTTTAGGTACGGAACCCTAAAAAGACCAGGAATTTTCATATTTAATAAAATCATATCAGTACCTGCCATATTTCGCGGGCTCGGTTCCCGGTTCAGACAGGCGATTATTTAAAATTCTTTGAATGCAGTTCGTATTATTTTAAAAATAAAAATGAAGTCTTCTTTCAGTAAAATCTCCTATCTACAGTATTTAAAGTACTTCTCCTCCATGTGACAAAGTCGTGGGACGCCCTGTATATCTGGGCCTCGATTCGACATAGCATAACTGACAGTAGCTTGCGAGAGAACTATGATATCACACTTTTGTGAGAGTTGAAATTTGGGGTGGAATCACTCAAGCGTGATATCTAAAATGGTGGCCATAGCCATAGACAAAACGCTCTAGCGAGACCTACTGACAGCTTGACAGTTAGGTGTGGACACGTGTGGACAGATGGATAGAGCGATATAAGTGTGATATCCACGGTTCTTAGTTTGGCATGTCGAATCGAGCCCTGTACTACAAATACTCAGGTATAATATCTTCATTTCGTAAAATGTATCTGAACCCATTGAATATTTAAATGTCTCATTTCTATGATCATTTTCCAATTACAGCGAGTTTCTCAGAACAAATCGCCCCAGTGCGCATATAAAATAAATATTACCAACAGTTATGCCGCTAACCCGGAGGCCGATTTGAATTTTAAAATCGTTACATGATTTGTATCGGTCGTGTTAATCTGCCCAACCACGCATAGCAGCCATATTATTACGTAAAAATTTTATTTGACGTCGGTGGCAAACAAGCATGCCGCCACTTGGTCTTTAGCGGCCGAAGCCTATGGACGCGTGCAACTCCAAGGATGCTACCGAAACGTTGCCAAACTTTTAAAAACACCTATAGATATGTATCTCTTGTGGTACTTATAGATACAGTGCGAAAACAGTTTTAACTTTGAATTTATTGCTCGAGAAAAGGATAAACAATGGGGAAGTCCGGTGAAAACTTTTTGTAGAGGGCGCTGTTCCAGATTCCATACAATAAGAGAAAGAGACACATACAATCAGAGAAAGAGACAAGATGAATGCATGATCCTTAACGAGTATGCAGTCAAAAAGCTTTTCTTAGGCAAAAACCTTCCCTATGGCGTTAATATACAGCATTGTAATTTTAGTGTATTTCAGAAACCGGTGGATTTCAATTTCGGAGAAATTTGAGACAAAGCATTGACTCATTTTCGCTCAAAATAAATAAAAACTACTTTGCACCATAAAAATTTTGTCTTTTCTAAGGGCCAAGTCAAAAGTGACATCTCCAGTGTCACTTTGACAGTTGCCTTCCCCATTAGAAGATAATAACATCCTTGTGTTACGGAGCTTCGGCTCCGGTTCCGATAAACCGGAACCTCCGATTTATTTTACACCTCTGTCCGGCTCCAGCTACGGTTCCGATAAAATTTAATCGGAAATTATATCGGAGCTTGCGGTACATGCCTATGCCTACAAATTACAAAGAGTACAAGTACAAACATGTTTCGACATGTCTCCCGGGGAATCACCCCACGAGCTTTCATTGTCACTGCGCCACCTTCGTCTCTTGTTCCGATACGGTTTCGGTTCTGGTTCCGTTAAACTAAACTTGAAAACTCCGACTTCAACTCCACTTCCGATATAACCACCTCCGTCATATCCCTAATTAGGAGTTCCAATCCTACACATCTCTTTACTTAAATATGCCAAATCCATATACCATAGACAAATTAAGTGTTTTTAAACTTGTGTAGGACTCCAAAAAAAATTTAGGTTTTGAAGTGAAAGGTACCTACATCATTGTCAGTTGTTAATATAGTTTATTTCTAAATGGATTTTTATGGCAGTAACACCTTATTGACAACCGAAAATTATATATTGTATCTACCACCACCAGACTTTCAATTGCTGTTATGATCCCTAAGCATGATAAATTGGTGCACGCTATTTGCGAGTCGTGTCAAGGTGTTATCAAAATGAGAACAAAACATGTCGCGATTTTAAACGCCGAATGGGCCAAACCGTTGTTGTGCGAAAAAGGGCGCCTACAAATAATTAAATAAGCTTAATGGTAACCCAAATGCGTTTTCCAGTAATTTTAGCTGAATATCACACAGTTTTGTTTACTTTTGGAATTAGAATAGATGTGATACATGTTTGGTTTTAATTATACGAGTTGCGAACGTTGCGAAATGCATTGCGTTGTCTTACTGGATTTTAAATTGTCTTGTAAGTATTAATAATAAATAAATAAAGGTGGGATTTTATTTTACATGAAAGTAATGAGTTACAGGGAGCGAAGGAATTGCATAATGGCAGCTGGCTATGTAAAAAAAATTTCGTGTGTGAGATGAAAAGAATACATAATAAATAATAATAGTACATTATTGTCGAGGAGGCGAAGTAGCACATTGCTGGCTGAGCAGTATGTTTAAACGGACGACTCCAATACGGACGATAGGAGTCCGTTTAATTTAATACGAAGCCAGCTATGGCCCTTCACGCCGAGCCCAAAATAGTTGGTGGACAACAAAAAATATTGACATAATGTATCTCAGGATAGCCTCCAGGTTAAACAGGATAACCGCTACCGCGAACATCGAATTTCGATTCGAATCATATATCTCCATCTCTACGCTTGTAATTTTGAGTGAGAGACAGATATAGTTAAATATACAATTTTCTATATTCGCGCTACACGCTCAGCTTTGCCGCCTTTATATATTTTTAATTAAAAAGATGGATGATGATGATGGTGAATTTTGTTTCTGAACTTACCGCAAGCTATTTCAGATAACTAAAAAGTCGCGGTACCGATGTTGTTTCGGCTGTAGAGAACCTTTGCCTTTATTTTTGTATGGCTGTTGAACGTTTTAAAAAGTTTGTACCTCGACAAAAATGGAATTTGTATGCAGCATTTATATCGCGAAATCGAGACTGCAATTTCTGTAACTTTTTAATTCTTGTTTGATCATAAACGAGGCACTTCGCCGCCTTATTTCAAACCGTAAAAATTAACCTTGCGGGACATGAAAAAATAAAATACTTTCAGTCAGCAAAAGAGTGATTATTGCACTGAATTAGTCGCCTCCCTGTGTAAAAGTAGATGATAATACTTATTATTATTATTAATAGCCTATAGTGTGTCCTACTGCTGGGCAAAGGCCTCCCCCCTCTATTTCCATCCGTCTCGGTCCCTTGGGATTTCAGGCTAGTCGTTATCCAGCGTCCAGGTCATCTCGTCATCTCCACCTGGGCCTGCCCGCCCCTTGCCCATGTTGTGGTACCCACTCCGTGGCTATTTTAGCCCACCTCACTGGATGCATGCGACAGACATGGCCGGCCCAGTCCCATTTCAGCTTGGCGGAAGACTCCAACATCTGCAATTCCTGTCTTTGAGCGCAGCGTAGAGTTTCGGATTCGATCGATACGTTTTACTCCTAGCATGCTGCGCTCCATAGCTCTTTGGTAAACCTTCAACCTGGTCTTTTGCACTTCGGTGAGTAACCATGTTTGAGCACCATAGGCCAGGACAGGCAAAATGCACATGTCGACAAGTTTCCGCTTTAAAGTCAAAGGAAGTTCGCCCTTCAGCAGTTCCTTCATAGACCAATAGCTTCTCCACGCGTTTTGGATCCGTCTTTCGACTTCTTTATCCTGTCTGTGGGTGAAGGAAACTAGTTGGCCTAAATACGGATACTTGTCGACATATTGTAACATCTGCCCATCTACCTCGATCCGAGGTTTTGTGCTGCTGTTGATCATAATTTGCGCCTTGGACCTGTTCATTGCAAGACCAACTTGAAGGCTTACCGAACTTAGGTCTTGCAGAATTGTTTGAGTTCTTGGGCTGATGAGGAAAACAGAACGATGTCGTCGGCGAAGCGAAGAATTGTTAATCTTCGGTCGTCGACGACAATGCCGTTGGTTTCCCAGCGGACCGCCAAGCTTCTAAACACTTGTTCGAGGGTGCTTGTAAAAAGTTTAGAAGATAACGGGCCTCCCTGTTTTACGCCTCTTTCGACTTTGAACGGCTGGCCAGAGGATTGCAGTTTTATGTGGGCAGTGCTATTTGTCGTAAATGGATCGAAGTAAATGTATGTGGAGTCGATATCTTGGTGCCTGAGTGCTGTTAATATTGAATCGTGGGTAATGCTGTCGAAAGCTTTTGTGTAGTCCACAAAGGTTAGAAATAGAGTTATATTGAATTCGTCGCACTTTTCTATAATTTAGTTTATAGTATGTAGGGATCCGTAGTCGAGAAACCGAGACGGAATCCAGCCTATTCAGGCGGTTGATGCTTATCTAATTGTCCAGTAATACGACGCTCTATTGCTTTAACGAATGCTTTGTAAAGGTGTGAGACTAGACTGATTGGACGATAGTTATTAATATTGCTCTTGTCGCCCTTCTTGTGCAGCAATATAATGTTTGCGTGGGTCATATGTTTTGGAATTTTTCCTGATTGTAATATGGTATTCAATAAATTAGTTATATTTATGAGGTAATAGAGTTCTCTTTCCAAAAATTAAATATTCTGTAGGCCATCCTTTCCCGGGCTTTTCCCGAATTTCATTGTTCTAAGAGCTTGGTTTACTTCGTAGCCCGTGATTGGGGGAATGGTCTCGGTAAAAACGTATTGCCTGGTCACAAAGGGTTTCTGTGGATCTGAATATAGTTTCTTGTAATAATTGGAACATATTTCTAAAACTTCATCTCGGCTGTGTTGTTTGAGGCTTTTTTCGTCTGTCAGATTATTGAACCATGACTTTGTCCCTGACGCGCTGTTTTTAATGAAATATTTTTGTTTAAAGCTGTTTTAACTGCAGTTGTATTAAAGTTTCGGATTTGATGATAATACTAAGTTATAATTACAAGAAATTACCAAATAGGCAAACAAGGATTTAAGACTTTGACTAAGTCACTTGAAGCTCGTACCCTGGTTAATACTGAGTGCGAGAGATATCGTAGAACGTGCTATTAGTAAGCTGTATACTAGCTTAAAACTTAATACTTATTAAACTGAAATTTTATCGTGAATTGAATAAATAAAATAAATAAATATTTGGAGACAATCTTATACACAAACTAACCTGGTCCAACCAAACAACCCATGGGTACTAGGTGACGATATACTTTCTTAAATAGATAAATATAGGCATAGATACATAGAAAACACCCATAACTCAAAACAAATATTCGTAGTAAACACCAAAATAAATGCCCGTACCAAAATTCGATCCCAAGACCTACTGCTTCATAAGGCATTGCAGGGTCACTAACAACTGACCTAGGGAGACCGGTAGTTTTTTTTATATACAACGACGGTGGCAAACAAGCATACGGCCCGCCTGGTTATCATTCCAAAAGAGACTATAGCCCGGAAAACGTAACCAAATTCTGTGACTGCATAGCTAGGTTATCTTGGTCGGAAGTATATGCCGAATACGACGTATCCGTGGCATTCCAATACTTCCATGATACATTAAGCTCTTTTATGACTTATGCTTTCCCGTCATAAAAATAAAAAGCACAATTAACTCAAAAACTAGTGAATGGTTTACAAGTGGTATAAAAAAGTCTATACAATCCAAAAGACGTCTACGTTTTAGCTATTATAAAAAAACAAGATATAACGCGAGTTATTTAAGCATTAAACGCAACTATAATAATTATTCAAAAATTCTTAAGCGTTGCATTTACCAAGCTCAAAAATGTGCAAACGCTAAATATGTCTCCAGATCTAAAAACAAATGTGGAGCAACTTGGGATATAATCAATAACGCCACTAAAACACAATCAGTTGACGCTTATATTGATAAATTAGTAATTAACAATAATATTTTATCAAATCCTTCTGACATTGCGAATGCTTTCAACGACTTTTACATTAATCTAACTAATTCAACTCTTGACAACATGCCTAACCCTGTCATCTCACTAGTAAAATCAAATAACACAAATATGTTCTTGTTCCCAACAGATAAAACCGAAATAAATAGGGTAATTAATAGTCTTAAACACACGACCTCCGCTGGTTATGATGAAATTCAAACGAAAATAATAAAAATGTGTAGAGAAAAAATTGCTGAAGTATTAAGTTATTTAGTGAATATATCATTTTCTAGTGGGGTATTTCCAGAAAAATGCCTTAATTAAGCCACTCTTTAAAAAAGGTAGCAAAGAAAGCGTAGAGAACTTTAGACCAATTGCACTTATTCCAGTTTTCTCAAAAATATTCGAGAAGGTATTTCACGAACGTTTGACATCATTCTTAAATAAATCTAAAATTATTAAAGCTGAACAATTTGGTTTCCAGAAGGGCAAATCGACCACTTTAGCTGCATACAATTTGACAAACAAGATATTGGGTCACATGAATCAAAAAGTGCCAGTAACTGCGGTCTTTTTTGATATGAGCCGTGCTTTTGATTTCGTCTGCCACGAAACCTTGCTAGCCAAATGTGAACTCTACGGCATACGAGGAGTTGTCAATAAATGGCTCAGAGATTACTTGCAAGACAGATCTCAGTTTGTTGAAGTATCACAAATGAATAGTAACAATAGTGACTACTTATCGATCGTCTATTAAATTTAACAGAGTAGGAGTGCCGCGAGGGAGTATCTTAGGACCCTTACTATTTTTACTTTACATTAATGACTTGCCTAATGTGACAACGTTTGAGTGTACACTTTACGCAGATGACCTGTCTGTTGTCATCCCTTGTTGTGACTCTAAGACATATAATAACGACATCAACGACACAATCAAAAATATTGTAACCTGGTTAAACCAAAATAATTTGAAGATCAATTTAGATAAGACAACATTCATACAATTTGTAAATAGAAATGCGTGCAAATGCTCGCTTACTGTTACTTTTTCAGATAGAACTTTAAAGGAATCCCAGCAGACTATATTTCTAGGTATATGCTTGGATGATGCTCTGTCTTGGGAGGAGCACATTAATAATGTATGTCGTAAAGTAAACTCATTTTCATATGCCTTATGGAGGTTGACAAAAATTTGCAATAAAGAGACTGCAATCCAGGCATATTATGGGTATGTGTGCTCTATTCTTCGATACGGTATTCTTCTTTGGGGAAATTCTAGTTATGCAAATAAAGCACTCCTAGCGCAAAAAGCTTGTATCAGAGCTATTTGTAATATAAGTAAATACTCAATGACTTCACGCAGACCACTATTTAGAAGTATGAAACTTATGACTGTGGCAAGCATGTATTTATATGAAATTTGTTTACTTGTAAGAATGCATTCCGAATCTTTTGTATATTTTAAGGACATTTGTAAATTTAATACCAGGTATCCTAATCGTCTCGTCATACCTGACAAAAATACCAAATTATATGGGAGTAGCACCATAATCAGTATCTACAACCGTTTGCAGGACGATTTAAAAGTATTGCCATTAAGTCTTTTTAAGCGTAAACTTAAGAATTGGCTAGTATAAGAATGCTTTTACTCAGTCAAGGAATTTTTTGATTATTTTAATTATATACAATGACATTTTCGCTGACATTATAATTCTTTTGACATATTATGTATTAATTTTGTTTAGGATAAAAATCATGTTGTGTAGGTAAATGTAACTATTACTGTAAATAGCTTATGCATGTTAATTTTTAAGTTTTGCATGCCAGTTACTGGTAAAATATGTATGAGCTTTACTTACTATCCATCTTTTGTACCATATTTTATGCAAAATAAAGATATTTGATTTGATTTGATTTGATTTGGTGGTAGGAAGTTAGCGTAGCCTATGGACGCCTGCAACCCCAGAGGAATCACATGCGCGTTGCCTACCCTTTAAGAACCTATACACTCCTTTTTTGAGGAACATCATACTGTAACCCGCTAGGAAAACCTCGGCAGTTTTAGGATATAATTTAAAACATATTATAAATCAGTTTTAGCATAAAGTAATAAAGTTAGATTAAAATAAGTAATATGATAATTACTCTATGGTTTTAGGTCGGTATGGAGTGACGCTAACGCGTTAAGGTTACACCGTGCTACGAGTAAAACCATATCAACAATTTCGGGCCCTGTACTCAAGTTTATCCACAAAGCAATAAAAATAAACTTTAATGTATTCGGGCCGCGTAATATATCATCCTTGCACCGTCCCGGCCTACGATTACCATTTGAATGACTCGGCGACAAAGCTCTATGGCTCTTAAATCCACTAATACCTATTTATAAATGATTGCTTAGGTGCGGACAAAAATGGGGGTGCGAGTTTTGAAAGGAGTTTCGGATGAAAACGTTTGAAATGGTCGCATTCGTTTTTATTATCATTGAAGTATACTAGCTTATGGATGTCGTACATTCTGGACTAAGAGCTGGCCACGTCATATATGACACAATAATGAGAGCAACAAAACCTATATGGTTCGATTGCTATACTATCCTTATTGCTAGATCCGGGCATCTGGCAGATTTCAATGGGTGGAGATCAGAGTAATAGACTAGCAAATTTTTTGAATCGGAAAATAGTAATACCAAAATAGGTAAAAACTGCCGAAGTTGTCTCAAATATAAAGGATAGGGCCTATATTTTAACATTAGACCAAAAAACATTGCGTATTATTTCGGAAACAGAAACAGTAGGCGATAAACTTTGAATTTCAATATACGTTGTTTTGGACTACTTTCCCCCATCAGAAAGTTTTGGCAATGATATTATATAATTGTTTATATAATTTCTCAAAATAGTGCATTAAAACCAGAACTCTACGATTTGTTTTCTTTAAGTAATTAGCATTCTTTGACCTCCCCCACTTTACAGCTGCCAGATGTCCGGATCTAGAAATAATCATAGTATAGCAAACTAACGAGAGGGGTTTCGTCGGTCTCATTATTGTGTCATATCTGACGTGGCTAGCTCTCCGTCTATTCCGGTTTTAGTTTCACTCATATATATGCAGCAGCAGAAGGAGCTAAGCGGGTGAGGTGTTCAAAATTACATTCAACACGCTCTTAATCTCTTAACAATAAAGTCGTGTCCAGCTCTTTTTGAATACCTCACCCGCTCAGCTACTTCTGCTGCTGACTGTACCTAACCTACACACCGCTGCAAGGTGGATTAACCCGAAGTGAATCTTTGCCTCCGATATAAGTTTTTTCGGGAAATATTTTTATTTGGAGCATCAACAGCAATACAACCAATAATACGAAGCTGTTAATTAACAGAGATAAAGCCAATAATAGATAACAGAAATATAACTAACATACAATGACTAACAATATTATTCTGCATATCAAAAAATACTGTCTTGCACATAAAAATAATCTGAAACTTTAGTTGTGGATATAAAAGATTTTTTTGCTGTATAAGTTAGTATAATAGTTAGGTTATTTTTTTGTTGTTGTGTCTGATGGACATATATGACGATCAGTTGACATCCTTCCGAGGTGTCGAATCCAGCAGAGCCTTGCTGACTTTATTTCTCTGATGTTTGATTCAGAAATCAAGTATTCTGAATAATATGTACGTGAACGGAAGGGGACCATTAACTATCAGGACATTATGGAACAGGAGAAAAGGCCTTACCCAGGCCTTACCTACGAAAAAATCGTTATAAATACTGTCCTAGCTCGGTTTTTTATTTATTTAGAAAATACATTCAAATGCATTCATATCGCAAAGGTATCCATAATTCTACAGAAAACGCAAAGACTGCAGAAACCGGTTCAAGAAAGAGTCCGGGGGAGGCAAAGGCCATTAGTATTAATAACGCAAGCGTTCAGTCTCATTAAACTCAGCGGACTAGCGCGTTTCGCTTGACACCGGCGACTTGGTACTTCAGGGACAGTATTCAAATTTTAAAACACGTTTAGACACGATCTAACTTTAATACAACTCTAATGCATTAACTACGCAATACAGCTAGCGCCTAAACGTCTGAATCAGCAATATCAGAATTTGCTTAAAAGTTATTCCGACGCAACTTAAATACAACTTCAATATTGGTTGATTATTTGTTGTATGTTGGAGTTATGTTTGAGATAGATTGTGTTTATAATTTTTTAATAAGAATACGGCACCATGGCTTTATCGCATCTCCGTGGCGGAATCGACACCATGGAACCGCACCGCACGTTTCACCGCGAAACCCCAGTGGAACGACAACGAAATCGCGAGATCTGGCCGCGTTGCCAAGATGACAATCGTTTGCCGAAAACGAAATGAAACTGTAATTTTAGTAACACTAATCATATTATTTTTTGTATTACTCAGCAGAACGTCTCCTGACGATACCACAATGTTGAAAAGAAGAAGAAGAGTTGAGAAGTGTTATACTTCTTCGGCAGATGTCGCTAGGCGCCCTCCTAAGAAGCATATAGAAAGGAAAATAATATATTAATAAAGGATATGGTGGAGAAATTCGTAGCCATCGGGTAAGTCTCAGTAGCTCAGTTGGTCAGAGCGACGAGCATGTGCTTTTTCTACTTTTTGTTTATTTCTAATCGAATGTTTATTTCTAATTTCTTTAACCTAATGTTTATTTTGATATGTAGTTTTAGGCAATTGTACGAAGTCCTACAGTTTGAGTTTTAACACATGTCGCATCTAGCCTGCATTGAAATAGTTTAATGTTCATGTTTTTAATTCGATTTTGGTGAACAGTACATTTAAAGGTTAACTGGAAGAAATCCCTTAAAGGGATAAAGTTCGCCTTTGTACGTATATGTTGTGTTATATGTATTTCGTTGTGTTTTCTTGTACAATAAAGTGTTTTACTACTACTACTACTTAATATAACTATTTAATATAAATAATGAAACACCACTTTCAGTATTTAAAAATACAATTTTATATACAATTTTTACTGATGCCACTTAATCCGTAGATATACATTCTTGTCCTTCTGTGACTTCCTATTTTAAAAATATTATTTAAAAGAAAACGATTAAAATAACTGGTGCTAAGTGGAACCAATAGTGAGCGGAACCCTCACACCAGCCGAGAGCCATTCTGGAACTTTTACCCCGCACTGATATTACTTTGAGCCTGTGATCACTCGCCACTTCGCGACTTTACCGCAGGATAGATTAATAGAGTGCATTTCTCAATGCAATGTGAAGTTACTCTGCGGTTTTAGAGAAAACTTGGTTCGAGATTTTATCTATGGTGACTGAGTATTTCTAGTTTGAAATCTAGCTTTTACGTGACTTATTTTTCAAGTTATACCTTCTAAGTACCTATATAGTACACTCCTTTACGGGAAATTGCCGAAGCAACCCCTACCAACTTTTAGTATGTTGTTGGGTAAGGTACTGGAACCCCAAAACTGCCAGGAGACGGTGACGTAGGTGAAAGTCTCTCGTACAATGACTTCATCAAAATGGCTGCTTCCGCGTTGCGTAAAGTGCAAACTTCATCCAAACTTTTCATTGCATATACAGGTGTGTTGTATTTTGATACTCCACCACTCCATTACTACAAAATGAAATTAATTATATTCCAAAATATATTACATCCATTATATTCCAAAATATATTACATTATATTGCAGGTATTTACTTATTATTTGTAAAGACGTTATATTAAAACGACATTTTTGTTTCCCGCCGACAGAACGAGACGGAGGATGTGATTTGCTAACGGCAAGCTCAGAGAAATAAAACAATGGAGTAGTAATAGTCAGGCATCCCCCTCTGCCAAAAGTACAAGACCACTGGTCATAGCGGTTATATAAAACTAGTTGTCGCGCGTCAAACGCCATCCAATGAATGTCAGTGAGCGCGGAACGATCTGAGGTTAAAATGCCGAATCGCTGCGTGTTTTCATGTAAGAAAAGATCTGAATTATCTAGTTTACAGAAGGATAACGTTTCTTTTCATCTGTAAGTATAATTACGTCTAAATATTATCAAATAGTGCACGAAATTAGCAAAAAACTAAAAAATATTGTCAATCAAAAAGTGTTGCCACTTAATGGTACTACATCTGCTTTAGGGTATTTTTTAAACTTGACTCCTTATAAGTAGTACATTGTACATTGGGGGGTAAGTAAAATATTGCAAACAAGAGGAATCGACTCCAGTGCGGCAGAAATACGTCCGCCATTATGTCATTGTTATGGCAGGCAGTTATACAGGCACTTAAAAGATACTCCGTGGGTTAGGCAGACCCATTCGGCATACAGCCATACTCGTAATTGTAAAGCATTGCTCTGTTAAAAAAGCAGGGTGTCTGTGTGTATGTGTGTTGTGTGTGTTGTTATTAAATTGTTTCTAAACATATTTTAATCGACTTTTAAATTATTCAAATTACATATTATTTTTTAATCATAAACAAAAATGAAAAGATTAACGTCAGTACTTCAAAGGTAAAACTCATTCACACGCATAGCTTTTAAAATTATATATGTCGTGGAGGACCGCCGAGGGCAGGGCAGTAAGGTGGTTTGGAACTCAAAAAACTGACACTATCAGGATAACCTAGCCTAGCACTTAACACATTACACACGGACGCACGGTAATGAAATAAAACATAAACACTGGTTTACCAACTGTATTGAATTCAAATCTTTTCAAAACCGGATTATGGGAAGGGCAATAAACTACTAAAGGAGAACCTGAGAAGAACCAGAACCAGCGTAAGAAACTCAGCGTATGTGTGCTTGTAGTATGGCACAATAGCTGAAATTTGTCTATGGTCTCAAAAAAAAGCTACCATAGATAAATTTCCGTTTTGATGAATTCCGCTCTAATGTCTGGCGCCCCTAACGTGAAATATACTTGAAGATGCTTGAAATAACGATATTCACCATACATTTTATGTAGCAGTTCCTTTATTTTCACCATACATTTTATGTAGCATTTTATAATTTTGTATGGATTATAATTTATTTAATAGAAGGTACGTTATACACTTATTCCCTTAAATAGGCACTTAATTTCTGACTCTGGTATCACTGTGCCTAACAGGTAAGTTTTAGTGATGGGACAGCACAAAAACAAATGTCGATATTAACATTAGCAGTATGTTATACTTTTTATTTATTATAAAAAATGAAGAAGAGATAATAGAAATAGAAACACAAATTGGAAACAGATGCCCATAACAATCAAAATATCAACTGCGAAGAACTCTGGAACATCACGATGTCGCTAATCATTTGTCCTTTTAATCATTATTCATTACAGTGAAAAATTCACTGAAGTGGAACGTCTAGTGTAATTGGAAGCACGCTGGAACGGTAATCTAAAGACATGGGTTCCAGAGTTCTTCGCAGTTCATTGTTTCATTATAATGGTTATTTGTTTCCAATTTTTCACTAAATATAAAAACAAATTCACATCCAAATATTAAATTGATAATATAAAAGTTATTCTAGATCAGCTTCCAAGATTTGTCCTAAAGAAATAGACAAACTAACTTACGTAGAATACTAAGCCTGAGTGAGTCAACTGCAAGAAAAAAGCAGGGAACAAGGCCGTCAGTTGTATCTCTGTTTTGTTGACCTGGAGAAAGCGTTTGACAGTGTGCCTCGCGAAGCCCTTTGGTTGGTACTCAAGAAGCTGGGATGCACGGAGAAGTTTGTTAGACTTCTGAGACTCCTGCATGACGACATGCAGTGCTGCGTCGCCGTAGACGGTGAGCAGTCAGATTTCTTCCCCGTTACCTGTGGGGTGAAGCAGGGGTGTGTCCTAGCCCCTACACTGTTCGCTTTATACTTTGCAGTTGTAGTCAAGGAAGTCTTATAAACAGTAACCGAAGGTGTCCGCATACGGTTCCGTACCGATGGCAGTGTTTTTAAATTAGCCAGATTTAGGGCGCGTACGAAAGTTTCGCATGCGTTGATTACAGAGATCATGTATGCTGATGATCTATGCTTTCTAGCAGAATCCCCAGATGGCCTGCAACAGCTGATGTCCGTTTTTCACCAAGCCTGCTGCAAGTTCGGCCTCAAAATTAGTGTCAAAAAGAAGGAGGTGATGTCTTTGGACTCATATGGTCACAAGACACTGGCCGTACAGCTTGGTGAGGACGTGCTGAAGCAGGTCGACAAATTCCGTTATCTGGGAAGCACTATAACGTCGAAGTGTGACCTTGACGCTGAGATCAAAGGCAGGATCAGTGTTGCGGCTGCAGCGTTTAGGAAACTCTGTGCCAAGGTCTTCTGCTCGCACGACCTAAAACTGGCTACCAAAATATCTGTGTACATGGCGATTGTGCTGCCAAACCTTTTATACTCTTCCGAGACGTGGTGCGTGTACCGTCATCACATTCGTACCTTAGACCGGTTCCACCTCAAATGCTTGCGTAAGATCATGGTCTGACCGAGTGCGAAATACCGAAGTTCTGCGACAAGCCAAGGTCGGTGGAATAGAGGCTTATCTAATGCGTCGACAGCTTCGATGGTGCGGTCACGTATCGCGTATGGCGGAGGAGAGAGAGGCGAAGCGCATCTTTTATTCTGAACTAGAGGAGGGTAAGCGGAAACAGGGCGGACAACTCCTCAGATATAAAGATGTTCAGAAACGGCACATGAAAAGATGCAACATCGAGCCCTCTCAGTGGGAAGGTTTGGCAGTACAGCATCCTGAGTGGCGCAGGTTGGTGCAGGACAAGGTAAGCGATTTCGAGGAGCAACGTAAGCTTGACCTCGATGCTATACGCGACGAGCTAAAAACACGCCAACCTGCTACCATTCAGTACCACTACCTGGCTGGTGTCCTCACATGCCCTCAGTGTGCACGGGGGTTCATCTCGAAGATCGGCTACGTCAGCCATCTTCAGGCGTACGAGCGCCGAACAAATAACTAGGAGTTGAAGTGGTCGCCATGGTCGAAATCGGCTGGAAGGATCATTCACTAAACCTGACCAGCACGCCTATGATGGCAGATTATATCAGCGGATAAGTTGATATAAATCTGATAAAATTACAGTTGCCGTCATTAATATGATAACTCTATCCGTTTTTCATTTGACATCTGATAGCGGGATAACTTGACATATTGACCACTGTACGCACGCATGTTTTTTTGAATGTGTGTGTCTAAAAAAATATCGTTTACACTATGGTTATATCAGTTTTTTCACTTTTGACAGCGCCAGCTGATAACTTGATAATCTATCCTTTTTTGACAGCAAAACTTGTTAACTTTATATAGGTGCTCATCGGACCCCGATAAGAGTTGTCGGGAACTAAAACGTATGAAAATTCTTCTTTTTGTCATTGATTTCTAGTAAGTAGCTGTTTTTTCAGGTGTAACAAAAGTTACTTTTTAGAATGATTCTATGCTTACTATGTTATTGTTTTGTAGGAATGGTGGCATTTAATTTTTTTTGGCAGCTGCTGCTGCCGAAGAAAAACAGCACAGAAAACTCCATTGTAGAGCTTATAGGGATGTCTGTAATCCATTCGATATGCCTGACGAATAGTTTAGCACATATCATCATCCTCCTAGCGTTAAACCCGGCTTTAGCCACGGCTCATTTGAGCCTTGGGTGCGCTTGGCAACCTAATCCCATGAATTGGCATAGTCAATAATTCTTACGAAAGTGACTCAGAGGAGAAACTAGGCCTTATTAGGATTACGTCCGGTTTCCTCACGATGTTTTGCTTCACGGAAAAGCGACTGGTAAATATCAAATGATATTATAGTACGTAAGTTCCGAAGAACACAGTGGTTTGAACCCGAGACCTCCGGATTGAAAGTCGGACGTCTTACCGCCCGGCTTCAGTTTGGCACGTAATTATACAATGAGAGTGACTGAAAACTTCAGATACCCCAAATAATTAATCAGTAGTGTAGTGATTCTTTAAACAGTTAATAATTGCGAAATATATTCGTTTGGTTAGTTCTCCTTGCAGTTTTATTCGATTGTTAACTGTATACATTCGCGAGTACAATACAGCCAAGTACAACCGTATCTATCTAGATACGGTTGTACTTATCAAAAATCGACATGACACAAAATGTGCGAATGTATACAGTTAACAATCGAATAAAACTGCAAGGAGAACTAACCATACGAATATATTTCGCAATTATTAACTGTTTAAAGAATAACTACTGATTAATTATTTGGGGTATCTGAAGTTTTCAGTACGTATCTACCTACTGTGCGCACTGTGGAACTCTTTACAGTTTGGACTAGAGCCTGTCTGGAAAAAGAAGTGCCGTAGAATGTATGAGTTCCCATATAAACAACGTACCTGTACCACAAACTCTAACAAGGAAGTATTTTTAGTTTATAAGCAGGCAACTCTTAATTAAAAAGGTTAGGATCGGAAGTAGATATGATGACCATTTTCACAGGCAATTTTACGTGTTTAGCTTAATAAGCGAAAGAATCACCATGAACGATTATTAACTTCTAAGTTTATGAATTTAATATTTAGGTATATTAAATAGGCAGAAAATAACATAAACATCTAATTATTTTTTCATTTTTAATGCCAAGTTTTACTTACATTTAAGCTCAAAACACAGTCAGCGTTTCAGTTTCTGCCATCGTACTCGTATACTATTAATAGAGACACTCTAACATACTACAAGTTGAGCGGTGGTAGTTTGGGCCTTGGTGCACAATATGGCAGCACCAACATATCTCATCGAGACAGACTGGATAACAAAAACTATACCACATGGAAAACGAATTTCATCTACAATTCTACATGATTGAAGAATATTGTTATCCGCCCATGCTTCATCCCTTAATCAGGAAAATGGTGTCATGGATCCTGGCCCGACTAAATACGACAAGATATTAGAATTAAATGATTGCTCAAATTCATCATTTTAGGTGCTATTTAGTGCTCCTAGTCATGGGACTATGGTATGGGAATTTGTGCAGCGTAGTTTTCAAGTTATCGTGGTACCGTTGTGGCCGGGCTGGGGTAGGTACAGGATCCTGGCCCGACCACCCCATTCAAAGAAGATTTGGTGAATGCACAAATTAACTAATATTTAGGTGTCATCTAGTGTCTTCAATTCCATGAATGTGTTCCACATAGTAATCACGGTACCTGTACCCCCACCCGACCACAACGTTACCGCGACATGACATTGGCGGCACTAAAAAGCACCTAAAAATGATGAAATTTTGCATTCACCTTATCTCGTTTGAATGGTGTGATCGGGCCAGGATCCTGTACCCCCGCCCGACCACAACGGTACTGCTATAACTTGAAAACTATGTGGCACAAATTCATCTGACTATAAGCACTAAATAGCACCTAAATATGATGAATTTGTACAATCATTATATTCCAATATCTTGTTGTGGTCGGGCCAGGATCCATGACACGGAAAATGGGACTCAATAACGAGAGCTAAGAAAATGCTAGTCATTCGCGGTAACCGAGCGCAGTGGGTAAGTGGGCGCAATGCGAATATCTTACAAGTCGAATGGGGGAGGTGGCCGCATATGATCCGATTGGAGGCGCAAGAAGGGCGAAGCAAATCGGTTTCGATGACTCACTGCGCTGCACAACGTTTCATTAAGAATATTTTTGCAAAAATACAATATTAGTTGCCTCATTTCAAATTTGTTTAGCATTTTGGAAAGCCTTGTTATGTGAAAAGTTGCTAGCTCAAAACAGTGAGTCTATTAAATATCAATTGAGTGTATATTTAAGTGTTTGAAAATTTAAAGTTAAAATCGTTGCGCAAATGTAGTGGCGGTAATAAAAAATTTGGCTTTCTTGGGAAAGCGTGCGCGGGTAAGTGTGCACATTTTCTGTATGAAAATGACTCAATTACATGACAATTTCAACAGATTTTTAGACTTATTAGTTAATTTTAATTACTTAACTGATAATATTTATAAAATGATTATTTATGTTAACGAAACAAATGCAAACACTTATCCTGAATACGCCTAGGTACTTACCCCGTAATGGTAAGCACATTTACCCGCATTAAGGGTCAAGTATGCGCATTCCGGTTTTTCCTCATTATTTTTATTCTGCTTCAAAAAAAAGATACTGTTTTGATGATTATTTTCATATATACTCCGATTGTTCTTCTAATACTATTTTTTTTGTGAGGTATGAAGTCAAAGACAAGAGTGCGTATAGTTACCCTGAATGGCTCTATCCTTATTTTTAGATCCTGGCTTCTGTCAGTTATTCATCGGTGTAGGCTTAGATAAATAAGTAACTAAGCGTATTAATCTCTCTCTTTCGCATTATTTTTTGTACTTAGGTATGTTAAAATAAATATATAGGCCCTGTCCGCTATGAAAGAGACACCTTTTTAACTACTTTGATGTTCCTTTTTCCCCAACAGATTTACTGTCGTGTAACTCTAACCTCCACCGATGATTAGCTACCAGTTGCCTGGATCTAGTCATAAGGATAGTATAGCTAACTAATAAGAGGAGTTTCACCGTTCTCGTTATTTTGTCACAATTTTCACACTCTTAGTCTATTATTTTAATAAAGACGATGTGACCTGGAAGTTTTGTGCAAATTGTGCTAAGTGTGCCCAAATTTTACGTTTTAACAGTGGATTTATATAAAAATAAAAGACAAGAGAAAATAATGCGCATATTTGGCACAGCTCGCCCAAAACTTGAGGTAGGTACATATTCAATTATTCACATCATCTTTCAGAAATAAAATTTATTGATTAGAACCTAATGATCCTCCTAATACGTGGGTGCTGCAGATATCCTCAAGTATTTTTTTAACAGCAGATACCACGTTTTAGGGACAAAGTAAAATTATTTAATAATTTTAAATGCTGTGTTTAGTGTCTATGAAGGCTCTCGGCTTGGCGTATTTTCTTGACACGGAACTGTGGTTTTTGGCGTTTTACACACGAAGACACGAAGTGGCGTGATGAATCTTTAACTCTTACATATAGATAGAGTTGCTTTTTAATTTTCAGGTACTTAGGTAATTCTGAAAAAATAATAATACTTGTGGCAATTATCAAAATATTTACCAGTCAATCTAAGCAGTGTCGATACGGTTTTTTTTTCAGGAAAAAGCAGTGCAATATTCGCACAAATATGGAATAGTAGGTAACAAATAAATAAAAGAAACAACGCTAGCAGCACCGCTTTCTCATGACTTGTAAAGAACCGACTGATAGAATAAAAATATTACTAAAATATTTTGGTAATCCAATCGTTATGTCGTAGGATATGAACTAAATAAATCAAAGAATGAGCACCACAGTCCGTCTAGAAAATTTGCCGTATTAGTTAGTTACTATGCGACAATACAAACATACTTACATAAATACTCACGAAAATCATAACCTTCCTTCGGCGGTCGGACAAAAAGGTGGGACGGACAGACGAATAGACAGACAGACAGACTTACACGACATGACTTTTTTTTCTTTTTGAGATATGGATTTGGAACCTTAAAAACAACGGACACCGGACGAACGGTCGGACAGTTAGACATCTACTATATGATTCTATAAAAAAGAACGGACAGACGGACAGACGGGCAGACGGGCAGACGGACGAGACGGACGGACAGACCTGCAGATGGGCGGACGGACGGACGGGCAGACAGACATCCACTACATGATCCTATAAAAAAAGAACGGGCAGACGGACGGACGGACGGACAGGTGGGCAGATGGACAGACGCACGGACGGATGGACGGACAGGTAGACAGACAGACAACCCTCCACGCCATGATTCTATAAGGGTTCCGTTTTTTCGTTTTGAAATACGGAACCCTAAAAAGAACGATTATACTGACGCAGGCACGGACATATAGAGAGACAGACAGATATCCAAGATATGATCTTATAAGGGTTTTTTGCTTTTCAGATACGGAACCCTAAAACAACATACAGCCAATCTCCTTCTTTTATAATTTTGAAGTCTGAAAACTACCTATATGGAAAATCTTGCCTTCATTCGGTATATAAACGTGCATACCTACATATCTTATATATAGTTCTACTGTTGATATTTGATATTTCCTTATAGACGTTACATAGAGTCGCACAGACAACCACACAGTCTAAACCGTTCATTATTGAAAACATCACCGACAAAAATTCATCCTTTATTTTTCACTTCTATTCCCATAGAATTCGGTTAGTCGCTACATGTGAAAAAAAATGTATTACAATATATTACATAGGTAGCGATACTTTTATTTACATCAAAATAAATAAAAAGGACAAACAACTGAATAGAAAACTATGCTAATCCTACGGTTCTTGAGATGGGAAAGAAAACCCCGCTATAAGTCGAACGCAAGGACAGACGGACGGACAGACAGACATCAAGAGCTTAAAAATATTGTAAATAGAAGTGACTTTTCATTTATTGCTCTTTGATTATGGAACTCTAAATAAGGAACAAACATTATTTATTTCTATTCTGTTTACATGAAACGGTCATCATTTTCCGGAAAGTTCGGCTGACATTGGACCCGGGGTATGTCCTTAAACTACGTCCGGACTTGGGTATGTCCTTAAACTATGCCAAAAAGAGAGGTATGGGCACTGCGAATGGCATCTCGCTTAGTGTGGTAGGGCACGTTCAGTGAATGTCATCTCGCTCAAATCTGGAGCAGAGCCCGACTGGGGAAGTACCTCCACCTTACAGAAAACCACAGCCAAATAGCACTAGACCCTACTCATAGTGTTGTGTTCCTGCTGGTGAGTAAGGTTGCCAAAGAGCTCAAAGAGGACCCAGTGTGTTGACGATGAGGGACCCTCTTGTTCCTTTAGCCGTCAACACAGTGAATCCTCCTTTTTGTAAAGGGTCGGCAACGCGCATGTGACTCCTGTGGAGTTACAGGCGTCCATAGGTTACGGTAGCTGCTTACCATCAGGCAGGCCGTATGCTTGTTTGCCACCGTCGTAGTATAAAAAAAAAAAAAATCACGGATTGCATTTCCTACGATGCAGAGTAGCATAAACTAAAATGCACTAGACGTTTTGATTGCTCGCATGATGTGTATAGTAATTTTCAAGAGAATTTAAAATTAGTTAGGTCTGCATTTCACTACTTACTACCAGCTTGTTTACTCACTTTAATAAACATATTGCTTACTTTTCCTTTTTTTACGACACTTAAGTTGCATTCTAGTAGCCATAGCCTGAAGAAGTTCACAGTTTTTCGTGCGATAGTCTGAAAATGAAAAGAAGTTGATGATGAGAGAAAAAAATATCAAGTATCGGTATCAAGCAAAACCGTAATAAGAAAGATACTTAACCAAAAAACTAATATAAAAAACGCATAAGAAGCCTATTCTAGCCTGTTGATGGCTGTCGATATCAGAGAGCTCAGAGAGGTGCTTGCTATGGGAAAAACACATTGCTCGAGGAACCGATGACTTTGGAGGCGTCTTCTTATAATGCTTCTTATAATATTATCTACATTTACTTACCCTCATATCCGGATTGTTTTATTTTATTTCTTGCTATTTTACTTATTTTGGGTACAAGTATTACTGGTATTTTGCTTGGTGCCGAATTATAAATATAAATCTCTAAAGAATAAAAAGCACTTCAGATAAAAATATGACATTAATTATTATCTTTTTGCTTTTGTCATTATTGACAAGTACGAAAGCAATCGTGCTAAATCTTAGAGAATTCAACCCGGATGGAGTAGCCATGTCTGTCATTTCCGATACAAAAAGTTTGCCGATTTTTGCGGGGGAGGGGAACGTCAAATGTATGGCTATTCGTACGTAACGTACAAATAATACGTCAGATAAACGCCAGTCCATACATGTGTATGACAACTGGTTATATGTTTTCGGCAGAGGGGAACGCCTATCAATAGGAGTCGCTATTGTTGGTTGGTTGGTTGAATTCTCAAAGTGCTAAACCCACGGACCAAGAGAGAAACCGGAGATTACTCTATTTCCCTAACAGTTGAACCTTTTTACCGAGCACTACTACTATGACTAGTAATAAGTAGTAAAAAAACCGGCCAAGTGCGAGTCGGACTCACGCACCGAGGGTTCCGTACAAACCTGTAGGTATATAAGTAAAAGTTGACGTAGAAGTTTGATTTTGCTACAGCTGAAAGGTATTATAGACCTGAGTATTTGATATGAATTTCAATTTAATACCTCTACGCGTTTACGAGGAAAAAGGTAGTAAGTTTAAAATTAAAAAAAATATTTTTTGTATGATTTTACTAAAAATGTCTACTTTTCGTAATTTTTCCTTTGTCTGTGCTATATGAAGTTTCTTCGTGCCAAGTTTCAAGTTTCTGAGTTTACGGGAAGTAGCCTTTAGGTTTTGAGTTTCTTACAAGTACTCAGTTTCAAAATATGCAACTTAAATTGCTATTTCTTTTGATTGCGTTGACATAAAAGTTTGGTTTTGCTACATCTGAAAGGTCCTATAGCCCTGAGTATTTGACATGAATTTCAATTTATTACCTCTACACGTTTACGAGGAAAAAGGTAGTAAGTTTAAAATTTAAAAAAAATATTTTTTTGTATGGTTTTACTAAAAATTTCTACTTTTTGTAATTTTTCCGTTGTCTATGCTATATGACGTTGCTTCGTGCCAAATTTCAAGTTTCTGAGTTCACGGGAAGTACCCCGTAGGTTTTGCGAGTGCCGAAAAACTCTAATATTTGCAGCATAAACGACTGTATCTTTTGATTTCGTTGGCTTTTAAGTTTGATTTTTTCACAGCTCCAAAGGACAATAGACCTGAGTATTTGATATAAATTTCAGCTTTATACCTCCACGCGTTCCTGAGAAAAATGGTCTTGACAGACAGACAGACAGACAGACAGACAGACAGACGGACAACAAAGTGATCCTATAAGGGTTCCGTTTTTTCCTTTCGAGGTACGGAACCCTAAAAACGGTCTGATAGAGAGCATAATGTAGGGGGCGGTGTCTCACTCACACTTGTTACAAAATTGTCACATTTTGACACATATTGACATTTTGATTGTCTCATGACGTCATTACCTCCTTAGTCAAAACGAGACACAGTCCCCATCATAACTCTCTCTTTCGGCCTCGCTTTGTGAACGAAGGGTAATACTCCAGTTTAAAATGATAACTTCATGGCTAAACCATGCATTGATCGTATTATCTCGGCCGCACGTTTTTCTCGGAGCTCGGGGTCTGCTACAGAACCTAATCCTAAGATTTGGCATACACACCAGTTTTTACGAAAGATACAGACCTTTCAACCCTGACGGGAAACTAGGGTTTGTTGGGATTAGGTTTGACATTCCTAGAATGTATTTCTTATAAACTTATTTAGATATGATATTATACAAAGGAAATGTATTTCTTCACTGACTTGTAAATATCAAATGACTTGTGGTCACAACATATTATTTTGAACATTATCGGTTTAGCCATTTTTGAGTTATCTGCAAAAAACATCTTCCCCTCCATTATGTGTGGTCCGACACGCACTTGGCCGGTTTTTTATACATATTAAAGATTAAAGCATTAATTTTTAGAGTATGACTACACATGGACTAGACTATCTAAAAGAAGTTAGTACTCCTTAAAGTCTTAACCTATTTTATGGGTTTTAAAAAGCTAGTCGTAGACAATCGTATACACTGTGGTACACACACACTACTGAACCATGTCGGCAACTAGCCGACAACTTGACATATTGTCATGTTATCTGGCTATCAGCTGATAACTTGATAACTTGTCAGTTTATCATTTTATCAAGTTATCCGCTGTCAGTGACCATCATGAGCCTGCAGAAATATATGATCATGCGCTATGTTGCGAAATTTCATTGAAACTAATTTCTTACACTGGCAATAATTTTAATGACAAAATGATATGCATGTGTGAGTGCATGTGATAGGCTGACACTGTCATTGAGGCGGTTTACTTAAATAATAATAAAGTGTTGAATATTAAACAATAAACGACAGAAAATCCCCAAAATTATCCATAGTCAAGGGCGGAACATTGTAGATAGTGTATATAATAAACTGATGTAAGTAATACGTTCGGGGAATGAAACTTTTTCGCTGTGAAACATTTTCAAATTAACATCAAAGCTGACAGGTAAACAAATCAAGATGTCACCATACCATAGAGAACTGAACTGTTGCCATATAAATGAGAATAATAGCGCCCTCTTGACAATAATCATATATTTCTGGTCAGGCTTTAACATTGTACGTAATATGTTGGTAGAAAAACTTGATATTTAATCACAACTTAACATTATAGTTTTATCAATAGCTAATCCTTATACTTGGTAAAGAAACAAAAATATAATTAATCTCGGATCAATGTTACTCTGCGTCCGTAGGAAACACCTTAGACAATTACACGCAGTGTTGGCCGTTAATTTCAATTAGAATTGAAAATTGATCAATAAGATTGAAGATTAATTCCGTAACTAATCAATTACACTAACATCAATTTTTACTGACGTTAGTTCGCATTGATTTTGTGACGTCATTAATTACACTAACCGTCAATTAGAATTAACCTATTAGTTACACTAACGTCTCGAAAATGTAATGAGATTAACAGTTAATTAGATTAACGTTAGTGTAACTAAATTAATCCTGTCTTACACTAATAATTAATTTTAAAACTGCATCTCGGGTTCGGAAGTTGGGACCAATATCACAAGATGGAGCTCATGCTGGACCCTAGGGCTACCTACTGGATCTCGGGTTTGGCGCATCATAGACTCATGCTGTTTGGGCTCATTCGACTTGTACTGATGAGCAGATGGTACCGGTATCAAAATCTGGAGCTCATGCTGGACCCTGGGGATCCCTACTGGATCTCGGGTTTGGCGCATCATAGACTCATGCTGTTTGGGCTCATACGACTTGTACTGATGATCGACGCGTTCCTCGCACTATCTACGTTTACTTAAAGATGACATTATCTCGTTCACGGACAGGTTGTCTGTGTCTATATTTTATGCTAGTGTTTGATAATTTTATCGTGTGCGTGTGTAGCGACGTCAATGGAAAATGCATTAGTGTTAACAGTATTTGTGTGCGTTTCCTCGTCCCCCGCGCCAAAATTGGCAGACCTTTTTCTGATAGCAATTAGTGCGCGTCTCACATCCGGTTGATTTAATTATCAAAGACGGCAAAGGATACGTGAGATACGCTATGGTTTTTAGATAATTTTAACTCGCTAGATGGCTCTGCAAATTTGTTGGGGGTTATAAATTTAAAATTTAGTTTGTGTAGTGTTTCATTTGCCCTTGTAAACCTCGTCTTATTTACAGCACTAAACGAAAAGTATCACCAAAATTGTCAGCAACTTAATCTAAAAAGTATTTACTTAGATAACCTCGCCGCATATTTTAAACGTAAACATTCGCGCCGCACATAAAGGGACCTTTTTTCAAGCCGGTGGAGTTTTACAAAAAGCCCGCATTTGGCATTGTCCGTACAACACGCTCGTGTATAAGCCCCGTGGAAAACTACCGCGGTTATATAACTTTTTATACGGAAAAATTAAGAGGAACTTTTATAGCATGAGCTTATAGTTACCATTCTAGTTGCCGTCGGCGTAAACGAGTTTTGCTTGGTGCCATTTGTTACCAAAAATTTTGTAACCAGCTATAGACTGGAAACAAGATGCCCAGTTCTTTGGCAGTTACGAGTTAAGCCCGTGTCGTACTCGTAATGTTGCGTAATCATGATTTGTGACGAGCTGCATAAGGAAACAAGATTCTTAATAAGTAACTATTAAGTACCTATGGAGCCCGTGACAGTTTGGTTACCGTTTTGGGCTTTTATTAGCGTTTCGAAGCTAAGTAACCAGTCGGTAATAGGAAAGACCCATTTTGTAACTAGTTACAGTTTGGGTAAATCACGTTTCAAAGCTGGTTACGAATTTTCGCCCCTTTAAAAGTAGGATTATTCTCTTTACAGCCGGCACTGTACACATATATTTATTTATTTATTTTGTTTAAGTGTATTGTATCTTAATATGGTTATTTATTTATTAGGATATTGTTTTGTGATATTAAGTTATTTTTCCGCTTCTCTTCACTGTTTTGCAACACCTACTGACTTAGTTTATTTAACACAATTCCACTATCTAAAGGTTGTCTGGGAGAAATCGCTTTTTAGCGATAAGACCGCCTGTTGTTTACCTCTATTCTGACTTTATGCATTTTCTGTACTGGTTTTCTTTTTGAGGTGTTCAATAAAGAGTATTTGTGTATGTAAGAGTATGGACCCGGGGTATGTCCTTAAACTACGTCCGGACTCGGGTATGTCCTTAAACTACGTCCGGACTCGGGTATGTCCTTAAACTACGCCAAAAAGAGAGGTATGGGCTTTGCGAATGACATCTCGCTAAGTGTGGTAGGGCACGTTCAGCGAATGTCATCTCGTTCAAATCTGGAGCAGAGCCCGACTGGGGAAGTACCTCCACCTTACAGAAAACCACAGCCAAATAGCACTAGACCCTAGTCATAGTATTGTGTTCCTGCTGGTGAATAAGGTCGCCAGTGAGCTCTAAGAGGATACATTGTGTTGACGACGGGGGGCCCACGGAACCAATAATACGGCCTTTGTTCTTTGTGGGCGCAGAGTGCAGGTGCGGCGATAAGGGAGACCCGGTGAAACGGTTGTCCGCTGGCCGCCCGCAGGTCATTAGGGTTCCCGAACTCAGGGGTCACTTAATCTCCACCCTGGGAGGCTGAACCGCCAACCTGCGAATAATCCCTGGTGTAGTAGTCGTGCCGGTGTAGGAGGCCGGAGTGAACCCGGCTACTGCAACAGGGGGGGACCGGGGGCCCTTCCGTACGCCGTGCCTGCAAATTGCACCTCCCACATCGTTCCTCGGTCGGTTTGTTTCGTCCTCTTGTCCTTTTAGCCGTCGACACAGTGAATCCTCCTTTATTTTCCACACACTCCCCAAAATTATGGCAAGAAAACACAGAAGAAATAGGTCTTCAGCGGAGTCCCCTTCCACAAAAGTGGATTTCTGCAACGTCAGGGGACTGCATTCGAATCTAAACGCAGTACACCACCACCTCGAATCTGCGCAGCCGACTCTTCTGTTTTTAACGGAGACGCAGATATCCTGCCCGGCCGATACATCATATCTGTTATACCCCGGCTATGTGCTCGAACACAGGTTTGTGAGGCGCGCTGGGGTATGTATGTACGCTCGGCGGGATGTCTGTTGTCGCCGCCTCCATGCATATGAAGACAGGGACCTGTCAGTGCTATAAGTGCGTGTACACTTCGGCGGCCACACCCGCGTCTACGCGTGCCTTTACAGGTCTCACAGCGGAGACACGGACACAAAACGGCTCTTCGAGCACCTACAAGTGACGACCGACAGAGTTCTGGAGCAGTACCCATCCGCTGAATTGATGATTTTGGGAGATTTTAATGCCCACCACATTGAGTGGCTTGATTCTCGGTCCACCGACTATGCGGGGAGGTCTGCTTACGAATTTTCTCTGGCCTATGGTCCCTCGCAATTGGTACGTTCTCCCACGAGAATACCAGATATCGAGGACCATACAAGCTCTTTACTGGACCTCCTGCTGACCACACGTCCGGACGGATATTCCGTCTCAGTGAATGCACCTCTCGGGTCTTCCGATCACTGCCTCGTCCGGACGCTGGCACCTTGCGCGCGGCCTGATACACCACGGCCAACTGGCTAACTGGCTCGCGACGCGTGTGGCAGTATACGTCAGCAGATTGGGATGGATTGCGTGAATTCTACGCATCGTACCCGTGGAGGCAGCTCTGTTTCACATCAGAAGATCCTGACTCCTGTACAGCTAAAGTCGCCGAGACTATACTGGTGGGAATGAACTGCTTCATTCCCAACTCGGTAATAGCTGCAGGAGCAAGGTAACGACCTTGGTTTAATCGGCCCTGTAGAGAAGCTACAATTCGTAAGCAGGCTGCTTACAGGGCTTGGACCAAGGCCGTTACTGATAAGGATCCCAACATATCTGATGTGAAACGCAAATTAAACACTGCCTCGGGGTCCAGTAAAAGAGCCATTGCCAGAGCCAAATTCGACTTCGTCGGCAGAATTGGTAAGAAGCTAGTGGGCTACCCCACCGGGAGTCGTGCCTTCTGGTCACTTGCCAATGCTGCCGAGGGAAACTTTTGTCGGTCGTCCTTACCACCACTGCGTAATGCTGATGGTAATCTGGTCCATAGTGCAAAAGAGAAAGCCGATCTTCTGGGTACTCTCTTTGCCTCGAACTCGACCCTGAACGATGATGGCAGCACCGTACCGCCTGACATCCCGCGATGCGCAGCCTCGATGCCGGAAATTATCAACAAACAAAGTGATGTCCGACGGGAGCTGCTATCATTAAACGTTCACAAGTCGAGCGGACCAGACGGCATACCAGCAGTTGTGCTCAAACGGTGTTCTCCAGAGTTGTGTCCCGTGCTAACGCGCCTTTTCACACTCTCTTACCACAAACGGCAAGTGCCGTCTGCATGGAAGACTGCCCTCGTGCAACCTGTGCCTAAAAAGGGCGATAGTTCGGACCCGTCGAATTACAGGCCTATCGCTATAACCTCCCTTCTCTCTAAGGTTATGGAGCGCATATTCAATGCAAAGCTCCTGGGATACCTAGAAGAGCACGACCTGATCAGTGATCGCCAGTATGGCTTTCGCCACGGTCCATCAACTGGTGATCTTCTAGTGTATCTCACTCACCGCTGGGCTTCAGCCATTGAGAGTCAGGGAGAGGCATTGGCAGTCAGCCTTGATATAGCAAAGGCGTTCGATCGGGTCTGGCATCGAGGTCTTCTATCGAAGTTGCCAGCTTACGGCCTGCCCGAGGGATTGTGCAGATGGGTCGCCAGCTTTTTGTCCGGCAGAAGCATACGAGCTGTAGCCGACGGCAGGTGCTCCGAAAGCATGGACATAAACGCTGGTGTCCTGCAAGGCTCCGTGCTATGCCCAACGCTATTTTTGCTGCATATCAATGATATGGTATCTATCGGCAACATTCATTGTTATGCGGACGACAGTACTGGGGATGCCTGTTACACGGGCCGTGCCAATATCCCTCGATCCGTTGTGGTAGAGAGTCGTGAAAAACTTGTGTCCGATATCGAGAACACTCTTTCTGGAGTCTCGGTGTGGGGTCAGGACAACTTAGTCCGATTCAACCCCACAAAGACACAAGTTTGCGCGTTTACCGCTAAGAAAACCCCATTTACTGTGGCCCCTCAGTTCCAAGGCACAACCCTTACAATGTCAGGGAGTATTGGGATCCTCGGTGTCGACATTTCCAGCGACGTCCAATTCCGTAGTCACCTTGAAGGGAAGGCCAAGCTGGCATCCAAAAAGCTCGGTGTGTTCAATAGAGCGAGGAGATACTTCACTCCGGGGCAGAGACTGCTCCTATATAAGTCGCAAGTCAGACCCCACATGGAGTACTGCTGTCACCTTTGGGCAGGAGCACCTGGATACCAGCTTGGGCCCTTTGACTCGGTGCAAAGGCGCGCTGTGCGGATCGTCGACGATCCCAAACTCACGAGCGATATTGAACCATTGAGTCTAAGGAGAGACTTTACCTCTTTATGTGTGTTCTATCGCTTGTACAATGGGTTGTGCTCTGAAGAACTGTTTGATATGATGCCCACTGCAGCTTTTTATCACCGCACCGCTCGCCGCCGGCAGGGTGTTCATCCTCACACCCTGAAGCCTAATGGGTCGCGCACTGTACGGTTTAAGAGGAATTTCCTCCCACGAACGCTGCGACTGTGGAATAAACTCCCTACCGAGGTTTTCCCAGCGGGCTACAGTATGAGGTTCTTCAAAAAAGGAGTGTACAGGTTCTTAAAGGGTAGGCAACGCGCATGTGAGTCCTCTGGGGTTGCAGGCGTCTGCAGGTAACTGCTTACCATCAGGCGGGCCGTATGCTTGTTTGCCACCGTCGTGGTATAAAAAAAAATTAATTGTATTGTATTCTTTTGTATTATTTGTGCTGACGGCTCCTTGGCCGCAATGCGAGACTTTGCATTAAAATAAAATATTAATTGGAAGACATTGAAAACCTTGTATGGAGATTTATTTGCAAAACTATCCTCTTTGATTTTCCTTGAGTAATAGATTGACCACAGTTTAATTTTTTTTATTTACTTTAATCCCTTCATATTTACTGGAACAACTCACCTGCGCATACTTTAAAATTTTCCACACAAAAGCCCCGACATAAAGGCTATTTGGAAAGTTTTCCATAAAGAACCCTTTCAGAAGTTTCCCCGAGTTCGCTGTAGTTGACAGAGTCACGTGAATAAACAATGATTGAGCGCAAGCCTTTCTGGTTGTAGTTCCAGAGCATTGGCGAGTCGAAATGTCAGTATAGTTTGTTAAGGATAAATGCGCCATACTTTAAGTATGGAGTATTTGTCCTTAAGCCGCCAGACAACCTATACTCCAATAGAATAAGACTTTGCCTCCTTATGTGTGTTCTATCGCTTGTACAATGGGTTGTGCTCTGAAGAACTGTTTGGTATGATGCCCACGGCAGCTTTTCACCGCACCGCTCGCCGCCGGCAGGGTGTTCATCCTCACACCCTGGAGCCTAAGGGGTCGCGCACTGCACGGCTTAAGAGGAATTTTCTCCAAACGCTGCGGCTGTGGAATGAACTCCCTACCGAGGTTTTCCCAGCGGGCTACAGTATGAGATTCTTCAAAAAAAGAGTCTATATAGGTTTTTAAAGGGTAGGCAACGCGCATGAGAATCCTCTGGGGGTTGCAGGCGTCCATAGACTACGGTAACTGCTTACCATCAGGTGGGCCGTATGCTTGTTTGCCACCGTCGTGGTATAAAATAAAAAAAGAATATAATTGTTTTCGCAAACTTATTTAGTTAGATATCATGGATCTGTAAGCGACCATGTCAGGAATCGTGCGCGTGAGAAAGTCTGCCACCTTTTTTTTTTTTTTTTATACTACGACGGTGGCAAACAAGCATACGGCCCGCCTGATGGTAAGCAGCTACCGTAACCTATGGACGCCTGCAACTCCAAAGGAGTAACATGCGCGTTGCCGACCCTTTACAAAAAGGAGGATTCACTGTGTTGACGACTAAAGGAACAAGAAGGTCCCTCATCGTCAACACACTGGGTCCTCTTTGAGCTCTTTGGCAACCTTACTCACCAGCAGGAACACAACACTATGAGTAGGGTCTAGTGCTATTTGGCTGTGGTTTTCTGTAAGGTGGAGGTACTTCCCCAGTCGGGCTCTGCTCCAGATTTGAGCGAGATGACATTCACTGAACGTGCCCTACCACACTTAGCGAGATGCCATTCGCAGTGCCCATACCTCTCTTTTTGGCGTAGTTTAAGGACATACCCAGGTCCGGACGTAGTTTAAGGACATACCCCGGGTCCAGAAGTTACCTTATAGTCTAAATCGAAAACTTAAGCTACTTAACTCCAATAGCATACAAGGTATAACAAAAATGATGGTGATTCTTTAAAGGGTATATGGTATTGTATTCTTATTATGAAATTGACAGAAAAAAAAATCTCGCGAAAAAAAAATTTGCGACCATACAAAATTTTTTTTTGTCAAATATTTTTTTTTTACTTCTTCTTACTCGCAATACGATACCAATTATATCCTTTAACCTTTGAGGATTCCACCAACCGGAGTCGCCATTGACAGGCGTTCCCCTCTGCCGAAAACATATGACCAGTGGTCATACACATGTATGGACTGACGTTTATCTGACGTAGCTATTTGTACGTTACGTACGAATAGCCATACATTTGACGTTCCCCTCCCGCCCAAAAATCGGCAGACCGTTTTTGTATCTGAAATGACAGACTTGGCTACTCATCCGGGTTGAATTCTCTAAGGATCACCTGTGTTTTTCTTACAGCCTGTATGTGTACTGTGTATCTCAAAGTCACGCACGTACCCTTGCGCGTTGTAGATTCTGTCATCACTAAAGTAGTATTTTTAATTCCAGACAGTATATATGACAGCTCCTGCCATACATTGTTAACCACTTTAGATGGTAAGAGCTGTCAGATTACTGTCTTGAATTAAAAATATTACTTAAGATACTAGGCCTAATTTGGCACCATAAAAGTGACGTGTCATAAACATTTTACGTAAAAGATATTGGCTTAAGTTGTGGCTACCTATAATGAGATAAGCATCAACCTCAATTGTCAAACATAGATTTAAGAGCATGTAAAATGTATTATCTGCAACGCAACGCAACAATCTATTGGTAGCTTTAAATCGCAACTTAAGGAATACTATTTATCTCTTCCTTAGGTTTTTAAGTTGACACTGTTGTTTCTTATTGTGTGTATTATATATGTATATATGTACGTATATGTATGTTTATTTTGTATTTATTTAAGTATGTATATTCATATGAATGTGCTGTGTTATCTATTTCGTCTCTTTTGGTTCTATGCACCACCTACTGCTTATTGTTTTTCTCTAGTCTCCACTACCCAAAGGTTGTCTGGAAGAAATCGCTCATTAGCGATAAGACCGCCTGTTGTTACCTCTACCTAAATTTATCTAATTGTAAAATTTGTGCTTGTAACTGTATGAGGTGTGCAATAAAGAGTATTTATTATTATTATTATTATTATTATTATCTGTCGGCAATCCTAAGTAAATAAATAAATAAACATTTTGCGCCAATGAACAGGGGAGTCCTGGGGGCTTAGCCAAGATGACAATCGTTTGCAAAAAACGAATCGAAACGCTCGCTATCCGTCTCTCCATCGCACTCTTCATTTCGTTTTCTGCAAACGGTTGTCATCTTGGCTATAGGGCCTGTGCTTCAAGCAAGCTCTCTTATGTATCACATTTTGGGCACCTTATCCCATTGTCCGTGAAATGTGTATCTTTGGTTAATTTTGTCTCCTGTTAACAAACGAAATTGTCAAAACAATAACGAACGATTATTAACGTTATTTAAATTATATTATTAACCAAACGCGTATGGTTTATAAACGATACCAAACTCCATTTACTCAGCGCAATGACGCGTAGTTTTTGAGTTGTGGTAGAAATACAGTAATAATTATAAAAACTATATTATTTTATATTTTCAATGAATGCGTAGTTTTTTAAATTCATCATTTTGCAAAATTTGCAATGAGCTCCCATACTACTAGTAACAACAATGTGTCTCTTTCACTCGCGCTGAAAAAAATAGGGATGGAATTTAGCTGTAGTCATCCCCTTAATAAAGGTCACTGACATTACTTATCAGTCGCCTTAAAGCTACGATTACAATGCACAATGGTGAAAGAACAACTTGGATAGCTCGTTCGCGCATCCGAACGTTCGTGGTCCAAACCTTGACGTCAAAAAATTTTTTTAGATACCTCTCGTCATGGGCTATCAGAATATCCCCCATGTATGTTAGCCGATTCTTCGTAGTTAACGAGTTATGATTTTTTTAATTTTTAACTTTTGTTAAGAAATTCCGGGTGAAGCAATTAATTTATAAAAAAAACTATTGAACTTTTTTGATTTTTAGGGTTCCGTAGTCAACTAGGAACCCTTATAGTTTCGCTTTGTCTGCCCGTCCGTCCGTCCGTCCGTCCGTCCGCGGATAATCTCAGTGACCGTTAGCACTAGAAAGCTGAAATTTGGTACTAATATGTATATCAATCACGCCGACAAAGTGGTAAAATAAAAAGTGGAAATTTTTTTTTTATTAGGGTACCTCCCCTATACGTAAAGTGGGGAGTGATTTTTTTTTTCATTTCAAGCCTAACGTGTGATATATTGTTGGATAGGTATTTAAAAATGAATAGGGGTTTCCTAAAATCATTTTTCGATAATGTAAATATTTTCGGAAATATTCGCTCCAGAAGTAAAAAAATATGCGTCCCCCCCCCTCTAACTTTTGAACCGTAAGTTTTAAAAATATGAAAAAAATCTCAAAAGTAGAACTTTATAAAAACTTTCTAGGAAAATTATTTTGAACTTGATAGGATGAATAGTTTTTGAAAAAAAATTACAAAATAATTTCTGAACTAAGTTTGTAATTTAACCGCATAAGCAGGTGTTTATTGTACCTGTAATTTCTACAAAATTACAATGAAATGACGTGCTTTCAAATAAAGTAAAAACGGTGAAAATCGGTTCACGCAATAAAGAATTATTCCATAAAAATCATCTTCCATACTTTAAGCTCGCGCGCAATAGTTTACTTAATTTGCCGATAGATGTCGCTGTACGTGGAACTCTCATATCATATCCTACATGGCGGTGTTATTAACTCTTAAGTGGGGACACTTACTGTGACGGACGGAAAACTACGGAACCCTACACTGAGCGTGGCCCGACACGCTCTTGGCCGGTTTTTTCTTTTTGTAGCAAGCGGCGCAGTTACAAAAAAAATCAGCATCCTCACTTGGCTGTATAATATAGCAATGTGCAATCAGCAGCAGGATATAGCTAAGGCGGTCGTCACACTGCTTCGCATCTCGCAGCGGCGTCCGTTGATGCGTTTTTTAACTTTGTATGTAGAATCTTGATTTTGTATAGAAAAATCGCAGGGTACGACCATAGACGTATAAAATAAGAAGACGTAACGCCGTGAAGACAAAACTGTGATTCCATAATAAGCCGATTTCTTCGTGTTTACACGCGACACGCACACATCTACAACTCGTGGACGAGCGGTGATTGGTTCAAACGTCAAAAGTGAGTGTGTGTGCACGAGATCGCGGCTCATTATGGAATCACAGTTTTATCTTCGTGAGATTACGTCTTCTTAATTTATATGTCTATGGGTACGACACACTGGCTCCGCCTCGACGCGCGGAGGAGCGAGACGCACGACGACTCGCGCGCTCGGACGGAGACGCGGTGCGTGCCGCAGGGTATGCCACACCGAGCTCCGCAGTGCCGTACGGATTTTAGTGCAAGAAAGGACGTAGGCGCAATGGATATCGACGTCTATAAGTTTATTTTTGAAATTGAAAGTCGTTCGTTTAATCATAATCTAGGAATTCTTATTGAAGATTGAAGTAGTAGATTATTACTTACTTGAATGTAAGCCAAGGCTTTTCTTCCGCTGTAATAGAAAGTCGAAAATTTGTGTCCGCGCCAGTAATAACACTCCAATTTTGCTTAGCAAATAATCAAATAACGCGGTTAACATACGGGTGCAATTTAAAAAAAATCTTCGTGTTGCCTTAAATCTTGGTAATCTCTAGCTAAAGACCCATTTATAGGTCTGGTTTGGAAATAGGGATATACCCAGTGTCTTATGCGTTTTATGACTCGATTGTACAAAAACCAAACTGAAAGTATCATTGTAGCGTTCTGAATAAGTTCCGTGCCCATTTTATAGACAAACAGGACCTGTTTTTACCTTAACGTTCGAATGTGAAATGAACGCGAGACGGAAGTAACGCGGGACGTCGCGCATCGTAGCTCCGGTAGGAGATGCGGAGAAAACTCGGACGTTGGTGCGTTGTCTCCGCATGCGAGTCCGTTGCTCCGCGTCTCGCAACGAGACGCGGCGGCAGTGTGACAATAACCTAAGCGGGTGAGGTGTTCTAAATGACCTTCACACGCTCTTATTCTCTTGACAATAAAATCGTATCCAGCTCATTTTGAACACCTCGACCGCTTAGCTACTTCTGCTGCTGACTGTAGGTACAGCCTGTATTTTATGGTTTGCTACCGAAATATGTCCGTTCCTGGTTTGAGCTTTGATAGGCAATTCAGTTTGAATTTAGCATCCATCAACGATGCATATTTATGACTATTTCTGTATTTGAGTGGAGGAGAGCTGGTAGTAAAATATTTTGTGTAAAAATCGCAGTTAATAAGTCTGTAAAAATACTAAAAATTTAATGCGAAAGTCATCTACGGCTTTTATTACAAAGAGAAAGAACTTTTATAAAAATAAATCAATTCATGCAATTAAAAACTCCAGGTGCCGTAGTCTAATTTTAAAATAGGTAATAGATTTACTTGTCCTTATTAAGTTTATTAGATGCACCGCCTACAATCTTATCTGTTTTGCCCAAAGGTTTACTGATAGAGAATGCCTTATGACATTAAATCCGCCTCTTACATAAACAATATATTAATATAACACAATCTCTCCCATACATAACTCCAACACACACAAAATAATCAACCAATATTGAAGTTGTATTGAAGTTACATCGAAATAATTTTCAAGCAAATTCTTATATTATTTGTGATTCAGACATTTAGGTGCTAGCTGTACTGCGTCGTGAATGTATTGGATTTGTATTGTGTAAGTTGGATCGTGTCTAAACGTGTTTTAAATTTAGGATACGGCCCTAGGGCCGCTATTCGAAAAATAAACACACATACTGGACACACATTGGTCACACATTGGTACAACATTGGTACAATGTGTGACCAATGTGTGACCAATGTAGACCAATGTGAGACCAATGTTGAATGAAAATCTGTTTAAGCGTTTATGTAATCTTTACTCTTTTTGGACAGAACGCTCCACGCTTTCTTTTATAATAAATCATAGTAAATATTCAATAAAGATGATTACCTACTTATAACCATTTCGCATAGGTAATTATTTATCGTTCATCACGAACTGAAATTGTTTATGTTTACCTGCGATCTAATGAAGATTTGGCAAAAGGAAAACTCTTGAGTCATCAAACTAAATGTCCGAATTATTTTGTAATTTTTAGTGCGTGCTAAAAGCGTGTTTTTTAGTTTTTAAAAAATATTATTTTTATTTCTTAATAAATCCATCTATCTATCTATACCTAATTACTATAACACAAGGATAGGGCTAGTTTCAATGGCATCCGAAGGCAAGGAACATTGTCATGTGATAGTCTAAACCGATGAAGGTTAGTAGCTTAAAGTCTGGGACATACTATTTAAGCTTTCATGGTTTTTACACATATACATATATTTGTAAAAAACGGGACTGAACCTCGTTTATAATTTTAAAATTACCTTCGACGTTTCGAGCATGACATTGTCCTCATGATTTCGAAGAAAGACTGGCTCCAGTTTGTTGACATCAAAATCTTCTAGACGCACATATATTCTTGGAACATAAAGCTTGTCCCAGTAAAAAATGTCGTTAGTTTACGCAGCGTTGGTATATCAGGTTTCAATGAAAATGGTTGTAACTGGCTGGTTATATGTTAAATGCATCTCGGTTCTTTATTTAATATTAGAAAAAAATCTGCCACAGTCACATTTTCAAAGATCTCGTCTCCACAAGAAAAACTTCATGAGAAAATATTGTACAAATATGTCCAATATTAAGGCATTTTCGCGAAAAAAGTGGCAATGGAGCTAAACACGTCAGTTAGAACTGTGCAAAGGGTCCTAAAACAATTCAGAGAGACTGGCGGTATTCGACGGCGTCCTGGAAGTGGTCGGAAGACCGGGTTTGTTAAGAAAAATATTGAGAAGAGTATCATAGCTGCTTTGCTGATAAAACCTACATCATCTGTAAGAGATTTAGCTAAAAAGTTTAAAACGTCTAAATCCACTGTGCAACGAGTAAAGAAAAATAATTCGATAAAGACTTTCAAACAAACTAAAGTGCCTAATAGAAATTCGAAACAAGAAACTGACGCTAAAACGAGATCCAGAAAACTGTATTCAAAATTAACGACAAAAAAATACTGTATTGTGATGGACGACGAAACATATTGCAAGCTTGATTTTAAATCACTGCCGGGACATCATTTTTATTCGGGTACCGATAGAAAAACTATCAATGACGAGTACAACGTCATAAAAACGGATAAATTTGCGAAGAAGGTTCTTGTGTGGCAAGCGATCTGTTCTTGCGGCAAACGCAGCACTCCATACTTTGCTAAAGGAACTATGAAAGGCGATATATACCTTAAAGAGTGCATGGAAAAGCGATTATTGCCGTTTTTTAAGCGACACAAGAAGCCAGTTCTGGTTTGGCCTGATCTGGCCACGTGCCACTATTTTAAAAATGTGATAAAATGGTACAAAGCCAATAATGTCGAATTTGTGGAAAAATACCAAAATCCTCCTAACTGTCCTGAAGTACGACCTATAGAAAAATATTGGGCTCGTATGAAGCAGAAGCTCTTAAAACATAAAACTAACGCCACATCAGTTGAAAACTTCAAGCGAAAATGGAATGCAGCTTCAAAACTAATCACAGACACTGATGTACAAAACCTGATGGCAGGTATCAAAAGAAAATTACGAAGTTTCTGGATGAATAAACAATAGAACAAAAACATAACAAAAATACGTTTTGTTTACTACATTTCTAATAAACTGTTGTCAAAAATTTGGTAACTTTTTATTGCTTACATTATTTCATACTAACTAATAAACGACATTTTTTTCTGGGACAAGCTTTATATTCTAATAATATTATTTTCATTTATTTATTTTTCTTCTTAAAGTTTTTATAATATTGTTACAAAAGTAAAATATAAAAATATATCTAAAACACACAAAAAGAACTTTATAAAAACCTAATCTAGGGTGCCGCCGGCAACGGACCAAGTTCCAGGCTGCCGATGATCAGGGCCGCAGAGTAAGGAACCGCCGGACTATGTGCGCCGTGTCCGCCTTCTGAATCTGACTCTTGATCCAACCACAACCCCGTAGCGAAAGTCTCTCAAGAGGTCGAGGCCTTTCGCAGAAACAACTATCGGTACAATGACCGCCAAATTAACGTCCTACATGGCGGTTACCTTGTGAGACAAGTCTAGGTACTTGCTGCACTTGTCCTTCTCGGCCTTCACGAGGTTCTCGTCACATGGGACGGTGATGTCGATGAGCATGGCGCGGCACTACAATCGATCTATCAGCACGATATCAAGGCTTATTGGCTACAATAGTCCTATCCGTGATGATAGATCGGTCCCAATAGAGCTTGGCACGACCATTTTTGAGAACTGGTGCCTGTGTGTACTTGTAGTACGGCACTTCGTACTCCACAAGAACGTACATAAGAGCAAGCTCCTGGTGTATAATTCTGGCTACGAGGTTAAGTACTCGCCGTTAGCAAGATGAGAACAACCGGAGATGATATGCTTGAGTGACTCTCCGGGACGGCGGCATGCTCGACAAATGTCGACCGTACCGTCCTTCTGGATATATTTCCGATAGTAGTTGTTCGTCATGATAACTTCGGCCGCAATTGTACAGGAAAAACTTTCGGTTTCTCCAAAGAGGTCCCCGAATGTTAACCAGTTTCCTGTCGCGTGCAGGTCTACGGAAATTATCAAATTGGAAGTTTTAACGATATCTATGCAAACGAAGTCGCCGGCAGAGGCTTCGTTATTTTGTAAATTGATACTATAGAATACGAGTATACACATGCAACAGAAAAACTACATTTCGATCCTCATTTCATCGTACTCGTATTAATAATATTATTATATACCAAATTATACGCGCATAATGCTTATTACACAAGAGTACTTTTCAGTGTAACAGCAATCACTGTAAAGGCCTACGGCCCGTTACTATATGGTTACGTCTCATGGTTAATTCTCAACATGTGTGACGGCATTACCCGGGTAAGGTGCACGAAATCACAATTAACATATAGATGTGGTGCTCATTTGGAGCCGTCCCTTTTAGTAAAATTACAAAAGACACGTTTAACAAGATCCCCAGCCCTGTGCCTACGCCACAGAGTAAAATGATAGCTTGTTACCGCGCTCAAAATAATTCAGTACCAAAGTTTCTTGGATTTACTTTTCTTGTCTGTGGCAAACTGTTGCGTTAGGGTTGTCAATGAGAATAGAAAGTGAAGCTGTGTTTGTGCTCCGACAATGGAATTCATTAGCACACACTCCCGAAAGCGGGGAACAGAGAGTTTTACTTTTTATTTGTGCCCGAAGGAACCGTGCCGTTTGTTTCGTAGTTAAGGTTGTAGAGTTTATTCAATGACCTTGTTTTATTTTATTGGGTCTCCTGTTTTTTTATGCTGCACTAAGTCGATTTACTTAGGGTTTCACTTTGTAAATATATTTGTTTTACTTGCTTGTTTTGGTTAATAAAGTAATACTTATGCCATACTTTTTTTTAAATTTTCATTGCATTTTTTGGAAATAAAATTAAAGTTTAAGAGAAAAAATACCATCGCATTAAGTAAGTAATAGCTTTTGAATACCTGTTGAGTATATGATTTATATTTTCAAATAAAAAATAATTATTGTTAATGCGTGAATTTTTTTTTTGAATAACATGCAAAGAAGTATAAAATACATACTGTCAAATATACTAAGCTACCTACTCAAAGGAGATCGTCAATTTTTGTTAGGTGATCTGGCCCAGATTATTTAGGACCGTTTAGGAATGATTCTTAGCTTTAAAAAATCGTCATAATTTCTTGATCAGGACGGTGGTAAAACAATGCAAAATCTAATGGGAAAATTGAAAAATCATGCATTTAAAACATGAATCTGACAAGGACAATATTTAAAAGCGTGCATGCCTATGATTTATATATCAATGTAAAAAAGTAGGGATTTTTTAAAGAAAATGTACAAAAGCGGACTTAAAAACAAAACGGAAATCATGATGAAATAATAAAAAGTCATATTTTGATCGTATTGATAGTTCCTGTATTTCGGTTAACAAAGACGGATGTCAAACCATCGTTGATACTATTAACTGAACATTCCTAACACCTATTGCGAAGGGATAAGGTTTACCACCGTTAGTTGCGATACCACTAGTATCTGACATTGCAAAATTGAAAAAAGATCCGTTTCGTTATCGACGGAGCATGACATTATGCCATTATGAAACCAACTTTTAATATTCAAACTCCGATCATAAATGCAAAAATACGCATTTTTAATCTTTAGGCGTTTTAATACAGTCGATTTCTAATTTAAACTTCCGTATTCATAGGCTTAGATATTATTTTAATATTACAATGTTCTAACCTACCGAACAGTATCAAAACGCAGATTATGTAACGGTAGACATTGACAGTGTCAAACCAAAAGACAAACACGTTTCAGTCCAGGTGAAGTTAAACTTTATGTCAATGCCATAAGGACGTTAACGACTTGTCTTGCTGTATTTTAATCGCGGAAAGATCAACATAATGTTTATTTATTTAGTATTTCTAATTCCCGTTTAATTTTTTTGTAATATTTTGTCTGCTTTAGTAATAAAATGAGTACTTATTTTACATTGAAGTACAAACTGTATACGGTTTATATCAGGTGGCCCAGAATTGACGATCTCCTTTACTCATAAACATTTTCCATGTGTGCGTATCTTAGCAAAGAAACACACGTTTTCAAAACCTTTGTATTGCTATATTTGTAGCACCAAAACGTAATTGAGGTGGGATCGGTCGGGATTAGGAAATACATCGGATCAATCAGGGGCCAGGATTGTGCCCATTGTGATCCGTCCAGCAAATGTACGCTCGGATACTCATTTTGACCCAAATTGGAGATTACTATTAGTAATACTACCCTTTTGCTATTGGGGTTGTAATAAATACTTTTTTGTTGCGGGAATGGAAGGAAACTATTTAGCCAAGCCCCAGTTTATATTTTTGTTATATTTTGTTAATTAAAACTATTTTTTGGCTAATGAGTTGAATAAAAAAGAAAAACAATCATTTTCCAATCCAAGGAGGCCGATAACTGTCCACTAGAAAGTTATCGGCCTCCAAGCCTAGTAGTATAAGAGTCCACGACACTAAACTTAGTTCGATAAGTCTCCTAGATGATATATATATGTATATATATATATAATTAGTTACGTCTTCAATAGGGAACACGAAATAGCGGTGCTGCAATGCAAAAAACCTGGCGGCAAATGTAGTTTTCTTTTTTGTAAAAAAATAAAAAATCCGGTTTCTAGTATGATAAGTCTCCCAGGTTACCTTTGTTCCTCGAAGCATTGGAGGGGTAGGGCTATACGATAACACAGTGCTGCAAGCAAAAATGCTCATTCTCTAAATAATTACTCGACAAATAGACATTTAGTAAAAATGACACTTTGTAAACATATTACAAAATAAATTATTAATTAAAAAATATTGATTTCACAAATAATTCGTTTTTAAAATCAGTTATTTTGCACGTCCATTGATAAACTATTGTTCAATAAAAATAACATTCCGTGTAACAAAACGCAGGGCGTTACGAACTATGAAGGTTATCCGTAATTGTAGTGTGAATTATTGTTAAATCTGTATTTCGGTAATTGACTGAGCCTTAAATTGGTGCCAAATGCATTCTGTTGAAATTTCAAAATGAAACAATTTTTTACAGTCACTGGCAATAGTATCTTCTTACATGAAAGCCGCAATAATATGTGACACGCTCTTATGACCTTACAAATAAGAGCGTGTCACATATTTTTGCGGCCTTCATGTAGGAAGATACTATTGCCGGTGATTGTACTGGAAATAGGTTTTATGTTTTTTTTAACGCTTGCTAAATAATAAATTTACATGGTTATATTTTGCGTAAATTAAAAAAGTAAACGGCACGCAAAACTGTTCCGCGATTGGAGGTATAAGATCTGTATGTCGATTTTGTGTACAATTGTATTAACGAGTGCCTAAATATACTTATGAGCGGTGAGCGGCAGCTTAAACACTTCAATAAACTTAGGTAGGTATGTAAACAAACCAGAACCAACTTAAAAATACAAAAAACTAAAAATCTATCTCTAAAAGCGGCGCTATCGCTTTTTTTGTAACGCAGCTACACAGTTGATCACAGCGAGGCACACGTTATGTCAGTATACATTTCATGACCTAAAAGTGTTTTTTAGGACAGGATTATTAAAATGTGACAGGTGTGTTGCTTGATTGGCTTCATACTAGCTGAACACTATAATGTCTCTGTGATCGTTATAACAATTATACTGAGATTATAAGTTATGATTATGTTTATATTTTTGTTAGATACGTATGAATACATACACACGATGATGATATATAAACAAAATGTTTAGCAAATAATTCATTTTATCAACGTTGTTTTATCATGCGTTATTTTGTGAATTGTCACGATTAAATGAATAATTTGCCAATTCATATTTTATAATATGATGTTTTATCAAGTAAATATTTTGTCTCATGAACTATTTGTAAAACAATATTATATGCAACGTCCTATTTGTGAATCGTTAATTTGCCAAACGTTGTTTGTAAAAGGTTGTTTAACAAATGATTGGCCACCCCTCTCCATACATTCATGCTTCTGGATCCATTGTCATCTGCATCAAATTTTCGCCAGCTTGTTGACAGATGTCCTCCTTCCATGTCATTGGTGGTTTGCCACGACCGCGTGTGTTAGCGGGTTCCCAATTGAGAGTGAGTGTCGCCCAGCGACTATTGTCCATCCTGGCAATGTGCCCTGCCCATCTTCACTTCAGAGATTGGTCATAGAAGACCAAGCTCTCCCACCACGTCTTTGAGTTTCGCGACTCGGCTGATCGAGTAGTTTCCTTTTATGGTATTTATCTATACCTTTTATAATATATCGTCGTCTAGTACTCACAACACAAGCCTCATTGAGCTTACCTTACCTTACCTTACCAGGAATGGTTAAGGGTGTGCACTATTCGTCATTATCTACAATAAGACGACTGTTGTTTTTACTTGTAAAGTAAATGTTTGAGTGGTCGTCACTGTCTTCTTTAAATTTCGTTCAGTTCGAAATAAAGTTGACAGCAGGGTCTGAAATGCCTACTAGGAATTAGCGTATAGATATTGTTCAGACTTGGGGTCTTGCAGGGCCGCGATTCGAAAAATAAACACACACACTGGACAGATACAGCTTCAACCCAACTCAACCCAACTCGACTCGATTTGATTTTGATAAACAAAAGATTCTTTTGATAATGGAGTCGTACCGATTTCTCAACAAAATGATTTCATCCATAACAAAATTTTAAACATTCGAGTTCTAAGAAAACGACCTACTTTAATCATTTTAATCTTTTCAGTTTGTTAGAACAAGTTAGGACTGAGCCAACATTTGACATATCTGTTAAATTATATATATTTAAACTACATTTAAGTGCATTTTAAGCTAGGTTAAATTACCCACTTAAGTAACTTACCACACGAAAGCCAAAGGTAACTAAAAGGAACGCAGTTTTCTAGTTTATTATGAAAATGTTATTGACCGATCCAGTTATTTCTTTACAAAAGTAACTATGACTAACTTCGTATTGTTTATGACCCATTCTAATTATCCTTGAGTGTATTGGAATTTAATATAAATAAAATAGATGAAAATAGGAGAGGAAGGATGCTTGGACACCTGCTACGACATGACGAATTTATTAAGAACATTCTAGAAGGGAGAGTTGAAGCAAAGAGAAAACCAGGGAAGCCAAGAATTGCATACATGGATCAAGTCAAGGAAAAAATAAACATCGTGTCGTATCAGGCTGTCAAGGAGAAGGCAAAAGACAGACATATTTTATTTTGTATGTAGGTATTAAAAAATAAAACGATGAATCAGAAATTGTAAATGAATGCCAGAAGAAAAGTTTAGTCGTTAATAGGTAAACTTTTTAATCCGGGCCGTAAAGTTTAAATGAATAAAATAAAACTTAATTGTATCTATCCAACACTTTATTTAAAACAACGTAGTTATTTTTAATGACCTAACTAAAAACGTAAGTACAGTCAGCAGCAGAAGAAGCTGAGCGGGCGAGGTGTCCAAAATGATCTGGACACGACGTTATTGTCAAAAGAATAAGAGCGTGTGAAGTTTATTTTGAATAACTCATCCGCTTAGCTACATCTGCTGCTGGCTGTACGTTATCAGCCACTATTCTTTGTGCTATAGTTAATGTTTAAACTGTTTATTAATATGGATTGGGTTAATAACAATTTTACTTAACTTAGGGCCTGTTTCACAATCTCCAGATAAACTTATCTGCCAGTTAAAAATATTTTTTGCTATCCTTTTCTCCAGTCATATAAAAAAAGGACAGCAAACATTTATCTGACAGATATGCTTTAACTGGAGATTGTGAAACAGGCCATTAGTATTAATCTTTTACATTTAAGATTGTATTACCAAATATATATATATATATATATTTTACATGTTTTTAAAGTTGGGCATTCCACTCTAACAATAGTATGTTATTCAATCAAATACAAACATTGAAAACATTGAAAAAATAATCAACTCTTACGGCTGCTGTAAAGTCGATGTAGATCAAAATAAATGCAAAAATATGGTTTAAGGCATTGAGAATTCGTCAACTTAGTAACTTGACCCATAACTTAAGGCGCTAGGCGCTGAATGTGGTCGAAAACTGTTACTTTCTACGGGATATATCTCAATAAGGATTCATCCAAAACTTTTGAAAAAAATATAAGTTAATTACAATTTCATGTACAACATTTTCAACGTTTGAATAACTCGTGTAACGTATAGTTTCTCCGTTATTTAAATGTAACTAAATGTCGTTTTACGGTTAATTTTGCTTATATCTACTGAACGGCTTATTCGATTTAAAATATTCTTGAACTAAAAAATGTGTACTACAGAAAACTACAAACACAACGTAGGATATTTAAATTGATTAAATTTTCTTAAACAACTTGTTCATAATTCCACATTTCGTGCGTTGGTAGCTCGAAATCGGCGTTGCTGGCAGTCGTGAGCTAGCTTTGAGACGAGGAGGCTGTGTCGCTCGTCGCTCCGTGCTTCTATTGTACTACATATACTTGTGATTGGCCCGTGAGCAATAATATCGGACTTACTGTGCCTAAGACTAAATAACTGCAGAGGGTTCATGCGATGCGGACATAACGTGTCTTCCCGGAATCAATAATGCATAGACGTTTTATCTTTTAAGATAATGTTCTCGTATGTATGTTCATGTACGTTCGTAAAAAAAGTGTATTTTATTTGGATTATAATACAAGTAAAAAACAAATAAAATAAAAATGGAGGAAAAAACAAAAATCATGAATCTCATAATGCTCTGAAAACAAATTTGTTCATGTAAGTAAACTACAATTATTATGTTTTAGTAGACTAATGCATCACGCAAAATAGGCGTTAGTCGTCGAGTTGCGGAAATCTGCTAGTACTGCAATACAATAGACTAATAATCAATTTAATAAAAACTCCAAAGGACCGAATTTATTTAAACATATTTATTTAAGAATACCGTGTTCTAAACGAATGTAATATGTGTTTTTTTTTAAGATTAAACATATATTTAATGTTATACTTTATACTAATTTATCAAATCAAGAAATAGCGAAGTAAACTGCAAAGGATTTCATACAAACCGACCAAGAGAATGTCGGGATATGCTCAGTGTAAGGATCCGTAGTTGCCGGCCTGTTACAATACATCCATTCAAAAGGTAGTTTATAAAGAGATATTTTGTGGCACTTACGTTATTTTACTATAAGCATAACTCAAAAACGGCTCAACAGATTTTATTTCATATAGTTTTTATTGAAAATACGTGATCAGTATTTCAATGGCCTCACTTCCAGGATTTTTTCTAAATTTTTTGGACCCACGGTTCAAAAATCAAAGAGCATGTTTTACTTTCGGAGCTATTATTTACGAAAGTATTCGTTTTATCCAAAAGTTGTTTAAGGCTTATTTTTCTTGAAAGACCTATCCAACAATGTGTTTCAGATACTTATTGTTTTACCACTTTGTAGGCGTAATTAAAACACGTACTCATACCAAATTTCAGTGTACTAACTATCACTGAGCAAAGCCTGATTGAGATTCTAATAAAAAAAACCTGATATTGAAGAGTTCAATGTATGTAAGAATAAAGGAAAAAAAGCTTTTTTTTATACCACGACGCTGGCAAACAAGCATACGACCCACCTGATGGAAAGCAGTTATAAAGTCTATGGACGCCTGCAACCCCAGAAGATTCACATGCGCGTTGACTACCCTGAAAAAACTTTACTATGTCGGTGAAATAAATACAAATTTTATATAAATTATCAACACACAGTAAATAAATAAATTACTACCAAGGGTTATTAGTACCTATCAAAGACCGGCCAAGTTTGTATCGGACCACGCATATTGTAGGATTCCGTAGAAAGTACTTAGTTTCTTGGAGATAACTTAAAAACGGATGAACCGATAATATGTGAAATAATTTTCGTAGAAATTAAGTACTAAGCCTTCTTGGTTTTTTTCATATTTTTTAGACTTACGGATTAAAAGTTAGGTGGGGGGCCTATTATATTTAGACTTTCGAAGCAATTATTTCTGAAAATATTGACTTAATAAAACAGTTTTAAAAATCCTCTATATATATATATATGAGATATTTTTAAAACCGTATCGTACAACATGTTCATATTTACAAAAAATATATTTTTGACATTTAGTTTGGCATATGCATGTATGGAGTGCCTCCCCTAAAAGTTTTTTAGCAATTTAGCCAGTAAATTAAGTAGCGGCACATGAAACACACCTCTAGATAAAATTTCATTAATATATGTTTTATAATAAAAATGGCTTTGACATACGGACGGACGGACGGACTTGTTTCAAAAAACTTTTAAGGGTTCCGTTTTTGCCATTTTGGCTATGGAACCCTAAGAAGTGTTTGCGCTGTGTTATATTTTAAAGATCTAAATTTAATGGGCTTACAGCTCTCATGACAATTGTTTGACGATTTCGTGCACAAATGCCGCTCCTTACATGTGCATTTTTACTATTCGCAACTCGCAACAGGCTTAGTTTTGTTAATTTATCGTAATTAAGTGAATTTTTACGGTTAATATTTAAAATAGCAACAAAAAATAACCCTGTATTAAGCTCACTTGCACAGCAAAAAAATCCAAATTCACATGAAAGCACCGCTTTGATGTGCATTCAGTTTTTTTTGCTGTACTAGTCAGTATTTTTTATTTCCTTCTGACATGCGGAATATTTTTAACCATATTTCATAAATTCATAAATATTTTGCCGCTGAGATCGTTATTACTTATCTTATTTAATAGGCAAGTAGCATTCCTAAAAATGTCACCGTAGTACTTAATCACAGTATTCAAATCACAAAACATCCGCAAAAGGATAATAATTATTATAAAGCTGCCCGCGCGCCTCTGAGTAAAGTCATATCCCATGAAAAGCATAAATGTGAAAGGTTGCCAAGTTCGATACTATGGGAATGCTTCGCCTATAAAAGAAGTGAGATCTGAATAAGTACCAAGTTCCATAAAAATACCTCAAATCATAAATAATTATAGGAATGCACACTTGATTTCCAGCAGTTTTTAAGGTACATTTTGAATAAGTATCACGTTACATAGAAATACCTAAAATTATAATAGTCAGAGAAACGCACACCGGTTTTTTTAGCAGTTTCCTGATAACATTTATTATTTTCAGTACTTTTTAATGATGTTACTTGGCAAGTTTTTACACACCACACACCTTTTCAATGCAATGAATCGACACCTTTGGACTGCAATGTGTCAAGTATATAATTTTCTATTAAAACTTGCCAAGTTACATCATTAAAAAGTACTGAAAATAATAAGTCACCTGCTTTGCACTTCGTAAGTCGTGGGTTCGGTTCCCGCAACAGACACACACAGAGTGGTGAACAATTTTATTGTTCTTGTCTTTAAGACAAACATGTATTGTCTTAAATTGGTATGTATCTAAATTTAAATAAGTCTTATCTCATTTCCACTCCATACCTACTTATAGTAGAACAAAATTACACATTCGTTGTTTTCGAAACTGACTCACACTTGGCCGTTTTCAGATTTTTACTTTATTTCGACCTAAAGACAAACCTTCGAGCCAAATTTCAGGTCGGTACGACCATTGGAATATAGACCCATTTAGTTCATTATGACTTCATAGTAGAACAAAGTTACACCTTCGCTATTTTTAAAACTGACTCACACTTGGCCGTTTTCAGATTTTTCCCTTTACTTTGACCTTAAGACCTATCTTCATGCCAAATTTCAAGTCAGTACGACCATTGGAAGTGGTCTAGGTATTTGATGAGTCAGTGAGTCAGTGAGTCAGTGAGTCAGTGATTCAGTGAGTGTATAGTAAAAATAGCGATTTTCTGACGTCAATATCTCAAGAACTGCTATAGGTATAATAATTAAATTTTGTATTCTAGACAATTAAGGGGATGTCAACAGACACTCGAAATTTCATTATGCGTAGATAAAATATGGTTTGAGTTATAGGGTGGTCGAAATTGGCCCGAAATAGTTCGTGTAATATAACCCACGGCCGGTGTGTCGCTTTTTTTTGCTCGAACTTGGCGGACACACTGCCGTGTGTCTAGATTCCTTGAACATTGTTGCGATGCATCGCGGTGGATTTACGCACGATCGCAATGAGAGGGGTACGCGGGTGGCGCGGGTAGAGAGCGCCCAAACGCTCAAGGACACTCCGGCGACAATCGTCTTAATTGGTAAAGCGATCGAGCCCCGGTAAGGCGTATCGATGCAAGGTTCAAGTCCTGCTGGGTTGATTATTTTTTAAATGTTTTCAATGTTTGTATTTGATTGAATAACATACTATTGTATTACCAAGCTTATAATTCGGGGTTGCAATCCCTTTTAATATAAATTACTTTTAATTAAAACATATTAATCTATTTTACCATTTATATTTATCAGTGCTTTTTTAACAATACTTTTAATATTCTCAGGTTTTTTATCTAAAGGGGTTTGGGTAACTTTGTATGGACTAGTGGCGTCATTTTTTTTTAGCGGCCATCGTTTTTTTACTACTATTTTGTAGCACTACCTTAGACTAGCATATCTGAAAAATAAGTTTTGCCGTAAGTAATATCGGAGCTAAGATATAGCCCTTGAAACAATGTTATTGGACAAGGGCGGGTGCAGTGTGGCGGAAGTGAAGGTGGGCACAATCCGCGCTTCCTTCAATGGCTCAGGGTCGACACTCGTCAAGTGCCCTGCGACGGTGGCTAAAAGGGTGATGGACGCTGGGGGAAGATTATCAGTGGGATGGTCAAGCGCGGTAGTGCAGGCCCTGGATCCGGCACCGCTCCGCTGCTACAGGTATATGGGAACGGGGCACACGAGAACAAAGTGTCCGTCACCGGTAGACCGCGGCAATCTGTGTTTCCGGTGTAGTAAGCCGGGGCATAAAATAGCTGAGTGCACGGCGGAACTTGCGTTCTGTGCTGCGTGCCACCAGGCAAAGCGCCCAGCCGGACATTTAATGGGTGGGCTGGCATGCAATCCACCTCAGACCAGAGGCAGGCTAAACCCCGAACGGGCCCCGGGGCGCAGCCAAGAAAGTGCCAGTCAGGCCGACGAGGTTAGAATGATATGGAGAGCTGATGCCGCCACACCAATAAGAAATTCTTCAGTGCAATGCCAACCACGCTGTCAGAGCCCAGGACTTGCTCATGCATATGGCAGAGTGGCACATTGACTTGGTTGTGGTGGCGGAGGCCGTATGCGGTCCCACCGAGGCCGCATTAGTACGGGTCGTTGGATATGACTTCGGCGTTAGTGGTACCTGCGGCGGGCAGCCTGACTCCCCTAACAGGAGTCGAGAGAGGACAAGGTTTCGCGGCGGCTAAATGGGGACAAATCCTGGTCTCTTTCAAAATTTACAACTTTCATGAGTGGCCGCCAACTTTCAAAACGACGCCAACTTTACCCAAACCCCTTTTATAAAACTTCTCTGGGAAAGCTGTTTAGAACTTTAGGTATGTTTTTTATGCTTATTAAATAACCCGACCTATATCTGACACTCTGCTCGGCGCAGATATTCCAATAATCAGAGTCTCGTGTCGCGTTTGTTTATGGCAGAGTGAAGCCCATCCGATTAAAAGTTATTAACATTAAAAGCCGGTGATTTTATTAACATTTTGACATTTCAGACATTAAATAAATGAAGCCATGATATGCAGAATGGATTTTACCTATAACTATACAAATATACATGTAATAATAACACGTATTGGGCACGTATACATAGACTGAGAATAAAAAACCGGCAAGTGCGTGTCTGACCACGCATAATGGAGGGTTTCGTACCTTCAATGGAATAAGAACCAAACAACCGTAAAGTCGTATCTGATGCCTATGGAAGAAGAATTTTGGAGATAACTCTAAAATGACTGAACCTATAAAGTCTTAAATAATTTTTGTAGTAAGTATGTAATAAGGGGCATAGTCTAAATTTTTTCTTATTTTTTGGACTTACGGCTCAAAAGTTACAGGTTACAGGGGACACAATTTATTGAATTTCGAAACGATTATTTCTGAAAATATTCACGTAATCATAAAATGTTGACATAAATATCGATGTTATTTTTAAAGACCTATTGATTGATGTGCAACATGTTAATATTTGTTTTTTATTTTATTTTATTTAGTTACATGTATGATGGAGCGCCCCGCCAAAAAATTTTTGTTCAGCAATTTAACTAAAAACTAAATACACCTTGTGTCTAAATTTTATTAAGATACGCCTTACAGTTTCCAATTAAAATGGCTGTGACATACGGACGGACAGACGGACGGACAGATGGACATGACGAAACTATAAGGATTCCGTTTTTGCCATTTGGCTACGGAACCCTAAACAAACAAGACTTTGAGTCTGAATAAATATATCAGCGCCAGCTTTCAATAGATTTTATTTTACAAAATAACATAATTATAAACTTAAATTGAGCAAACAAAAAAATCTCCTGTCTAATTTGTATTTCAATTCCATCAAGACCAAAGTAAAATTTAATATGCATGCAATTTTACTCTTTATCAACAGCATCTAAGTCATATAATAGCGTAAACTTTCTCTCACCTTTACGTCTGCCTTACAAGCACTGAAAACGAATCTGACTTTCAGGTATCAAACTTGAAATCTAGTTACCGTATCTGAAGATATCGTCATCGCTCTCCTTTGACGTTGCAACTTGATGAAACTTCTGAATGCAACGTTTGACATCAAAGTACGCTTCAGTATCCCACCAGTAGTAACAAAGTGGTTTTAGGTTAGATTTAGCAGAATTAAAAAATGTAATTCCAAGATTTTAAGGTTTACCTTAAAATTTAGTAGAGCGCTTCTAATAGACGGAAAACTAGCCACTTCAGATATGACACAATAATGAGAGCAACGAAACCCCTCTAGTCAGTTTGCTATACTATGCTTATTTCTAGATTTGGATTTCTGGCAAGTGGTGGCACAAAAGTGGTGGAGGTCAATGAAGGCAAACCACTTCAAGAAAACAAATCCTAGAGTTCTTGGCTTTGGTGCAAGTGAGACCAATGTTAAATGAAAATCTGTTCGAATAGCAAATGTCAATGTCGTTATAGCGTTGAGTTGAGTTGGGTTGAGTTGGGTTGGAGCTGTGTCTGTCCAGTGTGTGTGTTTATTTTTCGAATCGCGGCCCTGCTAGAAATGTCAACTATTCAGGATATTGACACTGATATGACATTTTTGGAAGTATGCTGCCCTAACGCGGTCGAAATATACCTTTCATAAACTCACCCACCGGAAAAAATTAAAAAATACAGTCCATTTTTCTATTGTTGTTATAAAATAACGATATGTGATTTTATCGGTATTCAATGCGTTTTATATACTAACATCCTACAAAATCTCACTCACAACTCTTAATATATTAAAACTAGTAGCAAACTCGCAGATTAAACACCAGTTTCAATCGCCCAACTTGTTCAAACTACATAGTTACCGGCTGTTTGCCGAAATATCGCCACCTGCCTTTGACGCGCTAACTTAATAGAACTTGTGAATGCAACCTATGGCGGACCCCGACGCCATTCTAAGCCACTGATTAATAAACAGTGCTTAACATGCATCAAGTCGGGGTTTCAGTGGGTACCTAGTTGAATTTATGAAATATTTAGAAAGTGTCAAGTAATTTCGGTCGAATTACGCTTGACATGTTTTGAATTTATTCGATTTTTGATGATAATTTGCAGTTGATCGAAACATGAAAATGACTTTTATAAAAGCTTGTATTTTCAATTAGTGTTTTCAATTTGACATAGATAATTCAAAATATCCATTTTGAATGGTACTACACATACTTGGCTGATTATAAGTTATTGATTTTTTTTATGGACTAAGAGCTGGCTACGTCAGATATGACAATAATGAGAGCAACAAAACCCGCCCAGTTAGATTACTATGCTAGATCCGGGGATCTGGCAGCTTTTAGTGGGTGGTGGTCAGGCTGGCAGACTAGTAATTTTGTTAAAATAGAAAATAGTAATACCAAAATAGATAAAAACTGCCGAAGTTGTCTTAGGTATAAGGACAGGGCCTATATTTTAACATTAGAACAAAAAATATTGTGTATTATTACGGAAACAAAAACAGTAGGCGACAAACTATTAATTACATTATACGTCATTTGGTACTACTTTTTCCTAACAGAAACTTTGGACAAATGATATAATGTAATTATTTATTTATAATTTCTCTGAACGTTGAATCAAATCCAAAACTCTAGCATTTGTTTCCTTGAAGTGATTTGCATTCTGTGACCTCCACCACTTTACAGCTGCCAGGTGTCCAAATCTAGAAATAAACATAGAATAGCTAACTGACTCAAGGGGTACCGTCGCTCTCATTATTGTGTCATATATGACGTGGCTAGCTCTACGTCTATTACAAAACAGGAGACGAAAAGAGACGGTTTTCGTTTTGATAATCAATAAATACTGAGTGTCGGTATCAATTTGCATGCAAAAATAGATTTCCAGCGGCGTACGTGTTAATAATTTGACATTCTACCTACTGAATAATTAACTTGCATTTTAATATGCATACTTACCTCCTCCAACGTTAAATGTAATGGAATAACAAGATTATTCCATAAGAATATTCCTTGCAAACGCTACTAGGTATTTCCATACTTCTTATTTGCTAGGCAGCCAAAACATTTATGACTTGACTTAAAATATCGAGTGCCAAAAACCCGCTAGGCGTAGCCACTTTCTTCGACGCAGCGAAAAAACTTGCGTAGCGCGTAGTGAACTACAAATTTTCAAAAATAACAATTATTTTTAAGAGGCTGACAACACCCGATGACCTTTAAATTGAGTTTACTCAAACAGTTTTTTAGCTATAACTACTGGTTTTGAGAAACTAAAAAAAAATTATGTTATTATTGGTTTTATTTAGAAGAACTTCGTTAATCCCTATACACGATTGGACGAAATCGGCTCGATAGAAAATAATTCCAAAGTTACGTCTTAAAATTTGCTTTAAACAGACTTTAGTTTCTTGACTTATACGTCTGTAACTAAGTATAAAATTCCACCGCACTAATACTAAAAACTTCGTTGTTTTATATTTCTCAATGAAGGCGTAGTTTTTTTTAATTCATCATTTTACAAAATTTGCAATGAGCTCCCATACTAGTCGTAACACGGTATTTCTCTTTCACTCGCGTTGAAAAAGATAGGGAGGAAATTTAGCTGTTGTCAGCCCCTTAACGATTTTGGTCTATCCAAGTACACTCATCTATTTAATTAAAGCATTTTCTATCAAAATGGTTCAATTCAGGCTTTGTTCAATTCCTTGGGCATTTTATTTGCAAAAAAAAGTACAATTAACAACCTTTCCCGTAACTAAAGTATCCTGAGGGATCGCATTTCGATCCCGACAAGGATCGGTAAAACATCGCTTGTAATGGGTGACCCGTGTTGGTAACTGTAATTCACGGCTCTCACGTTGGACATCGTGCCTAAGTAGACAGAGTTTAGACAGTAGGTAAGTAACCTTATATAGATGTCATATACAAAGAAAAAAGTGACCTAGGCCTCCGGTGCCCAGGGCTGGGACATCTATATAAATTAAAAATATACAAATCAAAATATTTATAAAATAATTTGATTTGTTCTTCAGTAGTAGGTAAGTAAGTATAAAGTTTGAAGAACATTTGTTACGGCTGGGCACGTGTTGGTTTTATATATTTTTATGTTTGGTACCAATAATCCAAGTTGTAACTAACTTATATAGATGTCATATACAAAGGAAAAAGTGACCTAGGCCTCCGGTGCCCAGGGCTGGGATCGAACCAGCGTCTTCTGCATTCGCGGCAGACGCCTTCACTACTTGGCCACCCGGGTCACAGCAGCACCGGTCGAATTTTCCCGTGTATATGCAATCTTTGTAAATGCTAAGGCGCATTTCAGCCAATCAAAATATTAATTAAAAATAATTTGATTTGTTCTTCAGTTCAAGTTGTAACTGGTTATAATTGTTATAAAATATAGTAAGATCGTACCCGTGTACCGTGGATTATTGGTAATGTAGTTAAGGTCATGATAAAACATAATTTGTATCATTAGTTATTAGTAAAACAGAATCTTAAGTTCTTGAAATCAGAAGCTCTTTAAAATGGCATTCTTAGTAGGTATGACGAACAAGGTTTTTTTTAGTCTAATTTGCTTTTTTAGTAAAACCAGCATTCTAATAATAGGCTAAAAACTCTTGACTATCTTTGTCATTTTTATTTGAAATCTAAGGAAAAATATTGTCACAAAATCAGGAACAAACTCGGACAAAAACAAAAAGGGCATCGGTATGTTACTGACTGATACTCAATTACATAAGTATTGAACTTGTGGACATTTGTTGTGGCTTTAGTTAGGTAGCTATATGGTACCTACCCATAACTTTCAACGTCGTTTTTACTGTTCCACAATATGTCGACTATGGGTGGACCCCTTCTCTAATCCTTTGCCGCATATTTCACGGGACCATCAGGGAATATTTTACGCATCGCGTCCGTTTAGTATATCGAGCCTCGGATAAAAATACCTCAAAGTATTTTACACGTATTTAAACTCAATAATGTGTTCATATACATATATGTACGTGTACCTGTACGTGTACCAAAAAAATTGTGTACAAAAAAAATGGATTTTTTGGTAGATGAGACTTGAGTTAAGATTGGATCCAAATAGTTACGTACGTCAAGTCTTCATGCGAAGATATATGTAGAAGTTTATTTTCAATCTTAGGTCGATTATTAGTTAATAAGTATTATTAGTACTAATATCTTTGGGTATGGTTAGGATTACATTAAAATACAACCACAGTTCAACACAATTTTATTGTTTCATTACAATTTCAGCCTTGCTTTTATAAAAAGTTTTTACATTATTTACACCACCAACATCATTATTACTTTTTGAGTACAAATTCCGTATAAAGTTCCGAATTTTTAAACAATTTCAGCGTTACATGTAGACAGATGAAAAAAATATGTTAGTTTACATTTTAGATACGCATACAATGTTTCAATAATAAGAGTACAGAAACGGATCCAATGAAGAAAGTAAATATAAGTTGGACCCTAAATTAATTCCTCCTTACAAGAACGATCATAACATTCTAAGATTGTTATCTGTAGAGCTACAATCGCTCTTTTCGTACTGTCATTGCCTCGACAGACCTAAACTATTTGCTATCTGTGAACACCGGGATACTACTTCATCTTGAAGTAGACTAAAAGACATTGCTATAAGTATAAGTCCAAAAACAAGATACGCACAACAAGCGATCATCTGTATGTATTCGCTTTTTGAATTTTCTGTCGTGTGCTTGGCTGTGAGAAAACTTGTTGGTACGAAGTCTCCAAACCCAATGGTGGCTAGAGCTATGAAACAGAAGTATGCAGCGTCGAGGAAGCTCCAATTTTCCCAAGCGGAGAAGATAGCAGCACCAACACATATGTATGCTAGAAGAAGGAACAGCACGATGCTGACTGGAACGTGGCAGTGCTCGATGTGGCTGATGTGCTGAGCACTGGTGACGCTGCTGCTTGGGACGGCGCAGCTTTTAGATTTATCGTCCTTCCAGATCAAAGGCACTCGTGATGGGGTGTCGTGAGGGCATATTCTGAAAATATAAATAATATATTTATCAGAGTACTCTTTAAAAGTGAAAGGTTAATAGCAAATGCAGGATCGCCCTGTGATGTGGAGTATTGAATGAGATAACTGTTGGCTTAAGAGTTACGACAATATATTGTGTCGAACGATACGAACGATGTAAGAGTGAAGCGTAGCAAACACACTATAAGATAGCAAACATGAATTACTAATTATATTATGTTGAAGACAACACAGGTAGAAGATAAACAAGTATTTATCAAACAAATCAAATAAAAAAGTGCTGAAGCGTCGTATAAAGAATACAAAAGGTGAATGACAATAACACTTTCTCCGTTATGACCTTCCAAGTAACAGTTTGGAGTGATTTTATTCAAATTTTAAATGACTAATGATAGGATTAATTACAGATGCATAAGGACGATTCCTAATAAATCTTTTTTTTTTATTATGACAAAAAAATATTGGTACTTACGCTTCATCAGGATCTTCTGAGTCTTCCAGATCCTCCTGGCTTCTATTCATCGGGACCTCCCCGCACTCCTCAGCGATCAGCTGTTCTATGACAGCCCCCCGTGGCCTCTGGATAGTGCGGCCTCGACCTCGCCCGGGACTATGTCCGTGGACTGTGGCCAGACACTTCGTGTTGGCCATGGTCCGTTTGCGGTCCAGTGTTTGGGTTTGTAGTGCTGACGATGTGTGAGGTTCTGTGGGATAAAATTAATCTATTTAGTGTACCTAGGTATAGAAAATTGAAGGATCCTCTTTTCCATTGCCTATTCTGTATTGATTCCACTGCTGGGCAAAAGATTCCCCATGCTTCCACCCCTTATCACGGCATAGTTCATGCTCCCGCCAGTCGCTACAAAATGCGATCCGTTCCGATCTTCTTTTTAGTCTGTTTCTGTTCCATTTTAGGATCATAACCTTAAGGATTCTATTGAAACTTCTACATGTACACCGGTCAAAGATGTAACTATAAACCATAATAATATTTTTTAATATCTGTGTTTTTTTGAAAATTTTACATACAAAAATTTTACTAAAATTCTCAAATGATTCTTGTCTCACCATCAGCCAAGGCACTGCGCTTGACGCGGCCCAGAGTAGCGGACTTGGGGCTGGGCGGCGCTCGCTCGAACACTTGGGAGTACTGTCCTCTCTCCCCAGCTCTTGCCCGGACGGTCCCTGGCCTCCGAGGAGGGAACGACGTGTACTGGTTGTTCTCTGTAGGTTGTGGCAGGAGACGCTGTTGCTCGTGGAGTTGGAAGTGGTTTTCCATCTGCATTTAACAAACTATGGTTATAAAGTAAGTAGTACCTTCTCCGACTACAAGTACATATTTACTAACAAGCAGGAACATGTCAGATTATTTAAAGAGTAAGTAAAGGTACCTTTACTAGTTGTCTTAGTAAATTGATTGCATAAATTTGTTTTCAACCGACTTCAAGATTTCGAAGGAGGAGGTTATCAATTCGTCGGGATCTTGGCTGGACCGATTTGGAAAATTATTTTTTTGTTTGAAAGAGTATTCTTCACATTTGGTCCCATTGTAACCAGGTCAGGATCTGATGATGGGATCCTAGAGAAATAGAGGGAACTCTTCAACTATTATAGGCACACTAATAGTGATTTGAGTATTTTTACAGCAGCTCGAGTATTTGTTGTTGGTAAGGTGGATGCTAAGTGAAGTCGGTTCTTTTTTGTTTAAAATTATTATTTGTAGAGTGGCCAAGAACAATGTTTGCCAGTAATGGCTTTAAATGAAGGAATTCGAAATTCTTATACCTTTAACCATAATTACTAGGGATGTTACGGAGCTTCGCCTCCGCATCCGTAAAGACGGAACTTCCGTTAGGTTTTACACCTTCGGATTCGCCTCCGCATTCGCTATTTTTTATTTCACACCTCCGCCTCCGCCTCCGACTCCGTTATTTTTTTATCGAAGTTTTACCGGAGCTAAAGGTATTGCATTTGCCGCGGCAGCGCAGCGCACACCTACAAGTTTTGACTTGTGGGGGATTTCCGGGAATTACTTACCTATAATTCACGATCGCCCCTTTTTTCTCTTAAAAATTATTATGTAGGTATTATTGCTGCTTCACTTTCGTTTAACGTACTCATTAAAGACATGCAAAGAGTGCAACCAGATAACAAACCAGTCAAACAAAACTACGAAGTGAATTGCCGGGATAAAGTTCAGTTTAGTAAATAATGTTCATTATACTAAGTAATAACATAACTTACGTACGATTTATTGCGGCGGGCCAGCTTTAAATTTTAATTGATTAATTTCATAACATTATATTGAATTGGTATAATATCATATCATATGTATCATATCACATTATGTTTGCATTTCATTTATGTTTCGCGTTGATATATTCGTTATAAACGAATGAAAATTTATCTAAATATAAAAAACCGGCAAAGAACGTGTCGGGCCACGCTCAGTGTAGGGTTCCGTAGTTTTCCGTCCGTCACAGTAAGTGCCCCCACTTAAGAGTTAAAAAAATGGGCCCATGGTTGGGTTATTTGAAAACACGTCATTTCATTGTGATTTAGTAGAAATTACAGGTACAATAAACACCTACTTATACGGTTAAATTACAAACTTAGTTCAGAAATTATTTTGTATTTTTTTTTCAAAAACTATTCAACCTATCAAGTTCAAAATAATTTTCCTACAAATTTTTTATAAAGTTCCACTTTAGAGATTTTTTTCATATTTGTAAAACTTATGGTTCAAAAGTTAGAGGGGGGGACACATTTTTTTCACTTCTGGAGCGATTATTTCCGAAAATATTTACATTATCAAAAAATTATTATACTAAACCCGTATTCATTTTTAAATACCTATCCAACAATATATCACACGTTAGGGTTGAAATGAAAAAAAAAATCACTCCCCACTTTACGTATAGGGGAGGTACCCTAATAAAACATTTTTTTCCACTTTTTCGGCGTGATTGATATACATATTAGTACCAAATTTCAGCTTTCTAGTGCTAACGGTCACTGAGATTATCCGCGGACGGACGGACAGACCGACATGGTGAAACTATAAGGGTTCCTAGTTGACTACGGAACCCTAAAAAGACATTTAGTTACACATAATTAAAGCAAAAAGTTTGATTGTATTGTGTTGTTTAATTTAACTTTCCCTTCAGCTCAATACATCAACCTTCCATTTAAGAGATACTCGGCTCCGGCTCCGCATCCGATAAACCTCCGGATCCGGTAAACCTCCGGATCCGGTAAACCTCCGGATCCGCCTTCGACTTCACCTCCGGCTCCGGATCCGACTCCGTTATATAAAAAAATTAAACTCCGGATCCGGCTCCGGCTCCGGTAAAGCCGCCTCCGAAACATCCCTAAAATTACATGCAAATCGTACAATACAGTAGTTTCATTTTTTTTGTACTTTGAGCTTAATTAGCTACGCAACGGCAAGGTAATCGCTTATAATGGATTTTAACATTTTAAAGTTTTTTAACCCTAGGTACCTGTTCTTCTATCCTCCACATATTCGGCTCCTTCTTCTTAGTAGCACTCAGCCAATCTGCTTTAGCCACTCGTGCTAGCGACGCTCTCAAGCCCGCCAAGTACGGTAGCGTCAACGGCACGCCGGCCGCCTATAGTGGCTGCTAACATTTGTAAACAAGTTTGCATTATCCTTACCTCTCCTTCTTTCCTCCACGTATTCGGCACCTTCTTCTTAGTAGCACTCAGCCAACCAGCTCTAGCCAGCCGAGCCAGCGACGCGCCCAAGCCAGCCAAACACGCCAGCGTCAACGGTACGCCGGCCGCTGCGTACGCCACGGTGGCTGCCCTGCCGGCCGCTGTGCGGGGAGATACATTGCCGTAACCTGAATGGATGTAGTATATTGATTATAAAAAAGGAATCGATGAAAATGAATTACATAAACTTATAATAATACCTATAACATAAAGCTAATAAAGATTATAGTGCCTACGAGGAGGTGGAACCTTCAAGAAGAATTTATATTTCATATTGGTACAACACGCCGCGCCCTTTCGACTGCTCGGAACCGTTAGCGTTATAACAAGTACTAAGTAATACTACAAATGTACTTGTATACAGGGTGGGGCCTGTAACTAAAGCAAAAAATTAAAACGTAGATTCTAGTCCTCAAACTAGACAACTTTTGTGTAGCAACTTTTTAAAATCATAAAGTTTTTAGATTGTTATTTTTTCAAACAAAGTAAATAGTATTTTCAATGTACTTAAAACTCCGTTTAATTGACATCGCCTGTCAGTCTAGTCACTCTACAGACATAATCAATTTCATAGTACATTGCGTGTTCGAATTAAATGTAACAAAATTCAAACCGCAAGTTTTTTTTCAAAGTCGTCAAACAAACGTTGCGTAGTTTGAGGAGAAGAATGTACATTTTAATTTTTTGCTTTAGTTACAGGCCCCACCGTGTATATACATAATATATATTTAAATAAATAGTTTTGAACTCTAAAGAAACACCTCAAAGACATATTTTTTCGAAATATATTATTAATTTTAAACTTTCTATGATTTTCAAAATCTGTGTTAAATGAACCTAAGACACCTTAAACGCAAAATTATTTCATCGCAAATGGGGGCCTTTAATCCCTTAGTTAGCAATCCAATAGTTTACTCCAATAATATTGATGTGACAGTGATTTATTGGGCAAGTTTTATTGATTCGTATACTTGGCTCTATAAATAAGGTTAGCTAACTTAAAAGATTACTTTATTGCTGTGTCAAATAATTTTGATTGATGTTTAGTGTTTACATAATTTAGTACCTACCAACTTAATCAACTTTATAAACTTGACACATATTGATATAATATGAAATAATTTAATATTTTAATTCAAATTCAAATTTATTTATTGCATGAAAATTAACACTGACAGTTATACCTTACGTGCTAATCTGTATTTATAATTATGTTCTAACATGCTCTTTATACAATTATACATCTAGCATCTAGGTAATTGCGCCCATAGGTGCAATGAGTATATACATATATATATATACATGATTCACAGGCAAATAAAACTTAAATACTGGCATTAAATATAGTTGAATTCAGAAATTATAATGGTGTCAATGAGTTGTAAAACAATAACATGAATGCCGCTACTACAGTTATATTATTATATTATGTCAATGATTTATAAAAGTAACTTATTAATGTCACTACTTCCACCTTCATCAAGGATAAGTACAAAATAATTAATAATTGGATAAAGTCGTTCGTAAACATATTGATTACTAGCCATTTTAAGATGTTCAGATTAGGTCCAAATAGTTTACTTCTGTTATTCAAAATAGGAGCCGAATAGGTTTACACTTATGGAACTGTGCAAGTGTGTACCCTCCAATAGACTTTCATGACATAGGTAGCTAAGAGTTCCTTCCTCTTCTCCTCTCTCCTCCCTACTCCTTCCTCCTCCAAATGTCGGTTCAAAATGGTGTTAGAGTATGAAAACTGAATCTTTACCGACATACCTACTTGTTAAATCACTATTCGGTGAAGGAAAATATTTGAGCTTTAGATTGAGACTAGATGGGTAGTCGTTTTCGGAAAAAACTATTGGTCTGAGCAATTATTTGTAGTGTTGTGTTCCTGCTGGTGAGTAAGGTTGCCAAAGAGCTCAAAGAGGACCCAGTGTGTTGACGATGAGGGACCTTCTTGTTCCTTTAGTCGTCAACACAGTGAATCCTCCTTTTTGTAAAGGGTCGGCAACGCGCATGTGACGCCTTTGGAGTTGCAGGCGTCCATAGGTTACGGTAGCTGCTTACCATCAGGCGGGCCGTATGCTTGTTTGCCACCGTCGTGGTATTAAAAAAAAAAAAAAAAAAAAATTAGGAATATGCATGATTTTTTTGGAAGACGTCATTCGATTCTATTTCCCGGTAGATTTTTTTTCTTGTTAAAACATAAGTAATCGAACTGAAGTTTCGAAAATACATTTGAGGTATTAAAAAAAATGCCTAAAATTTTACGTTTCGAAACGGCAATATCTTTAAAAAAACTGTTAAAAATTATTACGGATTTCCACTTATTTATATTAATTTGGGGTTGTTAAACGTGTTTATACAACAAATTCAATTAAATATTTTTCACGCATGTTCTCTATTGACTAAGTACTTGACCGAACCTCAGGCTCTCAATATGAATGGCAAAGAGCCGAGAATTTTCTTGTATAGGAACAAGTACTATACTGACCTTCTTAGTAGGAATTAGAATGATGCAATATATCAGGACGCCATAAATAGAACGACTACTTGGAGTCCAGCGCCAGCTCCTGAGGTCTTATTTCAGGCGCTTACCATGCCATGATGGATGATTCTTATTTCCTTATATATGATCAATATACTGACATATAGTCGTAATTAATGTGATGCAGTACATCAGCGTTCCAGAGAAGTTCCACTTGGAGTCCAGTACTAACTCCTGGGGTTGAACCTCGGGTGCCTGCCGAGCGGCCGCCATGATGGATGTCAAACTTCCTTGTGTATGATGACTAGGGCTTGCAACTCCGGAATTGTCGTAATGGCCAATTCCGGAATTCCGGAGTTAGTCCATACAATCAATTCCGGAGTTGCAAGCCCTAATGATGACTATACTGACATATAGTTGTAATTAATGTGATTTAGTATAGCAGCGGACCAGAGAACGTCCACTTGGAGTTCAGCGACAACTCCTGTGGTTGCACCTCGAGTGACTCCGACTACCTAATGAACGACTCAAACTTGGTTGTATGTGAACACTATGAACACTATACTGACCTATAGTCGTAATTAAGGTGATGCAGTATATCAACGCGCCAGAAAACGTCCACTTAGAGTCCAGTGCCAATTCCTGAGGTTGAACTTCGGGCGCCTGCCGAGCCGCCGCCACGATGGACGACTCGAACTTTCGGAGCTGTTCGTGAACTAGACGGGTCCAATTGCGCTCGTAGAGGACGTTCAGGCGCTCTGGAAAGAAGAAAAAACGGCAATTAAAGCATGCAATTGAGAATAAGAATGTCGAAAACATAATCTGTTATGTTTCGGTAGGAACGTTTTGTTTCGTTCGCCCGACAGGGCAGAATACACGCAATGCGACTAATTTTAAAACACGTTTTAAGATGGCTGATGAATGGCATACCGTAACTAACCTAGATAATTTAGTCGGTTTCTTTGTTGCAGTTCAAAAACCGGTGGAGGGTAACAAATGTTTATATTGTACTTAGGGCCTTTCAGTAGTACGCAATAATGTGAGACTATGACAAGGACCAACGATAATAGCGCCTTCTCGAGGTATGACCTAATTAAAAGTTCTATAAGACCCTCTCGTTCGGTCTTGGTATTATTAATTACCGTGCCGCGTCTATACCTAATATCCTGTCTATGGTAGGTACCTACTTTTTAACAAAAAGGTTTGCTTTTACGGATTACGTATATCAGGTGTTATGGCGATCAGGCGTTGTCTAGACTGCTAGAGAGTGGAAATATTAGACAGCTTACTTTACTTATCTAACTTTGTTTAACGACTGTTGTCTTTGCGTTGAGCTTTGTCAGTTGCATATCGATAACTATGTGCTTCAGTTGTGCCTACTTGCAATTACGAATGCTAATTGGTCATCCTTATTTCTTCCCTAATTTACGTATGTTATTTTTCCCAAAATGATTGTTTTAAAAAGTTTTTTATTGACACCAAACTGGGTCACGAAATACGGGAGACGTGAAAAATGACAATCCCACTTAATAACCCGTGAAACCCCTTTAAAGTCCGCTTAGCTTCGTAAAAGTTTAAATTGCAGTTGGAATTTTTTGAAATTAAGTCCAGTGAGTGTTTTGTCAAATCGTCGGGAAATCATAGAATTAATAATTAATAATGTAAAGAAAACGTCACGTAATTAGTAATTTTTTAACTCGATTGGATTTTATAACGGGAAATTTATCTACAGCATGTCCCCCGTAAAACAGAAAACAGTATGAGTGTCTTAAAGCATTCAAAGGTTCAAGGTTTACGGACCAAATTATGCTCTCAGATTATACTTTGCTCTATATATGGTATACGATTTTAAGCTCACATGTTCATTCACATTATAAGTATTATTTGAAACGGGGTATTTACCATGTATATTAGAATCTTGAAGCAAATCAAATTATTTTGTTCAATATTTTTTGATTTGCAATTTTAAGTAGTCACACTACTATATATAAACTAAAAATAGATGTCATATACTTCAGAAAAAGTGACCAAACCCTCCGGTGTCCGAGGCCAGATTTGAACTGGCGTCTTCAGCTTTCGCGGCTGAACATATTGAACAAAATAATTTGATTTGCTTCAAGATTCATAGATGGCAGCACCATCTCTCTCGCTATACCAGAATCGCGTAAGAGATTCGTATAGAAGGTGCAAGCACGTACTGCGCATTCCCTTAGAGTATGGTCAACGGCGCCTAGCCGTTTCAAATTCAGAGATTGCATATACATGAGAGAATTTGTCGGGTTCCGCCGTGACCGGGTGTATATTAGAGTTTTTGAGCACCCGATATTTCGGCGCAGTTGCATGCACCATCATCACGGAGTAACTGACGTTGCGGCGAGTTTTAGTAGTCTACCCACAAACCGCACCGTAGCGATCTACCCTCTTTAGGTTTCGGGTTTCGGGGTCTATATATGGTGTTTAAAGTTAAGGCCTAATGCTGTTTATAGTTTTTCTAGATTTTAAAACGATTTATAAATCGAACAGTATATAATTCTTATATTACACATCGAATAACCCAACTAATTCCAATCTGTGCTTCCCAAACTGGTGACAGTTGGTGACGAACGTGCCAGAACTAGTTAGTTCCACGGAACCCTTAAGAGTCCGGTAAACTTTTTTTTCGATTTCGCTCAACTTTTTGATACTGTTTTGCAGTAACTAACGAAACTTCTAAATAATTTGTATACATAGTTTGAAAGAACGTTTCTTTTTTAATTGTATAAGTAGAACAATTTTTTATTTTCTTGTTTCATTTATAAGTAATTCACCCTAATCTAACACCTATTTCGCGTATTTGCTTGGAGAGGTGAAAAGAGGAAGGTTTTTATTGATTAAAATCAAGTTAGACTAGTACGTAAAATACATAAATACATTGGAAAATGAGTCATCTGAGGAATAAGTTGAACAGTTTTTGTCATTTTCATATAATTTTTTTAAGGGAGAGTATGTTTAGCTAGAGCAAATTTATGAAAAATTGTCGAAGTTTAGGTGATATTTATGGGAAGCTTTTAAAGCATTTCAGAAAAATATAAATACAGAAATAAACTGTATATCATGCTCTATTCAGGTAATATAAAACATATTAGGGACCATAAACAATAATAATTAATAATCAAACGACAAGATTACACGAATCAACGTCCTCACTAAACAAGCTCTGTAATAATTCAGTTTTAGGGTATTAAATATTAAAATATATAGACCCAAAGAACTGTTTTACAATAACAAGACTTCAAACTATCTTATCAAATGCGATTCATGTGCGTAATTTAATTATTAGCGATTTTCGTCTTCAAATCGTTACCGGACTCTTTTAATCCCAAGATAAGATCAGGCCCATTATAACTTCGATGACCGACACTTAAATTAACGGCCGCAATCACCGGCCCTGTTTAGTTTAATCTAAAGTTAAAAGAGCTATTTAACTTTTAAGATTTTGTTAAAGCTTTGTTGTGAGTGTCTTTCGTCAGATATAACTTTCTAGTTTTAATTTTAAGTAACTTTCTTTAATGAATGCTATATTTGGAAAGTTTTTGTCTGCGATGCGTTTATTAATTCGCTAGCCACTAACTTTCAAACGAATTACTATAATTATTAAGGGGCTGACAACAGCTAGATTCCCTCCCTATCTTTTGCAGCGCGAGTGAAAGAGAAACACTGTGTTACGATTAGTATTGGAGCTCATTGTAAATTTTGCAAAATGATGAATTAACAAAAAGCTACGCATTAATTGAGAAATATAAAACTACGAAGTTTTTGTTATTAGTGCGGTGGAATTTTGTCCTTAGTTACCGACGTATAAGTCAAGAAACTAAAGACATACGACTGTTTAAAGCAAATTTTAAGATGTAACTTTGGAATTATTTTCTATCGAGCCGATTTCGTCCAATCGTGTATCGGAATTAACGAAGTTCTTCCAAATATAACGAATAATAACATTTTTTTTTTAGTTTCTCAAAACAAGTAATAATAGCTAAAAAACTGTTTGAGTAAGGTCAATTTGAAGGTCATCGGGTGTTCTCAGCTTCTTAACCACGCTTATACATCATAAAATTCTCCCAATACTGCAATTTATACTAGTGCAGTTTACGTCTTTATGATAAATATAACGATAAAAATGGCGGCAACTGTAATTTTATACCAACTTTTGTCACGCTATTCAAACGATAACTGCTAACATCATCGAGCATCTTATCTCGTGTTAATTACCAAGCATCTTATGCCGCGCGAAAAGCGAAGGTATGTTTAAAAAGCGAGGAGTTATTCGAATTGCCGGTATATGAATGGCAAATTGACGTTCCTCTTTGATTTATGTATTACTTTTATACACAAATAAAAGAAATTTCTCGCTCTAAAATGTTTCCTTTGTCCTGTTAATTACTCTGTCAGAGCGTGAATTATTCCGTCCCGCTCAAATCACATCCTTAAGCTAAAATTGTTTCGTTATTCGGATTTCTCCCGTCTTTTCTACGTGATCGGTCTTCTAAACTTCTAATTAAAATTCCAGCCAATAACAGACTCTAAACAAGCTTTGAAAACATCGGACGTTGGCGTTGCTGATTGGCTCGTTCAAGTGAGCGTTCGTTCTAAATTTGAAACGTGAATTCAATAACTTTTACTTGATTATATTCGAGCTCACGGTCGGCACATGTGAGTGAAGATTTACAGTATAATTTTACTTAACTTTTTAAACTAAATATGAACTAAATTTAACAGAGTCCGACCGTACATTATGATATGTCGATGATAGTGGTACTGTGGTACTGTGAAAATATAGTAAGTAAACGATAACTTATTTTAATAGCGAGATAATTCAAAGCTCGGGAAGTGGGTGAAGGGTTGACTGCCAGGGAAATATAAGGACCATTTTTAGGGTTCCGTAGCCAAATGGCAAAAAACGGAACTTATGGATTCGTCATGTCTGTCTGTCCGTCCGTATGTCACAGTCATTTTACTCGGAAACTATACGACGTATCTGAATAAAATTTACAGATAAGGTTTTAGTTATGTAGTTAAATTTGAAAAAAAAAAAATTTTAGGGGGGGCGCTCCATACATGTAACTAAATTAAAAAAAAAAATTGTGATTAAGTGAATATTTTATGAAATAATCGCTTCGAAAGTCAGAAAAATTGTGACCCCCCCTGTAACTTTTGAACCGAAAGTTCAAAAAATATGAAAAAATTTGAGGAGATGCGCCTTATCATATACTTTCTACAAAAATTATTTTGAACATTATTGGTTCAGCAATTTTTGGGTTATCTCCAAAAAACTTCTTCCATGGGCATCAGATACGACCTTTTGGTATTAGTTTGATTCTTATTCCATTGAAGGTACGGAACCCGCCTATGCGTGGTCCGACACGCACTTGGCCGGTTTTGTAGTAAGGACGCTTTCCATATCTTATTTGGTCGTAGATTTTAGCACTGTAGATCTGCAAATGACAATTTTCTTTATTTATACAAATTGAAAAAAACTATTTAGTTTATTTCCTATTTAAAACACATTTGTATAAATTACTCTTTTTTGAATTTGTATATTTTTACTTTCATGTGCTTATATGTCATTGATTTAATTAAATTTACACAAATAAGCGCCATTACTAAACTTACAGGCTAAACTTTATCTGGCCTAATAATGACATACCTCTAATAATTCATTAAATGTACAATTTGAGACATAATTAATTACTGTGAACTTAATTGCACTAAACGTAATTCGACTTGATTGAATTATCGCTAGTGACATTGCACGCTGTAACTATTACTTCAAACTTTGTCAAAATCGACAACGATGACACTCCAAACTTTTTTTTAATATCAATATTAAGATGTAAGTGCCTCGTGAGATGAGAACGAATATTTTGTTCCTGAGATATGTTTGTTTTCTATGCATAAAAGTCTAAAAAAGAACAATCTATATGATATTTACACGCGTCTTAAATATTCAGCTTACTGTGGGTTATCGATCATGATGTAAATAAACCCGATTTGTGTGAAAATCATCACATAGAATTCATTAATTCAAAGTGGAGACTCATAATGTCAAAGTTCGTGATAACGCGGCCATTTTTAGAGTTTAGCAATGTCGCAAATGCCAAAAATAATACAGAATCCCGCCCTTGCATTTGACCTATTGCTAGTGTTAAGGCTATTATTCTCGTTTGACAATAACAACTACGTATCAATTAATATTTTATTGGTAATTATTAGATTGCATTTAGGGAAATTCACATGCAGCTTAATTATCATTAATCGATAATATCGTTAATTTTACAATATGTGTCCAAAACTATGACATACGGTATTTCATTATACGGATACATGTAACAAGTTTTTTTTCAAAAATTTCATTTTTCTGACAAGCTTTTATTGCTAAGAGTACCTACTATTATTTTCATAACCCCTAACTGCTGACCAAGACGAATGCAACTAGCCCAAACACGACGATTATCCCGACGTGTTTGGGCTCGTTGAGTAGTAGAGGAGTTCCTATGACCACCTTCCAGCTCCATCATCAGGTCAGCTCCATGTCATAATTACCATCATTATCATTCGATAACGGCCTCCTAGCCTAGTCGGTAGTGACCCTGCCTATGAAGCAGGAGGTCCCGGGTTCGAATCCTAGTCAGGCTATTTGTTCCTGAGTTATGGATGTTTTCTATGTATTTAAGTATTTATCTATATCTATCTATTATATATATCGTCACCTAGTACCCACAACACAAGCCTTATTGAGCTTACTGTGGGACTACCTATAGGTTGATTTGTGTAAGATTGTCACATAATATTTATTTTATTATTTTTATTAATTTTTATACGCGCATGCATTTCAGCTCAATTGGAAAACTGGCAGTGCGTCTTAATACCATTAGCGTGATAAACTCTACCAAAATCGTTCTGCTGCCGCCTTACACATTTAACCAAACCAGTCCAGAGAACTTGCAAGCTTTGATTACAGACGACAGGGCAGGGCCCTCTTGTTCCTTTAACCGTCAACACAGTGAATCCTACTTTTTGTAAAGGGTCGGCAACGCGCATGTAACACCTCTGGAGTTCCAGGCGTCCATAGGCTACGGTAGCTGCTTACCATCAGGCTGGCCATATGCTTGTTTGCCACCGTCGTGGTATTAAAAAAAAGGTGAAAGTAAATAAAAGCTAGTAAAATAGCCAGTTACTGACGAAACGCCATCAGGCGGACCGTATGCTTGTTTGCCACCGTCGTAGTATAAAAAAAAACTGATAGACGACGATCAGCCTAAACACTTCAAAGTACCTTTGTAATTAAGAACATATATTTTTATGTCATAGGGTTCCACTAAAAACATGATGTTTTGGAAATTGAATCCTTAATTTAAATAAAAATCCCTTATTACAATTAATTTTGTATTAAGCAGAACGTCTGCTAACGATACCACAATGCTTAGAAAAAATGGAAAAGTAGAAAAAACCACTGCCTCAGGCGAGACACCAGTGCAAAGGCGAGGCAGTGGTTTTTTCTACTTTTCCATTTTTTCTAAGCATTGTAGAATCCCTTATTAATTTTAAATAGATTATAAGAAGGTATGTGTAGTATGTAACAAACTGATTGCAAAAAAATATTTATATAAATTAATGCGGAATCGGTATCGAGACAAACCACACCGGTTTACCGATACTCTTGTATCTAAATGTTATTGTTACTGTTAATTACCTAATAAAATAAAATAAAATAAATGCATTTTATCTTGTTTTCTGCCATTCGAGCCTTGTCTTCCAAAAAAACTGTTAGTCGAAAAAATAGGATTCTGACGACTACTTGGAGGATGTCGCGGGCGAAGGCTTGTATTAGGTATTATACATGCAGCCTTATTCAATATCATTTTCTTTGAAAGAAACTCGCGAAAATGTTATCTACAAGTTAAATAACTTTTTTGCCGACATTACGAAGATAAAACGAAATTTTGCGTGCTCACGAAAATTACTTGATCTAGGCAAGAATTTAGTTTTATAACGAAATAAAGTTATGTAATTAATTAGATTTAGGCGACCTACCCGTATCACTTGGACTATGACGCTGATAGTTGTGGGTTCGAATCCTGATAAAGATATTTGGTCAGTAGATAATCCACAGTACTAGATCATATAGCATGATACTATTAACAGTGATCGTACATTTTCCAGCATTTTTGGTGCAGTGCTAAGGTTATTATTATTTTGAGGCTATTAAATGTTTGAACCAAGAATCAAATAAAATCAAAGCCACTTAGAACTAAGTAATAATGTAGAGATGGTTGGTAATTAAATAACAATTTAATAAAAAAACGTCTTTGCACCACTTTTGCTGGAAAATGTACGATCACACTATTAATTTTCATAATATAATTTTACAATCACTTTATGACGTCAAAGATTAACATAAAAACATAAAAAAAAACGAATTGTCACAACATAAACATAATTCTTAACTACTTACCTCCAAGGGACGACTTATTTTATGTTTATGTACTATTCTGTACGTACTTTTAAAAATATTAGAGCTTAATCAATTCAGCAAAATTCTGAAAAACAGTTACTTACTTCGGTAACATCGTCGAAAACTGAAAACAAAAATTAACTAGGAGTATTTCCATCTTTCGCTATTCTAATAATCTAACGAAAGAGGGATACTTTAATGCAATGCTCTGTGGTTTCAATAGGTAAGTTACTTCTATTATAGGTTTTTTTTATTCTTAGCGTAGGTACGATCTTCTATCTATTATGCGTTTTAAAATAACGCCCACTAGGCTAAGCGTCTCACATCCAAAAAAATACAAAATTTTCGGACATATCCTTCTTCCTGCAACATTCAAAATTCCTGAATCTCCCGGAAAACTTCTGGCGTCTGATAACTGCACTCCGATGCCGGATTTATTCCTTTGGATTTTATTTCCGGGTCGCGGTTGCGCGCGTCGATAGCGGTTTTTCATACCGACCCGTATAAAACGTAAAATATAAGTAGGTACTGTAGGGAATCGGGGCAGTTGTGGAAAACTATGTGTAGAAAGAGACGGTTCTTTTAGAAATACAATGACACTGTATGAGCGAGGTACTAAGTTACAACATGGCCGCGATTCGAAAAATAAACACACACACTGGACAGACACAGCTCCAACCCAACTCAACTCAACGCTATAACGACATTGACATTTGCTATTCGAACAGATTTTCATACAACATTGGTCTCACATTGGTCTCACATTGGTCACACATTGGACCAACATTGGACCAATGTGAGACCGACGTTGAATGAAAATCTTTTCGAATAGCAAATGTCAATGTCGTTATAGCGTTAAGTTGAGTTGGGTTGGAGCTGTGTTTGTCCAGTGTGTGTGTTTATTTTTCGAATCGCGGCCCCTGAGCCTATTGAGTAAGATAGTGTAGTATTACAAAATATTATGAAGAAAATGACCGACAGGGCCGTCGATCGCGCTTGATATACCAAATATATACAGACATGCTCGTAAAATCGGACATTTTGAGAAGATGTGTCAGCGGTCTGGTAATTAGAAGCATATTTTCTACAAATAACTGAACTATGTTATTGTATCATTAAAATATATTTAACAGTCGCCTTACTTAAAAACTGACAGAAAACGATCAGCCAAAACCGTTTGCAGGTTGCCTTGAAATTGTGCTTAAAATATTTCATTACTCCACTAAGCAACAGGAAATTCAATCTTATCTACAAGGAGTTAAAATTCAATTCAATTCAAATTCAATTCAGTCTTAACGACTATGCGGTTGAAGTCGCCGACAGAGAGTAGTTTATTAAGATACGAGATAATATTAAAATACGAAAAAAAAGATTCGCAATGAAAAAAAAAAACAATCGCTTTAAGGGCCCTTTTTCTACGTACTAATATATTCCGTATAGAAAGTTAAGACTGACATTATATTTATTTAAAGATGATGCTCAAAATATAATTGCGCCGAAGATTGTCCTTTATTTCTTCTATCCCCTTTACAATACGAATTTTCTCAACTCAAGTTTTTCCTTATTATGGCTAACAGGATATTACATTTTTTATGCCAGTGTAATGGAACGAACTAAGTTGTATTTTATGATATCAATAAAATACACGACTGGGACACACTGGTATAGAAGGTACACGATTTTTTATTTTATTGTTTTCTCTTTTCGTAAACGATAAAAATAATGAAACAGGGGGCTTAGCCAAGATGACAATCGATTGCAGAAAACGAATCAAAACGCTATCCGTCTCTCTTGCGCACTAGTACGAAATAGTAAGCGTGAGCTTTTCATTTCGTTTTCTGCAAACAATTGTCATCTTGGCTACACAGGGCCAGTAAAGCTGCTAGTGATCGAAATTAACTTAAAAACGTTTATTTATTTCTTGTAATCTAAACCTAAGTAGATACCTACTATGAACTATATAGGAGAAATATTAGAAAAACTAAAAACAGTGAAATTTTTGATAGAAATATAATAAAAGAAATTTTATTTATTTAGTTATATGTGTAGGTACAGAACGCAACTAGATAGGCACCTGCTCAAATTATAAATAAAGGAACGCGTTTTTAGAGCAAACGTCCAATTTTTACGGCACACACAGACAGCCAATCAAAACCCAGCAGAAACTGACCGTTAATCCAACTAGGAACCCAAAATTCTTCATCCTCAAACCAAGCCCAAAAACAACGCCTGTGAAAACATCCGATTTTTCAATTTAGATCGTATCTGAGCTGCAGTAATTTCGGGCGAAAAAATCGCATATTGAAATGTTACACGAGTCTGTCTGTCATTCGCAAAGACTAAGAAAAACCAGCATAAATCTACCCTCCTGTCATCCGTGGATGGGACGAAAATCTGCGTCAAATTATGCTAGCTAAGACCCTCGATCGTGACCAAAACTTTTCTGAACTATAGACGGAGCCGGTCCTATCTCGATCTGTACACTGCCGCCGACCGCGAGGCGAATTGAGTTCGTGATCTTGCATCCCCTATGTAACCGTATTTAATCTTTTTGGGAAACATAACAGTTTTTTATACTAAATATCTGTTTACACGAGATCCGCCTATAAATAAATGCTTTAAGCAATTCTCCGTAATTTTACTGATGAATTGTTAGGCATTTGTAAATAAATCTTGAACAAAGTTTGTAAGTTTGTGAGATATTATTTATCTTGTAATTTTCAACAGCTAAAGTTTGTGCGTAATTCAAAAATACAATAGATTTAGAGTCAAATTTATCAAAACGTGGCAGTGTGAAGTTATGAACTGGGAGTGATAATTATTGTTACAGACACATTTCTCAACCGGTTAACACAACTTTTTTTTCATGAACTCGCTAGCTCTACAACTATCAGAATGACTAGGGCCGCGATTCGAAAAATAAACACACACACTGGACAGACACAGCTCCAACCCAACTCAACTCAACGCTATAACGACATTGACATTTGCTATTCGAACAGATTTTCATTCAACATTGGTCTCACATTGGTCTCACATTGGTCAGACATTGGACAAATGGGTTGGAGCTGTATCTGTCCAGTGGGTGTGTTTACTTTTCGAATCGCGGCCTGGTTAAGAATAGTTATTTATTATACAATTATAAGGGCTTAAGGCACGAGTAGTTGTACAAACTTTGCTGCCGAGTGTACTACAGTCGCCATCAGATATATCGGAGCAGCCAAGGTGGTCACAAATATCTGAACAACGCCTCTATTGTCAAGGGGATAAAGTGCATGCTCAGATATTTTAATGTACCTTGGCCGCTCCGATATATTTGATGGCGACTGTACAAAAAATTTCACCACACCAAGAGGTGTAAAATAATTCAAGTCCTACTTGGTTGATTTTTTTTGTTTTTAATTTTCAATGATCGTTTGTGTTTGTTTGTAACTATTGTATGAGTGGAATGCCCCACTTAAAAAAACATGCAAAAATTATTAGATATAAAATATTAAAAATGTAATTAAATGAATGGTATTCAATACTTATCCTTCAAAATCATAGCATAAAAGTATATTTAACAAGTAAACGCATGAAAAACAAGTCAAAACCTGTACGAAATTTTTCCCACATGTGGATAAAATGCGTTTTTCTCGTCAGCTTTCAAGGGATAAAGAGCGCCTTTACTAGGTGGTGTGGTGAAAATTAGAGCGATTGTCGCCGGAGTGTCCTTGAGCGTTTGGGCGCTCTCTACCCGCGCCACCCGCATACCCTTCTCATTGCGATCGTGCATAAATCCGCCGCGATGCACCGCAATAATGTTCAAAGAATATGACTTTACTCAGAGGCGCACGGGCAGATTTATAATAATCATACCTAATCCTTTTGTGGATGTTTTGTGATTTGAATACTGTGATTAAGTACTACGGTGACATTTTTTAGGAATGCTACTGTAAAGGTTGTCTACCTTTACAACCTCTCTTCTCAAACACTGTCTGGCACGGTGTTATTCAAATTAAGAATTACAACGTAGTCAGACGTTCAGGATTCTTTGAGGGACAGCCTAAACCGATAGTCGATTTTGATGTACTAGCTAATAATATAAAAAAAGAAAATAAATAACTATCAAGTATATTTTGAGAGTATTAATTAAGGATACTCTTTACACTACTAAATAAGATAAGTAATAACGATCTCGATTAGTAGATTTTTATGTAAAAAAATGAAAACCTAGATTTTGAATTTGAAGAACAGTGAGCGGCAAAATATTTATGAATTTACGAAATATGGTTAAAAATATTCCGCATATCAGAAAAAAATAAAAAAATACTGACTAGTACAGCAAAAAAAATTGAATGCCCATCAAAGCGGTGTTTTCATGTGAATTTGGATTTTTTTTGCTGTGCAAGTGAGCTTAAGAGATGGTTATTTTTTTGTTGCGATTTTAAATATTAACCGTAAAAAATCACTTAATTACGATAAATTAACAAAACTAAGCCTGTTACGAGTTGCGAATAGTAAAAATGCACATGTAAGGAGTGGTATTTGTGCACGAAATCATCATAAAAATGAGAGCTGTAAGGCCATTAAATTTAGATCTTTAAAATATAACACAGCGCAAACACTTCTTAGGATTCCATAGCCAAAATGGTAAAAACGGAACCCTGAAAAGTTTTTTGAAACATGTCCGTCTGTCCGTCCGTATGTCACAGCCATTTTTATTATAAAACATATATTACTTTAATTTTATCTAGAGGTGTGTTTCATGTGCCGCTACTTAGTTTTCTGGCTAAATTGCTAAAAAAATCTTTTAGGTGAGGCACTCCATACATATGCCAAACTAAATGTCAAAAATATTTTTTTTGTAAATATGAACATGTTGTACGATACGGCTTTAAAAATATCTTATATATATATATATATATATATATATATACATATATATATTAAAATATATTATATATTTTCGTAGAAAATTCAGTACTAAGCCTTCTTGGTATTTTTTCAAATATGAAAATTGATAAATTGCTAAAAAAATCTTTTAGGTGAGGCACTCCATACATATGCCAAACTAAATGTCAAAAATATTTTTTTTGTAAATATATATACATATATATATTAAAATATATTATATATATATATAAGATATTTTTAAAGCCGTATCGTACAACATGTTCATATTTACAAAAAAAATATTTTTGACATTTAGTTTGGCATATGTATGGAGTGCCTCACCTAAAAGATTTTTTTAGCAATTTAGCAATTTTCATATTCGAAAAAATACCAAGAAGGCTTAGTACTGAATTTTCTACGAAAATTATTTCACATATAATCGGTTCATCCGTTTTTGAGTTATCTCCAAGAAACTACTTTCTACGGAACCCTACATTATACATGGTCCGATACAAACTTGGCCGGTCTTTTAAAGATATTTGATAGGTAGTATTAGTAGTAATTTATTTATTCACTTGTGTTGACAATTAATATAAAATTTGTATTTATTTGCATTTCACCGACATAGTAAAGTTTTTTTAGGGTAGTCAACGCGCATGTGAATCTTATGAGGTTGCAGGCGTCCATAGGCTTTATAACTGCTTTCAATCAGTTAAATACCATAGGTAACGCTGGAAATCTTCTCAGTAGTTATCCGACGATATGTAGTGAGTTGTCCCAATCCGTCCTCACCTCCGCTTGCCGTTGCGGTTCCTAGTACGGGCCGAGATAGTTAGTCGCAGTAATCTTCAAGCTCTCGAACGAATCTTTCAACGAAGCTGAAGACTGTAGTGGCGATGGTTCGTTCCGAAATCCTTGCTGAGCTCGAAGGACACGGAAAGGTTCGAAGGACCATAAAAATGTAGGGGCCAGCTAGCCCTTACACTTGCTTGATGTGGTTGAGTGCGTTGAGATGAAGAAGAAGTTGAGTTCAAGTTACACTAGTTTATTAATCGTATAAATGTCACAGAGTTAGGAATACTATTTAGCCGTTCCTTCTGTTGATGTTAATCGTACGCAAGGTAGGTACGCACTGTCGTCGCTTTACTTACAATATAGTGCCAAACCGCGGGCTTAAGTAGGCCGCTACGTAAACGGAAAAATGTACAGTAGTGAGACTGTACAGTGCGCGCCTTCAATGCCTGGGTAATGCCCCTACTCACATACTCCTTTGGCATACTAAGGTGGACACAGACCGAGCTGGATGCCCTGGATCGGAGAGTCCGTCTATTGCTCACCACACACCGTATGCTTCACCCACGCTCGTCTGTTATGAGATTGTACATCCCACGGAAGTGTGGAGGTCGCGGCTTTTTAAACGCCAAAAATCTCCACAACCGTGAGGTGTACAATCTCAGGAATTATTTCCTTAACAACGAGTGTGAGATGCATCGTGATGTGGTGGTAGTAGATAAGGGTCTCACGCCGCTCTCCTTGGCAAACAAGAACTGGCGCAAACCTGTGGTGCTAAGCACCGAGGATCGCAGGGCGGTATGGAAGAGCAAGGAGCTACACGGGCGGTTCTACAGGGCCCTCACGGGACCCGACGTAGAACTGCTCGCGTCGGTGAACTGGTTACGATTCGGGGACCTCTTCGGAGAAACCGAAGGTTTTGCCTGTGCAATTGCGGACGAAGTTATCATGACGAATAACTACCGGAAATATATCCTGAAGGACGGTACGGTCGACATTTGTCGGGCATGCCGCCGTCCCGGAGAGTCACTCAGGCATATCATCTCCGGTTGTTCTCATCTTGCTAACGGCGAGTACTTGCACAGACATAACCTCGTAGCCAGGATTATACACCAGCAGCTTGCTCTCCTATACGGTCTTGTGGACCACGAAGTGCCGTACTACAAGTACACACCTGCACCAGTTCTCGAAAATGGTCGTGCCATGCTCTATTGGGATCGATCTATTATCACGGACAGGACTAATGTAGCCAATAAGCCTGATATCGTGGTAATAGATCGACCGCAACGCCGGGCCATGCTCGTCGACATCACCGTCCCATGTGACGAGAACCTCGTGAAGGCCGAGAAGGACAAGTCCAGCAAGTACCTAGACTTGGCTCACGAGGTAACCGCCATGTGGGAGGTCGATTCGGCGATCATTGTGCCGATAGTTGTCTCTGCGAACGGTCTCATAGCGAATAGTCTCGACCAACATCTTGAGAGACTTTCGCTACGGGGTTGTGGTTGGATTAAGGGTCAGATTCAGAAGGCGGTAATCTTGGACACGGCGCGCATAGTCCGAAGGTTCCTCACTCTGCGGCCCTAACCACCGGCAGCCTGGGCCCTGCTCCGTTGCCGGCGGCACCCTAGTTTAGGTTTTTTATAATGCTTTGTTTTTATATGTTTTAGATGTATTTTTATATTTTACTTTTATAAAAATATTGTAAAAACCCTAAACTAAGAAGAAAAATAAATAAAGAGTATAATAATAATAATAAATACTCTTTATTGCACACCTCATACAGTTACAAGCACAAATTTTGCAATTAGATAAATTTAGGTAGAGGTAACAACAGGCGGTCTTATCGCTAATGAGCGATTTCTTCCAGACAACCTTTGGGTAGTGGAGACTAGAGAAAAACAATAAGCAGTAGGTGGTGCATAGAAACAAAAGAGACGAAATAGATAACACAGCACATTCATATGAATATACATACTTAAATAAATACAAAATAAACATACGTATACGTACATATATACATATATAATACACAGAGTAAGAAACAACAGTGTCAACTTAAAAACCTAAGGAAGAGATAAATAGTATTCCTTAAGTTGCGATTTAAAGCTACCAATAGATTGCGCGCGTTTTATGTTGAGAGGGAGAGAATTCCACAAACGAACGGCCTGGAACGTAAATGAGCAATTATAAAATTTGGAAGATGAAGATGGCACTTTTAGGAGCAATTTTTGAGAGGATCTAATAGAATTAAGATAAGAGAAACGCTCTTTGAGGTAGCGGGGAGTTGCAGGGTTAAAAAGTATAGAAAAGAGTGAAGAAAGTATGTGAGAGTTACGGCGGTGACGGATAGGGAGCTATTTGAGTTGAGAACGAAAACTAGAAACATGGTCAAATTTGCGTAATCCGAAAATGAACCGAATGCAGGCATTTTGAATACGCTCAAGCTTATTAAGTTGCTCCTCGGTTAGGTCTAAATAGGAGATATCTGCATAATCAAGAATGGGGAGAAGTAACGACTGAGCAAGCGCAATTTTAGTAGCAATTGGCAGGAAATTCCGGAGCCGTCTGAGAGACCCTATGGCAGCAAACATCTTCCTGCTCACTTCACTCACCTGAGGCACCCATGATAGACAACGATCCATGATTACGCCAAGATTTTTCACTTGGTTGGAAAAAGGAATTTGGATACCATCGAAGACTATCGGAGGGAGCCTGAGAAAGTCAATTTTGGAGATTTGTTTAGCGCTACCCATCACAATTACCTGTGACTTTAGGGGGTTTACTTTTAAACCGTAATTTTGACTCCAATTTGATATGCGGAGCAGATCAAGATTCGTGGCTTCTATAACTGAATTGAGATCGCTATGCATACCCTGCGAATATATTTGAAGGTCGTCGGCATAGAGGTGATACGAAGAGGAGAGATCAAGAGTTATGGAATTAATGAAGATAGAAAATAAAAGAGGAGACAGCACACCATCCTGTGGAACACCAGCTGATGTGCTGCACCAGGAAGAACACGAATAATCTAGTTTTATTCTTTGCCGACGACCAACCAAATAGCTGCGGAACCAGTCAATCGCTGCAGCCGATATGTTAAGAGACTGTAAGATCGCTAGCAAAATGTCAAAATCGACCGTGTTAAAGGCATTACTGAAATCTAGAAGTGCAAGAACTGTAAGCTTCTGGTCATTCATACCCAAACGGATGTCATCGGTAACCTTGACAAGAGCCGAGGTAGTACTGTGGCCCGGACGAAAACCAGATTGAAATGGGTTTAGGAGGTCATTTCTATTCAGGAAGGAAGTTAGTTGCTGATGCACTAGCCGTTCGATGACTTTGGATAGGAAAGGAAGAATGGAGATGGGGCGATAGTCAGAGAAGGAACTGGGGTTGGATTTTTTGGGTAAAGGAATAATATTGGCATCCTTCCACAGACTGGGAAAAGTACTTGATGAAATGGAAAAATTCAGAATACCGGTGATAATAGGAACAAACAAATCAAGGAGAGGGAGTATCATATTTCGGCTAACACAGTCAACACCAACGGCGTTAGAAGTGATATTCAATCCTAACATCACTCTCACAGAAAGGGCTAAAATAGAAAGAAGAGAAATCTAAGGCAGGAAGTGATGAAAGATGATGAAGTGAGTTAGATTTCTTAGGACCACTGAAACAGGTGGACGATGAAAAATGCTGGTTAAGCTGGTCAACGCTAATATTGTTTAAATTGGTTGCCTGTTGAGATTTGCCAACTCCGAGACCTTTCAAAAATAATAATTAATACTACTTGACTAATAATTAATTTAATAAAAGTTTTTTATAATCCAAAGAACCGAATTTATTTAAACATATTTATTTAAGAATACCGTGTTCTAAACGAATGTAATATGCGTTTTATTTTAAGATTAAACACAATCTTTAATGTTATACTTTAAACTAATTCCTCAAATCTAGAAATTGCGAAGTAAACTGCAAGGGATTGCAGATAAACCGGCCAAGAGAATATCGGGCTATGCTCAGTGTAGGGATCCGTAGTTGCCGGCCTTTTACAATACATCCATTCAAAAGGTAGTCTATAAAGAAATATTTTGCGGCACTTACGTTATTTTACTATAGGCATAACTCAAAAACGGCTCAACAGATTGTATTCCATATAGTTTTTATTGAAAATACGTGATAAGTATTTCAATGGCCTCACTTCCAGGAATTTTCCCAATTTTTTTGGACCCACGGTTCAAAAATCAAAGAGCATTTTAACTTTCGAAGCTATTATTTACGAAAGTATTCGTTTTATCCAAAAGTTGTTTAAGGCATATTCTTCTTGAAAGACCTATCCAACAATGGGTTTCAGATACTTATTGTTTTACCACTTTGTAGGCGTAATTAAAACTCATACCAAATTTCAGTCTACTAACTATCACTGAGCAAAGCCTGATTGAGAATCTAATAAAAAAATGCTGATATTTAAGAGTTCAATGTATGCAAGAATAAAGGAAATAAAGCTTTTTTTTATACCACGACGCTGGCAAACAAGCATACGACCCGCCTGATTGAAAGCAGTTATAAAGCCTATGGACGCCTGCAACCTCATAAGATTCACATGCGCGTTGACTACCCTAAAAAAACTTTACTATGTCGGTGAAATGCAAATAAATACAAATTTTATATTAATTGTCAACACAAGTGAATAAATAAATTACTACTAATACTACCTATCAAATATCTTTAAAAGACCGGCCAAGTTTGTATCGGACCATGTATAATGTAGGGTTCCGTAGAAAGTAGTTTCTTGGAGATAACTCAAAAACGGATGAACCGATTATATGTGAAATAATTTTCGTAGAAAATTCAGTACTAAGCCTTCTTGGTATTTTTTCGAATATGAAAATTGCTAAATTGCTAAAAAAATCTTTTAGGTGAGGCACTCCATACATATGCCAAACTAAATGTCAAAAATATTTTTTTTGTAAATATGAACATGTTGTACGATACGGCTTTAAAAATATCTTATATATATATATAATATATTTTAATATATATATGTCAAAAATATTTTTTTTGTAAATATATATACATATATATATTAAAATATATTATATATATATATAAGATATTTTTAAAGCCGTATCGTACAACATGTTCATATTTACAAAAAAAATATTTTTGACATTTAGTTTGGCATATGTATGGAGTGCCTCACCTAAAAGATTTTTTTAGCAATTTAGCAATTTTCATATTCGAAAAAATACCAAGAAGGCTTAGTACTGAATTTTCTACGAAAATTATTTCACATATAATCGGTTCATCCGTTTTTGAGTTATCTCCAAGAAACTACTTTCTACGGAACCCTACATTATACATGGTCCGATACAAACTTGGCCGGTCTTTTAAAGATATTTGATAGGTAGTATTAGTAGTAATTTATTTATTCACTTGTGTTGACAATTAATATAAAATTTGTATTTATTTGCATTTCACCGACATAGTAAAGTTTTTTTAGGGTAGTCAACGCGCATGTGAATCTTATGAGGTTGCAGGCGTCCATAGGCTTTATAACTGCTTTCAATCAGGCGGGTCGTATGCTTGTTTGCCAGCGTCGTGGTATAAAAAAAAGCTTTATTTCCTTTATTCTTGCATACATTGAACTCTTAAATATCAGCATTTTTTTATTAGATTCTCAATCAGGCTTTGCTCAGTGATAGTTAGTAGACTGAAATTTGGTATGAGTTTTAATTACGCCTACAAAGTGGTAAAACAATAAGTATCTGAAACCCATTGTTGGATAGGTCTTTCAAGAAGAATATGCCTTAAACAACTTTTGGATAAAACGAATACTTTCGTAAATAATAGCTTCGAAAGTTAAAATGCTCTTTGATTTTTGAACCGTGGGTCCAAAAAAATTGGGAAAATTCCTGGAAGTGAGGCCATTGAAATACTTATCACGTATTTTCAATAAAAACTATATGGAATACAATCTGTTGAGCCGTTTTTGAGTTATGCCTATAGTAAAATAACGTAAGTGCCGCAAAATATTTCTTTATAGACTACCTTTTGAATGGATGTATTGTAAAAGGCCGGCAACTACGGATCCCTACACTGAGCATAGCCCGATATTCTCTTGGCCGGTTTATCTGCAATCCCTTGCAGTTTACTTCGCAATTTCTAGATTTGAGGAATTAGTTTAAAGTATAACATTAAAGATTGTGTTTAATCTTAAAATAAAACGCATATTACATTCGTTTAGAACACGGTATTCTTAAATAAATATGTTTAAATAAATTCGGTTCTTTGGATTATAAAAAACTTTTATTAAATTAATTATTAGTCAAGTAGTATTAATTATTATTTTTGAAAGGTCTCGGAGTTGGCAAATCTCAACAGGCAACCAATTTAAACAATATTAGCGTTGACCAGCTTAACCAGCATTTTTCATCGTCCACCTGTTTCAGTGGTCCTAAGAAATCTAACTCACTTCATCATCTTTCATCACTTCCTGCCTTAGATTTCTCTTCTTTCTATTTTAGCCCTTTCTGTGAGAGTGATGTTAGGATTGAATATCACTTCTAACGCCGTTGGTGTTGACTGTGTTAGCCGAAATATGATACTCCCTCTCCTTGATTTGTTTGTTCCTATTATCACCGGTATTCTGAATTTTTCCATTTCATCAAGTACTTTTCCCAGTCTGTGGAAGGATGCCAATATTATTCCTTTACCCAAAAAATCCAACCCCAGTTCCTTCTCTGACTATCGCCCCATCTCCATTCTTCCTTTCCTATCCAAAGTCATCGAACGGCTAGTGCATCAGCAACTAACTTCCTTCCTGAATAGAAATGACCTCCTAAACCCATTTCAATCTGGTTTTCGTCCGGGCCACAGTACTACCTCGGCTCTTGTCAAGGTTACCGATGACATCCGTTTGGGTATGAATGACCAGAAGCTTACAGTTCTTGCACTTCTAGATTTCAGTAATGCCTTTAACACGGTCGATTTTGACATTTTGCTAGCGATCTTACAGTCTCTTAACATATCGGCTGCAGCGATTGACTGGTTCCGCAGCTATTTGGTTGGTCGTCGGCAAAGAATAAAACTAGATTATTCGTGTTCTTCCTGGTGCAGCACATCAGCTGGTGTTCCACAGGATGGTGTGCTGTCTCCTCTTTTATTTTCTATCTTCATTAATTCCATAACTCTTGATCTCTCCTCTTCGTATCACCTCTATGCCGACGACCTTCAAATATATTCGCAGGGTATGCATAGCGATCTCAATTCAGTTATAGAAGCCACGAATCTTGATCTGCTCCGCATATCAAATTGGAGTCAAAATTACGGTTTAAAAGTAAACCCCCTAAAGTCACAGGTAATTGTGATGGGTAGCGCTAAACAAATCTCCAAAATTGACTTTCTCAGGCTCCCTCCGATAGTCTTCGATGGTATCCAAATTCCTTTTTCCAACCAAGTGAAAAATCTTGGCGTAATCATGGATCGTTGTCTATCATGGGTGCCTCAGGTGAGTGAAGTGAGCAGGAAGATGTTTGCTGCCATAGGGTCTCTCAGACGGCTCCGGAATTTCCTGCCAATTGCTACTAAAATTGCGCTTGCTCAGTCGTTACTTCTCCCCATTCTTGATTATGCAGATATCTCCTATTTAGACCTAACCGAGGAGCAACTTAATAAGCTTGAGCGTATTCAAAATGCCTGCATTCGGTTCATTTTCGGATTACGCAAATTTGACCATGTTTCTAGTTTTCGTTCTCAACTCAAATAGCTCCCTATCCGTCACCGCCGTAACTCTCACATACTTTCTTCACTCTTTTCTATACTTTTTAACCCTGCAACTCCCCGCTACCTCAAAGAGCGTTTCTCTTATCTTAATTCTATTAGATCCTCTCAAAAATTGCTCCTAAAAGTGCCATCTTCATCTTCCAAATTTTATAATTGCTCATTTACGTTCCAGGCCGTTCGTTTGTGGAATTCTCTCCCTCTCAACATAAAACGCGCGCAATCTATTGGTAGCTTTAAATCGCAACTTAAGGAATACTATTTATCTCTTCCTTAGGTTTTTAAGTTGACACTGTTGTTTCTTACTCTGTGTATTATATATGTATATATGTACGTATACGTATGTTTATTTTGTATTTATTTAAGTATGTATATTCATATGAATGTGCTGTGTTATCTATTTCGTCTCTTTTGTTTCTATGCACCACCTACTGCTTATTGTTTTTCTCTAGTCTCCACTACCCAAAGGTTGTCTGGAAGAAATCGCTCATTAGCGATAAGACCGCCTGTTGTTACCTCTACCTAAATTTATCTAATTGCAAAATTTGTGCTTGTAACTGTATGAGGTGTGCAATAAAGAGTATTTATTATTATTATTATACTCTTTATTTATTTTTCTTCTTAGTTTAGGGTTTTTACAATATTTTTATAAAAGTAAAATATAAAAATACATCTAAAACATATAAAAACAAAGCATTATAAAAAACCTAAACTAGGGTGCCGCCGGCAACGGAGCAGGGCCCAGGCTGCCGGTGGTTAGGGCCGCAGAGTGAGGAACCTTCGGACTATGCGCGCCGTGTCCAAGATTACCGCCTTCTGAATCTGACCCTTAATCCAACCACAACCCCGTAGCGAAAGTCTCTCAAGATGTTGGTCGAGACTATTCGCTATGAGACCGTTCGCAGAGACAACTATCGGCACAATGATCGCCGAATCGACCTCCCACATGGCGGTTACCTCGTGAGCCAAGTCTAGGTACTTGCTGGACTTGTCCTTCTCGGCCTTCACGAGGTTCTCGTCACATGGGACGGTGATGTCGACGAGCATGGCCCGGCGTTGCGGTCGATCTATTACCACGATATCAGGCTTATTGGCTACATTAGTCCTGTCCGTGATAATAGATCGATCCCAATAGAGCATGGCACGACCATTTTCGAGAACTGGTGCAGGTGTGTACTTGTAGTACGGCACTTCGTGGTCCACAAGACCGTATAGGAGAGCAAGCTGCTGGTGTATAATCCTGGCTACGAGGTTATGTCTGTGCAAGTACTCGCCGTTAGCAAGATGAGAACAACCGGAGATGATATGCCTGAGTGACTCTCCGGGACGGCGGCATGCCCGACAAATGTCGACCGTACCGTCCTTCAGGATATATTTCCGGTAGTTATTCGTCATGATAACTTCGTCCGCAATTGCACAGGCAAAACCTTCGGTTTCTCCGAAGAGGTCCCCGAATCGTAACCAGTTCACCGACGCGAGCAGTTCTACGTCGGGTCCCGTGAGGGCCCTGTAGAACCGCCCGTGTAGCTCCTTGCTCTTCCATACCGCCCTGCGATCCTCGGTGCTTAGCACCACAGGTTTGCGCCAGTTCTTGTTTGCCAAGGAGAGCGGCGTGAGACCCTTATCTACTACCACCACATCACGATGCATCTCACACTCGTTGTTAAGGAAATAATTCCTGAGATTGTACACCTCACGGTTGTGGAGATTTTTGGCGTTTAAAAAGCCGCGACCTCCACACTTCCGTGGGATGTACAATCTCATAACAGACGAGCGTGGGTGAAGCATACGGTGTGTGGTGAGCAATAGACGGACTCTCCGATCCAGGGCATCCAGCTCGGTCTGTGTCCACCTTAGTATGCCAAAGGAGTATGTGAGTAGGGGCATTACCCAGGCATTGAAGGCGCGCACTGTACAGTCTCACTACTGTACATTTTTCCGTTTACGTAGCGGCCTACTTAAGCCCGCGGTTTGGCACTATATTGTAAGTAAAGCGACGACAGTGCGTACCTACCTTGCGTACGATTAACATCAACAGAAGGAACGGCTAAATAGTATTCCTAACTCTGTGACATTTATACGATTAATAAACTAGTGTAACTTGAACTCAACTTCTTCTTCATCTCAACGCACTCAACCACATCAAGCAAGTGTAAGGGCTAGCTGGCCCCTACATTTTTATGGTCCTTCGAACCTTTCCGTGTCCTTCGAGCTCAGCAAGGATTTCGGAACGAACCATCGCCACTACAGTCTTCAGCTTCGTTGAAAGATTCGTTCGAGAGCTTGAAGATTACTGCGACTAACTATCTCGGCCCGTACTAGGAACCGCAACGGCAAGCGGAGGTGAGGACGGATTGGGACAACTCACTACATATCGTCGGATAACTACTGAGAAGATTTCCAGCGTTACCTATGGTATTTAACTACAACTTTAACTCATCCAAACTTAACTTTAACTAACTAACTGCAAGACAACTTTAACTTCTAACTCATCATGAACAAACTTCAACTTCAACAAACCTGCTTTGATAGCATCAAGTCTCTGTGTGTTAACTACAAGAAAGACTCAGCGGCCAGGAAAACTCAAGACTACTTGAACAAACGACTAACTTCTCTCGACACCTTATGGGCTGATTTCGAGAGCCAACATGAGGTCCTTGAAAAGTAAATCGAGGACAAAACCATCAACTACTTCTTGGAAGATATCTACTCCAAAACTAAAACTATGTACGAGGCCACCAAGGCGGATATGCTAAGGTCAATGCATAATCTAACCGAAGCGAGGGCCTCAGTCAAGTTTGACCTGACGGGATTCTTAGAAGATACCGAAGAAGGGACAGACGGCGTTATTCAACTTCTGAACAAACAAGAATGTAACTTCAAGGCCATCGATCGAGCGATGTCAAAGATCGATACAGCCTCCAACAACGAGAAATGGGAGTTAGAAGACAATCTAAACATTTTAAAATCCAAGTGGTCAGACATCGATAAACTGCACTGGGAGATAGATGACTTACTTAAAGGCACACATGAAACTTACTACAAAATGTTCGCCAACATAGAAGATAGGCACGATTCTATGCGAAAGGAACTCAACAGCAAGATATGGTCAACTTTACACTATCAAAAATCTGCGCCGCGCATCTCTATACCTGAATTCTCAGGAAACTACAACCAATGGATTTCGTTCAAAGATCTCTTCATAGAAACCGTTCACAATAACCCAACGATCAACAAGGCGCAAAAGATGCAACATCTTAAAACTAAACTTCGAGGAGAAGCGGAGAGATTAGTTCAACATTTGACAATAAACGCCGAGAACTACAATTCATGCTGGGAGATTCTGAACCAACGGTACGATAACCGACGTCTTCAATTTATTTCATTCATGAACACCTTACTCAACTTACCTACAATTCAACAACCTGATGCATACAACCTGAAAAAAATGCATGACGTCATTACTGAATGCATGAGTGGATTAACTAATATCGGCTTGGATACTACAACATGGGATCCTGTCATTGTACATCTGATGACTTTGAAATTAGACTCCACCACGCACAGCGATTACGTACGGGATCTTCAAGACCACCGAGAGATTCCAGTCCTACATGATTTTCTTTTTTTCTCGAGAGCAAATTCATGGCTTACGAAACCATGAAGCGCACAAAGAAGGACGTCACCGCCCAGCAAAAACCAGCAGCCGTGAAAACTTTCAACAAAGAATATCAAGCCAAGAAAACCAACTATAACAACTCTAATTATTTCAAGAATAACTCCAAAGTATATCATACAACATACGGTCAATGTCCACTTTACGACGGGGAACACGTGCTGATGCAATGCCCGAAGTTCGTTGACCTAGACACGCTGCAGCGCAACAACACAGTTGCGAAACTACGGGTTTGCAAAAACTGCTTGTTTAGTCACGGGGACGAGGAATGCAGATCCAGCAAAACATGCAAGGAATGTAATTTGAGACATCATTCATTATTGCACAATAACAACAAGAAACAGATAACTTCTAATTATAGAAAAAATAACTTCGAGTCAAAGCCATCAACATCAACTTCATCTCAAGGACCATCGAGCCATCATATAGCCGCAGATGATCCAGACCCAGAGGTCCTCCTAACTACGGTTGAGCTTCAACTTCAATCCCACGACGGGACATTTATAACGCTTCGCGCATTACTGGACCAGGGGTCTCAACTTAACCTTATAACTGAAAACGCCACACAACTACTGAAACTAACTAGAACGAAGTTAAACGGAATTATAACTGGAATTGGAACTCGAAGCTGTAAAGGAAAGACAGCAATTACTTGCAAGTCCCAACACTCCGATTATTCATTCCAAACTAAAGTATTTATAGTCAACAAAATAACTAGAAACCTGCCCAACTCTACTTTCAAGAAAGGAAACTGGCCGCATTTACAAAACTTGCAACTAGCGGATGCTGCCTACAACGTATCTCGACCTATAGACCTTCTGCTAGGGTCTCACATTTACGCGGACGCTATCATGGATGGAGTACTCAAGGGCAAGGGAAAGGCTCCCATTGCACAGCGGACCCATCTAGGATGGATTATCAGCGGGAGACTGACAGCGTCTCTATCACCTAGCTGCCACTTAACTTTAGTCAACATGGACGAACTTACAAAGTTTTGGGAAAATGAAGATATCACTCAGAACGACGAGGATACATCTCAAGACGATCAATGTGAAATCCACTACCAACAAACTGTCCAGCGAGGCCCCGATGGAAAATACATCGTGAAAATGCCGCTAAACACTAACTACGAGGAAAAGCTGGGAAATTCCAAACAAGTAGCTATATCTCAGTTTTTACAACTTGAACGAAGATTACAAAAACAAACCAGGCTCGCCGCAATGTACAAGGAATTCATAAAGGAATATTCCGACTTGCAGCACATGAAGCCGTCAGCTTCGTCTTCAGAACAAGACTGCTACCTTCCTCATCATGGAATATTAAGGGAAAATGCCACCACCACGAAGCTAAGGGTTGTTTTCAATGCATCGCAAAAAACTAGCAGCGGCTACAGCCTAAACAGCCTACAGCAAAAAGGTCCTAACCTACATAAGGACATTCAAGCGCTTATACTGAAGTGGAGGTCTTACAAATATGCATTTTGCGCCGATGTCCAAATGATGTACAGATGTATTTGGGTCTCTGAAGATCAACAACATCTTCAGAAGATAATATGGCGAAACTCACCCTCTGAAACCCTGAAAGCGTATCAACTTTGCACAATAACTTATGGACAGAAATGTGCAGGCTGGCTAGCCATGAGAACTTTAAAGCAGTTAGCTATCGACGACGGTCACAAGTACCCCGAAGCAGCCGAAGTACTGACAACCCAATTTTTCGTCGATGACCTGATCAGCGGCCGCAACTCAATTGAGGAAGCGAAGCAGCTACAAAACTCATTAATTAACTTACTTAAAGGCGGCGGCATGAACTTACGGAAATGGACAGCAAACGATAAAACTCTACTTGAAACCCTAAACGAAGATCAAATCTCAAAACAAATATTTGACTTCAAGCATGAAGACTCCATGAAAACTTTAGGACTTGGCTGGAACCCTACCTCGGACACATTTACACTTAACTGGAATCTACAAAATGAAACTACGACACAGCTAACAAAACGAACGCTACTGTCAGAAATATCACGCCTATATGATCCCTTAGGCTGGTATAGCCCCGTAACCGTGACAGCTAAGCTAATATTTCAGAAAGTTTGGACCAGCAATTTGTCATGGGACCAAATTTTACCAAACGAAATACAAGAAGAATGGCTTAAGCTGAAAACTGAACTACAACTTCTAAACCAGGTCAAGCTAAATAGATGGATCGGCGGGACCTCCAAGCAAATCGAAATTTTAGGGTTCTCTGACGCAAGTGAGAAAGCCTACGCCTGCGTTATCTACGCTCGCATCCCGGACGAAAGCGGGAAGCTACGTACAACTCTACTAGCGGCTAAAACTAGGGTTGCCCCTACATCTCAAAAAACTACTCTTCCGAGATTAGAACTGTGCGGAACTCTTTTACTATCTCAACTCATGAAGAAAGTGACAGAAGCCTACAGAGACTACGATGTCACTATACAAGCATTTTGTGACTCTCAAGTAACTCTAGCGTGGATACAGGGGGATGCGTCACGTTGGGAAAAATACGTGGCTAATCGAGTTACGAAAATCAAACAAATAATACCAGCCGACAAGTGGCGGTATATCAAATCTGAAAACAATCCAAGTGACTGCGCTTCAAGAGGCATGTACCCGAGCAAACTGATCAACTACGACCTCTGGTGGCACGGACCGGCACTTCCCGAAACCGAGCAAGAGGATGAACTTCAAAACTTAACTTGCCATTTTACAACTAACGTCGGAACATTAAAAAACGAAGAGGCAACCCTAGCTACAAATCAAGACAATAACTTTATAACCGACCTACTTGATAAACACAGTTCGTTAACACGAGTAATTCGAATCACCGCGTGGATAATGCGATTCACAGCAACCTTGCGACACAAGCAAAAGGCTGACTCAAGCTATTTAACTACAAATGAATTGCTTGCCGCAAATGAACTTGTAACCAGACGCGTACAAAAGGAGGCATTCTATAACGAATACAAATTGTTGGTTAAAAATAAACCTATATCGAAACAAAGCTGCATATACAAACTGAAGCCTTACCTGGACGAAGAGGGTTTGATTCGGGTTGGCGGACGACTAAACAACTCTAACTTGCCCCCGGGAATGAAGAATCCAGTTATCTTACCCAGGAAAGGGCGCATGACTCATCTCGTCATTCATCGTGGGCACGCAGCAACATTACACGGCGGAGCGCGCTTAACCCTTAACTACATAAGGCAGCGCTACTGGATCATTAGCGGAAATAGGGCGGTAAAGGACCAATTGCAGCGCTGCGTACGCTGCCATCGCTTCAAACCGTCGAAGACAAATCAACAAATGGCTGATCTACCTCCGCAGAGAACTATCCCATCTAGACCATTTACGCATACTGGCGTAGACTTTACTGGAAGTGTAGAAGTCAAAATAAACAAAGGACGAGGTGTCAAGACTTCAAAGGGGTACATAGTTATATTTGTGTGCCTGGCCACTAAAGCAGAGCACATGAGCGCTGAAACATTTTTGGCAGCTTTTGAGCGATTTTGTGCCCGTCGAGGCACGCCTAAACATGTTTACTCAGATTGTGGCTCTAACTTTATTGGTGCATCAAAAATCATGCGCCAAGAGTTCGAACAATTTAGGCAAATGCTGTCTAACTCAAGCTTCTTCGACGAGATTGGGAAACTGGAAGTGGAATGGCATTTCAACGCTCCTGCGTGGCCGACCGGAGGCGGAATCTGGGAAGCCGCGGTAAAGTCGCTGAAGTATCACTTAAGAAGAGTGCTCGGAGAGCAGAAACTAACTTTTGAACAATTTTCTTCACTTCTGGCCAGGATCGAGGCTTGTTTGAATAGTAGACCTATTTGTCCCCTTACGGAGGACCCCGACGAATACTACAACTGCCTAACCCCGGGCCATTTTTTGACCGGTTCCGCAACATTGTCACTGCCGCACTCGGATCATGGTGACACTAAAGCCATCGATCTACGACGAAGATGGCAACTTATTGAGCATATGACACAGCGATTCTGGAAGACCTGGTCATTTGACTATCTAACTCAACTTCAACGTCGAAGCAAATGGAACACCCCAACAAAAAATATTGAAAGGGGCGACATTGTTCTTGTGAAGGAGGACAACCTGCCGCCAGGAAAATGGGCCTTAGGACGAGTCACAGACGTCCATCCGGGCGCCGACGGCTTAACTCGCATAACTACGATAAAAACTCAAAATGCAACTCTCAAGCGACCCATTGTCAAACTTGCACCATTACCGGTGGAATCGAAACCTAAACTCGAAGACACATCATCGCAAGAAAATAATGAAGTTCAACAAACAAACCCGAAGAAACCCGCAAGATATATTAGAAAAACTAAAGCTCCCAAGCAATGTTTTTTATTTACATTGTTTACAACCTTCATAACCACGTGCGCACTGATGTCAGGGTCGCAAGCTACCGGCGCGCCGACGTCAGCGCATATCACGAGCACTGAACCCGAGCGACCTATATACTACGACACAATTGGCCAGATACAAGTAATACACAATAAATGGACATTACTTATGTACTACAACTTAACTAACTATTGGGAAGGAGTTCGTCGCATCGAAACTTACCTACGCGGAGTGGAAGATTGGTGCCAGATGACGGATCCTAGATACTGCAAAACTACTCTCAACCAGCTGCACCACGAAATAGATCTCTTGCAATATTACAACACTATATTGCTAACCCCACACAAACATTTAACTGAAAGGAAGAAACGTGGACTCGTAGACGGGGTTGGCTATTTAGCAAACAGTTTATTCGGAATCCTGGATCAACGGTTCGCTGAGAAATACAAAAACGACATAGAAGCCGTACATAGCAACGAAAACTACTTACTCGAACTCATAAAAAATCAAACTTCGATAGTTGAACTACAGAACAAGGTTTTGAAAAAAAAAAAAAAAATGAAGCCAACATACTGCAACAATTCAGCGTCATCGAAGCCTTCATGAACGAAACAAACATAAATTTGGCAAAAATTGAGTCTACCTTGGAAATCGCCATGGCCACCAGCTACTTTAACTCTGCGGCCTTGTCAGCTTACCTACTTATCAACAATCTGAAGAACATGCAAGAAATGCTCTTTAACACCTTAACCGACGTTTATAAGGGTCACATTGACGTCCATCTCGTGACTCCTGTCAACCTACTCGAACAAATGAACATTATCGCCGGAAAACTACCCAGGTCTATATCGCTACCTGTAAACAACATACGGGAAGACATTAAGGACTTGTACAAACTACTGTATGTCAAGGCTCGAGTCACGGATACCTACTTCTTATTCGAGCTACACATACCCCTGATTTCTGATGAAGATTACACACTACACCGCGCTATACCGCTACCTATCAAGAGGGCTCAAGAAACTGTCATGGTGCGAGCAAGCGCAAAATACATCGCCGTGAACTTTCAGAAAAATACCTACATCTCTTTCACGGAAGATGACCTTCAACAATGCATCCAACTGAAGCCCGAGAACTTTATATGCAACAAAAACCTACCAGTATTCAACCTGCACAATGAAAACATCCCATGCGAAGCAAAACTAATAAGCCACCGCATGACTACACCATGTGACGTCACGCACGCGTCATGTAAAGACGCCTGGATCGAATTACACTCACCGAACACTTGGCTCGCCGTTTGCTGCGATACTTGCACATTACGGGCCATATGCGAAGAAGATGTGACGTCACACACTATGACATCCACGGGAATAGTAACTCTACCACAAGGATGCATTATGCAATCGAAATACCTAACTATTCACTCACTCAACCAGTACAACAGCAAGGTGCCCATGAACTACGAAGTCAACGTGCCCTCAATAACATCATCAATTAATCGGATTGCGAACCTGACCTACCACAACATACCGCATCTCTACTATGCCGAACATGAAACCAGGGACACAGAAGAAATCGACAGAAGACTACTGTACGAGAAGACTAGAGAGCAAAACTTCCCAACAGCTCTCACCATACATGACATCCATCAATATGCCATATGCTACATCCTGCTAGCTATAGCCATCTCTGCTGCCATTCTTTGGGGAGTGGGAAGGCGCTATCCTAACTTATGCAAAATCAGAAAGCAAAAACAATGCTCACTGCAATCAGTGAAGCCACACTACGAGGATATCGAACTTCAACCGATGCCAAAGGAAAGAAGCCGGCCGCAAGCTAGAGCGAGACCGACGAGTAACACCGCACCGCGCCCGAGCCAGCACCTCGCGACCAACGAGTCCAACGACAATGTGGCGTTCAACTTTGAACTCTAATTGATTTAAAACTTATTAAGTAAATTTTGTAATAGCTTTCCTTCTATTGACTTTATCTTAACTTTCTCTTCTTCTGAAGTCGCCAGCATGTACAGTCTCACTACTGTACATTTTTCCGTTTACGTAGCGGCCTACTTAAGCCCGCGGTTTGGCATTATATTGTAAGTAAAGCGACGACAGTGCGTACCTACCTTGCGTACGATTAACATCAACAGAAGGAACGGCTAAATAGTATTCCTAACTCTGTGACATTTATACGATTAATAAACTAGTGTAACTTGAACTCAACTTCTTCTTCATCTCAACGCACTCAATCACATCAAGCAAGTGTAAGGGCTAGCTGGCCCCTACACGCACCTTGTTGCCACCTGACAGAAGACTATTAAGTACTTTTGTCAGCCGACCAAAGAAGCGCTCCTTCAACGCCTGTTTAATGCCCACATCCTCAATGCCCAAAGACTGTGACATACCAAGGTATTTGTAGGTTTCTGATTCAGAGATAGATCTGAACGTCATTGTCTCAGAAAGCTATATATTTGTTGAATTTACTACTTTCCCCGCTGTACATGCATAACCGCACATTTATCAACACCAAACTCCATCTTGATGGAACTACTGAACACTTTAGTGGTCTTCAGTAGTTCCAACAAGTCTCGATTATTTGGTGCAAATAACTTGAGATCGTCCATGTACAGAAGGTGAGATATGACTTCACCCTCTCTCCGAAGCCGGCAACCTAGCCCTGAATCCTTCAGCAGATTGCTGAGCGGATTTAGAGCTAGGCAGAACCACAGGGGACTCAGACTGTCGCCCTGAAATATTCCTCGCTCGATCCTTATAAAGTCCTGCGGGCCAGGGGCGTCATCCCCGCCTCCTGGTTGACGAAGGACTGTGGTCCACTGCCTCATACACGCGCCAAGGAAGGATCTTAAAGCTGCATCAATTTTATACAGCTCTAAGATCCTCTCCAGCCATGAATGAGGCACCGAATCATAGGCCTTCTTGTAGTCAATCCAAGCGGCCGAGAGGGCCCCCCTGTTCCGCCGGACTCGTTGGCAAATGGTCATGTCTATGAGGAGGAGCTCTTTAGTACCACGGGACCCAACCCTACATCCATTTTGAGCGGAGACCAAAATGTTGTTTGCGACCATGTGCGCGTTTATTTTTGCTCTCAAAATGGATGTAAGAAGCTTGTAGAGCGTAGGCAAGCACGTGATGGGTCGGTAGTTCTTCGCTTCCGTGGTACTACCGGACTTATAGAGCAGGAAAGTTACACCAGTTGTTAAGGAAGGCGGGAGGGAGCCAAGTTCAAGGGCTTGTTGAAATTGCGTTGCCAGCCGCGAGTGCGAGCACCGAAACCATTTTAGCCAGAAGTTGTGCAACCCATCCGGGCCAGGACTTTTCCAGTTCTGGGCCGTACGGATCGCGCAACTTACGTCGTCGGGGCTGATGGTGATAGCCCCCATTGGTTCGATGGACTCGCACTCACGATCAACAACACTCATCCACTCGCCCTCCGTGTGTTCAACGGGCGCTGACCAGATGCTACGCCAGAAATTAGTCATGGCAGTAGCATCCGGCAGTCGCACGTCGGACACACGGGGGTCGGTTTCCTCCCACCTTCGGTATACCTTCCTTTGGTCACTTTGGAAAAGACGATTCTGCTTGAATCGGTCCACACGCTCTCTGTAACGGCGAATACGGCTTGCCCATGCATAAACTTTCTGCTTCAGAAAGTCGATGCGCTCTACGACGTTGGCCATGTAGTCGCGGGGCTCGATATCCGTCCCCGCGAACGCCTGGTGCACAAAGCACATTACTCGGGGGCGGTTATTGCCCCCCCTGAAGCAGATCAGCTTTGCAATGAGAGTCCTAAATGAGTTGATACGACGCTCGATCCGCACCTGCCAAGCGGGGACACCCCCGGTGGTCCTAGGTGCACGTTCAGCGTCCGGAAACTTGACTCGAGCAACACGGCACGCCGCGATGGCTCCGCAGTACATTATCGAGTGCGTATCATCTAAGTCTTTACTAGTCCGCAGGAATGGATCTAGCAAATCATTTAGGACTGCCATTAACGCTAGATTGCGTCTATTCATAGGCAAGCGTGGTAATCGTGACCTAGGGATGTTTGTGGAGCGATACTGCGTAATTGCCTCTTCCAAAGTCCTCCTCAGTTGCTCATTGGCTGAACTACTCACACTCTGATTCGCGATCCCCTCCTCATCGGCACTGGGATCAACCCGCGGTGCCCCCGATGCCAAGTCGGGTGCAGGCATCGGATCCGGCGACGTGGCGAGCGGATCCCGCGCCGAGGTGGTGGTCGCGCGAACAGAGAGAGTCTCCAGGTGAAGCCGATCAAGTGTCGCGTCATCCAACCGTTTTAGCCGCTGAATGACGCGCACCTGATCCGACAACCGCTGCGCAGTCGTGTCAATGGTTGGTTCAAGGGCCTGAAACAGAGGAAGTATCCGGTCACGATACGCGCACAGATTAGTTCCCCCCTCTGTAGCCCCATAATAGGCGCGCATGACGTGTTCATTCATGGATGAAGTCCATCTCATGCGACGCACTATACCACCGGCAGCGGGGGCCCTGGGCGGGACAGGTTGTCCCGCAGGCCCCAAGCGTGCCGGCAGCGGTGGCCGTCCTCGTCGCGCAGGTGGTCGTGGCGGCGACGGCGGCGGCCCGCACTCGTCGCTCGACTCGCTGGTGTCGGGCACAGTAGCGAACTCATTGCCCGACAACGATGGTGAGGAGACTGACGAGGCGGGCGAGGATGGTGGGCGTGCGTTTGGTGGGGACGCTTGCTGCTGTCGTGATTTACTTCTCGTAATCATTTCCTTTCCTTTTCCTTGTTTGACATTTAATGTCCGGGATTCTGTTTACGTGTTGTAACCATATTTGCGATTACATACGCCCTGCGCAACATTCATTTAAGTGGCGGGCAACTTTTCCGCAAATAATCGTATAAAAACAGATGTATAAATGCCCGTAAAACATAATTTTATCAAAAATATTCGGAAATCAGAAAAATCACGACTGACTTTGACGGCGTCATTTTTTTTTTTTTTTTTTTATTATTATTATTATTAGTCTATTGTATTGCAGTACTAGCAGATTTCCGCAACTCGACGACTAATGCCTATTTTGCGTGATGCATGCGTCTACTAAAACATAATAATTTTAGTTTACTTACATGACCAAATTTGTTTTCAGAGCAATGTGAGATTCATGATTTTTGTTTTTTCTCCATTTTTATTTCATTTGTTTTTTACTTGTATTATAATCTAAATAAAATACACTTTTTATACGAACGTACATAAACATGCATACGAGTACATTATCTTAAAAGATAAAACGTCTATACATTATTGATTCCGGGAAGACACGTTATATCCGCACCGCATGAACCCTCTGCAGTTATTTAGTCTTTAGGCACAGTAAGTCCGATATTATTGCTCACGGGCCAAGCACAAGTATATGTAGTACAAGGGAAGCACGGAGCGACAAGCGACACAGCCTCCTCGTCTCAAAGCTAGCTCACGACTGCCAGCAACGCCGTTTTCGAGCTAATAACGCACGAAATGTGGAATTATGATCAAGTTGTTTAAGAAAATTTAATCAATTTAAATATCCAACGTTGAGTTTGTAGTGTTCTGTAGTACATATTTTTTAGTTCAACAATATTTTAAATCGAATGAGCCGTTCAGTAGATATATGCAAAATTAACCGTAAAACGACATTTCGTTACATTTACATAACGGAGAAACTATACGTTACACGAGTTATTCAAACGTTGACAATGTTGTATATGAAATGGTAAATAATATATATTTTTTTCAAAATTTTTGAATGACCCGTTATTGAGATATATCGCTTAGAAAGTAACAGTTTTCGGCCACCATCAGCGCCTAGCGCCTTAATTACCTTCCTACACCTACTTACTCATAGAAACTTTGATAGGGCCATTTGATTTATTCCCGTTTCCGAAATTCCACCTTTAAATTTCACGACTAAAATTAATTTTAAAGTCTTTTTTACGAGTGGAGTATAAAGTGGTAACTGTAAAATATTACTTTTGACAATAGAAACTCGACGAATGACCTATAAAGCAGTGCATTTTATGTGTTCTGGGAAGTAAGGTAACCCAACAAATCTAAAAGTCGTATCATCATAGAAACATCTTGGTCGTTACGACCTTTTTCATGCAAAAATGTAAAAAACTGGAAAACTTGAAAGGTTGTATGTTAGTGGAAAGGCTTGGCGGTTGATACGTTCTTCTTTAGTAAATGTTAAAGTCGGTCGCAGCTCGCGACGAACGATGAGAGTTGTAACTGGAACGGACTAGTAGTTAAACGTTCAGTTTTTGAGCTTTTAGAGTATAAGAATGTGGTTTTCAATTAGGTATGTTAGGTAACTATTTGTCGGGTCTTCCAACCTTTGTACTGGTTAGATATCGACGGATTGACTGACTGGCTGACGTATACGCTTATGTAACGACTGACTTTAACTTCAAAATCAACAAGACAAAAGGAATTGACTTGACAGAAATACGACATCCTCGAACCAGACCAGACGGTTCATTTTGGTCTTTCGAACCTGATCAGACGGTTCATTTTGGTCCTTCAAACCTGATCAGACGGTTCATTTTGGTCCTTCGAACCGGATCCGAAGTTTTACTATTTTATACTCGTACTGGTTCACTGTTTAAATATTTTCTTGCCTTAGTCATTCTTTCACTCGAAAGTTATTGGCTCTTTTTGTCATTTTGTCTTACGTTCGTTAATGTCTTGCAGTCATCACAAGTACATTTTAATATGTCATTCAATATCGATCATTTTGACATACCTACTTATTATATTAAAACCTAGCTATATATGGTTTGCTGCATTATTATAAATGTTTGAATATGCTACCCATTGCAATAAGAATTATATTTCAGAATTATCATGAGTTCGTTACGAAGCAGCCGCGTAATAAAGGTACCTAAATAAAATGACACATTTTACCCCCACGCCCTTGATTTTACACCTAGCTACAAAATGCGTAAACTATTCATCGACAAAGTGTCTAAGCAATTGTGCAACTCACTGTACAGTCGACGTCTAAAATATGTTCCATTTTGCACCTTACACCTTTATAATAAGATGCAAAATTGTAAACTTACAATCGACTAGAACTAAAACAAGTACAATCAAATGGTGTTAGTAAAATCGTTACGATGTTTTCCAATATCGTACCTGTCAACTGTCTATCAATGTCGAAACATTTGACACCTGAAAATAACGTTAAGTGTAAATATTATTATTAGGTTGACGTTGAGTATGGATAACATTATGACAGCTTGTTTGTTTTGTTACTTTAAAATTAATCGACGTGTAAAAATATTGTTATTGTGTTTTAGTTCGTCATTCGACAATTTTACAGTTCCTAGACATAAACCTACCTTTATCTCCACACGAATAGGTCTTGTCTCATCCTAATCTTGTTAGGGCACTTGTTTAGCATTACTTAACTTACTAGGTACATCATTAGCGTTAAGTAAAGACAATAATATCACAACGCTTTAATTTAACAGATGATTTACAAAGCATACACATAAGCCCATACACTTTAGTTTACGGCGTCTTTCACACTGCTGCCCGCATGCGGCGACGGTGCGCAAGCGAGATAGCGCTCTGCATGTGTATATCGCTGTCACGCTTGCACGCCGTCACCGCATCCGATTGCAGCGCCAGTGTGATAATCACCTAATAGTATTTAATGCAACAGTTGTATAAGAGGGGTCAAAAAATGTGAGTTGCGTGAGTAATAATTTGAGCCGTAATTAAGAAAAACGCCAGTAACATTTTTTGACCTAGGTACTTATACTATACCACGAAGCATACAAAACTTATTTAACGATTACAATTACTTACCGGTATTACATGCGAAAATTTTGTGAGCATAAACTTTTCTTCGAGTATTATATTATGTATGTTATTATACTTATTATATAGGTGTTGACGAATATATAAATGGCAAACAAAAGTATAGGGGTAGAAAAAAGGATATTTATTTCTAATTAAGACAAAATCAATGTCAATTATTTGAGAAACTTAATCGCCTATATTATAAGTATATAGGAAGGATCAGGAAGGGTCAGTAAAGGCAGCTACCAGATCCCGTGCTGCTACGCGAAACTGGTCTTAGAAGACCTTCCCTCGATTTCAAATAAATGAAGATTGGTCTTTTCTCATTTTGGTACTTTTTTAATGCCAATCGATCCCATTCTATTCCAGGATCAAATCCTTGTATGGGACCAAACAAACATTCCGGCAAGAAAAGCCACAAATCGAGGAAAACTTTTTCCATACAGTATGATAAAAGTACTCATTATTTACTACGTTGTGTTGTACTCGGAAAAAAATTGTGTTTCTTGCGAGTGAAAGTATCAAATTTTGCCATACTTATTAGAAATGATTTCTAGTGAGCAGGCTAACGTCACGCAAGCAATATAAGTGTAGCCAGATTTTAATTTTGAACGTGATTTGAAAAAAGTATTGCACGACCTTTCATTTTGTCAATTTAATAATAAAAACTATCTACATAGGTGTCTTATTAACGTTCATTTCTATACTTATTCTATTATTTTTTTTTGCTTAATTTTCTTGCAAAGCCAATTCAATTTAGCTTTGTACATCCGAATGAGATACCCCAGTGGTATTTTATCTCGGCGATAGCGTAAGAGTTCAAAACGAGTCTTTCCATTCAGTGGTCGCCTAGACAATTTAACTTATTCGGTTAAGCTCATTATACGGTGTGTATTTGTTATGTCTCGATACCTTAAAGAAATAATAGCTTGTAATGAATAATTTTATAAAGAAAAAGTACAAAAAAGAATAAATGCAATCCTTATCTCGGTGATCAAAATCTGACCAAGAATATTATGCACCCTTATCTAAAATATTTTGCACTACTTTGTGTCTATAATATTCCCTAAGGGATCCTTCTTCGTTTCATGGTTGATAATTTGAATTTAAAAAAGAGCTACGCTACCCATAGGTTGATACACAACGCCTTATATTAACAGTTAATGGTAGAATGTTGAAACTTTAAATCACAATTTCAAATATCTTGGAGCTTCACTGGGAAAATCATAAACAAAATACACACGAGCGAAGTCGAGAGCGAATATTCGTATCGTCATCAAATGATTTGAAAATTTTTGAATTAATATTTGCAAAACGTAATATTTTGACCACGCTGAGTCGGCCGCTGCTTATGCTTGCGAATATACACGAAGAAAAAACAACAGTAAGTATCACTTGACTAATTTCAACCAACAATACAGACTCATCGTATACAAATGTTGTAGCACTACTCTTATAGTACACAGACGTGTCGACACTCGTTCATAAACAAGTCTGCAACATCCTCAATCTTCTTACATTCACCTTTACATCACATTCACTCAAGTCAATCCCGATCACCTCGCGTGCGCCATGTTATTCCAGTTTCGATCCCGTCTTGCTTCCAAGATGCAACGCGCGCGCAAACTTATAGTTTCATGTAAGTGATTTCTCCTACTCGAGCTATTCCCCGTGTAAATCACAGAACCCTTTGACCATCCCTGGTTATACGTGGCGCCCAACGTGGGGCCCGAGGATCTCCAACGCGGCCATCTTCGTCTTCACGTTCTCGGTATCCAGCGACTTCGCGATCAGATCTACGAGTATGATGATGGGGTGCGCGAGCACGTGGCTGTGGGTGTGGGTGGGGCATTTCTTTATTTTTAAACTACGCAAATATAGAAATGATGACAAAGATTAAGTTTTTTAAGTTACTCCTTAACATTCGTATTCACGTTCGCATTCAAACATTCGCACGTGAATACTCAGATTCGCGAACGTTAGATACGACATTCGTGACATCCCTAGTTAGAACTATAAATAATAATCATAAATAAGTAATGGTAAGTTATTGAGCCTCACAGACATTATTCAGTTACCTACAAGTATGACAGTTGTTTATTTTGTACTAAAAACATTTTTGCCTTTCTAACTTTGGCGTAACATCAAAGGTCGTAGTTGACTTGATTCATTTGAAAGGCTAAAAGGGTTAAACTATTTATTAGCCGTGATTTTTGTAAGACTTAAGTGATATTTTTTTACTTGTCTATAAACTAGCCTCCGTTCGCAACGTCGTCCGCGTAAAATTATGAATAGTAGTTAAGTCTAATTTACGAATGTATTGTATATATTAAGAGCCCTTTACGTATCCACTAGAGCCTCTTATAAATATACTGATTGAAACTTATACGATTTTTACTCATTATTTTGACAAAAACGGGACTTAATCCTCTTATAAATAATTGTGATTTTTTACATATAACGATAGATATTTTAAAAGGGGGCCAAGAAGGGCATTCTATACCGGTATTGCTTATATGAGCCAATACCGGAATTCCGGGATTGCCCATACAAAGAATACCGGAATTCCGGGATTGTCCCATACAAAGAATACCGGAATTCCGGGATTGTCCATACAAAGAATACCGGAATTCCGGGATTGTCCATACAAAGGCACAATTTTTCTGACTTTCGGAGCGATGATTTCTGAAAATATTTACTTAATCACAAATTGTTCGACGAAACCGCGATGTTATTTTTAAAGACCTATCGATTGAATTGCAACATGTTGATATTTGGTACAAAAAAAAATGTTTTTTTGAAAAGTTACATGTATGGAGCGCGCCCCCCTAGAGTCCGAGTAAAAAGGCTGTGACATACGGACGGACGGACAGATGAACATGACGAAACTATAAGGGTTCCGTTTTTGCCATTTTGGGTACGTAACCCTAAAAAGAAAAAATCAGGGCCCCAATTCGACATGCCAAACTGTGAGACGTGGATATCACACTTGTATCGCTAGTGGATAGAGTGATATCCACCCTGTCCACCCGTGTCCACATCTAACTGTCAAGCTATCCATTTTAGATATCACTCTTGTCTTGAGTGATTCCACCCAGATTTCAACTGTCACAAAAGTGTGATATCATAGTTGTCTCGCAAGCGACTGTCAGTCATGCCATGGCCGTTGCCTTTGGACCATATTGGTCTCACATTGGACCAATGTGAGACCAATTTGTGACCAATGTTGAATGAAAATCTGTTCGAATAGCAAATGTCAATGTTATAGCGTTGAGTTGAGTTGGGTTAGAGCTGTGTCTGTCCAATGTGTGTGTTTATTTTTCGAATCGCGGCCCATGTCGAATCAAGGCCCTGGAAAACGTTTTTAATTCAGTGGCCAGTAAATCAGTTTTCATGAATAGCCAAGATGGCGTGTTTTGTATTAAACAAGGTAACGCTTTATACATGCGATAATAAGTGCCCTTCCGGTTTTAAACTTACAAATATATGTGTAACGTTTGCACCTTATTCCCTTGTGATAAGGTTCACATCTGTAAACGTATATTTGACAACGACTGTAAGAACCTTTGTTCACAGTGGTAGTTCCAACAAGCACTTAAGGTATTTTGTGGCAATATTTAATGGACCGGCCAAGTGCGAGTTAGACTCGCGCACCGTGGGTTCCGTACAAACCTGTAGGTATATAGGGGTAGTAACTTTAAAATTATTAAAAATATTTTTATTATATGATGTAACTAAAAATTTACGGTGTTCGCAATTTTTCCTTCATCTGTGCTATAAGACGTTGCTTCGTACCAAATTTAAAGATTCTGAGTTCACGGAAAGTACCCTGTAGGTTTTGATGAGATGATAGTTTATATGCTCTTACAAACATGAAAAATCGTCAGTCGGCTGTATCTAGGTGGAAAGACCGTCAGCTGATGCCCTGAAGATCGTATGTTAACGTAACCAGCTGACGGTCTTTTCACTGCGATACAGCTGACTGACGATTATTTATATTTATAATCCATACTATCCATACTAATATTATAAATGGGAAAGTGTGTGTGTTTGTTTGTTTGTCCGTCTTTCACGGCAAAACGGGGCGACGAATTGACGTGATTTTTTAAGTGGAGATAGTTGAAGGGATGGAGAGTGACATAGGCTACTTTTTGTCTCTTTCTAACCCCCCACTTCCCTAAAATGGGGGGTGGAAGTTTGTATGGAGCATTACGGAGGGCAAAAGGGGACCGTGTTACCCCGAATTTAACGCGAGCGAAGCCGAGGGCAAAAGCTAGTAGGATATAAACTATCATCTGACGAAGTTTCAATCGAGACGCGACGACCATTTTTTTTAAGCCGATTACCTGCTGACCTTCACGAGGCTTCATTACACGATGACGATGACACTTCAAAACACGATTTCATGACGCGATGACCAACGAAATTTGTTAACTGGCTTACGGTCTATATAAAGCTACGACAAAAATAGTACATTTTGCACCGGGCGGTAAAATAAAGAACGGCTCAGATCGCGGGTATTTGTGGCCTGAACCGACGGTGTGGTGAATATGCGACCGTTTCCTGGGTGTGAATGTGTGTAGTAACATTTGTCGCTGCGCGTGTGGGCGGTAAATCTTACTTAGGTAAAAACATTTTTTTATTTCTAGTGACCTGTTCGGTAACAATTCTGATTTAAGACTGCATAAAATACTATACTACTAGGTACCAATACTAAGCTATTTGTTTTCGTAATATACTTTTTTATAATTCAACTACAAGTTTAAGATCTTATTAGTTACTTTACCTAAGTGTAGTACATTATGTGGTACATGCATTTAGTAAGACAGTTGTTAATCTTTCGTATCATAAAAATTATTGTCCCCAATCACCAAAACGGCTTGCTCGCTTTGGTTACAGTGACATTCAGCTTGCTAAAATGCCGTTGATATAATTTTGCCAACGATTTACAAATTTTAATTTTTGTACTGTACGTAACGTACATACAAAACATCAGACATTGGTCACTTCTACCGTCAACAAACTCATTTCTATCGTTTCTCAATTTAGACTCCAACAATATTGCCAATATCGTAAACGAAATGAGAATATTGGCTGCAACCACTGCAACATATTGCTTTTTAAATTAGAACCCTTTGAAGTTATAAACTTAAGCTTCACTGGCTTCTCTAAAGGGCGAGCATTTGCTTATCTGATTGACCAAACCTTGCCGCAGATTAAACAGCCCTAACTCTCAAATGTAGATAACGCACGCTTTCCCATTCTTGCAATTTCATTACTTATTGAAGCTGTAATATGCCGCGTTTTGCTTTGGTCTTTCTATTACTCGAATGTAAAACTAGTAGGTACTAATATAATTTACCGTATCTACTGGTGCTATCTGCTTGTAATTTAAAGCACTGATTAATGGTTTTAGTTAGCCCTATCATGTAAATTAAATAAAAACCGTTACACCTTTTTGGGGTTCCGTAGTCAACTAGGAACCCTTATAGTTTCGCCATGTCTGTCTGTCCGTCCGTCCGTCCGCGGATAATCTCAGTGACCGTTAGCACTAGAAAGCTGAAATTTGGTATTAATATGTATATCAATCACGCCGACAAAGTGGTAAAATAAATAGTGGAAAAAAATGTTTTATTAGGGTACCGCCCCTATAAGTAAAGTGGGGAGTCTTTTTTTTTTTCATTTCAACCCTAAGGTGTGATATATTGGGTAGGTATTTAAAAATGAATAGGGGTTTAGTAAAATAATTTTTTGGTACTGTAAATATTTTCGGAAATAATCGCTCCAGAATTTAAAAAAAATGTTTCCCCCCCCCCTCTTACTTTTGAACCATAAGTTTTAAAAATATGAAAAAATTTTCAAAAGTAGAACTTTATAAAAACTTTCTAGGAAAATTATTTTGAACTTGATAAGTTGAATAGTTTTGAAAAAAAAAATAAAAAATAATTTCTGAACTAAGTTTGTAATTTAACCGTATAAGCAGGTGTTTATTGTACCTGTAATTTCTACAAAATCACAATGAAATGACGTGCTTTCAAATAACCCAACCATGGGCCCATTTTTTTAAATCTTAAGTGGGGACACTTACTGTGACGGACGGAAAACTACGGAACCCTACACTGAGCGTGGCCCGACACGCTCTTGGCCGGTTTTTAGATTATAAGAGGGATTTAGCCTAAATTATTATTTCATTGTATTTTGTTTTATTTTTTACCGAATCGTGTTTAAAATTAAAATACTGACAATGACTGTCTTGCGATAAATCCCAACAAACATTTTAATCGTATAAGGAGGATTTATGCGACTCAAAAAGCTATAAACATCGTAAAGAAGTATTTTTAGCATTTTATACGACTTATAGTCTTTTATCTTTATACGACTTAAAGTCGCATATAGACGTCGTAGAAGCTTCTACACGACTGTTTTACACGACTATTATTCAACTCTCAGTGGTATAAGCAAAATGGTCGTCATAGTAACGTCTATACGACTTTTACACCGAGATCAGTCGTAATAGAGTCGCGAACTATTTTTACCCTACTTCTATGTGACCGGTCGTTTAAGAGTAATAAATATCACTTAAAGTCGCATATAGATGTCTTAGAAACTTCTATACGACTGTTTTACACGACTATTATTCAACTCTCAGTGGTATAAGCAAAATAGTCGTCATAGTAACGTCTATACGACTTTTACACCGAGATTAGTCGTAATAGAGTCGCGAACTATTTTTACCCTACTTCTATGTGACCGGTCGTTTAAGAGTAATAAATATCACTTAAAGTCGCATATAGATGTCTTAGAAACTTCTATACGACTGTTTTACACGACTATTATTCAACTCTCAGTGGTATAAGCAAAATAGTCGTCATAGTAACGTCTATACGACTTTTACACCGAGATTATTCGTAATAGAGTCGCGAACTAATTTTATCCTACTTCTATGTGACCGGACGTTTAAGAGTAATAAATATTACTCTTATACGATTTTAAGTCTTTTACAACACTTTTTTACGACTTTTAAACGACTACGTTTTTAAATATGGCTGAGGAGATGCAGAAAAAAATTTGTACACACAGCAAAAAAGTCGTAAAGAAGTCGTTAAGTGGTGGCGCTTACTACTTTAAGTCGCCTAAAGGTAATTGTTAAAATATTTGTTAATTTTATAAGTAAGTATATTATTGATTTTAAATAATTTATGAAGCGCATTTATTATATTGAGAAAATAAACATATATTAGTCGATAAAATTACTTTCCCAATAGATTTGGGACCCTAAATACATTGTATACGTGTTTCGAATATGTAACACTAAGTTAAAGTATGTTATATTAATAAAATGGTTGTACCTTATAAGCTCTTATTCCGATGTCAATGTTAAACTTAAAACATATAAATCGAAACGGTACTAATTATCACGGCATTACATCAAAATTCCGTATAAGGGTCGTGATAAACCTTGATAAACACTTTTATACAACAAAATGTCGTATAGCAGCGGTAATACATGAATGTTACGACATTTATACAACCACTATACGACCAATTAATGTCTTATACGACCGCTATGTGACTTTATTACGAAGCTGAATCGTATAAAATGGGCCCATTTTCGGTCGTTTCAACGTCATGGCGACGTTATGGCGACCAAGCTAGGAACTAAAAGTTACCATCGGCACGTCCTGGCGACCTAAAAAATGTTTGTTGGGTCAGTACAATTTTCACTCTTTCCTTTAATAACCCTATTAACGTATAATAATAGTGTTTAACGGCCTTTTTAATAGTAAAAGTGGAAGTTACTTATTAACTCTCTTTTTGGAAAGAGAAATCTCTTCTCTCTTTCAAGCGTCAAAAGTGTACTGACACCCAGATGTAATTATTATTCGTACGTTCCTTTAGAGGAATTTTCAATTTATTATAAGTGCGTAAATAATAATTTAAGAATTCATTCTCCTAGAGTGGTGTGTCTTAAATTATTAACTCTATGCCGTAAAGATAATGGCCCCAGATACAATATGAAAACAAGTGAAATGTTTCGTGAACGTTCCATGTAAATGATTAGGTAACAGAGACCTTTGTGTTTTATGTGTTTTCGTGTAGCGTGTAAGGTATCTGGGCCGCGATTCGAAAAATAAACACACACACACTGGAGAGACACAGCTCCAACCCAACTCAACTCAACGCTATAACGACATTGACATTTGCTATTCGAACAGATTTTCATTCAACATTGGTCTCACATTGGTCACACATTGTACCAATGTTGTACCAATGTGAGACCAATGTGTGACCAATGTGAGACCAATGTTGAATGAAAATCTGTTCGAATAGCAAATGTCAATGTCGTTATAGCGTTGAGTTGAGTTGGGTTGGAGCCGTGTCTCTCCAGTGTGTGTGTTTATTTTTCGAATCGCGGCCCTGGGTTTAAATGTGCTTTTAATTTGAATTTTGTTTCGGGTTCACGTTGAAATCAATCATTGTTTTTTTTGTTGAGCTTTGTCGGTTTTGTTTACTTTTGTAATAAATCCCTTTATTTGGACTGCTGAAGGAAATATGATGTTTAGGGCTGAAACCGTTTTCATATTTTATAAATTAAATATCACACTAAGATATTTTTTTCGCCAGGCGTTTGTTTATACGTCAGCGTTAATAGTATCCTAGCCATCTTGAAGCAAATCTAATTATTTTGTTCAATTTTTTTTTTGATTTGCAATTTTTCATTATCCTTATTTTTTTATTTTTTTTTATTTTCAGTATCCTAGCCGTTTAAAAAAAATAGTTAAAAAATAATGATGCTTCATTGATTATTTTAGTTCTATCAAAATAGCCCTAAATTTTCCTGGACACCAGAAATAACAGCAGTTTTTGCAGTTACTTAAGAGGCCTTATTCCCAAAACGCACGAATTTCACGAAATGCTTCATTTTCTTCGAAGGCTATGGCGAAAAATCTTAGTTTTTTTAAATCAACTATTGATGCATATAATAGTTCATTTCTTTATCTAGACGGCCATCGGAGCAAAAATTACATTTTAAAAATAAAAATATGAAAACAATTGGTTGCCTTTGAAGACCTTTCCGGATTTTCCAATTAGATGTAACGTTTATTTCTAAACTACGCAAAAAAGGGTAACCATTCTTATTCAATTTGAATAAAATTCAATTGAGTATATCATGTCTGAGACGGCCATCGAAATAAAAATCGATGATTCATCTTGGATAATAGACAAAATACCTTCTGATTATATGCCAGTTTTTTGATGAAAAGACGGTTACATTTAATTTTTTCCACGAAAACCCTATAATTATTTAGCCCTAAAAATAATTCTATGAGAAAGTTAGACTATATTTCTATCACGATAAAAAAATATCATTACTATAGTAGTCAATTTAAAAATAGTATGAATTTTTAAAAATGACCTATAAATCACACCTCACATGACACTTTTTGTAAGAATCGTATTTTTGGGTACTTAATAATAATAAATATGGTTCTAAAGTATTTTTTCGTATTACTAATACTTCAAACTATCTTATAAATAGCATTTTATGCGGCTTTTTCCATTAATACAGTTTTTCGACCTTTTAGGGAATTAATAACTGATAATCTAAATATATAAAAGAAGAAACTGACTGACTGACTGATTGACTGACTGACTGACTGACATATCAACGCACAGCCCAAACCGCTGGTTCTAGAGATTCCAAATTTGGCACGTAGGTTCCTTATAAGGTCTAGGGATGCACTAAGAAAGGATTTTTCAAAACTCACCCCCTAAGGGGGTAAAATAGGGGTCCAAAGTATGGCGAATCAAGATTTGTTAGACTATCTTATTCGAAACTTCACAGGAGTATTCCTAACGATAAATGAGTAAACACGTGTTTCAGGTTTTTTGAAATTCAACCCCCAAAAGGGGTAAATGTGGTCACAAAGTCTGAAAATCAACATGGGTATCGTATCCTGTTGGAGTACTTATAGTACGCGGGCGAAGCCGCGGGAAAAGGCTCGTTATATAATAATTATGATGAATTCGATATATAAATAGCAAAATTAGCTCTAGATGATATGGATTAAATACCTGTGACCATTATAACCATACAGTCACCGGCAATAGTATCTTCCTACACGAAGGCCTCAAAAATATGTGACACGCTCCTATGGCCCTACAAATAAGAGCGTGTCACATACTTTTGCGGCCTTCATGTAGGAAGATACTATTGCCGGTGACTGTACAAGATATGATAGTCGCGCTTGTCTACTTGTCAGTATGATATTGACAGTATCTTTCAATCGCGTGGTGTTAGAAACGGATGTTTGCCTTATCATGTGGATAAGTTCGTCCACCATACGTCCACATTAAACATACATAAAAAGTCTATTAATATACCATTTCCGCAATAAAGGTTTTGTAGTTCTTCAGAAATTCATTAATGGTTAATAGGACTTGCCAAACTCATGAAGATTCGACAATTTCATTACAATATTGTAATAAAAAGTTTTCCAGTGACAATTTAATTAGTTATAGAACCGTTAGCATTTTGGTGCTTTGAATTAAGTTTTAATATAGTTATTTTAGCATTAATGTTCTACTATTATCATTAAACTTAAGGGTCGACCGAAGTGGTTCATAACGCATACTATACAATAAAAACTTGTTTTACCTATTTAATACGAATGTTCAATTCTACTTGCTACTTTTTAAATAAGTTTTATTCAGAAATCAAAAATTTCTTAAAAGCCACTGCTCGCAATAAAATCGTTACCGACGTGAAATGAAACATTTCAAAGTGCTCTTAAAAATCGCCTTTCTTTAAAAAAATGTCGGTGAAAAAGGAGACCGGCCTAGGACGGATATTTTTGGCATACGAACACTCAAATTCAAAAAAATTAAGCTCGAAAATAATCGCACACAAAAGTTTGTCACAATTATTGTCGCATGATATTAATAGTTTAAACAATCATGAGTTTAATTAAATTCATATAACTGTTATTTTGGAAACATAATTTCATCGTTTTATTTAGAGCTTTAAATGTCAGATTCGAGCGCTAGAATCTCAAAAACCGCCCCCCAGCTACCTTCCTTTCCGCGTAGCAAAGCTTAGTAGCTCGATGAACTAACAGCCATATTTGGGTGAGTATTGATATGTGTCAGTCTCCATGAAAAGGTACCGTTTGCCAGAAGGCGCCTATGTCGCACGTTGTACATATTCAATATTGTATTCGATCAATTACAACAGCTACATTACATCCCTATCTTTTTCAGTGTGAGTGAAAGAGAAACACTGTGTTACGATAAGAATGGGAGCTTATTGCAAATTTTCCAAAATAATGATTTATAAAAAAACTACGAATTAATTGAGAAATATAAAATAATTAAGTTTGTAGTATTAGTTTGATGGAATTTTGTCCTTAATTACAAACGTATAAGTCAAGAAACTAAAGCCATACAGACAACTGTTTAAAGCGTATTTTGTAACTAAGGAGTGGTCCGGAAAAAAAGTAGCCGTGCCTTTTTTGATTTATCTTTTTATTTTGTGCCGATTTAGAAGCAGTGTTTATATTTAAATAATCTCTAGATACAATCATACAAAACATAAATACTATCATACTTAAATAAAACAGCGTTTGGAAGTTTTCGCCTTTTGTATTCCATCATACACATAGTTTTTTGAACAGCGTCTTCTGACAGAATTTTTGAGGTGTTTCTCAAAAACATGTTTTTTTTTATAGTTTGATTTGATGAGCTATTTATACCTTAATAAATTGTCTTTCTTCAATAGTAAACTTTTTTATCTGGCTTCATTTTAAGGTAGTTACAGTAATTTTTAATTAAATGTATTTGCCTTTTTTCATAGAAAATTATCTCCCATAGAAAAATCTTTGTCAGAGGTTAGATTAGAGAGTCTTCCTGACTATCCTAGCTAAAATACAGTTATTAATGTAGCTTCTTGGTAAGATGAAATTCTGAAAAGCATAAAACGGGTTGTGAAAATGGAAATACAATTGTGGCATTGTAGCGGATGTCGATTGAAGATTGTCAAATTATGTTGTTCAAAAGGTTACAAAGTATGTTGAATTAAAAACGCGAAAACTTAAATATGCTCACATATTCTATTATGATTGTATTTTTATTTATTAGTATTGTATCTACGGATTAATAAAATAAATATACTGCTTCAAAATTAGCACTAAATTAAAAAATACACAAGATTGTACACTGCTACTTTTTTTCCGGACCACTCCTTATAACATATGTAACTTTGGAACTATTTTCAAAATTTTCTATCGAGCCAATTTCGTGCAATCGTGTATCGGAATTAACAAAGCTCTTCCAAATATGTATAATAAATATTAACATATATTTTTTTTTACTTTCACAAAACAAGTAGTTATAGCTAAAAAACTGTTTAAGTAAAGTCAATTTGAAGGTCATCGGCTGTTGTCAGCCTCTTAAAGCATAACCGGCCACCAAATAGTACCATTTGATGTAGACTACCACATATTATGACGTCAAAACTTGTTTTCCTCTACCGCTATATCAGTTATCGACAGGCATTGTTCCATTTTCAAGGGACGGCATTACCCAACTTCGGAAAGGTCGCTAACGTGTTTGTAAATTGATTTATTGGGTACGGGAAAGGGTTACATTACGATGAATTTAGGAAGAGATGTACCGTCACGAACCCGGACTGTTGAGCCACTTGCCATTGTTCGTAATTTAGCCGTGTTATGAAACGAACGAACTGTCAACTGTTACATCGGTCATTTATACACCTAGATATTTTTCTAGCACGAACGAATTGTTGTAAGTGATTGACAAAATAAAAACATCGACAATCCTGTTATCGATAAGTATACTTCAAAATGGGTTTGGAAAAAACTAGATGTTGTGACTTTCTGCGTCAATTTGAAAGACAATTTCGGTGTTTGTGTGTGTGTGTGTGTTTTATGGAGTGACTTATGGGATGATTAATTCAGTGACACGAAGAAAGAAAGTTACGAAATTATTCCAAATTATTTTATGAAGTATGTAAAATATAAATAAATTGATAGTGTTGTTATTTTTATCTATTTTCTACCGCACCCTATTACCCTATATATGTATATTTGTCTTTGTATTACCTCTATGACATTGAAGTGGTACTTATCGATAACAGGACTGTCGATGTTTTTATTATGTCAGTCACTTACAAAAAGTCGTTCGTGCTAGAAAATATCTAGGTGTACATTTATTACATGGCTAAATTACGAACAATGGCAAGTGGCTCAACAATCCGGGTTCGTGACTGTACCTACCTAAACAGCTACTTTTACGTGCAGCTTTAAATGTTTGTCTTATAACAATTATTTTGATTTTTACGGGAAAAATGTGAAAATTTGCTATTTGAAGCCTACAGATAAATAAATTGGTAAACAAAAAATATATACAAAATAAGTGATAAAAGAATTTGAACCAAGAAGAGGAAAAACAATTTCTTTTGTTTTAAACCAAAGGAGGACAAATGCAACTCAGTTTTATTCGCAAATTATTAAAGCTAATTGAAGTAATTTGCACCTTAGACGACTTCAGAAAAACAAGGTTGTGAACAAAGTTAAATATGATTTGTTTATAATAATATAAATAGATTCTGTCTACTCTTTTGCAGTTATTATGCCAATGGCAATGTAGTGCTGCACTATGCTTTACGTAAGATTGCGTTGGCGTGCAGAATAAATGACTGTTTAATAATAAACAGAATAAAATTGGTTAGAACTATTCCTACTCAAGTTTACAAACTAGTTGTGTATACGACATCCAAATACATTATTTTAAACGCCTGTGTGCCTCCGCTGACTTGCACGGGTGCACGGAGCGGATGCACGCGCGCGGGTATGCTCATACAATTTTACACGGGTTGTACCTACCCGCAGGAGTACACGCCCCGTGCACCCGGCGGAAGATAGCGGAGACCCTTAATTGCGCAAGTTTGGGCGTTTATCGCTATTAAGGGCGTCCGCTAGTTTGCACGGGTGCACGGAGCGGGCGCACACGCGCTTACATATCAAGGAAAAACCCGTCCCACGCGTCCTCTTTAGCGCTTTAAGTTATTAGTGCCTTTCATAGTATTGTACCCGCAGGTCGTGATTGTACACCCGCGTAAATAGCGGAGGCCCTTATGCGCGATGCTTTGCATTCGAGTTTATCGTCATTAAGTAAAAGTCGTATAAAAATTCAGGTGAAACAGAAACTCACATTGAAATCGTAAATGCTTTTAAATGCGACTAACACTGAAATCCGAATAAAACTAGCAGCAAGGGTGTCCATCTCCACGAAGTGACAGCTACGGCCTTGGAACGTATCGGATACGTTTTCGGGGTTGTCAAAATCCTTTTCGTTTATTTGCGGCATGACCACAGATAAGATAAAATATTTAAGTTGTTTATAGTAGTAGTTTTGTACTAAAATAATAATTAGATTGGGTAAATAAGGTCATAAATCGGACATTTATCTAGTTTTATATGAAAACTACTGATTCATTATGATTAGGTATATTGAGGCAGTTTGGGGCAGGTCCAGCGATAATACTAATTGCGTACTTTTCAACCCTACAACGTCGAAAGGTAAAATTATTTGTAGACTTAATGTATCACCGTTCTTCTGTCAAAGTTCTGTCAAATGCTGATTTTATAGAGAAGATGACCTTCTGTATGAAATACTATTATATTATTCTGTGCTAGCAGTCCAAAGTAAATACACGTAGTACGTACACACTTGAAATATTCCTGTGAAATCCGTATAAAATTGTGTAGAAGCTCACGAATGCAGGCTGCACAATGGTCGGCAATTTGTCTATCTTGTTGCTCTATTTGTGTTTACATCTCTTTCTAGCGTGAAACGTCTGCAATTTTACAACGCTTTAACTCACGTATGAACGAGTAGGGTGGTACAGAATAGAGATGTAACGAATATTATTTTTTTAACATTCGCGAATACGAATGGAAATATTTAATTATTATTTCTCTTTATTATTCTTTTTTTCTTAGGCTAGGTCATTTTATAATATTTTTACAAAAGTATATATAAAAATACATCTAAAACACACAAAAACAAAAAATCATTATAAAAAACCTATCCTAGGGTGCCGCCGGCAACGGAGCAAGGCCCAGGCTGCCGGTGGTTAGGGCCGCAGAGTGAGGAACCTTCGGACTATGCGCACCGTGTCCAGGATTACCGCCTTCTGAATCTGACCCTTGATCCAACCACAACCAAGTAGCGAAAGTCTCTCTAGATATTGGTCGAGACAATGTTGCTATTATTATTATTTTATTAAAGAGACACACCAACAGTACAAAACAAAACATGTAAATGACATTAAGAGCAAGCTAACATGTAAAATATTTATGTATGCATCAATAACAGGTGTGCAACAACACTCAAATAGTTTAGAGGTTTTTACACTACATTTACACTCAATATTTAAACTAAAATTTAAATGCATAGGATTAAAAAACATGCATAAACAATGTATTTAATTTAAATTGCACATACAGTGAAGTGAGTGGTAGTAAACCCACTACTTAAAAGTCTTTAAGAATATGGCCAATAGCCTGGGCATATATGGATGAGGGAATTTGTGTTTGTTGAATGATTCAGGCGTGATACTTTCAAGCCAAATGTCGAGGAAACGAAATTTATATAATGCCGATAACTTTCTAGGTAGGTACTTTTACAGGTAATATTTTGGAGGTGGGAATACAAATACAACCAATAGGTACATACTTTTTCCGTCAAATACCTAAGATAATAGGAATAGAAACCGTTTGAAATTGTTGCAATTCCTTTTCAGTATTTATTTCTTATCATTCAATCAATCACTTATTTCTAAAATTTAGGTAAATGCAATTATAATATTTGCATTGACATGTGCGATTACGAATGCGAATATCGAAAAACATGCGGAAATTTGCGTATGCGAATTAGAATATTCGTTACATCCCTAGTACAGTCGCCATCAGATATATCGGAGCGGCCAAGGTGGTCACAAATATCTGAACATCGCCTTTATTGTCGAAGCGATAAAGTGCACGTTCAGATATTTTTGAGTACCTTGGCCGCTCCGATATATTTGATGGCAACTGTACCTACAGAAGGGTTTCACTGTGAAACTTACAAACGGAGGTAGTAGGTACTAATCTAGATATTATATACCTAGCAGTCGCGTTACTTACTTTACTCTGTGACATAATTAAAGTCCAATAAAACCAGCCAAGTGCGTGTCGGACCACGCATAATGGAGGGATGCGTACCTTCAATGGAATAAGAACCAAACTAATACGAAAAGGTCGTATCTGATGCTAAGGAAGAAGTTTTTTTGAGATACTTAACTAAAAATGGCTTCACCGATAATGTTGAAAACCATTTTCGTAGAAAGTATGTGATAAGGCGCATCTTCTAAATTTTTTAAAAGTTACATGGGAGGGACACAATTTTTCCGACTTTAGAAGCATTTATTTCTGAAAGTATTCCGGATCTTATTTTTAAAGATGCATTGTGTTCTACTAATAAATCCCTTTCATTTTATACTTGATTTAGAGGTTTGTTAAGAAATGTGTAATACGCGGCATTCTGTAGTGGCAGCTATCTTGGATTTACAATGATACTGAATCTATTAAATTGTAATTGTCATCAGAACTTAAGGTGTGCACCAGATATTGGATCAATTTGTCAACAGAACGAGGGTATAATTTCAAGTATTTCAACCACAAAATTATGGAGATGTGGGATGAAGCATGTAGCTGTAGATATGTAGACTTGCATTAGTTATGTAAATATTAGTTATAATAAATAATAATAAATATTATGGGACAATCTTACACAAATCGACCTAGACCCACAGTAAGCTCAATAAGGCTTATGTTATGGGCACTAGACGACGATATATATAATAGATAAATATGGATAAATTAACAAATTTTCAAATAAGTTTGTGTAATGTCTAAGTAGGTATAACACAGAATTGTTATTTTTATTTTAGAGTGCACTATTCGCCAACAGGCTGTCCTCAGTTGTAGATGTATACCTACCGCTTAAGTTTTCTCTAAAAAAAATGAACGGGCCCTTATTGGTAACCCGCAATGATGTACCTTTCACTTGAAAATGGCACTAGATAACAGGGACTGGAGAACCCCTCTATTTGATAACGCTATTATTTGGTTACAAAATTATATGGCTCTATATTCAATGTTATGTCCCTGTCTAATGTCTTAGCAATAGAGATGAAATTAGCTTGATAGGTAAACGTCATTTTGAATTTTCATTTCGGTAAGTGCTACATTATCATTATGAGCAACAGCAGCAGCCAGTATCAGTCCACTGCTGGACAGGCCTCTCCTATGGCAAGCCACTGTGCTCGATCTTCTGCTCTCCGCCTCCAATCCGTACCCGCCAAGCGCTTACCTTTGGGTAACTCAATGATGTACTTACTAAATTGATAGTTTTAAACCCCTTTTAACCAGTTCCGTTTCTTCTAAACGAACTCTTAATTTCACTTACGGATTATAACAAGCATACAAAGGCAAGGTAAATAATAGCGTTTGAAATGGTTGACGTCCATTCAGTTGTGAAAGATATAATTAGGCAAGCATTAAGAAAATTCTAAATTTGTATTGTATACTACTAACATGAATTCTGTGTTTACTAACAACGATATGGGCAATAGCCTGAAATAAACGTTTATTTGATTTAATTTAATTTTTATTTAATTTAATTTATATTTAATTAGAGCTCAAACCTCATCGTTTTTCCTACATAATTAGATTGTGGTTGATAACAGGCCTATTATTATATTTTTTTTCGTTAAAAATATTATAAATATAGGATTTATATACTTTTTATAAAGGGGAATAACAGGGCTTTATCATGAAAATATATTTTTCATGTTACGACCATAAATAAAAAAAATACAGGCATTTATTAAAAAAAATATCAAACGTTGATTTCATATTTTTTATGTTTTCTCAGTTTTCTTATATGGAAAGGAATAAGTAAAATACCAAAAATGAATTCGGCATCCTTGCTTTACACGAAAATGATATCAAACTTGACTATATAGCTCTATTTTATTTTTAATTAATTATGGGGGGCACCCCCCACTTCGTCAAAAATTTGATTGTCTCCCCTTCTTAAATTAATCTTAGAGCCTAAAGGATTAGCTCTGCAAATGGAAATTCCATCATCATCATGTTCCGTATAAATAAGTGTACACCACCGACTATAAATGAATTTGCTGTTTACATAAGAGCATTAAAAAAAACACGTTTAAATAAACGAAAACGGTGAATGACTGAGGTTATTTTTAGCCTTTTGAATTACATCACAGAGTATACCGGTTGTAACAATAATACTGATGATCCGTTTAAGGACTTGATTGGTATCGTATTGCGACTAAGAAAAAGCAGGAAAAAAAATTTTTGACGCAAAAAAAAAACTTTGTATGGCATACAAAACCAATTTTTTTTTCGCGCAAAAAAAAAATTTTTCTTGGTTTTTCATAATAAGAATACGATACCAATTATGCTCTTAAAATGATGACCAGTGTTTTTGTTACACCTTGTAGAGAGAGACTGTTAGACTCCGCACAGTCTAAACCGTCGAGGGAAATTTAGAACCTATTCTTCAAATGATGCAAAACTCCACTTTTGATATATTATGATACCTACTAGAGACTATGATACCGCAAAGGTAGTAAAAATTTACTTACATGCAAACTAAGGACTTTACACTATTTACGGACATTGTAAGGAGTCATCCATTTAATTATTCCTCAACGGTCAGAGATAAATGAGCTAGCCGCTGATATATTATCGTCTCCTCTGTCAATCAAGCGTCCCTAGTGATGTGCCTTTCCGATTTTTACCAAAACGGAAATATTCTCGGTAATTTTGCTAAGATGATAGTATGATTATTAATTATTGGCGTCTAGTTGGGGCCATAAATATTCAAAGATAAACTAGCTAGCTGCTCATAATTATATTATCGTCTCCTCTGCGTTAAGCGTTCCAAATAATGTAAAAAATAAATAAAATAAAAAGCCTTTATTAATTCCGTACGAAATTACAATTGCTTAAGACATTGAATAAGACTGTAAAAAAGATATGATTAAAATTAACCCGTAGAGACCCGTCTTCGACCGAGCCATTTTAATCGGAAACTATTAGACGTATCTTAATAAAATTTTAACGTAAGGTGCATTTTGAAAGGTGCTACATAGTTTTGTAGTAAAATAGCCGAAGATTTTTTTTTTCCTAATATGTTGCACATCAATCGAAAGATCTTTACAAATAACATTGAGGTTTATTTTGTAATTTAGTGAATATATTCAGAAATGATCACCTAAACCAAAATTCTAAAAAAAGCGCCCCCCCCCCTGTAAATTTTGAACCGGAGATTATATATTCTTTTAACGAAAATTGTTTTAAACATTATCGGTTAAGGCGTTTTCGATTTATCTCCAAATATTTGATATTACGTTTCGATATTAAGTACGGAACCCTCCATTATTCGTAATCCGACATGCACTTGGCCGGTTTTTTTGTACCCACAATGCTTTCATTTTCAGAATACACTGTCAAGTACACGCTACTCGTAGAAATCTCGGGAATAAAACCAAAGGAAATATTGCCAGACAACGGAAATTTCCTGGACTATACCTAAATCCGCGTGTCCTGTGTCACATCACTAATTCCTCTCAGGCGTGTGTGTAGTTCCATTTACATGACTAATTAGTTGCGACGACCCTGTTTATATTGAGTATTGATTGCCTCTAATCACGTCTCAGGTAGCCAAAGGAGTTTTGCCACTGTTTTAGGACCTAATAAGGAGCATGAATATCAAACTCATCATTCTCCTAGCGCTTATCCCGGAAATGCCACGGCTCAATATGAGCCTGGAGTCCGCTCGGCAACCTAATCTTACGAATTAGCGTAGGCACTAGTTTTTACTAAAGCCTACCATCTGACCTTCCAACCCAGAGGAGGAACTGGGTCTAATCGATTAAAAAACTTGGTCTGTTTAAGCTAACTGGGGCTACACAATTACACAACTTTTTATTGATCATATTTAATTTTAGTTTACTTGGCTTTAGAAACAACATTCGGTGCTTGTTTATCCATATTTTTTTATTATACCTATAGAATATATAGATCAAGACACTTGGAGACCTTATACATCTCTAAGCATAATTAAATTATGATACAAAAACCATACTATTTCCAAATTTTTGAAATAGTATGGTTTTTGTATACTAGAATCACATTTTTTTAATTTTTTTTTATTATATAATTTCAAAATATGTTTCTAACTGTTGATGATGGATTATTATAATTTGGAAATTTAAGTAGAAGACACAGTTCAGGTAAGAAAGTATATCAAACTAGTGTAAAATTTATTTTCAAATAGTCAGATTTGGAGTCATAATCTCATAATCGTTTTTTTCTTTGGTATTTTTCATAAACTATAAACTATTTGTTATTCAATCAAATACAAACACTGTTGTATGAGTGGAATGCCCCACTTTAAAAAATATGTAAAAATATAAACTATTTGGTTAATCTCGCCTTGGTTTGATATGTTTTCTTATAGAACAACGCATTTATATGTATTTTGAAGTTTTTATGTACTATTGTTTTGAAAAATAAGTCCTGCCGAGTTTCTTGCCGGTCATACTTCTTCTTGGGTCAGAGGTGTAGGGTTAGAACCGGTGTAGTTTTTTTTTTCTCTTTTACTATGAACTATCTGACGTGTAAAAGTGCCCTTGTGGCCTACTTACTGAATAAATGTTTGAGTTTGAGTTTAATTGGAATTAGGTCCGGAAAAAAGACTGGTAAATGTCAAGCGACATTTTGTACATTCGTTCAGAAAAACTTAGTATAGCCGTGGTTTGAAACCGGGACCTCCTGATAGTCCGGATTGAAAGTCGGACGTATTACCGGCAGGCTACCAGCACTTCCGCCTGAAAATCAAACTATAAGGTAAAACTGTGAGGACTTTCTTCTCGGTAACGCTCCGGCTGTGAAATGAGCTCTCATCAGCTCTATGCTGAGTTTATCTATTGACAACATGAGGTATAAGGTACTTCAAAAAAAGAGTACAAGTTTTCAAAGGGTGTGTCTAACATGCATGTAAGTCCTGGAGCTTCAGGCGTCCACAGGTTACGGTTACCGTTTATCATCATGGGGCGGTATGCTTTTATCGCGTTGCGTGAAGTTTTGTTTAACATGCGGGAGATATGATTAGATATAATAAAATTATGAAATAATTATGTAAAATGTTTATTATTATATGGAAGTACATGTGACATGAAACTATTGATATCAATAAAATATCTTGATTTTTTATTTTGATTTTGATTATCCCTATGACATGTCTTAGGTTACCCATGGGTAATTGATGAGTGAACAGTCTTTTGAAGTGTTTCCCTTCCATTATGACATAGGATTCTTTAAGAAGCGAGCTTACAGGACTCCTTAAGATCGGCAGCGCATAAGTGGCTCCTTTCATAATATGCTTAAATGTTCAGGGATGATGTTGTTATGAGTCAATTGACGCCCCAGACTGGCGTGGCTCTGATGGCGGGCGGTCGTGTGACAGGCTACGTACGTAGCTAACACCTGTTGTTTTACTCAACCCTAAAAACCTCCTTCGGTATGCTCATATACAAGACATTTCTATATACTCCGCTTAGCGCGTTATTTTTTTGAAACCTAAGCTGCCAAAAAGAAAGGGTGCGAGAGGGAAACTCGCAATGCTAGACAGGGAACGCGCGAATCCTCCGTGGAGCGGAAAAGACATTAATGGTTGCCATGGAGATGTACTATGTTTACTGTCACTTCCAATCCAATATTAGTGTCTCACTATAGAGTAAAATTACTTTGTGCGTGGCAGCGGAGGTCGCCCGGCTATGCGTTGTCTTGGGTTAATTAGTCTATGGGTATGGCGTACCAGTGGACGACACAGCTAATAATGACAGCTTTCCACCCGAAGTCTTTTATACTATGTTAGCAGCAAACAAGCATGCAGCCCGTGATTATAACATGCCCGCTGAACATGTTAAAAAGGTCGACAGACAAAATGCTGAACTAGCATAGTTTTGTCATGAGTATTCTAGTAGCATCACAAAAGCGGGGCTTTGAATGAGATCGTCTAGGTTCATTTCATGGACGTAATATTTTAGCCAGCTCCTAATAAAGGCCGTATGACAAGCATAATCTTTAGAAACTCGAAACATTTACACAGCTTACAAAACTTTCTATTCAATTGAAATTTCAATCCGGCGTGATTAGGTAAATTAGATTTGCAGCGGTGGTTAGTTCGAACACTGGACTACTTCCCGTAGATGACGCATTATGAACTACGTAGAAGCAAAGTTTTTTTTTACGATAATTGGTAAGCATTTGACCACAATCTCATCTGATGGTAAGTGACGATGAGGCTGAGGATGGAGCATTCTCACCTGGAAAAAGTCTATCTCTACATGTGTCATATCATGTCAACCTATCAACTTACTTTGTCAATTTGTATAAGATGACATACTTTGACAATGAAAAACAAATTAGTCAAAGCTGCCAGCCATTATTAAATATTCAACCTCTATCTCCTGACCTCTCAATAGATTGATAAACTCTAGTATTAGAAACTTTTAGACTCGACACGTAAAAAATTGGAAAATTAACGAAAAAATATACTCATCTATCTATCTATATATATAAAAGAAGAAACTGACTGACTGACTGACTGACTGACTGACATATCAACGCACAGCCCAAACCGCTGGGTCTAGAGATTTCAAATTTGGCACATAGGTTCCTTATAAGGTCTAGGGGAGCACTAAGAAAGGATTTTTCAAAATTCACCCCCTAAGGGGGTAAAATGGGGGTCCAAAGTTTGTATGGCGAAACAAGATTTGTTAGACTATTTTATTCGAAACTTCACAGGAGTATTCCTAACGATAAATGAGTAAACACGTGTTTCAGGTTTTTTGAAATTCAACCTCCAAAAGGGGCAAATGTGGTCACAAAGTCTGAAAATCAACATGGGTATTGTATCCTTTTTGAGTACTTATAGTACGCGGGCGAAGCCGCGGCAAAAGGCTAGTGTTAAGATATACTGCAATTGAGTCCATTTTCGATTCTCAATAAACAGTTTTCAGGTTTTTAGTCTTGGAAGTAACACGTTGTATAAACAGCATGCGTTCTTAATTACTGAAAATTAAATTTCGTTCATACACAGAATTAACAAGATCCAGGTTGTTTAACGTCAACAGAACAGACATGAATGGTCCCACTCTTAAACCAGGTGCCTAGGTACAAATAAAATGGGAATATTTATATGTCGTGGTATGTGTGCAAGTTGCCTCACATGCCCCTTCTAGTGAGTAAGTAATCTGTGGTTACAAAGCTCAGACCGCAACATGTAATAATATACTAAAATGTAATGACAGTGCGACAGTCCTGAATGAATTTGATATTAAAAACCGGCTTAAAAAATAGGTTCTAATTTGACCATAATATTTTCCCCTTATAGGTAATTTATCATTACTTTTACTTTTTAACGTCACTACGATCAATACAAAAACGATATTGATATGAATCTTAACCGTTTTGAAGAATAACAAATTGATGAATAAAAATAGTTTATTTAATCGTATGGCTAAATGTATTATTCCTATATGTACATTAGAGGCGCTCTGATAATAAAGGAATTAGAGACCGATTTCCAGATTCTTTGCCCATTGGGCTGCGTTTTCACTAGGCGCAAGCAGGTCTGAAAAATTGCCATTAAACATTCTCTTAGGGCAGTCGTAAATGATGTAGTTTATAGTCTGCTTTGGTGCCCCGTAGTCACACGAGGGGGAATCTCGCCATCCGCATTTAAACATATAATCGGCACAGCGTCCATGCTGTCATAAAATTTGTGAGACAATGCAAAGCTTCAATTTCTCAAATTCTCTAATTTTCCTTTATTATATCAAATTTCTTTAACTACTGAAATACGAAATATCGATGCTGTACGAATTTTAAATATTCGTGTTTTTTTTTATCTCGAAAAGAATTCGTATGTTAAGTTACCTTCGGAAACATGATCGTCATGCCTTATCCCTCAAATAAGTAAAGTACTTTATATGCGCCTGAAACCCTGCCGAGATAAGTTCAGTTTACAAAGGTTTCTCAGTTTTTGTAGGATAGTCTTTATACTTTACATACTTACGACCAAACTTATGAATTACCAAATTCTTAAATATTATGCTACTTAGTATGAGCCCTGGTAACCTGGCGGTAAGTCTACTTTCAATCCGGAGGTCTCGGGTTCAAACCCCGGATCGTACCACTGAGTTTTTCGGGATTTATGTATGAAATATTATTTGTTACCAGTCACTTTTCGGTGTAGGAAAACATCGTAAGGAAGTACCTAATCTACCTAATCCCGATAAGGCCTAGTTTACCCTTTGTTTTGGAAGGACAGATGGCAGTCGCTTTCATAAAATCAAGTGCCTAACGCCTATTCATGGGATTAGGTTGTCAAGCGGACCCCAAGTCGGGACCAACGCTAGGAGGAAGTGTGAATTTAATTTGATTAAAGTTGGTAAATAATTTTATAACTAAATATTGAAACAATTACTATAAAGTAATAATGGTGGCATTATTCTATTCGATTATTATTTATTAATTATTACCATATTTAACTAAAGAGCTGCGGGAAAAACGCGATTAGCGATATATCGCTTGAATCTCGCAGCGTTTTTTCGTGTCCGAGGTAAAGCTTAATAATACAATTAACTGTAATAAGTTTGGAGGCAACTTTAATTGCTATAAGCATGTATTGTATAATAGAAGCAATTTGATTATTTAAATATTTCATTTTCATAAGTACGTATTCAATAGAGAACATGCATGAAAAATATTTAATTGAATTTGTTCCATAAACACGTTCAACAACCCCAAATTAATATAAATAAGTGGAGATCCGTAATAATTTTTAACAGCTTTTTAATGATATTGCGGTTTAAAAACTTAAAATTTTAGGCATTTTTTTTTATACCTCAAATATATTTTCGAAACTTCAGTTCGATTACTTATGTTCTAACAAGAAAAAAAAAATACGACAACTATATAGCTAAACGCATTTGTTCGTGCCTAAAATTACAAAAATCTTCCAAAAACTTATTCCTTCCAAACAGTTTTCTGCAACTTTGTGGACGGTGACGTCACAATCCTCACACTTTTTGTATGAGGCGTTTTGACGCGCGGCGCAGGCGCCTAACGTATTTTCACATTTTTGACGTTTCAGGGCTATCATAGATAGTAGGTTTATTAGAGACATTTGAATCTACAGGTAAATAGAATCGAATGACGTCTTCCAAAAAAATCATGCATGTTCCTAATTGTTTTATTATTGATTTATTATCATTGAGGGCAGGCAGTGCGGCCGCTGCTGCTGAAACCGCAAAGCGCCGCAAATACGCGTCTTTAGGCAACAGATACGTATTTGCGGCATTTGCCGTAGAGACTATGGGACCCTGGAGGTCAGAGGCTCTAAAGTTTTTCAAAAAGCTCTATATATGCTCACCTGCTCCACCGGTGACCATAGGAATGGCTCGTTCCTCGCTCAGCGCATAGGTATTGCCATTCAGCGAGGTAACGCAGCCAGCCTTATGGGCACCCTAGCAGGTGGCAACGTGATAGGGGATATTTTTGATTTTTATTCAGGGCCCATAGATTAGGTTAGGTGGGTTATGTTAGTTTTTATTTATTTAATTTAGTATTGTTTTAGTTTTTAGTATGTATAGACATTGTTAGTTTAGTTGTCTAAATTTATGAAATAATTCATATAAAAATACTGACATAGACATAGCATAGTAACTGTAGTTATGTGTACTCGTATGTGTAACATCATAACATATACCGTACCGTACCGCATAGTTTTGTTGGAGCTCATATTGCGATAAAACAGGTATTTAACAAGCTCGGCAAACTTTGCAGCGACAGTATCTCGCGGGCCAGATAGACATCTGTCACTTTCTAGCTGTATTTATCAGAAAGTGACAGACGTCTATCACGCCCGCGAGATACTGTCGATTCATACTTGTGCTAACCGTGTGTAACTAACTCTTTATTAACTCACCAGCAACTTTAGTCTAGTCCTATTTTCTACAATTTGTCTCAAACCGTACAATACCAATAAATAAAATTTTTCCCGTTTGCATAGACCTAATATTCAACTGTTAATTTAAATTTAACATAGCACAAAAATGAAGCCGCAATTTGAGAGCGCATATTCCATTGACACAACTCGTTATCAACTAGACAGCAACTTTTATCCAGTCCTGAGTTTCCACAAATTGTCTCAAATGGTATAATATCGATTTAAAATGATTTTAGTCTACATATGTACAGAACTGACTCCGTAACCACACAGTTAAAATTAAACAGCACAACAATGCAACCACAGTCTAGTTTGAGCTTATATTCCATTGAAACAGGTGCGCAACTCGTTATCAACTCGGCGGCAACTTTTATCTCGGAGTTTCTGCAAATTGACCGGCGCGGCGCTGCGGCCGAGCTCGGATTTCATTGCTATCACTAGCCGAGTTCTGGCAGTTACGCGGCTTATTAAATGCATATTCCTTTATTAAAAACACTGAGTTGTTAATTTTGGCTGTTTCTAGCAATCACAAAACATCACTAATTTGAAAAAATCTCGTCTTTCACACTACCACGGTCAAGTGGGGTTGCCAGTAGTGACATGAATGTCATCTGGAAATATTGTTGTCACTAGTTAGATTAAGTATAGTTTTAAGTACTGGTTGCCCTGAAAATCAGCGTTGTGGCTACACTGCCATGACCAGGGCCCGGAATTAGGTGAGCTAAAATACCTAAAGTTCGCGAGAGGACATAACATAGAGTGGTTACAACCGGATGAAAATAATATTTTATTTGGATTCCGGGTATTCGATGTTTATTCGGGGACTTGTCGTAATATTGAACGTGATATGTTTTGTTTACAGTGCAGCATGTTTAATGTTAGTTTTTAGTAAAAAGGGCTAGACAAAAGAAGGTATGTATAAGATAAGATAAGAAGTCGTTGTAAGACGAATAATATGGGTTTCCCTACACATTTATTATTATAATGTTAACTTATGGCTGCAATGTAACCATTTTTCATCATTACGACTATTACTTGCAGTGCCCGGATGAATATCGAATACCCGGAATCCAAATAAAATATTATTTTCATCCGGTTGTAACCACTCTATATTATGTCCTCTCGCGAACTTTAGGTATTTTAGCTCACCTAATTCCGGGCCCTGGCCATGACTCATGCTGAGTGGCAACCATTTTGGTGTAAATTATAATTATTTGTATATTTCATGTTATGTTTCTGTCCGCTTTGCACCAAATAAATATTTTTCATTTCATTAAGTTGAAACGCAGTAATTCAATATGCATCCCATACATAGTTACCACATTTTTTTTTGAACGACAGAATAAGATTTTATTTTTCAAAGTAGTGACGATATCAAACATGATGGTTAGGATGAGAGTGCTCTCCAATTATAATATAAATTATTAAACAAAAAAGAACCGACTTCACTTAGCCTCCACCTTTCCAAAAGCTCGAGCTGCTGTAAAAAAAAACTCAAATCACTATACGACCTTCAAATATATTCGCAGGGTATGCATAGCGATCTCAATTCAGTTATAGAAGCCACGAATCTTGATCTGCTCCGCATATCAAATTGGAGTCAAAATTACGGTTTAAAAGTAAACCCCCTAAAGTCACAGGTAATTGTGATGGGTAGCGCTAAACAAATCTCCAAAATTGACTTTCTCAGGCTCCCTCCGATAGTCTTCGATGGTATCCAAATTCCTTTTTCCAACCAAGTGAAAAATCTTGGCGTAATCATGGATCGTTGTCTATCATGGGTGCTTCAGGTGAGTGAAGTGAGCAGGAAGATGTTTGCTGCCATAGGGTCTCTCAGACGGCTCCGGAATTTCCTGCCAAATGCTACTAAAATTGCGCTTGCTCAGTCGTTACTTCTCCCCATTCTTGATTATGCAGATATCTCCTATTTAGACCTAACCGAGGAGCAACTTAATAAGCTTGAGCGTATTCAAAATGCCTGCATTCGGTTCATTTTCGGATTACGCAAATTCGACCATGTTTCTAGTTTTCGTTCTCAACTCAAATGGCTCCCTATCCGTCACCGCCGTAACTCTCACATACTTTCTTTACTCTTTTCTATACTTTTTAACCCTGCAACTCCCCGCTACCTCAAAGAGCGTTTCTCTTATCTTAATTCTATTAGATCCTCTCAAAAATTGCTCCTAAAAGTGCCATCTTCATCTTCCAAATTTTATAATTGCTCATTTACGTTCCAGGCCGTTCGTTTGTGGAATTCTCTCCCTCTCAACATTAAACGCGCGCAATCTATTGGTAGCTTTAAATCGCAACTTAAGGAATACTATTTATCTCTTCCTTAGGTTTTTAAGTTGACACTGTTGTTTCTTATTGTGTGTATTATATATGTATATATGTACGTATATGTATGTTTATTTTGTATTTATTTAAGTATGTATATTCATATGAATGTGCTGTGTTATCTATTTCGTCTCTTTTGTTTCTATGCACCACCTACTGCTTATTGTTTTTCTCTAGTCTCCACTACCCAAAGGTTGTCTGGAAGAAATCGCTCATTAGCGATAAGACCGCCTGTTGTTACCTCTACCTAAATTTATCTAATTGTAAAATTTGTGCTTGTAACTGTATGAGGTGTGCAATAAAGAGTATTTATTATTATTATTATTATTATAGGTGTGCCTATATTAGTTGAAGAGTTCCCTCGATTTCTCCAGGATCCCATCATCAGATCCTGACCTGGTTACAATGGGACCAAGTCGGTTTAAAAACGGAATCACTTTCATAGTTATACCGGGTGTTTCCTGTAATAGGGGCAATAAATTAAACCGTAAGATTCTACTCCTCAAACTGGACGCATATTAGTTCAGCGACTTTTAAAAATAACTTATAATTTGATTTTTATTTCACTTTAAATTTATTCGAACACGCAATGTATTGCAAAATTGATTATTTCTGGTGGGTGACAAGAGTGACAAGCAATGTCAATTAGACGGATTTTAACGTACATTGAAAATACTATTTAGTATGTATGAAAAAGAGACAATATAAAAACTTCATATTTTTTTTAAATTGTTGAACAAACGTTTCATTGTTTGAGGAGTAGAATCTACGTTTTAATTTATTACTCTTATTACAGGAAACACCCTGTATATACTACGTCAAGTTATTTTATTTCTTTACTCGGAGTAGGTATAGTGCTTCGACTTTTCTTAACTCGCTAATTGTTTAAAGCACTACCTGTTTTGAAACTCTGTTCGCCATCTCCTGCTACCCTAAGGTTGTCTGGTAGAGATCGCTTATAGCGATAAGACCGCCTGTTGTTACCATTTTTTACTTTGTTAAATCGGTTTATATACTTCGTTTTTCTTTATGAGGTGCAATATAGAAAATTGTATTATATTGTATAGTAGTTTTCACGTACCTTCTACTGGTTTAAAAAAAAACTTATCTCGACCACGCTTGAGACCCCTCAGAGAGTATTACTAGTGCAGTATGGCGACGGCATTGTTTATAATGAGTTTCTGGATCAGTCAGGCAATTTAAATATGTGAATAATGTAGGTACATTCGCACCCTAACAAGTCATTATTCCTAAACTTTCAAGTAACATTCCTGTTATAAAATATAAAAAAAAGTAATTAAATCTGAAAGGATTTGGAAGGGCAGTCGTTAAGAGTTACTTTTTTTATAGTTGGAACTAGTTTTCCTCAATGCATTGGTTATGAACTAGTTTTAACTACGCTTTTTCAGAAAATCTAGTGAAAAATCGTTTGACCAAAGCAATTAGGAAAAAATAGTTTATCCTTTAAGGATTTTTATCGTATCAGACACAATAGATACAAATAGGACGGACATTATGCAAACAGTAATTAACGTTGAAAATGTTAAGTAAAAACTTAAAAGAATATTTTTGCTACCTAATTTTGAACGTACTTAATTTTATAACTTGTACTTAACATAAAAGGTCTGAACTAAATCTCGAAGCGAAAGAGAATCCTTCCATTAGGCCGGAGAGTACCTAGAAATAAAAAATAGAATTATTCAGAAATTTGTCCATTCGCGCAATACAATCTACTTATATAGAAATATCCGTCAGACACATCTAAAAATAGTTTGTAGGTAAATAAAATTGTACGTTTTCGACACACGACGATATTATTTTCCATTTACCTATTCTATTACGAGAGATATTTTTGAGTGAGAACGTTTCCAATACTTACAAGAAAATTAGTTCTTTAAAACGCAGCAAATCTATGTGTAAATAATTTCGTATTAAATTAGTTCAGATTGTACCATGCGACATGGTATCGCAGTTGGAAATTTTGCAGCCTTTTTTCCACATTCTAGTTTAAAAAGTGAGCGTTTCCGCGACGTAATTCTACACATAGACGGAGAGCTAGCCACGTCAGATATGACACAATAATGACAGCGACGAAACCCCTCTCGTTAGTTTGCTATACTACTTCTCATTACTATGCTTATTTCTAGATCCGGACATCTGTGCTGGAGGTCAAAGAATGAAAACCACTTTAAGAATAAAAATCCTAGAGTTCTGGTTTTGATGCAGTATTATGAGAAATTATATAAATAATTAGATTATATCATTGCCAAAACTTTCTGATGGGGGAAAGTAGTCCAAAACGACGTATAATTTAATTCATAGTTTGTCGCCTACTGTTACTGTTTCCGAAATAATACGCAATGTTTCTTGTTCTAATGTTAAAATATAGCTTTAGCACCAAAAAGAGAGTTTAAATAAAGTTTTGGTATGCTAAACAGTATGTTGATGTAATCGTTCGTTAATAGTTACGTTTTTTGTACTGCTAATTCAGCGTCTTCTTGTTTTAATTTTGTGGTTGCTGTTTTCTTTAAATTAAAAAAGTTTGCACCCAACTTTATGTAACTGAACAATTTTTTTTTGTTTAATGTATAATTTTTTTTTGCTTATAGGTACCTACTTGTCATAAAAGTGTGAACGTGGATTAGCTACGTATCGCTACTTTGTATAATTAAGGAAACTATAGGTCTAATCTTTGTTCTTACTTGATAATGTAATGTTAATGTATGACTGTTTGTTTCTTTCAAATAAAAATAAATGAATAAAACATAGGCACCGTCTTCTATAAACAAGATAACCGGCAAAACTTTTTCCAAATGAAAAGTTTTGCTAGTCTGTAACTCTGACCTCCATCCATTAAAGGCTGCTAGATGCCCGGATCTATCAATAAGGATCGTATAGCAATCTTACTAGACGGGTTTCGTTGCTCTCATTATTGTGTCATATCTGACGTAGACAGCTCTTAGTCCAACATATGTACGGGCACAGCACGAGGTCAGAGAGTTCGTTCAGAAACAGTTATTATATGAAATAGTTATTTTTCTGTAAAGTAAAAAGCTGTCAAATACGTTGAGTAACAGGAGATGACATCCCTAAAGATTTTTTTTGATTCTGTCATAGCTGTCAACCGCCAAACATGGCGCACAAAATTTGTTCTAGATGTCACATCTAGTAGAATACATAATAAATCAATGGTCAAATATCGAATTTATTAAATAGTAAACTATTTTTGTAACTTAAGTCTATACCTAACCGGAACCACGCTCACTAGTAAGAGACATGTTTATGGCTTCCGTGCACGAAAAAAGAGATGCAATGCTGTTTATAATAGCATTCTATGGACATATTAAGAAAAATATGAAACGGAATAATGTTCATCTAAAATTCCTCTTACAATAAAGTAAGACTAGTTAATAGGTACCTTTATTATATTGAAATTTTATCGTTATACTTATAACTATAATATCGTAATATGTTTCAGTGCAAGTAGGTATATCTTTTTTACATCTGACTTTAATAAAATTATCTTTCTCTTACAAAAACATAGTCATATAGTTTTTCAATCGTTCCTAAAAGTATCGAAATAGTAGTTTTCGATACAAGTGCGAGAAGTATGTCATTTTGCACGAGTACTGAGGTTACTCGGGACGAGTGAAAATGACACTTCCGCACGTGTGTCGAACAACGTTTTTTAATACAATTGCGAAAAAACTACAATGAAATAATATAGATTTTTACATTTATATTCTGTCAGTGTACGAAAGACAGCTTCATTCAATCGCGCGTTGTTCAAGTAATACTATTGGGTCTCGCATAATACTCCTTTACGCCCAATCGCGCGTAGTTCAGGTGGGTCATTTATAAGCGGGTCTCGCATAATAGTCATTTATTTAAAATTCTGATCTGCAAATCGTGCGTAAAATCAAACTTTACGCGCGATTTGCAGATCAGATTACTTTTTTCCACTAGTGCATAAAATCAAACTTTACGCACGATTTGCAGCTACATAAACTAAACTTTTTGAGCAATTGTATTAAAAACATTTTTTGAAAATTTGAAATCTGCTGTACTGATAACCACTTCAGTCCTTCTCTTAAAGTATAGCTTTTTCATAGACGTTTTAGCTTTAAAACTTCTGATAATTGTCAATTCAATGCACATGCACAATAAAAGGCAATGATGACGTCATGATGATGACTGCGTATTTCATGACTTGTTCAAACAAGTTCTATTATAGTGGAGTACGGGAACGCCTTTTTAACCTATAAAAACCGGCCAAGAGCGTGTCGGGCCACGCTCAGTGTAGGGTTCCGTAGTTTTCCGTCCGTCACAGTAAGTGTCCCCACTTAAGAGTTAAAATAACACCGCCATGTAGGATATGATATGAGCGTTCCACGTACAGCGACATCTATCGGCAAATTAAGTAAACTATTGCGCGCGAGCTTAAAGTATGGAAGATGATTTTTATGGGACAATTCTTTATTGCGTGAACCGATTTTCACCGTTTTTACTTTATTTGAAAGCACGTCATTTCATTGTGATTTTGTAGAAATTACAGGTACAATAAACACCTGCTTATACGGATAAATTACAAACTTAGTTCAGAAATTATTTTGTATTTTTTTTCAAAAACCATTCAATCTATCAAGATCAAAATAATTTTCCTAGAAAGTTTTTATAAAGTTCTACTTTTGAGATTTTTTTCATATTTTAAAAACTTATGGTTCAAAAGTTAGAGGGGCCACACATATTTTTTTTACTTCTGGAGCGATTATTTCCGAAAATATTTACATTATCAAAAAATGATTTTAGTAAACCCCTATTAATTTTTAAATACCTATCCAACAATATATCACACGTTAGGGTTGAAATGAAAAAAAAATCACTCCCCACTTTACGTATAGGGGAGGTACCCTAATAAAACAATTTTTTCCACTTTTTATTTTACCACTTTGTCGGCGTGATTGATATACATATTAGTACCAAATTTCAGCTTTCTAGTGCTAACGGTCACTGAGATTATCCGCGGACGGACGGACGTTGTTGACTACGGAACCCTAAAAATGACATAAATCACAAGTTCGATTTTATTTTGTGACCTGTTAGAATACGTTAATTACTATTCATGAAAAATATTTTCTAACAATTGTTAGCATTGCGCTAGATATAATACATGTATTAGTTTGCTACACAAAGAAAAGATTATGTAAGCTTTATTTTTCTTCACCAGGCTATCGCATTTTATTATTGCAACATAACTTCACATTTTATAACGGTTTTGTCAAGTCAAGAGCATATGTCTTCTTAACAATTTGTAATTAGTTTAGAATTCAAGGTCACTTATATTTTGACAAATTGTTTTCGATTATGATCACATGATCTATTGACCAAACCGTTATAGAATGACAGATGATGTTGAAATAGTTGAATGCAATAGTATAGTAAAGAAAATTATATCTTGTTAATATTTTTTTGGTGTTATTAACAAATATCTATATAATACCTAGCGCGACATCAAATACTGTTAGAAAATATTTTTTACTATAAGTAATCATATTATACTTTCTAACTAAATAAGAAAATCGCACTTGTGAGTTATCGAAGCTCAAAACTGTTCGCGTACTGTAGTATTAGTCTAAGAGCCCACGACACTGAACCTAGTTTGATAAGTCTCCTAGATGGGATATATATAATAGGGATGATGACACATGTATGACTTTTGTAGTAAAATAAGTTAAATGGATGCAAAATGATAAATATATCCAAATAATGTAAAATTATAAAAAATCTATTGAAACGATTCAAAGATTCTTCAAAATTCTTAAATTTTACGATTTTTAAACAGTATGAAATTCAAAAAAACAATGACACCATTCGATTGCTTACATTTTATCGTAAAATAAATTGTAGAGCAACCATATTATACATAAACGCAATATTTTACCGTCAAAATAGCAATTTCATAATTTTTCCATACTTTAAAACAGGGCGACCGTGACGTCACTGTTGCATACCATTTTGTTGGGAGCGTTTTGAGAAACTAAAGCGAGTGACAGATTTTGAATCTCATTTCTGACTATTGTGTTGCTTTGACGCAATTAGCCCCATATAGACATTTGATCCTCACAACAAAACGAATCGATTGATACCATACATGAAATAAATCCATCATGTCTTTAATGGGGGAACACGAAATGTCGATGCTGTAATGCAAAAAAGTGGTGGTTTATTAAAAAAAAAATTAATTAAGAAATCAAGTTTCTACAATCTTTTGATGCTGCTGACACTAACAAGGCCAGGCACGGGGACTTGCAGCACCGTATTATCGCGTAACCCTACCCTTCCCCTGCTTCGAGGAACAAAGAAAATCTAGGAGACTTATCATACTAGAAACCGATTGTTTTATTTATTTAAAAAAAATACGCCGCCACTTTTTTTCGCACTGCAGCATCGGCATTTCGTGTTTCCCCATTAAAGACGAGACTAAATTATATATATCTCATCTAGGAGACATATCGAACTAGGTTCAGTTTCGTGGACTTTTGTTCTATATACTTTAGAATTATATATTGATCACATGATTAAATTACAATGATGAACATACATATTTACATAATACTAAAAAGGGAATATATTTTCCCTATATTGAGACATCCCTACAAGTTAATGATTCCCTACTACTTTTATATAATGGGTTATAAAGTTAACTATAACGATTAACGAAGTTACTTCCTGTAGTAACAAGTTAACCAAGTTATTATTTTTATGAGTGAGTAAATTACTTTCCAAGTTTATACATTTTTATCGCGAGTGATGTAAGCCGTGTGTTAAGCGCTGTACTAACCACAAACCTATCGAGAACCTTCTAATTCATAGACGGTTAAAAAGGATTGACAGCATAGGAATAACGACCGATATAATTTGACAACGCATATAAATATGATAACATTCGTCAATAAAGTTAATGGCAAACGCCCAAATAGGCCACAAAATATTTCTCCCGTAAAAATGCCTTTATGAAGCTTAATTTCGGCATAAATTTCCGGCTAACATTAGCCTCAGCGATCCGCACATGTTACAAAATTTATTCATTATTTTACGTCAAATTTATAAAATGCGTTCTGTCATGATATTTCCAATGGTCGTTAAAACGTTTTTCAAATTCGTTATTCCGTTTCAACGGTTTTGAAATGACGAAAAGTTAAACCTCTCTAACGGTTTTTAAGGCGTTTTTCGATTTAGGTTACCCCAGCCCTCATACACGACAACACGGCGCATAAATCGTGCGGCATTCTGTTGCGTTGAACTTTGCAAACGGAAATTAGATAAGTGTGTCGTTGGTTTTTTCGCGATATCGCGTCAATCAGATTTGGGAGGTTAGGAAGGATGCGCGGTGTAATTTCCTTATAAATTCAATTACCTCTCCGTTTTCGTGCGTACATTTATACCCAACTGACGAAAAGTCGAGAAGAAAATTTTTGTAATTTTTTTCAATGGTTAGACGAATCATTTTGGAGTTGAATAGCTAAAAAATATGGTTTTATGTACTTGAGATTTTGGTGGCAATAAATTAAAATTTTGTGAAGCAGTCAGATTTGGATTTTTTTCTTTTTTATTAAACAATAGGTACATTGTCTGTCTCTCAAGCTGTTTTGATCTGTCTTCTTGAAGAACTATGCATTATTGTGAAGTACTGATTTAAACTTACAAGATTTTCACTCATTATTTTGTCACTTTTATCATTTTCCTGACGCTTCATCGTGTCATTATTGTGAATCTTTAAGATCTAATGTATTACTGTTTTGAAAAAATTAGTCCCGTCGAGTTTCTTGCCGGTCATAATACTTCTCGGGTCGGAGGTGTAGGTAGGGTAAAGGTTAAAACCGGTGGTAGTTCTTTTCTCTTTCTGACGTTCATAAGTGCATTGTAATGCAATTTAGGCAAAATTGAAGAATAAATATCTTTTACTTTCTCATTTAATGGAAAACTGGGACTTATGATATCCGCCAGCTCTTAAGCTCTTTTGCTTTTCTAAGTTAACTTATTCATGGCTACCTTGCCTCAGTTATTGTAAGTACAATATATAAGTAACAAAATAATGAACATATCGGCAGACAGTCAAAAGTACATTCCAATGTCAATAATGTGTCCATCGAATGAAAACTGGAATGTATTGCCATGTTTATAATTAAATGAATTAATGCATGCAGCGAGACAGACTCATCCGAGGACGTCAGTGTCAATATTCGAACGTGTGTAAATAAGTGAGACGCGTATTTTGAACGGTTTTATTGAATTAAATACCTTTTAAATACTTATAATAGTCATAAAGCTTTATTAATGTAGATACCTTGGGTACATTTCTCCTCCACTAACAGTATTCAGTATATACTGTACCGGGTGTTGCCTGTAACATGAGCAATAAATTAAAATGTAGATTCTACTCCTCAAAGTAAACAACCTTTGTTCAGCAACTTTGAAAAATAACTTGTGGTCTAATTTTTAGTACACTTTAAAGTTTATTCGAACACGCAATGTATTGCGAAATTGATTATGTCTGTAAGGTGACAAGACTGACAAGCAATGTCAATGAGAAGGATTTTAACGAACATTGAAAATACTATTTAGTTTGTTAAAAAAAGAGACAATCTAACGACTACATATTTTTTAAAAGTTGTTGAACAAAAGTTGTATTGTTTGAGGAGTAGAATCTATGTTTTAATTTATTGCTCGTGTTACAGGCAACACCCGGTATATAACCTAGCATTATATTATAAGTAGGTACTATGACTTAAATTTAATATTAATTTAATCTGTATACACGTGTAAAATGTATATTTCATGAATAAACGATTGAATTGAATTGAATTATTTGCAGGAAAGTCATATCAGTTCAAGTATCAAAGGTTGTCTGGAAGAAATCGCTCATTAGCGATAAGACCGCCTGTTGTTACCTCTACCTAAATTTATCTAATTGTAAAATTTGTGCTTGTAACTGTATGAGGTGTGCAATAAAGAGTATTTATTATTATTATTATTATTATCAGTCTATGAAAACCTATGATTCTGACCTGGGACAATGGGACCGAATGTGAAGTATGTTATTTCAAACAAAATAATAATTTTCCAAATCGGTCCAGCCGTCTTCGAAAATTGAGAAATCTTGAAGTCAGTTGAAAATACACAAGAACATATACACAATATAGGTATATGAGCGTTTCAGGAGAATGAGGATTTCTAGAATCCCAGAGGTCTTTTTGACAGCAGCTGTCAAAATCCACCAATCAAAAAATGGATGATTAAACATGATTGGTGGATTATGACAGCTAGACCTTTCGCCACTTTTCTACCACCTAGAATAAAACGGTACCCAAAGTGTCAATCAATTATTGTATTTAATGAATTTTATTTTCATATCCATTAATATGGAAGTTTATTATTTAGTGACAAATGTCAAAAAGTAAATATAAAATGTCAAAGTGGATGTACGAAGCATATTGACAGAGCACAATAAATACGAACTTTTTCGATATATTGAAAACTATTATACCCTTACGACGTTGAAAGTGTTCAGTCGTTAGTTTGGTTATCGACTGAAATTTTATTACTATCTGTATTGGGTTAAAAATATGTCTGTAATATATATTAAAGTCTGAGAAAAATGCCCACGATCCCTATTCGAAAATGAATAAAATACTATTGGGAACTAAAACCGCCGTTACACCCAAAAGGCAGTATGTTGGTACAAATGACGTATGGAGATACGACATTTCGGGTTACAATGTGATAAAAGGTTGGGTCACCAGCGGTTGCGTAGGACGTTTTTACTGCACCACAAAATAATGTCTATGGCATGTGTTGCCATGTGTGCGCAGACGAGTTCAGTTTTTGGAACCCAGCATATTTGCTATTGTAATACAAAGCATTTTTAGGGTTCCGTAGTCAACTAGGAGGAATGGTTTTAGGACCCTTCCTAAACTTTTTAATTAACGACATGAAAAGACTTACTTGAAAAATTGGTAGTCAGCACTCAGCAATTTAAATTTAATTGAACAAAAAAACATTTTAATGCCAATCGATCCTATTTAAAACAGCCTCTTACAGGTCAACCCAGGTTAGGGCACTTGAAACCCCTAAATAAATAAAAATAACTTTTCCGTAGATAACTACATTTTCTATGGGACTTTTATGGTTCCCTTACTTCATTCTATACAATCGCAGTTTACAGTAAAGCGCTGTAACTTCCTTACAGCAAACATGCTAAGATGTTTTTTCTACTCGTCGACTACAATGCTTGAACTGAGACTTTGTAGACCGAACTACTAGCTAATACTTTTCAACGAAGCGCTCATTTTAGCCTAATTTGAGTACTCGTAGAAAAAGTATTATATACAACAGTGACATAATGACTCAGCAAGCTTCGTGGCCTAAACACGATAGTCGACTGAAAAGCTCTTTATTATATCACGATTGTATAGAATACTATTAGTGTACCAACTTTATAACACACTATACAACTACCGTCTTAACCTTGATCCTAAACCCCATGATTATCGGCGACCCGTTTAGCTGTACAATAAAGGGCCTGTCAAACTGAGCGAGGGTCCAATCAGGGCCAACCATTCAATCTTCCACAAGATGAACTGAAACTTAACATTACATTTTACCATCAACAGCCTTAACTGACTATTGATAGACCGTTTGTTAAATTATAGTTCAAAATTAATCAGTTAAATGTGTAGATGAAAGCACATTATAGACTAAGAGCCACGTCAGATATGACGCAATAATAAGAGCAACGAAACTCGTCTAGTTAATTTGGTATACTATCCTTATTGCTAGATCCTGGCATCTAGCAGCTATTCACTGATGGAGGTCAGAGTAACAGACCAGCAATATTTTTCAGTTGGAAAAAAGTAATACCAAAATAGATAAAAACTGCCTAAGTTCTATTATTTGTAGAACATAGGGCCTATATTTTAAAATGAGAAAAAAACGTTTAATGCGAAAACAAATACAGGAAGCGACAAACTATGAATAACATTAATCATACGTCATTTTTCATTACTTTCCCCCAACATAAACTTCTGGCAATGATATAATCGAATGAATCACATAATTGAATGAACACCGATGAACACCAGCCAGATGTCCGGATCTAGAAATAAGAATAATAGTGTAGTAAACTAGCTGGAGGGGTTTCATTGCTCTCATTATTGTGTCTGTGTTTGAAAAAAAAACTACAGTCAGCAATAAAAGCTTGTATCAAAAAAACAATTGAATGATTCACCTAAAGTAACATAATTTATTATCTCCCTTACAGCATAAACTACTTACTGCCACTGAAATTAGATATTAGCAAGATACGAACATCGTGGAAAATCTTTAGTCAGAGACAATCACACCGCACCGCCATAATATAACATCTCAAGTAATCTTCACAAAACGACATCCCAAATCTGACTTTATTGTCTCAAATGCTATTATTTAAGAGATTATAGGGGGTGCGGGGAGGGCGGTTTCAATTTGCAGTCTGCTTGGAGACTGTTAAATGCTCGTTAGGCGATCTCGGAGACTGGATCGCTTGACGCCATTGTGTGCTGGATTAAATTTTAAAGATACATGTTTAAACAGGTGCGATATAGTACGGGGCCACATTTTAATCTATTATATTATAAGGAAAATTGTGTGTAGATTTCTAGTAAATATTGTTATTTTTATGGTTTAACATAGCTTAAATCGACGTTTTTGGACTTAAACTAGGTACCCACAAACAGCAATAAGTTAATTTAGCAATATTCTATGATATTCGAACCACGCATAATGGAGGGTTCGGTACCTACTATCGAAAACACTAATATAAAAAGGTCGTATCTGCCTTACAGGGGGGCATTTTTTTTAGACTTTCAGGGTAATTATTTCTGAAAATATTAACTAAGTCAAAAAATCTTCAAACAAACCTTAATGTTATTTTATCTACACTCACATTGTAAGTTCTCTAAAACGTGTTCGAAAACGGTAGGCAATGGCTAGCATTACCACAACCGATTTTACTATGATAAGCTTTTTATCCGTGGCAGTAACGTAATTTTAACTTTACATGCTCAAATACTGATGTGTTATGAGTTTTGATAACATAATGTACACCTGCACGCTCCCGCGCAACCGCCGGCACAATCGAGTTGGCCATGGCGGTGCAATGGCGGCCATTCTATGGTTTCCGAATACGGCATTTAGGTAAATAATATGAGTGTAGATAAACCAGTGTATGAAACTGTACGTAATTAGGCCTTAAAACACTCGTGTGATGTGTAACTGTAACATGTTGATATTTGGTGAAAAAAAGTTTATTAGTTTTTGACAATTAGTTACATGTATGGAGTCTCTCCCTAAAAATATTTTTTTCAGCAATTTTACTACAAAACTAAGTACCAGCATACAAACTACACCTTATGTTCAAATTTTATAAAGATACGTCTTATAATTTCTGAACAAAATGGCTGTGTCGTACAGACAGATGCACGGACAGACGGACATGACGAAACTATCCTTAATAAAATGATTGTGGGATGAAGATGACTCAATATAGTATTATAATACATTTTATCTACACTCATATTGTAAGTTCTCTAAAACGTGTTCGAAAACGGTAGGCAATGGCTAGCATTACCACGACCGATTTTACTGTGATAAGCTTTTTATCTGTGGCAGTAACGTAATTTTAACTTTACATGCTCAACTATTGATGTGTTATGAGTTTTGATAACATAATGTACACCTACCTGCACGCTCCCGCGCGGCCGCCGACAGCCCGACACGCGCCTCCCCGACCGCCGGCACAATCGAGTTGGCCATGGCGGTGCAATGGCGGCCATTCTATGGTTTCCGAATACGGCATTTAGAATAAATAATATGAGTGTAGATAAAGCAGTGTATGCAACTGTACGTAATTAGGCCTTAACACACTCGTGTGATCTTATTATGAAACTCACCTGCGGCTTGTTTCATAAAACCACACTCATGTTTTAAGGACCCTTATTATGTAACAGTTACATAAACTACTATATATACTGTCCCTAATCAAATGAAAGCTAGTAGATTGGACATTATTATTAAAATTTGGGCAAAATTTATACTCAGAGTGCTGAGAACTAATATAGTCCCTTGTAAGAGACAGATTCGTAATTAGAATCTTGAGCGAAGCGAGAGTAGCAATTGCGGTTTAGCACACTGTCGTTTCCTGCTAGGGAAGTCTACCTAAAAGGAGTATCTAGTATTATGTTTGTTCAGAGCTCCTACAAAAAAAATGGTTTCGTCAAACTTTAAAACGAACTAAAAAAAATTATTAGCCTATAATTAGTATCTCACTGGTGGGCAAATGCCTCTCCCTTTCTCCACTACTCTCGGTGTTGCACTTTTTCTGGCCAGGTACTTCAGGTAAGCATCCAAATCGCCCCGCAATCTTTGTTTGGGCCTGCCTTTGCCTTTGTCCATTAACATCATTAAAAACACTCATTAAATTTTATAAATTTTACAGGTTCCACGTTTCAGTCGTAAAATAAACAAGGCTTCGTTTTTTCTACGTCTGATCACAATTTCCGTTCCGATAAATAGCAGAAAGCCTATGACAAAAGAATTGCCTTTACAGGAAATTAACTACCAGCAAAATGGAATGGAAAACTGCTTCCAAAGGAATTTATGAAACATTTTTACATAATTTAATTCAATAGCCTTTTTATTGGATCGGGTATCCTTAAAAGCTGTGTAAGTGTCAAGAGTTATGTTAAACATATTCTTTGTTCTATTCTGAGTAGTTATTTAAGCCTGCAAGACGTTAAATGACAGAGAACAATAGGTTTCTCTCATCGTGAAAACCTCTGTCAAAATAAATATAGGGTAGACCGAGGCCAATTGGATCGCAGGGCGAAACGGATCAAGTTAAGCGTTTTTCTCATTCCATAGCGGCCACTACCGCGGCGTGCGAGAAAGTCAAGCCCAACGGAAGCATTCCACGGACAAGTACGCCGCTGTCCCGTACGAACACGAATTTTCTCAAAATTGGTAGGTTTGGAGTTGTTATTTCTGCGATGATAGAGTCAAATTATGGTCAGGATTATAATACTCCAATTAAAATTGCAAAGATAACTGTAATGACAAAGAGAGACAAGCGTTTGTACGGGACAGCTCGTGGAATGCCCCAACGCGGGATGCTGATTAGCTGTCCTTGGCTAACCGCGATTTTGTGAATTTGACAAAAATATTTAACTTGAACCATTTCGCCCTGCGATCCGATTTGCCTCGGTCTACCCTAATATGAGTTTTTTGATTGCCCAGTGATTTTTATTCTTATTATGTTGTTGTTGTTGTTATTAAGTATGTTTTCAAATACAAAATATACTAATAGTAAAGGGAAAGGTGTGAGCCCCTAGCAAAATGCTAATATATATCATATCATCATCGGAAGACATATTACGCTGCAACCTCTTCGAGCAACAATGTAAAGGAGTTACAGTTTCAAACAAGATTAACTGAAAATATGGCTCCTGAAAATTTGTAACCGGCCAGTCTTATACCGTAATAAGACTGTCAAAGAAAGTACCGCACGAGTAGTTCTTGCTGGGCGGCGATTCGAAAAATAAACACACACACTGGACAGACACAGCTCCAACCCAACTCAACCCAACTCAACTCAACGCTATAACGACATTGACATTTGCTATTCGAACAGATATTCATTCAACATTGGTCTCACATTGTTCGCACATTGGTCACACATTGGTCTCACATTGGTACAACATTGGTACAATGTGTGACCAATGTGCGAACAATGTGAGACCAATGTTGAATGAAAATCTGTTCGAATAGCAAATGTCAATGTCGTTATAGCGTTGAGTTGAGTTGGGTTGAGTTGGGTTGGAGCTGTGTCTGTCCAGTGTGTGTGTTTATTTTTCGAATCGCGGCCCTGTACTATTGTGGGGTCATTTTTTGGGCCGATTGTGTATCCCTAGTATTATTCGATCGTAGTGCACCCTAAATGCTAAATGACAAGTTTAGCGTACAGCTAATCAGTAAAGACGTATTTTCCCCACGCGTTACGCAATTTGTCGATAAACAGAAAATTAGCATTTTACCCAAACAACAAAACACCTACTCGTAAACTAATCTCAATCACAACACAGATCATTTCTACTAGACAGATTATACTATGTTTTACGATTAATTAAATATTATCATAAAGTAACTATGTAACCTGCCTTCGTAGCTGATCTCAGATTTTACATAATGATGTAAGCATAAACAAGTTTCATTAGAAATAAGATTTTCTTTTCATATAATTTTCAGTTGTACTTTTTTGAAAAGATATCCACGGAAGACTAGCGTTAAGGTACCTATACCTAGGGCACCTTAACACCAAGCTGAGTGGAAACCCTTTCATTGGCTCTATATCTGAAACGTTCCTGTAAAAATTTGATGTTTATTGTTTGTATTACCAAGCGTCCTGAACAAAATTATTATTATTATTATATCAGGGGTGGTTGCACCAAACCGTCTAAACGTTCTAAACAAACGGGCTAAAACGTTCACTAAATTTTACTGTATAGGAAGCTTCATAGTAGTTTCACTTATCTCTTCAGTGACACTGATCAATCCGTCAACTGTGGTTGGTGTAACTAGGCCTTAGTAATTAGGTATTGTGACGTGTGTGTATACGTTAGGTCCTCCAACGGCGACTATTCGTTGCATGAGGCTATACAACCATTCAAGACTTGTACGACACTTATAATGATGATGCAATTATAGTTTCAGTTGTTTCTTAGCTTAGCCTTGACAATAATCAACAATTTGACTTCGTTTAACCATCATGTAAAGCAATTAAAATATCATGCCGCATATAAGCGGTTATAGAATCATGAGAGTGCTACTGCTCAGTAAATTTACGTTCATCTCTACAAATAACCACTCGTGCATCAAAATATGATCAAAATTAGAGTTTCTGAGGAGAATAACTAGCTCGTGCCATATAACGTCATATGTTTCAACTTATTTAAGGTGTCATTATGTTTAAGTATAAAGTACAATGCAGCTTCTATCGGAGGCTATCTATTCCCACATACGACAACGAAGCCTCTCTCTCTATCCTAGTCAGCGGGGTAAGGATGGAACCTATTAATTAAATCTCAGATCGTATTAGTTTGTACGGAGTTCCAATACAGATTGTTCAGCTTTATACACAAAACGTACCCAATATAATTTGAGCCTCGTATTCGTAGCAAGAATGGGAGATAAGAGGGTGACATTATACTGGTTAATATATGAAGTATGTGCACGCTAGACAGCAGTCATATGACTAGTTGGAATATTGAACACTGATAAGTTTTACTACTATGCTTTGACAAGCTTGTTTATGCTTGTCGCCTCTCGGACTATACTAGTGCTATAATATATACTTGGGCTGTGCTATATGAGTGTAGTTTGAGATCTAAGAAGTCCGTTGTCATTAATATATCCAGATAAGCGATTAAAACCAATTTAACATATATAAATCAAAACTGAAATCAAAAACAATATCATACCGCATATAATTAATACTTAATAGAATAGTTTAGTTCCATACCCATATATATTTACTCTCTTCTTGTACTTATGTATAATTAAAGTAAACATTGTATTTCTCAGTAAGCGATTATCTGTAATATTTTCAGAAATAAAGATCTTAAACCGTAAGCCTGTCTTACCTGATATTATGACGTACCGCCACTATACGATTCTAACATATTACAAAAGCTATTAAAATAAAATACTCGAAACTCATATAGGCTTCCAGACACTGTCAGTTTAAATGTCATTATTTCTATACTCGTCCTTTTCTAAAGCCTGACCAGAATTATATGATCATGCGCCATGTTGCGGAACTTCATTGGAACTAATTTCCTACACCGGCAATAATTTTAATGACAGAATGATTATGCATGTGTGAGTGCATGACAGGCTCTCACTGTCATTGTGGCAGTTTACTTGAATAATAATAAAGTGTTGAAAATTAAATAATCAACGACAAAAAATCCCAAAATTGTCCATAGTCAAGAGCGAAACATTGTAGATAGTGTATATAATAAGCTGCTGTAAATAATACGCTCGGGAAATGAAACTAAATATGTATTTCGATGTGAAACCTTTTCAAATTAACATCAGAGCTGACAGGTAAACAAATCAAGATGTCAACATACCATAGAGCTCTATGACTACTGAACTGTTGCCATATAAATGAGAGTAATAGCGCCCTCTTGACAATAATCATATATTTCTGGTCAGGCTTTATATACATAAAGGATGAAAAATGTCATTATTACTGACAGTGTCTGGTAGCCTATAAAAACAAACGTACTAACATGGTAAATATCCCCTTTTAACTTTTGTATCGCCTCTGCTGTTTGTCAATAACGGAACGGACTTAAAAAGGTTTTAAATTGCAATTCCTTTAGTTCTATAAAATATATTGGCGGTCTCCTAGCCCAGTCGGTAATGACCCTGCCTACGAAACAGGAGGTCCCGGGTTCGAATCCTGGTAAGGGCATTTATTTGTGTGTTTATCACAGATATTTGTTCCTGAGTTATGGATATTTTCTATGTATGTAAGTATTTATCTTTATCTACGTATATATTATATATATCGTCGTCTAGTACCCACAACACAAGCCATATTGAGCTTACCGTGGGTCTAGGTCGATTTGTGTAAGATAGTCCCATAATATTGATTTATTTATTTATATGCATATACCATATATACATTGCAGCACATTTAAGAATGAAACTACATCAATGCGCCGTTGAAACCAATTTAACATAGAAAACCAAAAAGCTGAAATCAAAAACAAGTTGGACTTGGCTTATTTCGGTACAATTCGGTAACATGATAACATTGTGCATTACAAGTCGGAGCGATGGGCGAGTGGAAAATGCATTACGTAACACTTTGTCCAAACTGATATAACCACGGGACAAACCCTAAGTAGCACAACCGTTCTTCTAGGGGCCCGGTCAAGAGGTGACGAAATACCGCATTCCGACCTTTCTCCGCCACGAAACGGAAATTTAATATGTTAACCCAATGTACAGTCAGCTGCAGAGAAAAAGACCCACTACACACTTTGTACGCAGCATGGGCTTTCTTTTATGCATGAGAGTGACCGGGCAAGAGACCCCACGCTGGCCCAAAGCGGGTAGAAACCACATTTTCCTTCATTCATCTTTTTTTTACTGTTTTTCTTCACCGATTTTGTATTCATTCACCGAAAAGCAAGTAGTATTAAGTTGTATTTAAATTCCAAAAGACTGATTGACGCGAACCGGGGTTTCAACACGAGGATTCAGTCTAGGTAGTCTTATTACCAGGCTACTAACAAATAGAGGCCTAAAAATGTTTAAGATATCAAAATTAATCGCCGTCGCTAGTCGCTGTCGCTTATATGCAGTTGCATTGTCGAGTTTGTCGATCTAGTTAAAAGAATTTAGAACCATGATCCCGTTACTTAGCCCACAACTAGCGTGACGGAGACCGGCCTTTTTGCGAGGAGGGTCGCATGCCACAATACACATTGTGGCACGAGAGGTATATCCGGAACATAATGGCCGCCGTTCACTAAAGTTTAGTGGTGAAGTAGATTTTGTAAGCTACAGAGTAGTATTAATTTACCTACAACTACACACAATCTCGTTACTTAGCCCTCAACTAGCGTGACGGAGACCGGCCTTTTTGTGAGGCGGGTCGCATGCCACAATCCACATTGTGGCACGACAGATAAACCCTGAACATAATGGTAATAGACATAGCTCACTAAAGTTTAGTGGTAAAGTATGATTGTATGTGAAAAGATGACGCAGCAAAATTTGGAAACTTTTCTTACAGTTTATGAAGAAAACGACAGATTTTTTTTGATGTGGCATTAATTATATGTTAGTTTTACGCGCCACTGTGATGAGTACGAGTATATAAAATACCATCACATAAGATTAAATGAAAGAAAGCCAGTGAAAGATTATTGTAGATGGTGCAGTCTTAGATTCCATACCTAAGTACAATGAAATGAAAAAAATCGTGTTTAAAATCTAACTTGCTTAACAAAAACAGCGAAGAAGACAACCGTGAACTATGCGTCGTTGAAGAGTTCCGTTCTGATCATCATCAGCAGTTCCACTTCATCAAACCTCAGTTTTTTGAATGAAAATTATTTTGAAAAAAATTGTTTAAAAACACAAAAGTCACTATATGTAATATCTATGCCTTTAATATTTGAGAAGTTTCCTCGATTTCTCATGAATTCGATCATTAGAACCGTGTTTTGACAAAAACGGGACCAATATATTCTTACAATCAAAAAATATTTTTCAAAATCGGTTCAGACATGACGGAGTTATGGAGTAACGAACATAAAAAAAAACAAAAACATACCACTGAATTAAGAACCTCCTCCTTTTGAACTTGAAGTCGGTTAAAAATAACAAGAGACAGCATTGGAATCCACAATAATCAATTCGACTTATTAACTTATTCATTAAATTTAATCTCCTAAAACCCGACAACGTATTTAATAATCATTGAAGCAGCATTGGTATACTCGTACTAGTTTGGCAGTACTAGACCAGCAAAACATTAAACACTAAGTTACACTATCAAGGGTTCTCACTTGAGTGGGTACCGAACGCCGTGAGTACCTAACTTTACTGCATCGGTACCGGCAACTCGGTATGAGTTTTAAACTAAGAGCTGGTTACGTCAGATATGACACAAGAGTGAGAGCAACAAAACCCGTCTGGTTAGATTGCTATACTATCCTTATTTCTAGATCCGGACATCTGGCAGCTTTTAATAGGTGGAGGTCAGATTGACAGACTAGCAAAAAATTTTAATTGGAAAAAGTAATACTAAAATTGGTAAAAACTGTCGAAGTTGTCTCAGTTAATACAACAGACAGGGCCTATATTTTAACATTAGAACAAAAAACATTGCGTATTATTACGGAAACAAAAACAAACTATGAACTACATTATACGTCGTTTGGCACTACTTTCCCCCAACAGAAACTTTTAACAACGATATAATCTAATTATTTATAAGTATAATATCTCATAATCTTCCATCAAACCCAGAATTCTGCGATTTGTTTTCTTGAAGTAATTTGCATTCTTTGATCTCCATCACTTAACAGCTGCCAGATGTCCAGATCTAGAAATAAGCATAGTATAGCAAACTGACTAGATGGGTTTCGTTGCTCTCGTTATTGTATCATCTGACGTAGCCAACTCTCCGTCTATTTCTGCACAAACATTATTATTGTACAAAGACACCGTAACGAAACAGACTAAGTAAACTATTTTCATTGAAGCAGTAGGGAAAAAACCGTTAAGCTCAAATGTGAATGGGCCAGTCACGTCCAATAGTTACGCACAATACGTATATGCACCCAGAGAAGTGGGTGTAGGGTGTACTATAGGTGTACTCCTCAAATTAAGCTCTCCAGACCAGGAACCGACGTGATTTTCAATGAAGAAAGTCCAGGATAGTACAAATCTTCTTTTAATTGAAGTAAAACGAGTACATGCGTAAAACAGGTAAAAGCTTAGGTAAATCGATAGAAATAAGTGTCGCCGCTTCGGCTTTACGATGCAGTCTAATATGTGGGTATGTGGCGCGGGGAGCCGCGACGTATGTGTGACGTCATGTGTCGTCAACCGGTCTTCGTGCGAGTACTAAAAATTTGGGGCCAGACGGCAGATAGCTGCAGATTCTGCCACGAGATCTTGGTTGAAGAGAGTTGTTGAGGCGAGCGTCTACATGACTGACAACCAACCAACCGCTTCTGCCAATGGTTGGCAGAGCACGCCTAGCCACCAAGGGCGTTTAAAGGTCATGTAGAATTTGGCATCAACCACGCGCTACATGGTTTAAAATCTCTGTTTTCTGCCAAAGTCTCGTGGCAGAGGGCTGTGGTTGTATGCCGTCTGGCCCTAATTTTATGTTGCGGCAACAGTGGGCTAGAATAGCCTACAAGTGGATGCTAGTAGCTGGGTGCGGGCGAGATAGGCCCAATAGGATAGGCGGAGGTGGCTGGAAGAAGGGCAAATCGGGAGTCATGGCGATCCAGAGGAGACCTTTGCTTAACAGTGGGAAACTCAAAGAGGCTAGATAAAAAGTAAGTAAATACTTAAGGCGGTTATCAACACTACTACGGTTTCGGTAACGGTGTGCGAGCGCGAAATCGCTCTGAAATCTTTACCTTTGAAACTTTATTATTTCTAATACAAATTGAGCGCTTTTTAATTCCAATTATATCTTTAACAATATTGAATGTGGAATAGGATTAGGCCATGTGGTAGGATTGTGAATTACAGTATTTGTTAATGACTGGTCTCTGCCAGAAGGCATAAGTAAATTCACTACACTAATGCAAGTAAAAACAACAATGGAAAACGATTTAGAAGCTTTGCATGCGCAATGTGTTTTGTTTATGACTTATTATAAAACTTAAGCTTAGGTACTTTTGTTATAAGATTTGTAAGGTGGTTTTTAAGGAGACAAGACGGACTGCCTAATGGTAAGCAGCTAACGTAGCCTATGGACGGCTGCAACTCCTGCGGTGTTACTTACGCGTTACCGACCTTTAAATATAAAGGAAAATTCACTTAGTGATCTTGGGATCACTGTTACTCTGCGTCCGTAGGAAACCCCTAAAACAACCCTACACGTGATCCCTGGGTGGTGCTAAAAGAGTAACAAACTTGGCAGCTGCACTGTCCCATCTGGACCTCGCAGCACTCACTGGATTTTCTTTATCATCTGCTTTCCCACTACTAACTCATTCCTGAGAGAAGATAAGCCTATCTATATCCAGTGACATGTAGCTATACGAGAAATAAATAACTTAGTTAACAGCTAAAGGGGCAAGAGCGTCGCCCATCGTCAACACACTGCATCCTCGAACCGGCGAACTGCTACAGCGGTTGACGCAATAACCCAAAGGCCAACGCCACCGAGGTCACGGCGGCATCCGTCGAAATTTCTGACCTAGGCGCCTATAAACAACTCTAAGGTCGACTAAATAATACAATGGAACCAACTTAGGGACTCTCAATAAAAATAATAATATCAGCTTGGGAGTCATCACAACAAATTGCTGACGAAATTAGGGTTGCTTCAAAATTGGATGTTATGAAACAATTTTCAATGTTCCACAAAAGAAAATTGTCATGAGCTTTTTCATTTCAGTCGACATGGCACAGACTACATAGACACCGTAACATGTTCGTATTTATAATGTTACAGTGAACTCATCCCTTCTTGTCTTAATTGTATGGGACCCGTCGTCCAAGCCGGCCAACCCTCCATACAAAACCATTTTTTTTTTTGCGTGAAAAACTTTTCTTACTTTTTCGTAATTACAATATAATAACAATAATGCCGTCAAACGGATCACCAGCATTTTTGATACACCTTGCATGTGACAGTATACATGAGGTGCCAATTAGAAGGCGCTTACGTCGTACTTTGTACATATTCAACATTGTATTCGAGCAATAAAAGCGTAAGCGCCGGCAGCCAAATGATACAAACAGCAACACTCTTAACTGTACATCGGTGAACCTTATTACAAAAGGCATAAGGTCCACAAAAGAAAATTGATGGTCAGTTAATGGGCTTTTGATGTAGGCACATATGGTCCGTCTAGTAGTTGAGGTGGTCTGTGGAGCGGCGGTAACTTTGTTTACGTCACACCTGGCCATAATGTGAGTTTTACCGCTCGCTACGCTTACGGTAAAACTCGCATTATGGCCAGGTGGGGACGTAAAATTGTGTACTCACCACGGGCAGTAAAAAAGAAAGCCCTCTATCGCATATTTACAACCCTCGCCTGCGGCTCGGGTCCCAAATACCTGCGATTTCGGGCTTTCTTTTTTTTACAGCCCTCTAGGTAAGTAATGTACTATTACTTACGTTGTGTGCTGTCTGCATTCACGTTAATATTTTGTTCACCGGCCTAACCTCGATTTCCCCGGGGTAGATAAAACTGCTTTTTAAAAGGCGAACATTTTGTTTTACCCCAAGTAAATATTGTAAGCTTATATTGTTGTGTAGGTATCCCCGTAAATACATTTTAAATGGTTAAGAAACTTCTCCGTAGTTCTGCCGTCATGTACAAGTAATGTAAAAATCTTTGTCTACCATGTCTGACTGACTTCTCTCAGTTGCTAAAAGGTTAGCTGGAAGAGATCCCTGAAAGGGATAAGTGCGCCTTTGTACACACTATATTTTTGTAGATCATAATGTACTTGTTTTGTGCAATAAAGTGTGTTACTCCTACTACTAAAATGGGTTTTATGAATGTACCAGAAAACAATTATTCAAAACAGGTTGAAGAATATACCAGTGGCAGCGGTTGATATATATGTAGAGCCAGGGCCAGGCGCAATATTCGTCGGTCATCGCGTCAATGGTCCTGTGAAGTGGTTTAAAGGCCATTTTATAGTGAACCCTCGTGAATGTTAGCTGCCGTTCCGTTGATGGATTGAAAAATGACAGCCATTTATTTACTTAAAAAAACTGGTCATCGCGTCCTGATTGAAAATTTATCACATGATAGTTTATATTGGTTTATAATGGTTTCCGCTTCCCAAAGGTTGTCTGGAAGAGATCGCTCTTTAGCGATAAGACCGCCAATTGTTTTACCTCTGATTATTCTGTTTGTAACTTGTATTTTATGTTTTTGATTTGCAATTTTTAAGTAGTTACACTATAGGTACTATATATAAACTGAAAATAGATGTCATATACTTCAGAAAAAGTGACCAAACCCTCCGGTGTCCGAGGCCAGATTTAAACTGGCGTCTTCAGCTTTCGCAGCTGAAAAAGAAAAAAAATATATTGAACAAAATAATTCGATTTGCTTCAAGATTGTATTTTTTTTTTTTTTATATTATGGGACAATCTTACACAAATCGACCTAGGCCCACGGTAAGCTCAATAAGGCTTGTGTTGTGGGTACTAAGCGACGATATATATAATATATAGACATAAATAAATACTTATATACATAGAAAACATCCATAACTCAGGAGCAAATATCTGTCATAAACACATAAATAAATGCCCTTACCAGGATTCGAACCCAGGACCTCCTGCTTCGTAGGCAGGGTCACTACCGACTGGGCTAGGAGGCCGTAAAAATATTTTATGTAAAGTATTTTATGTGTTTCTTTATTTTGAGGTGTGCAATAAAGAGTATTTATGTTATGTTATGTTATTAAGAACTCTTAGAAACATGAAACAAGGTGTACGGGCTGTGATAAGGTGGAAAGACCGTCACCTGACGCCCTAAACATTTACATCACCAGGTGACAGTCTTCGCACCGACTTTTATTTGATTACGAAACTCACAACTATAAAGACGCATTCTAGCTCTTATTATATGTATTAGGTTGTATCTACGAGCATAGTGAAATTAAATAGTCAGCAGAATACAGCTGCATTACGACTATCAGAAATCTGAGGTAGTATTTTAAATGTTTACCGAGCGTAGGTGAACCACCCTATACACCGTGGGCACGTATAACTCGACAGATCTTAACCACGAATTTCTGAGACCAAAATAATGGAAAAATATTATGTGACTTTAGGTCAAATTCGACAAAAAAAAAATTTTTCCTTTTTATTATATTTTTTAAATGTTTTATTGCACATGAAAAGTAAATGTTATTAATAAAATTATCGTATAAAACAAATTGGTACATTTTTTTTGGAAAAATTTAGTTTCTGCATAGTTTTCCTTGTCATTTTGATATCTGTCAATAAGGATACACGTTCGTGCCACTATGCCCAATATTGGCAACAACGCCATGAGAAAGGCGTTTTGTACTGAGTTATATTAAAAAGTGTATTTTTTTTTTAATTGGTATTAACTCTGAAACTAGGCGTATTCCAGAAAAGTTTAAAGAACATTTTGGTATCTAAATATGATCAGGAATACACTGTTAAAATCTTTCTAGTTATAAGGGCCCACAGTGTATAATGCACGAATGGGCATGGTGAATTTTTTTCATGTATGGTATCAATCGATTCGTTTTGTTGTGAGGATCAAATGTCTATATGGGGCCAATTGCGTTAAAGCAACACAAAAGTCAGAAATGAGACTGAAAGTCCGAGATTTGCATTTGTTTCTCAAAACGCTCCTAACAAAATGACGTGTAAAACTGACGTCACGATCACATATAGTCACCCTGTTTAAAGTATGGAAAAAATATGAAATTGCTATTTTTACAGTGAAATGTTGTGTTTATGTTTATGGTTGCCATACAATTTATTTTACAGTAAAATGTTGAAAATCGAATGGTAACATTGGTTTTCTTTTAATTTCGCATTTTAAAAAATTGTAAAATTTAGAAATTTTGCAGCTTGATATCTTTGAGCCATTTCACTAGAATTTATAAATTTTCACTTTAATAATAAATAAAATAAAATAAAATACTCTTTATTGTACACCTCAATAAAAGAAACTAAGACAGAAAAATTAAAAAAACTTAAGGTAAACAACAGGCGGTCTTATCGCTAAGAAGCGATCTCTTCCAGACAACATCAGCTATCTAGCACATCTCTGGTGAAAGCCTTACCGGTTCACCGAATCGCCCGTTCTGTGCAAGCAATTCGAATAACACCGGTGAAGAGCAATCCCGCGGGGTGCGCGTGACAACCGCAGCGTGCACAAAGCAACGTAATACCGGTATCGGTACGGGTACCGGAACGGTAAAGTGGAGATTTAAAATTAGATTAGGTATAGAGTTGACTGGGTTCAGTTGAGTCGACGTTTTTATTTGTAAATTGAATTTAGTTTTTATCTGTTTTGAGTAATAATGCGCTGAACGCATTTGAATTGGATCTTGGAAGTACATAGACTATGACTGAGGATGCTGTTATTTGTTAATGATCTCTTGCTTATCTGACTTGAAAATAATATTAGGTGGGTTTTTAAGTTAGAAATATGTTTTTTTTCGGATATTCTTCTAATGGATATCGGTTTTCGATGTATAGTACCTAACGACATATAAAACGCATTTTCTTATATGAAGCAATGGAATATAACTGCCATAAATTATTTATTAGAAATATAAAACTACTTCATCAAAGCTCTATTCCTCAATAATGGTTTTTTTCTAATTTTTGTGGCTTTCAGCAAATAGTATTGTCTTCAATAATACCCCAACGAACAGTGAAAATATTTAAAGAGCACTTCCAAACAGCCCTGTTCTACCCTTGACCGTATCAAGAACCTTTTTATAACCTTTAGACTTTTGGAAAGTTTACCTTCCATTAGGGTAAACTGGTTACGTAGGTCATGGGTAAATTTAGGCTGAAATATGTAGGCATGGAAAATGACTTCAATGATATGACAAAAAATGTGAGATTTCACAAATCTTGGAGAGTTTAAGGGTTGTTCAGATTCAGGAAATTTTAGGGGTTTTTAAACTCAAAACGTGGGGCAATTGATTTTACTAGGCCACAAACGCAGTGGTCTATCAAGTTATTCCAACTTTCCATTACACTACTTCATCAAATAATGTTGTATCTAATCACATCCCAGATGTCAGGCGGTATATAAATATATATATATATAATAAACACAGTAGGTACTTATAAAAAAATCTCATTTCAAATTGAGGTAAAAATAAGCCAAATTACCTGCAAGCGCAAGACACAAAGAACAGGTAAAGCATATACTGGTCGTTGAAATCGTTTCAGGGTATGTTTTTACTATAAATCATTCAGTGGATGAATATTTAAAAGCATAGAAGTTCATCAGTATAACCTGTTTTTTTTTTCTTGACAGGACAATGGTTTTAATCAATGACAGTGCCATAACCATTAAACTAACCGATTACTTTCAACCGCACGTACAAATGCAATTACAAGTTGTGAATACAAAGCCCATTTTACCTACAAAAGTCACCTGCCGCTACATTTCCATTCAAACAAAGCTATTCAAAAACTATGCAAGCGATATTAAATTAGAACGCGTTCGTGCGATTGGCACGTTCGCGGTAAACGTAGGGCTCTGACACATTAGCGATTTATTTTCTTATAAGCTTTGCCAACTTAAATGCTAAATATAGCATCTCTGGAACCGCTAATTGTGTCAATTGGCAACTTTTTTCCATACATATTAGCGCTCAATAAAATTGACTCACAAATTTTTTGTAACATTTTAAGTCCTGTCTAGTCAAGTACGATACAAGACAATTTCATAATTTTTATGCAGATGAACAGACGGGGGCTAGTATAGTTAATGTTTGGCCATACCTATATTCTCGGATAACACGGTCCACACTCACTAAAAAAAGGGATGCATCGCTCTTTATAACTGCATTTTTTTATCAAATTACGAAAAAATGAGAATCCTAGTTAATATTTTTATCAGATTAAATTGTTATCGTTATCCTGCTTTAATTTTAGATATGCAGTCAGTTTAGTGTTATTGTGTATGTATAATGTATTGTGTATTCAATTGTGGTATTTTCATACAAAAAATTTAGTCATATAGTATTTAATAATTCTTAAAGTTGTTGACACCTTGAAGAATTATTAAATACTACATGCATCTCGAACATTTTTTTGAGAAATTTGAAATCTGCCGAGTGCAAAACCACTCGGATCTCCTCTTTATCCTATTATAATTTTTTCCCGGCTTCTTGCCACAGCTCTATTGAGCCTGGGGACGGCTCGACAACCATATACCAGGAATTGGTGTAGGCTCCGGTTACCTCACGCTAGTTTCCTTCACCGAAAAGCGTCTGATAAATATCACATGATATTTCGTTCCGAGAAACTCAGTGGGACGAGCCGGGGTTGAAACCCGAAACCTCCGGATGTAAACTCCAATATACATGGTAAATACCCCGTTTCCAATCATAGTTAAAACGTTAGCGGAAAGCGTAGTACGTGGAAATGTTAGCTTGAAATCGTATACTCCGGACGGGAAGTCTGACGTCTTACCAGAGGACCTGCAATCCGAATATTCCGAATAGTAATTTGTATGAAAATTATTCGAAATATTCGTATTATCCGGAAGCCTTACTTATCACCCACCGCTGTTAGGCCACCAGCGCTTTGCGCACTCAGTTTTCCTCGAAATGGATGTTTGAAATATATCGCTCGCTTGCCACCAGTGTGGTAAGGCCCGAGTCCTTCCATTGTTGTTGCCGCGTCAACACTTTCCGTTGGAATCGGAACTAGGCCGCTACAATAGTCAGCGATGAATAAATAGCCTAGGTGACACGCACAGATCCGCCGCATCTGTCTGGCAGATGAGCCTGGCGGGCAGATCTGTCGAAGTATGGCGGGAGTTGTATACACAGACGTGTCTACGGACAGATCTTTATAGCGTAACTAGAGACTTCTGGCATAGAATGAATCTAAATGCTTCTGGTTATAAGTAACATGTAACAAAAACTGTTCTTTTTTTGTATTGCTTTATTTTATATAGGTAGGTTTTATAAGTGTGTGGAACCTATATATAAAGGTTCCCAAATTTTTTCATATAAGTCTGCGCTGTATGTATAGAGATCGCAAAGTATGTAAAAACTATTTTATTAACAACCTCAATGTTTCACTCCAAAATAGTATTCAAACGATACTTGGGTAGTCTATGAGACAATATTTTCATCTGAAGCACAGGCATATACTCGTAGTAATAAGAATTAGTTCCACTGTACAGCCTCCATTATTGCATTGTGTCCTTGTTCAAGCCACGTCGACACTTTCCGATAGGATTGAATGTGAAACTGTGTCGTTGACACAGAAAATGTATCTAGATAGACGTAACATACGCTGGTTGCTGTATTGTTGCCGTATTCTAATTTTAAAATCTCAAACATGACTCCAACACATAACAAATACTCAACCAATATTGAAGTTGTATTGGAGTTGCATCGGAATAATAAAATTTTCAAGCAAATTCTGATATTTCTGATTCAGACGTTTAGGCGCTAGCTGTATTGCGTAGTTAATCTTTAGTTAATGCATTGGAGTTGTATTGAAGTTGGATCGTGTCTACACGAGTTTTAAAATAAGAATACGGCCCCTGGTTTTATTTTCTAGGTGTGTATCATATTGCAGGTTCCCAGCTGTTTTCATGTACAGCGCTGTATAGTGATAGTGTTATGTAAAAATATTTTATCGATATATTTTTTAACGGCCAAAAAAGTAGGCATATTGAACCTAGGCAGTCGACTGGAAAATATTATTTTATCAGTGGCACATTTCTATAATAGAATAGACACACAATAATCAGAATAACTTCCACGGCACGGCCGGTATCGTATCGTGTCCTTCCCTTGTTCACGCCGCGTTGACACTTTCCGACAGAAATGAATGTGAAACTGGGCCGTTACGGTTGGTCCAGACATGTACGAGTATTTAAACATCACATAGCTCTGTTGTCTGTATTGATTTAATTGTGTTGAGGTGTGTAATAAAATGTGTGTTATATGTAATAAGAAGAGGAGGTAACTGTATGTATTTTTAGAAATTTATGATGTTTTCGAGTAAAATAAAAATCGAATTTTCAAGTAGATACGGATATAACACACATACCTATTTTGATTATTTTTTATACATCATTAATAGTTATAATTTTTTTAAATCCACGCCGCAGGCTTCGTCAGGTAGATACAAAACAGGTCAACCACAGGCTTCGTCACATAACAACCTAAATTTACAAGATCAAATCCGCCACAGGCTTTGTTAATAATAACTACTTAAACATTAAACCATAATTATATAGACCACTCCGGACCGTAGCCGGCTCAAAAGTCCCCATGACACTAGGAGCGTTGCCACGCTGAAACACCTATTAATTAACTTATAGAAACGCGTTAAGGTTAGAAAAAACAACTTTTTATTCCTTTTAATTGCTTTTGGTGATCTACTTACTAAAATAAGTCTGTGGCCGCTCGCTACTCCAGCTTTTACTAAATTCATATGAATATGGCGATAACTAGGTATTTAAGTAGTTACTTCAGTTACTTGTTAATGCCATTTAGGAACGTTTGAGTGAGCGCTGCGGAGTTTTAGCGCATGCAGGTATTTAACTAATTTTAGGCGAGTTTTACCTGAATTTGAAATGAGAGTTTTCGTACTATGTCTGTTTTATACAAGGTGGCCAAAAAGGAACTATATTCCCGTTAGTTGTAAGGTTTTGGGACCCGACCAATCCTGCCTAGATGGATTTGGAACCTCTTAAATTGATTTGATTTTTAGATTTTTGAAAGGCCATTCAGCGGCGGTGGGTAATGGCCTCTTCCAAAAATTAAATCGATTTGAGAGGTTCCAAATCCATCTAGGGAGGATTGGTTGGGTCCTAAAACCTTACAGCCAATGAGAATATAGTTATTTTTTGGCAACCTTGTATACACAGGGTGAAATCTGGGATGTGATCAGAAATAAAATGATTTGATAAGGTAGCGGAATGGAAAATCAAAACAACCAGGTGGGACATTTTGTTGTAGTGTAAAATCAAGTGAGTAAATATGTACTTTGCTCAGGGTTTGCCTCTCTTTATTATATGTTTATTATAATTGTATTTCATTCTGAAATATGCAATAAACAGGATCTTACTGTACTTTATTTTAGGTAATACAAATGAAAAGCGACAGTTTTTATTATTTTACCATTTTTAATTCAATATATACTTTATTATATATATAAAATTTACCTTCATATAAAATTCGGATAAGGACTTTGAAACTTAAATATCAAAGTACTAGCGGTACTCTAATATCGGGAAACCTTTCCACTTAACATAGGAAACGATTTAATTGTTAAATTACCTTGCGCATGACAACATTATGAACAGCCTCTAAAAACCTCCTGTCAGCCATGCCATATATTATGCCTCTTAAATCATAAAACAAACGTATTGCGCACCGTTTATAAAGGTTAAATTACAGTAATTTAAGTCTAAAAGCGTTATACCTGCAAATAACTTAATTGTACCTCTGGATTAACATAATAACTCCATTCAAAGCTTTTGTACAATATTTTGTGAAATGTATATTATTAAGGCAAGATTAAGTTGGTAGGAGATTTGGGTTAAACTATTAATTGTTAGTAAGGCTTAATATGTTGAATTGTTACAATTATGTTTACAAAGTGTAACAAAAGTTGTCATACCAACATTACAAAGTAATTGTGAATGTAACTAACGAATTTTTAATATTTAATTGAAGTACTCAAAGGAGAAGTAAAAAGTATCACGATTTTGGGTCAAACTCGTACCCCGATGTTGCGTTACCTACACTTTAGTTACTTACACTTTAGTTAATAAGAGTTACTTAGATAAGAGAAGAAAAAAGAGTGCTCTTTTTTGCCAACAAATGACGAAACTTTAAAATAACATAAAATATGAATTTTAGAATTAGAGATTACACTCAAGAAGTTTACGTAAATATTTTTTGTATTGTTAGGTATTAGGTACAATAGGCATGATGACACATGTTGAATTATGCAATAAATTTTAGTTGATAGGATGCAAAATGATCAATATATCCAACTAAAGTGAAAATATATAAATTCTATTAAAATGGCTCAAAGATATTAAGCTGCAAAATTTCTAAATTTTACGATTTTTAAAGTGCGAAATTAAAAAAAAAACAATGATACCATTCGCTTTTTAACATTTTATTGTAAAATAAATTGTATGGCAACCATATACATAAACGCAACATTTCACTGTAAAAATAGCAATTTCATATTTTTTCCATACTTTAAACAGGGTGACTATGTGATCGTGACGTCACTTTTGCACGTCATTTGGTTAGGACCGTTTTGAGAAACAAATGCAAATCTCGGACTTTAAGTCTCATTTCTGACTTTTGTGTTGCTTTAACGCAATTGGCCCCATATATACATTTGATCCTCACAACAAAACGAATCGATTGATACCATACATGAAAAAAATTCACCATGCCATTAAATGATCTTAAAATAAAAATACTAACTTTAAAATGAAGTGACTAGCTTAATTTTTTGTTAAAAAATAAATAGTGAGGACTAACAAATTTGTCTACATTTGACTAACAAAAAGGCTACATCTATTTCATCGCATTTTGACTTAATGCAACTAAAATCGCAAAATTATAATGATTGGGTCGAAAAAATATTAAGTACTCGTATTTAGCCCTGCGATCAAATTATGCTTGGTCTACCCTTTGTCGTTTTTAACATGGCGTAATTGTAACCCTACTAATATTATATATTCGGAAACGTGAACGATAATATGGTAAATATAATTATTATGTTTATCTAAACATATCGTTTGTTCCTCTTTCACGCTGAAAAACGGCTGAATGGAGTTGGCTGATTTACATTATTACCTATAGAAATAGATATAAATACAATATTTTTTATTCCAGAATTAAGAGTTAGAGGGTTAAATGAGAATTAAAAGTATGGGAATACTAAGTGAGAGAGGCAGGGCAAGAGGGTTGCAATTTCCCGATTTCTAACCCGACGAAGTCACCTAACTATTTAGAGAAGCCAGAGCAATAATTAGGTGCAACTTCATTATCCTTCCTGACCATCTTTGTTTAAACTTCAACAGAAGCAATCGGCAACTACAAAGTTGCCAACTCGCTTGTTGCCGCGACCCAGCTTAGCAACTTATTGTATTGCTGGATAACACTAACTTTAGGACTAGCTAAACAGCAACCTAGATATTTGTTCCAGTGAAATCTGAACTTCGTTAACTGGGAATATTACGGCTTCCTCGAAACAGTATTTAATTACTTCGGATTTGGGTTGAAGCTAAATGTCATTAAGGTCGCATTCGCGATGGAGTTGGGTTTTGTAAAGTTAATTTTGAATGAGACAATTAGTGTCCTAAACACCTAGCCTACATATTTATATATGTAATTCCCCCTTTATTCTGAGATACGAGGCTCAGTTACATCAGATTTTATCGTAGTCCCCTAGATTAGTCTCAGGGTTTATAACTAGACTACAGAAGCTGCCAAGAGGCAATCTCTAAAAATAGTTGCGTCATGAGTTAATGTCTGCATTGAAAATAAATACTCAAGGCGAAAATAAAACAAAACATATTTTTTCTTTAAAAAATTACAAAAACATTAACATATTTGCCTAATTGGAATTCTAAATGATAACCATTTTTAGGGTTCCGTTGTCAACTAGGAACCCTTATAGTTTCGCCATGTCTGTCCGTCCGTCCGTCCGTCCGCGGATAATCTCAGTGACCGTTAGCACAAGAAAGCTGAAATTTGGTACTAATATGTATATCAATCACGCCGACAAAGTGGTAAAATAAAAAGTGGAAAAAATGTTTTATTAGGGTACCTCCCCTATACGTAAAGTGGAGGTGATTTTTTTTTCATTTCAACCCTAACGTGTGATATATTGTTGGATAGGTATTTAAAAATGAATAGGGGTTTAGTAAAATCATTTTTTGATAAAGTAAATATTTTCGGAAATAATCGCTCCAGAAGTTAAAAAAATGTGCCCCCCCTCTAACTTTTGAACCATAAGTTTTAAAAATATGAAAAAAATCTCAAAAGTAGAACTTTATAAAAACTTTCTAGGAAAATTATTTTGAACTTGATAGGTTGAATAGTTTTTGAAAAAAAATCACAAAATAATTTCTGAATTAAGTTTGTAATTTAACCGTATAAGCAGGTGTTTATTGTACCTGTAATTTCTACAAAATAACAATGAAATGACGTGCTTTCAAATAAAGTTTTGAAAAAAATTACAAAATAATTTCTGACCTAAGTTTTTAACTCTTAAGTGGGGACACTTACTGTGACGGACGGAAAACTACGGAACCCTACACTGAACGTGGCTCGACACGCTCTTGTCCGGTTTTTTAGGTTTCCGTTGCCAAAATGGCAAAAACAGAATCCTCTGTCTGTCCGACCGTCCATATCTCACAGACATTTTACGTAGACGTATCTTAATAAAATTTAACAAAATGTATTTTATAAAATCGTGACATAATAAAGAGCTTTTCAGCCGAGTACTGTGTTTCTGAGTGGCCTAAGCAAAGTACGAGACTGAAAAACTTAATTATGTCACTATTGTAATATACAATACTTTTTCTAAGAGTACTCAAAATATGAAAGTCGGTAAGAATTGAGTTCGATGAATGCGTTACAATCTGTAGTTTTGTAGTAAAATTGCTGAATAAATATTTATACATGGAACTAATTGTGAAAAAATTGTTATACCAAATATCAACATTTTGCAAATTAATCGATAGATCTTTTGAACCGGAGATTTAAAAAAATGTACTTTCAAGGAAAATTGTTTTGAGCATATCGGTTAAAGCGTTTTTGAGCTATCGCCAAAAAACCTCCTCCAAATGCAGATACGACTTTTGATATTTTTTTTTATTCCGGTGAATGTACGGAACTCTCCATTGTGCGTGGTCCGACACACAATTGGCCGGTTTTTAAGTTATTGCATCAACATAGTTCCCGCTAACAAACAGTCAATGTTTGACAACTATCTTAGCGATTCACTAATCAGCGGTCCTCAGAGTGCCGGGCGAGTTATGTAAACTGATAATGGCTATTAGGCGCAGTTAGGGCCCTTAGCTCAGAAGACTGAACTTCCAGAGTAAGCAAACATAATCAGTAATAGAGCTCATATAGGGTGTTACTGTAACATGAGCAATAAAGTAAAACGTAAACTCTACTCCTCAAATTAATTATAATTGCCAAAGTGGATGGCAGGCGACCAAGGGAACCCAGTGAACTGCAGACGAACTGCAGATGACGGGCCCTTCACCAAGCAGAAGACCGCAACAAATGGAGGGGCCTCTTGCAACGTTTCCGTCGATGCCACGATCCTCAGCAGTGAGGTACGACTTAAGGAGGAGGAGAAGGACTCCTCAATTAGACAATGTTTGTTCAGCGACTTTGAAAAAACAACTTGTGGTTTTATTTTTAGTGCACTTTAAAGTTTATTCGAACACGCAATGTATTGCAAAATTGATTATGTCTGTAGGGTGACAAAACTGACAAGCAATGTCAATTAGACGGGATTTTTTTGAATTATTTGTGTGAAAAAAAAAACAATCTAAAGCATTGAGTAACAGGAGATGACATCACTAAGAAATTATTTGTACCATGAGTTTTAGTGAAAATCACTACAAGTCTGACATTGGCTCTTGGACCACTGACATGATTACACGCAAGTGTCAAACATTTTTAAAAATCAAATACTAAACGTAATAAAAGCTTTTTGCATGATAACAAACTGTAAAAATAATTCTAAAAGTAATAAAAGCCATGGAATCACATTTCATAGGTAAGTAAGGGCAAAGATTGGTTTTACACTAATTTAAAATATTAATGTTGGCGTTGCGATGCCATATTCCTTGGCGCACAGATTAATGTCGCAGAAGTAACAACATATGTGCCTACACTTGATTTACCTACATTATTTGTTTAGTAGTACTCAGCATAAACATATTTGCGTAATAAAAATATTTTAAATAAGTACGTACAGTGTACAGTAGTACATTGAACATATTTTATTTTACAACAAGGGCCAATTTGCTGAAATTGTTAATGCGAGTAAAATACATAGCAAAGATTTCGATATGATTTGGATTTAAAACTTAAACATCTAAATATCATCCATGTTATACCTACTTACACAATGTTTTTTTTTTCATCCGTGCGAGGAAATCAATGTCATTTTAAGTAAATATCAAGGATCATTAACCCTCAAAGTTCGTATTGAAAGGCGCTTGTCGGCAAAAATAAAATTTTCCTCCATTCGTTCCTTCAACTCTAAGGTAAGGAGCAAAATAAACATAAGATACAAATAAAACAATTATTAAGTAATTAAGTTTCCTTACAAAATTTGTTTAGGCAAAATATGAATTATGTCAAACAGTGTCACGTCTTTTTGTTAAAGCTACTCTATGATTCAGTGACAGCTGTCAACCGCCAAACATGGCGCACAAAATTTGTTCTAGATAGCTCATCTAGTAGAATACATAATATATCAATGATCTAAAGAATACCTATTTTGTCTCTTGTAAACGTTGTTGAACAAAAGTTTTATTAATTGAGGAGTAGAATCTACGTTTCAAAATTTTTGCCCGTGTTACAGGAAATACCTGGTACAATAGAGAAAATTACAGCGCAAAAAGTTTCACAATAGCCTTTTATTACCAAATCATATAAATAACCAACCGAGCGCTTCGTTAAAATTAGACCAGCGACCGTAAGCATGATTACCGAATAATCGAGAATACTACAAATATGGAGGTTCTGTTTTACAAGTGACGTACTCGTGGTAAAAACTATAGGTTTTGTAAATATAACCGGAGTGACTGAGCAATATTTTGTTTGTTTGTTTTTCTTTTATCTTCTACGTCTATGGCGGTAGTATAAGACAGACTGTAGAGAATAGTTTTCTCTGAATGTTCAATTCTCTGTATCCCAAGTTATAAGGGCTGTGATAAGGACGCGAGATACGAGTAAGTGGTAAAGTTAAACTTGTCGACATTTAGATGACGCGATGTCAATTTTCAAGTCCATTACCGGTGTTATCGTTGTTATCTGTTGAAGATGCTGGATTGGACATTGGTAATGTAGATTTGGCTATGTAGGCCATTTTATTTAACCCTTTGAACGCCATACGTCATAGACAGTTTTGTCACTTATACGACAAGATCACTGGCGCTAGCGAGCCAATATAAACCTTACTTAAAAGCATGAAGGTTACTTTGACAGCGTACGCCATAACCCATATAGTGGCTCTTGGCGCTGTGGGCACGAGAACTCATGACACCTTTCTTGGCGTTCAAAAGGTTAAAGTTGTATGTTCCACTTTTTTCTATTTGGAACATTTTTGGTGATTTCAGACCCTCCAGCGCGCACGATACCTATAAACGCTCGTGGCAAAGTATAGTTAGTGGAAATTATTTGGACAGATTTAATTTCACAGAAGAATCAATAACATTACAATTCTTAAGAATGACCAAAAAATATGGCAAAGTTTTAATACAATCACACTCCGCGCAATCGGCACTCCGGCATCGCTTCATGGTAAGTATTCCACATATACGAACGAAGCGTTTTGCTTCAACATTCTTTATGCGAACTGCCAAGGAGTGGAACAGCCTGCCCAAGTCTGTGTTTCCACTTGAGTACAATTTGGGTCTCTTCAAAGCGAGAGTAAATAGGTATCTCTTAGGGAAGCGTGCTCCACCGTAGACCGCATCATCACTTACTATCAGGTGAGATCGCGGTCAAGCGTCTGCCTATTCTCCATTAAAAAACACAGTTTTGAAATGCAAAAATGCTAACTATAGGCAAGACTAGTGACATCGATCGCTACAAAAGAGTTGTATACTAAAAATATTGTTGATCCTTCATAGAAATCAATGAACCTGATAATGATAATACTTAAAGCAAGTATCAAGAAGGACAGAATACACGCAACGCGACTAATTTGGAAACGCATTTCAAGATGGCTAATAGCATACCGTAGCTTGCCTAAATAATTGAATCGGTTTCTTTGTTCCCCTTCAAAAAGCGGTGGAGGGTAACAAACGTTTATATTGTACTTAGGGCCTTTTGGAAGTAAGCAGTAATCATAATGTGAGACTATGACAAGGGCCAACGATATAAAAGCGCCTTCTCTGTCATACCCATTGAAAGTTTAATAAGACCATCCCGTTCAATCTTGGTATTATTATTACCATGACAGGTAGGCTAGAATGTCTATGCGATAAAAGGATAATATCGTACCGGAAACGTCACGTGACAGTCACGTTATCGCTACGCGTAGAACAGCCCTTTGTGTTTAAGGACTTGTCGTAAAAGTCTAAAGCAGACAATTTTGTTTCTCTCATTGTTTCATGGAATTTAAAGTCATACAAAGGTCATACAAGAAAATTTATTAGTTGTTTTATTATAATAAAATGTAATTAATTAACGTTGCCCTTCGTTTATTAGCAATTCATGATTTGGCCTATCTAACCTAGCAAAATCTTAATTACTTACTTATTTGTCTTCTATTTTATGGCTGAATCCAGCGTTGTTTTATTTCGTACCTGTAAAAAAGCACAATAGAATATTAGCATTCATACAGAAGACAAAAAAAAAAATTGCCATTCCTATTTTAATAGAAAAACGTCTTGTTGTAACAAAAATACTGGTAATCCGTTTAAAAATCCGTCAGCTAAAGTTTTGAAACATGCCTATCAGACAGAACTAGTTTTAAACAAAAAAGAACCGACTTCACTTAGCCTCCACCTTTCCAAAAGCAAATGCTCGAGCTGCTGTAAAAAATACTCAAATCACTACCTATACACGGTGCTCGCGAGGAAACCGCACAACTCCAACAGCGTTATCCCGACCTTATTTAGAGACTAAAATGTCAAATAAACTTTTCTGAAATTCATCTTGTTTCGGAGTTATAACCAATTAAAAAAATAAAATATTTTGATTATAACTCAGGACTGAACGCTTTCTTAACGGCAACTTTACCACTATGGAACTCATTATAGGCATCCCTGTTGACAGACATCAATGAAGTGACAGGAAACACTTTGCTTTAACTTTGATTTTAAGAAAAAAAAAGTAGTTTTATTTGTTTTTAGGCATAGTTTTGTCATTAACATTCTGTATCTGGGTTCTACCATATGCAACAATGGATCATGCGAACAGGATGTACGGAAGCGAATCGGGATGGCGAAGAGTGCGATGACCCGTCTAAACAAGATCTGGTCAGACCGGGTAATATCTCTAAAAACTAAGATCCACCTGGTAAAGACTCTGGTGTTCTCGATCTTCACCTACGGTGCGGAAACCTGGACCCTAAAAAAAGCTGACAGAGCTCGGATTGACGCATTCGAGATGTGGTGCTGGAGGCGGCTGTTGAGAGTACCATGGACAGCCCACCGCACAAATGTGTCAATTCTGAAAGAAGTAGGAGTCACTGTTAGGCTGTCTACGATTTGTCTCCGTAGGATTTGTAAATTCTTCGGGCACATAGCCAGGAAGAAAAATGACAACCTGGAAATGCTCATGGTGACGGGTAAAGTCCAGGGAAGGCGACCGAGAGGAAAAAGCCCAATGCGTTGGACGGATCAGATACGTGACGGTACAAAAACAAAGGTTCACGATGCCCTACATGCTGCCGAAGACCGCAATAAGTGGAAAGCGGTTGTCCGCAAATTGATTCATGGAGGCCACGACCCTCAGCAATGAGGAACACGACACAAGGAGGAGGAGGTCATTAACATTTATTTTTAATTTAAGAATACGTTCAGAAAACAAGAAAAAAAAACAAAAAAATTTTTTTGGCGGAATTGTCCAGAAGTCATATGATATTTTTTACTTATTTTGGCCTCAGGAGTACGCTGTCAAAAATATGCGGCATCCCCGCGAGCACCCTGTACAGGTGTGCCTATAATAGTTGAAGAGTTCCCTCGATTTGTCCAGGATCCCATCATCAGATCCTAACCTGGTTACGTAGTCTTGCCATAAATTCTGTCCCACATGAAATTACATTTATTTTGAAAATAAAAGAAGGCTTATAAATAAATCAGGGTTATTTTTATTAATTATATTATAAAGATTCTATAAAATAAAATATTTATTCAAAATGTCCACCTTTTACTTTCACACACTTCCTTAAACGGTCCGGCCACTGGTCTATGACGGCACGGACGGTATCGATGGGTATTGAAGCTGCTGCCCGCACTAAATCTACCTTCAGGGACTCGACATTACGATGAGGTTTAGAGCAGGCTCTCTCCTCCAAAATATTCCACAGACCATAGTCCAAGGGGTTGAGATCGGGGCTTCCTGAGGGCCAATGTTCAGCCGCAATAAACTCGGGTAAATGCGTCGTTAACCATCGTTGTGTTGTCTTAGCTTTATGTGCAGGGGCAGAGTCTTGTTGAAATATCCAGTGCTTACCGGCAAATAAAGTATCATTTAGCGGCTTAACAACTCTCTTCAAAATGTCGTTTTGATAGTTCGTAGCACGTATTTTTACCCCTTGTTCACAAAAATGAAGCTCTGTGACGCCTTCACACCCCACCAAACCATGACATATGCAGGATGGTGGCCCCTTTCTACCCTTGGAACTTTTTCAGAAGCTTCTTGGGAACTGTGAGCATATATTTTATCATTTTGGCGGTTGAATTTTTGCTCCACGGTAAAGATTTTTTCGTCTGTGAACAGAATATTACGATATCCGCCCTTTGCGTGCCGCTGCCACAACACTTTAGCTCTCTTCGCTCTTATTTTCCGTAGGGCCGCTGTCAATCGCTGTCCTGTGCTCCGACGATAAGCCCCAAGATTAAGGTCTTGTTTTATGATACGGGACATAGTTCTAGGGGGAATTTTCATTTCCCTAGCCATGATTTTCTGCTTGCGTAGCGGATTTCTCCGAATTCGCTCAGCTACCGCTTTAATCACTGCCGGTGTCCTTGTTTGACGTGGTCGACCGCTCCTGGGCCGGTCGTCGACTAAACCCATGTCGTTGTATCGCTTGATAGTATGATAAATAAATTTCTTCGTTATATTCAAAGGTTTCAGCAGGTTGAAAATGTCACTCACTTGCTTGTTGCACTTGTATAACGCTATCACTGCGACACGATTCTCTTTGATGCCCCACTCCATCTTTAGGGAAACGATACCTGGATCTAAATGTATTTTTTCTGACAGCCAAAAGTCTATTTAAGCATAACCAAGAAACAAAAGTACATCAAACATTCCATTATTAAATTTAAAATGATGAAAAAGTTGGGACAGAATTTATGGCTAGACTACGTACAATGGGACCAACTGTGAAGTATACTCTTTCAAACAAGAAAAGAATTTTCCAAATGACATACATTAAAAATAAAAAAAGATCCCGACGAATTGATCACCTCCTTCGAAATCTTGAAGTCGGTTGAAAACACAAACTATCTCCAACATAACTCCAACACACAATAGATAATCAACCAATATTGAAGTTGTATTTCAGTTGCACTGGAAAAAATTTCAAGCAAATTCTGATATCTCTGATTCAGACGTTTAGGCCCTAGCTGCATGTATTGCATAGTTAATCCATTTATTTTATTTATTTATTTAAACTTTATTGCACAGTAACAAATATACGGTTACAAAAGGCGGACTTAATGCCGTAAGGCATTCTCTACCAGTCAACCTTTAGGCCAAACAGAGAAACATCAATGGTGCGGGTGCGACGTATGTCAAGAACATGGAAATAAACCAAACTGAGTTTGCAAAAACGTCAATATATATAGACTTATAAGTACATGGAAATATAATAAATACAGCAACAATATATACATAGAAGTTTATAAGTATACAAAAATATACACATAATATATATATATACATATATATATATATAAATATACATAAATACAAATAATATATATAGATATACCTGCTACTAAATTTACTATGAAGTATCAATCATGCGAATTGTCATATAAATGCTTGCGCAGCTTGCGCTTGAACGTGAATTTAGTTTGAGCTTGACGTATGCTGAGAGGAAGAGCATTCCAAAGGCGGATGGCGTGAACGGTAAATGAATTATCCATGGAGCCGGAACGGTAAAGGGGCACAGAGAGAAGGAGTTTACGAGAGGTGCGAAGCTCGCAGCCTGGACGAGCAGCGACAAATTTAAATTTAGATCGCAAGTAATCGGGCGCAGCTGAGTCAAAATGGAGAACAGAGAACATAAAATCTTGAGACTTCTACGCTCACGAATACGAAGCCAGTGAAGCTGTCGACGGAAAGCAGACACGTGGTCATACTTTCGAAGCCCGAAAATAAACCTAATGCAATTGTTCAGGACTCGATCAAGCTTATCCAGAAGCCCTTGCGTCACATTGGTCCAGCACACATCACAATAATCAATAACAGGGAACACGAGAGCTTGGATGAAAAGAAGTTTAGTTTTGACCGGTAGAAAGTACTTAAACCTATAAAGTGATCGCAAGGTATTGGTTACTCTGCGAGAAATGTCGGACACATGAGGTTCCCAGCTTAAGCTGCAGTCAATTGTCAATCCCAGGTTTTTCACTGTTGATGAAAATGGTACGACACTACCCTCGAAGAGAATCGGTGCAATATGCGCGAAATCGATATTTAATCGCGAACTCCCGATAATGATAGCCTGACACTTGGAAGGATTCACGGCTATTCCAAAGTTTTTAGACCATTATGAGATACGATTAAGATCTTCGTTTATTTTCGAGATAGCCACGTCTACATCGCCAGCCCTCACTTGGTTGTACAGTTGGAGATCATCTGCATATAAATGGTAGGCCGACTTAATACAGGGTGTGATGAGATTAATAAAAACAGAGAAAAGCAAAGGAGAGAGTATACCACCCTGGGGAACGCCCGAGGTGAGGTCACACCAGTCAGACAGCGACTTATCTGCTCGGACTGCCTAGCGGCGTCCCTGCAGGTATGAAGCAAACCATTCAGCTGCTGACGACGAGATATTCAAATGTTCAAGTGCAGCGAGGAGAAGATCATGATTTACCGCGTTGAAAGCGTTCGAGAAGTCTATTAGGATCATGACAGTTACAAGAGAAGATTCAAGCCTCACATCTTCAATGACCTTAAGCAGCGCAGTAGTAGTGCTGTGACCAGGGCGAAAACCTGACTGCAGTGGTGTGACAAGATGGTTGGAAAAGATGTAGGCAGACAATTGCTTGTGAACAACGGCTTCAAGAACCTTTGATAGGAAGGGGAGAATAGAAATTGGACGGAATTCTTTAAGTAACTTGGGATTCTGGGTTTTCGGCAGAGGAATAACGTAGGCATTTCGCCATGCGGAAGGAAATGTGCCTGATGACATTGATAAATTGACAATATGAGTGATAATTGGTACAATACACTCCAAAATGTATACTATCATAATCCTACTTACCTCGTCATGACCAATCGCATTTGATTTCACCGACAAAATCACTTTACGTATCTCATCGTCAGTAGCAGGGGAGAAAGAGAACGTGGACTTAGAAGGCGATTGAAGGGCATTAAGGCGTGAAATACTGTGAGATATAATTGTGGGGTCTACGGTGGAAGTTTTAGAAAAATGATTATTGAGTTCATTTAAGGGAAACGGTAAAGAAATAGAATTGCAGTGAGACTTCCCACACCAATAGATTTCAGAAATTTCCAAGTGTTGGCTGGCGAGGAAGCAATGACATTATCGTGAATATATTTCCGTTTCGCGGCTCGCACTATCATATTACAACGATTCCTGGCATTTTTATATGCAGCCCAATTTTCATCACTACGATGTCGTTTGTACTTACGAAACGCCCGATCTCGTCTCGTCATGGCAATACGGACCAATCGAGTAATCCACGGAGCGGGCGGCCATTTCAGCTTGACGTTATGGATAGGCGCGTGAGTGTCGAATAGTTTTAAAACCGCCGTGTTTAACGAATCTACCGCCTCGTCAATCGTCGGTGCTGTAAGCGTGGGTTTCCAGTTGATCTCACGGGCATCGCGCTTCAAAGCATTAGTATCCAGTCTTGCAAAGCTGCGCACCTTAATTGAGACTGATTGTGCCTTGGGAGGCCGAATCTTGTAACATAGATAAATAAGATCGTGTCGTGAGAACCCTGATGCCAGCAATTGGCCTACTTTTGCCACATCCAACCACGAGTCAGATGTATCGAGATTACGATGAGTGGCACTTAAAGGCAGTATACTGAGGGCTGCAGATTCAGTGATGGACAACAACTTGCGAGACCGGGAGTTATTTTTTAAAAGATCTGTGTTAAAATCACCCATGATTATGTGATGTGTGCCTTCTGTTATAAAAGATGTAAGCAGTGATTCAAGTGATAAAAAATAATCAACTGTAGGTGGGCAATAAACTACCCCCAGAACCACTTTTGACCCTTTAATGTTAGCCTCAACGACTAGGTGCTCCATGGAGTTAGAGAAATGAGAAGGTGATGTGGATAGAATATTAAAAGGGATATCGCCACGTAAGTATATGGCAACACCGCCGCCGCCCTTGCCTGTGCGATCATTACGCAGCAAAATGTACCCAGGGAGCCCGTACGAAGTAGATGCAAGATTGGGTTTTAACCAGGTTTCTGAAATAAGAATCGCATGAGCACAGCAAGTAGAGAAGGTGTTGAGGAGGTCATTATAGTGACTAGGAATACTCTGGGCATTTAAATGGCATATATTCAGATGTTTATTGGAATTCTGAAGTTCACGTGTGATAAGATTACCGAGGGTTTCGGGTTCAGAAAACGTCGAGTCATTGAGAGAGAAGAAGGAAGAGGACAAGTCACAAGCTGAGTGAAAAGATTCATCATCTGTCATAATCATAATATACTAATGCAGGTATATAAGTAATAAATATAATATATGTATAAATAATAGGTATTATAGATATAAATAGTAATAGCTACAAATAATTAAAAATAAATTATAACCAGAGGGCGCTGCGCGCTGTTATAACCCGCCGGTTGACCGTTTACAATGAAGCCGTTTACAAAGATGAAGAACTATGTTTATGAGTACAAGGAAAAAAAAAACTAGTTGAGAAGAGAAACTTGCAAGTTTCAAAACGCAACCCTTTGACAGTGAAGTGGTTAATTGACAGCTGACAGACCTAATCATAACATAACAAAACTAAACACATAATTTATTAAGATAGTATCAAAGAGGGTATGCTAATAATAGTGTTAAAAAGGAATTCAAACATCACTTTAAAAAACTGAAGGATTCGGTAGCTAGTGAATAACAAAAATAACATTGGAAATTAATTAATAAACCACCGTGTTAGTACGTACGGTACCTTGTTGTGCTCAATTAACTTACAAGCAAGCAAAATAAGCTAACAACGTAAGAGTATCACTGCTGCGCACGTTTCCCACGACGATCCTCGGCCTGCTTATTGTTCGGAGCTCTTGAAGACACCTGAGAAGCTGGGGCCGGAACGAGAACTGAAGCAGGTCCGCCGGCCGCGTCCGAGCAAGTCGACGCAGGCAGGGTGTTGTAGGTATCATAATAAATACTACTAGCGCCATTCTAATGTAAACCATTTATTTTGTAAGTTGTAGGAACACTACGAAATATATTTAGTCTGTGGCAAAGCTTACAAGTGTGTTTTAATAGGTTATGGTCCCAGTTCGTTTTTAAAGAAAATTAATAGTTTTTTCGGGTTAAAATGTCGTCAAATTACATCGTCAATGTACCAAAACTCAAGGGACGTGAAAATTATGACGAGTGGGCGTACGCTGCGGAAAATTTCCTGATTTTGGAAGGCGTCGATATAACATAGTAGGAGCCAGCCATTGTTAGTGGTGCCGCGGAGGCCGTTACAGTTGACGTTCAAAAGGCGAAAGCAAAATTAATTATGACAATTGATTCATCGCTATATGTTCATATTAAGAGTGAGAAAACAGTGCAAGCCGTATGGCACAAATTAAAATCACTCTTCGATGATTCTGGATTTACTCGCAAGATTGGACTTTTACGTAATTTGATCTCAATTCGCCTCGAGAGCAGTGAGTCAATGACGACATATATTACTCAAATTGTGGATACAGCGCAGAAATTGAGAAGAACCGGCTTTGATATCAGCGAGGAGTGGGTCGGATCATTGTTGTTGGCTGGTTTACCCGAGAAATTTGCACCAATGATCATGGCCATTGAACACTCAGGAATCGACATTTCATCCGACGTCATAAAATCGAAACTTCTCGACATGAGTGCAGACGTAAGCAATAATGAAACCGAAGGTGCATTCTTATCTAAAAGTTGGCAACAGCGTAGCAAGAAAGGCGGCAAATTGAGCACTAACGAAACGCAATCACGAACTGTCAGTATCAAATCTGTCAAATGTCACTTTTGCAAACAAATCGGCCATTATAAGAATAAATGCCCTTTGTACAAAGAAAAAACAGTAAACGCTTTCAGTGCAGTGTTCTTAAATGGTGATTTTAGTCAAGATGATTGGTATGTCGACTCAGGAGCAAGCTCTCATTTAGTATCCAATGAAAAACTATTAACCAACAAGTCAGACCAGTTCGCAACAAAGGAAATTATTGTTGCAAATAAAGTAAGCGTGCCAGTGGTGTGTAAGGGGGACACCAAGATAACGACTATGGTAAATAATACAGAAATCGAGATTCCCGTGAGAAATGTTTTGTGTGTAACTAATCTAACAACTAACTTATTGTCTGTTAGCCAGCTGATTAAGCGTGGAAATAAGTTGGACTTCCATACAAAAGGTTGTCGCATTAAAAATCGGCAGAATGAGCTAATTGCAGAGGCTGAGTTAGTGAACGGAGTATATAGATTAAATGTGAAGCCAGTGAGTTTGTTAGCAGCTTCAGCTACAAATTCAAGCAGTGACTGGCATAGGATTTTTGGGCATATAAACAGTAGGGATCTCGATGCAATGAAAAATGGCGCTGTAGAAGGGTTAGAGTACAAAGACAAGGCAGAAGCGAGCAAATTGAATTGTACTGTATGCTGTGAAGGTAAGCAGACCAGATCACCCTTTCCACATAGTAGTAGCAGGAGTAAAGCAGTATTGGAGGTTATCCATGCAGATGTGTGCGGCCCAATGGAGACTGTGTCCATGGAGTTGTCCCGGTACTTTTTGCTGTTTGTGGATGACTTCAGCAGGATGTCATTTGTGTATTTTTTAAAGCAAAAAAGTGAAGTGTTCAAATGCTTTCTAGAATTTAAAGCAATGGTGGAGAAGCAGACGAACACGAGTATCTGAGCGATCAGATCGGACAATGGCCAAGAATTTTGCTCAAATGAGATGAAAAACTATTTGAAGCAATGTGGCATTATACATCAGCGTACAAATCCGTACACCCCTGAACAGAACGGGATTTGTGAGCGCTTTAACAGAACTTTAGTAGAACGAGCTAGATGCCTTCTGTTTGATGCTAAACTCGAGAAAAAGTTTTGGGCTGAAGCAGTGCATACGGCTGTATACTTAAAGAACAGATCGTTAGCTTCAGGGCTGGACCAGAAGACGCCCTATGAGCTTTGGACGGGCAGAAAGCCTGATGTCAGTCACCTACGTATGTTTGGCAGCACCGTAATAACTCATGTTCCTAAAGAAAAAAGACTGAAATGGGACAAAAAGGCAGTGAAGCATTACCTTGTTGGATATCCTGACAACACAAAAGGGCTATACAACCCAGTAAGCAAGAAAATCATTACAAGCCGAGATGTTGTTGTCATGGAGCCAGAAGCAGACTCTGATATGGTTCAGGCAGTTGTAGAAGAGAAGCCAGAGTCTAAATTGGACAGTGTGGAACCAGAAGTTTGGGAAGATGCAACACAGCTTGACCCAGCACCTATTGAAACAAATCAAGAGGAGCTGGAATCAGTAGGAACATCAGATGACTCAGAAAATGTGACACCATTAGACAAGCATCAGTTTAATCAACCTGAAAGACAGAAGCGAGAAAGGCGAAAGCCAGATCGATATGGCTTTACAAATATGTGCATGGAATCCAGTGGAAATTTGTGCGGGGATGAGGTCACCTTCAAAGAAGCCATGAGCGGGCCGGAATCTAAAGAATGGTGTGCAGCGATGGAAGTAGAGCTAAATTGCTTTAAGGAAAATGAAGCATGGGAAGTAGTAGATAGGCCTGAGCAAGGAATAGTGGTTCAGTGTATGTGGGTATTTCGTAAAAAAGTGAACAGTGAAAATGAAGTGCGGTATCGTGCAAGGTTAGTGGCGAAAGGCTTTACACAAAAAGCTGGAATAGACTATAAAGAAACTTTCTCCCCAGTGCTACGGTATTCGACCTTAAGACTATTGTTTGCTATGAGTGTAAAATATGATCTGCAAATGACCCATCTTGATGTCACCACAGCTTTCTTGAATGGACATCTCAGTGAAACTGTGTACATGCACTTACCGTTGAACTTTGAATGTGAAGACAGAGCAAACAAAGTGTTAAAACTTAAGAAAGCAATTTATGGCCTGAAACAATCAGCCAGGGCTTGGTACAAACGTGTTGATGATTATCTACAGGAAATTGGTTATACCAAGTCTAATTATGAGCCCTGTCTGTTTGTTAAACAGAATGGAAAAGTTAAAACTTATGTTGCGTTGTTTGTTGACGATTTTTTCGTATTTTCAAACTGTCCTATTGAGACCGAGTACCTGAAACAGGAGCTTAGTTCTAAGTTTAAACTCAAAGATTTAGGAGAGACTAAGCAATGTTTAGGTATGCGTGTCCATAGGGAAAATGATGTTATAACTGTAGATCAAGAAAGATTTGTTGAGCAATTACTTGTTAAATTTAATATGGAAAAATGTAAACCGATGAATACACCTATGGAAATTAATTTAAAACTAGAAAAAGGTGATAATGCATGTAATAGTCAGTATCCTTACCAACAGCTGATTGGAAGTTTGTTATATTTGTCAATACTTACCCGACCAGATATATGCTATGCAGTATGTTACCTCAGTCAATTTAATAATAATTACAATGAGACTCATTGGAACTGTGGGCGTCAAGCCCGTTGTAAATAAGATTTGATGTGTGTTATGATTTTATGTTTATATACTTTTACATTTTATGTTTTTACTATTTTACAATTTGTTGTTTTAATTACAAAACAGACAATTGTCTATGTCAAATTAATTTAACCATGTTTAAAATGAGTTCTAAGTATTCTGATTGTCAGTTAAAAATTATTTATAATAATCTTAATTGTTAATTATCTATACATGAATTTTACCTTTTAATCTACTTACATAAATTGATTTAATTTATTATTATTTATTAATGAAATCATTTTAATTAATATAAACGATCATACATGTAAATTAAAAATCAGTAGCTAAATGTTTTGTACGTTGAAGCGGACAAGTCGATCCCTTCTTGCGATTAGGTAGTACGCGGCTGCGCGCGCGGTGATCTGCTACGTCACGGCGCCGAGCCGGTTCTCGCTCGGCCGCCCGGCGCATGCGCAGCTCTCCGCGACAGCGCACGCTAGTCTGCAACCCGTCTCGACGCAAAGCGCATGTCACCGCGCGCCGCACTCGCAACGCTATCCTTACGCTCGCGTTTGTTGATTTTTAAGTGCTTTCGCTTACCTTTCTCCTTCTGTAATTATGAACTCTTGTGTATCTTACCGCTGTGCATGTGTGCCTAAGAATTAAAGGATAAGCATTTGAAAAGGACTGCTTGTTTGCTTTCTGCACCTGAGAAGACTCCCCACAGTAAAGTAAGTGCAACAACGGATGCGTAACCAAGCATCCCACACTGGTGACCCCTGTAGAAACACGGCAGGATGGTAAATGGAAGCGGAGACGGTACTGCGGCAGACGGGGCCCGCCCGGTCGCAGACAAAGAGGTACCGTTACAAAATGGCGCCGAGCAGTTAACGGCCGAGTCATTTCGGGTTGGAGTTAAAATTCCACCGTTTTATCCGGAAAACCCGCACTATGGTTTGCGCAGCTGGAAGGCCAGTTCCGGGTTTCCAGGATTACGACGGACGAGACCAAATTTTATTATGCCATGGCACAACTCGAACCCCAGTATGCGGCAGAGGTCGAAGATGTTATAACGTCACCTCCAGATGTCGACAAATATATTAAATTGAAAACGGAGCTCATTAAGCGTCTTTCGGCATCGCGGGAAAGGAAAGTTCAGCAGGTCCTTAACCTGGAAGAGTTGGGAGACAAGAAGCCTTCGCAGTTTCTCCGGCATCTGCAGAACCTGGCAGGACCTGGACTTCCCGAGGACTTTCTGCGCTCCATCTGGGTCAACCGGCTACCACAGCGGACGAAGGATATTGTCGCGTCGCAGCTGAAATCTTCGCTAGAGGACCTGGCGGAGCTCGCCGATCGCCTTCACGACGTTATCGCGCCTGTCCCTCAGGTGGCAGCAGCAGCCATGCCCTCTACTTCTTCGGAACCCCTGATGCTGCAGATCGCGGAGCTGACCAGGCAGGTGAAGGCACTGGACGCCAAGGTCGGTCGGATGTCCCGGCCCAGGGAAAGGTCATCGAGTCACACCCGGCAGCGTTCCGCGTCCAAGAGGTCCAGCTCCAGCTACCGGAAGTTCCCGACCTGCTGGTACCATCACAAGTTCGGGGAGCAGGCTAAGAAGTGCATCAGGCCCTGTGATTACCCGGCGGGAAATGCGTCGGGCAGTCGGTGATGGCGGCGAGCGGCTGCCCTAACTCAGGTCGCTTATTCGTCATGGACTCCAAGACCAAGGTCACATTCCTCGTGGACACAGGTAGTGATTTGTGTGTTTTTCCGCGTACGGCGTTAAAAGATCGTAGAACGCCGACAAACTATAATTTGTGCGCTGCTAACGGCACAGTGATAAACACGTACGGTTATGTGCATCTAGTCCTTAATATAGGTTTGCGCCGCGACTTTGTCTGGCGATTTGTTGTTGCTAATGTAACAAGGGCGATAATAGGTGCTGATTTTTTGTCACATTATAATCTTCTTGTCGATTGCAGGAAACAGCGTCTCATCAATGGCAATACAATGCTTTCGGCCGCGGCTTTGCCTGCCCGGCCGTCTGACGACATTTCCTCAATCAAGGTTGTAACTGGTGAGTCTGTTTACCACACTATACTGCAGGAATATCCTGACATTACACGCCCATCTGGCATACACCGTACCAGTAAACACAATACGCTGCATTATATCCGGACTACACCTGGACCTCCGGTTTTCAGCGCACCGCGGAGGTTGGCCCCTGATAAATTGAAAATTGCTAAGGAGGAGTTTTCGTCTATGCTCGCTAGCGGCGTAGCTAGACCCTCCGAGTCACCGTGGGCTTCCCCCTTGCACTTGGCCCCTAAAAAGGACAATGGTTGGAGACCATGCGGCGATTATAGGATGCTCAATGCGCGTACGATACCTGACAGGTACCCTATACGCCACATTCAGGATTTTACGCAGAGTATTGCAGGCTGCCGCGTGTTTTCAACCATTGACCTTGTTAAGGCGTATAATCAGATTCCCGTCAACCCTGACGACATCCCGAAAACTAGGATTACGACCCCGTTCGGACTCTTTGAGTTCCCTTTCATGACGTTTGGGCTGCGGAATGCTGGACAGACGTTCCAGCGCTTCGTGGATGAGATGTTGCGGGGACTGGACTTTTGTTACAGCTATTTGGACGACTTCTTAGTCTTCTCGAAGGACGAGAAGACACATGAAGTGCATCTTAGGCAGCTGTTCACTCGGTTGCAAGAATACGGCATGGTAATTAACACATCCAAGTGTGTCTTCGGAGCCTCGGAGGTAACGTTTTTAGGCTACCGTATCTCCTCTGAAGGCACCAAGCTGCTTCCTGCCAAGGTCGAGGCGATCAACGACTTCCCTGCACCTAAGAACGTGCGGGAGCTCAGGCGATTTCTGGGTATGCTGAACTTCTATCGGAGGTTCGTACCCGGTGCTGCCCGTCATCAAGCTCCTCTGAACGCTCTTTTAGCAGGGTCGGTAAAAGCTTCGCACCCAGTCAACTTTACTCCGGCAGAGCAGGCCGCATTCGACCACTGTAAGCAGGATCTCAGTCAGGCTGCTCTTTTGGCTCACCCAGACGCGCATGCCAGGCTATGCATCGTTACCGATGCATCTGATGTAGCCATGGGTGCTGTTTTGCAGCAGTTTAACGAGGAGAAGGGCTGGGAGCCACTGGCGTTCTTCTCACGTAAGTTGAGCCCCGCCCAGCAGAAATACTCGCCATATGATCGCGAACTCCTGGCGATTTACGAGGCCATTAAGTATTTCAGGCACATGGTGGAAGCCCGTGACTTCAGGATCTACACAGACCACAAGCCTTTATGCTTTGCCTTCGGTTCTCGTAAGGAGAATTGCTCGCCCAGGCAGTTTCGTCACCTGGACTTCATATCGCAGTTCAGTACAGACATCAGGCACATCTCGGGTAAGGACAACGTGGTAGCTGACACTCTCTCTAGAGTCGAGGAGATCACACAGCCGGTTGACGAGAGTAAGCTGGCTGCTTCCCAAAGCAGCGACCCAGAGTTAGAGCAGCTACTGAACAGCGACAGCTCGTTGCGCCTGACGAAAGTCCAAATACCCGGGACTAATGCTGAGCTGTACTGCGATGAAGGTGGCGGTTCTTCGAATGTCAGACCATACGTCCCAGCCGAGCTAAGGCGCCAGATTTTCGAGAGTCTACACTCTTTCAGTCACCCAGGTGCTAACGCGTCGGCGAAGTTGGTTGCTGAAAGGTATGTCTGGCCCGGGGTCAGAAGAGACTGTCGAGAATGGACTCGGAACTGTCTGGTTTGCCAGCGTTCAAAGGTCACTCGACACGTCTCCACACCATTATCTACATTCGAAATTCCTAAGGCCAGGTTCCTGAACATCCACATAGACTTGATCGGACCGCTTCCGCTTTGCCAAGGTTTCAGGTACTGCCTCACTGCCATTGACCGTTTTACGAGATGGCCTGAGGCAATCCCAATACAGGATATGTCCGCCGACACCGTTGCACAAGCTCTGTTGCACGGTTGGATTGCTAGGTTCGGATGCCCGGTGGATATCGTCACGGATAGGGGTCGGCAGTTCGAGTCTGCGCTCTTCAAGAAGCTGTCTGAACTTGCTGATTTCGTGCATAAGCGTACCACCGCATATCATCCTGCCTGTAATGGCATGGTGGAAAGGTTCCACCGCCAGCTGAAAGCCGCCATTACGTGTCATGCCAACAGCACCTGGGTTGAATCACTCCCGCTGGTGTTGTTAGGCGTCAGAAACGCATTTAAGGTAGACCTTCAAGCCTCGTCTGCAGAGCTAGTCTACGGGCAGCCCTTGCGTATGCCCGGTGAGTTTTTCAACACAAGTGCTGATCATTTTCCAGATGTGACAGACTACTTGTCTCGGCTTCGCACGTTCACAAAGAACTTGCAGCCGACACCAGCTTCCCGTCACGTAAGTCAGCGTCGCACCTTTATTTTCAACGACCTAACCACCTCTTCACATGTGTTCCTTAGGGATGATACTCTGTGCAAGTCATTGAAACCAGCCTATGCAGGCCCCTACAAGGTCCTTGACAGAGGTCCGAAAGTGTTTACCCTACTCGTTAATGGTAAGTCTGTTACAGTATCTGTAGACCGGATAAAGCCAGCCTACATACTGCACGACACAAACACTAATAACAATACACATAACACACAAACACATAACAACACCCACAAAACAGCCACCACCAGTCCAACGTTGAATGAGGAAAGTGTCGTCAAACGTACACGCTCAGGTCGTGTAGTTCGCTTTCCTGACTATTATCGCCCTAACCCGGTCTCTGGAGAGGGGTCATGTGGGCGTCAAGCCCGTTGTAAATAAGATTTGATGTGTGTTATGATTTTATGTTTATATACTTTTACATTTTATGTTTTTACTATTTTACAATTTGTTGTTTTAATTACAAAACAGACAATTGTCTATGTCAAATTAATTTAACCATGTTTAAAATGAGTTCTAAGTATTCTGATTGTCAGTTAAAAATTATTTATAATAATCTTAATTGTTAATTATCTATACATGAATTTTACCTTTTAATCTACTTACATAAATTGATTTAATTTATTATTATTTATTAATGAAATCATTTTAATTAATATAAACGATCATACATGTAAATTAAAAATCAGTAGCTAAATGTTTTGTACGTTGAAGCGGACAAGTCGATCCCTTCTTGCGATTAGGTAGTACGCGGCTGCGCGCGCGGTGATCTGCTACGTCACGGCGCCGAGCCGGTTCTCGCTCGGCCGCCCGGCGCATGCGCAGCTCTCCGCGACAGCGCACGCTAGTCTGCAACCCGTCTCGACGCAAAGCGCATGTCACCGCGCGCCGCACTCGCAACGCTATCCTTACGCTCGCGTTTGTTGATTTTTAAGTGCTTTCGCTTACCTTTCTCCTTCTGTAATTATGAACTCTTGTGTATCTTACCGCTGTGCATGTGTGCCTAAGAATTAAAGGATAAGCATTTGAAAAGGACTGCTTGTTTGCTTTCTGCACCTGAGAAGACTCCCCACAGTAAAGTAAGTGCAACAACGGATGCGTAACCAAGCATCCCACAGAACCATGCAAAGCGTATTTTAAGGTATTTAAAGGGTACCAAGCATTTAGGTTTAAAATATGTTAAGAATGATTTAGATATAGTTGGGTTCGTGGACGCCGACTGGGCTTCTGACATTATAGATAGGAAATCCTTTACAGGTTTTGTTTTTAAAATGTCAAGGAGTGTGGTATCTCATGAATGTAGCAAACAGCATACCATAGCCTTGTCAAGTACTGAAGCCGAGTACATGGCCCTCTGCCAAGCTACTAAAGAGGCTATTTACCTTAGGAATTTGTTATCTGAGCTAGAATGTAGAGATAAGTCACCTGTTTTGTTACTTAATGATAATCAAAGTGCACAAAAGCTTACTGAGAATAATTTGCTGCACAAAAGAAGCAAACACATCGATGTTAGGTATCACTTTGTTAGAACAGCTGTAGAGCGTAAATCTGTAAAAATTGAATACTTAAATACAAATGAAATGCCTGCTGATGTGTTAACTAAAAGTTTAAGTTCACCTAAACATTACAAGTTTGTTGAGCAGTTAGGTATTGCTAAAGTTGTTGCATAAGTTCAAACCTAATTGTTTAAAATAATGTCTTCTTTTGGCACCTATTTTTTGTAACTGCTACCTAGAATGTTTTAATAAATAGTATGTTATTTTGATAAGGGAGTGTGTTTTAGGTATCATAATAAATACTACTAGCGCCATTCTAATGTAAACCATTTATTTTGTAAGTTGTAGGAACACTACGAAATATATTTAGTCTGTGGCAAAGCTTACAAGTGTGTTTTAATACAGGGGCCCCGGCGCAGGCGCAGGTGCAAAGCTATTCCCAGACGACTGCACAGGAGGATGCTCAGTGATCAGGGCCTGAAGTTGTTCGGACGTCGTCACTCGCTCCTTCTTGCCGCTGGGCAGCTTTACATATATGTTGCCGTCAAGGCTCCAGACCTTACGCACTCCGAAATGCCGCCGAGCTGCAAGGAACAAAGACTGTCTCTGCCTGGTCAGAAACTCTGATAGGACCACAGCTGTTCCTTTTAGTGCAGTTTTTTTGGCCCATACTGCATTTCTTAATTGATAATCAGAGAATCTTACAAGTACTAGACGAGGCCGGTCAGTCCTGCTGCCAATCCTGTGGCACACTAAGATTGAGCTGCATGTCACGGCTTGCAGAGACATGTTTTGCTGGTACACAGAAACAATTACCTCGGAGATGTTTTCATTCTCAGCCTCCGCAACTCCACCAAACAGCAAGTATTTTCTGCGGTGCCGCATCTCAATGGAGTCGACAGAGTTGCTAATGGCTTCAATTTGCTGTCGGAGCAGCAGCATCATAGCATTTACATGCACCTTAAAGCTTGCAACCTCCTTACTTAAGCTACTGATTGTGGTGTGTGCGACTGGTGAAGGTGCAGCCGCCTTCAGTGCAGCATCCAACTCCTCAAATTTCTTTGAAAATGAAGTCTCCAGCGACTTCTGTGTCTCAAAAATCGCCTCCAATGATGTCATATTGTGACTTTTATGTGAAAAGTTAGCTGGGATGATAGTGAAGTTGGGGTCCAAAGGTCAACCGGCAGGTGTGAATTATTAATTAATTACTTATATGTACATAGGATCCAGTACACTACAAGGTATGTAGTAATAACTATAAAAAGCACTGTTTTTGTGTAGAAATAAATAACTATTACTTTGATTATAATAAATTAATTAATTAAAGTTCTCAAGCGACATGTATTGACTTTTCACACCTACCCACCAAAAAAGTACCCACCAAATTTAGTCGGTGGTGTACAATTATTTATACGGAAAATGATGATGATGGAATTTCCATTTGTAGAGGTAATCCTTTAGGCTCTAACATTAATTTAAGAAGGGGAGCCAATCAAATTTCTGATGCAAATTTTTGACGAAGTGGGGGGTGCCCCCCATAATTAATTAAAAATAAAATAGAGCTATATAGTCAAGTTTGATATAATTTTCGTGTAAAGCAAGGATGCCGAATTCATTTTTGGTATTTTCTTTATACCTTTCCATATAAGAATACTAAGAAAACATAAAAAATATGAAATCAATGTTTGATATTTTTTTAATAAATGCCTATATTTTTTTTATTTATGGTCGTAACATGAAAAATATATTTTCATGATAAAGCCGAGTTAATCCCCTTTATAAAAAGTATATAAATCCTATATTGGTTATAATATCTTTAACGGAAAAAATAATATTAATAGGCCTGTTATCAACCACAATATAATTATGTAGGAAAAACGATGTGATTTGAGCTCTAATGCTTGCCTAATTATATATTTCACAACTAAATGGACGTCAACCATTTTAAACGCTATTTTTTTACCTTGCCTTAGTATGCTTGTTATAATCCGTAAGTGAAATAAAGAGATCGTTTAGAAGATACCGGAACCGGTTACCAATAAAGGGGTATTAGATCGAGTGAGTATTTGGTAGGGTTGTTTTTAAAAACTATCAATTTAGTAAGCACATCATTGCGTTACCCAAAGGTAAGCGCTTGTCGGGTACGGATTGGAGGAGTAGAGCAGAAGATCGAGCACAGTGGCGTGCCATGGGAGAGGCCTATGTCCAGCAGTAGACTGATACTGGCTGCTACTGCTGCTGCTAATAATGATAATGTAGCGCTTACCGAAATGATAATCCAAAATGACGTTTACCTATTAAGCTAATTTCATCTCTATTGCTAAGACATTAGACAGGGACATAACATTGAATATAGGGTAACCATTGTTTATTGTTTATTTAAGTTTACACAGCATTACAGTCTTATCACTAATACACTGCGAAACTACATAAATATCTACTATTAGTTAATCAAAATTATCATACTAACACACTTGACTGCCTATTATCCATCAGCTCGCAAAATCTCACAACACTCCACACATTCGCCCATCGCCACGCCACCAGGTCACACTCTGGTGCTGATACCAGGAGCGCATTCAGTAGATCCAGGGTACGAAGTATCGGAGAGTTCCTATGTGCAACCGAACGTGCCATTGGCACTGCCAACAGGGGGTGCACACGCGGCCTGAGGGTAATATTTTTGTTAATATCAGGCACAAAAAGTCTTACAAAACTCCCTACCAGTTCAAGACAATCAGAGTCCCCTCGAGGAACCCGACACGCAAAAATTAGTAGGCTCAAGCTGCGCCTCACTTCTAAGGAATTGAATCCCAGGGTTCCTAAAATAAATTTAGTTGGATACAGGAACGGATAGTATTCGTACATCTTTTTATAATACATTCTTAAGAACGCCTTTAAGACTTTTTCCAACAGTAGGATATAAGTTGACTCGTAAGGGTTCCAGACTAACGCTGATGCCTCCAGCTTGCCATATAATTTTGTAACCAAATAATAGGGTTACCCTATCGAAAAGAGTTATCAAATAGAGGAGTTCTCCGGTCCCTGTTATCTAGTGACGTTTTCAAGTGAAAGGAACAGCATTGGGGATTATCAATAAGGGCCCGTTAATTTTTTAAGAGAGAAAACTTAAGTGGTAGGTATACATGTTCAACTGAGGACAGTCTGTTGGCGAATAGTGCGCTCTAAAATAAAAATAACAATTTTGTGTTATACCTACTTAGACATTACACAAACTTATTTGAAAATTTGTTAATTTATTATAACTAATAATCACATAACTAAATGCAAGTGTGCATATCTACATATCTCACATCTCCATAATTTTGTGGTTGAAATTTTACCCTCATCAGATATCTGGTGCACACCTTAAGTTCTGATGACAATTACATTTGAATAGATTCAGTATCATTGTAAGTCCAAGATGGCTGCCGTTACAGAATGCCGCGTATTACATATTTCTTAACAACCCCCTCAATCAAGTATAAAATGAAAGGGATTTACTAGTAGAACACAGTGCATTGCGGATCATAAAGTAAGCGGAGTTTAGACAGTTTTAGTTTACATAACAACTTGAAAAGAAAATAAGTATTGTTTAGGTAAATTCAAAAGCTTTTATTGAAAATAAACAATGCTATAGATAATGTACAAAAACCTATAAAAATAATTCGGTAGGTACTTGGTACCAGTCATCACACCACTCTTCTCATCAATGTAGCTAGAGCATTGAAAAGACAAAAAACTAAAATCGTGGAGCGCTTGAATATTTTATCAACGGACAACGCCTAATATCATTATATTATATACTAGCTTTTGCCCGCGGCTTCGCTCGCGTTAAATTCGGGGTAACACGGTTGCCCTTTGCCCCCCGTAATGCTCCATACAAACTTCCACCCCCAATTTTAGGGAAGTGGGGGGGTTAGAAAGAGACAAAAAGTAGCCTATGTCACTCTCCATCCCTTCAACTATCTCCACTTAAAAAATCACGTCAATTCGTCGCCCCGTTTTGCCGTGAAAGACGGACAAACAAACAAACAAACAAACAAACACACACACTGTCCCATTTATAATATTAGTATGGATGAACTTCGCACCTATTTAATAAAATCTTACAAGAAAAAAAAGTACCAACTAAATGGACCGAATCGAACATAATACTTCTACACAAAAAAGGCAGTCACGCAGATATAGCTAACTATCGCCCAATCAGCCTGCTACCAAGCATATACAAACTTTTCGCTATGTGCTTAGAGGAACGAATAAGCCACAACATAGAGCAAAATCAACCAGTAGAGCAAGCGGGGTTCCGTAAAAGTTTTAGTACTTTGGACCATATCCACACAGTTGACCAAGTTATTGAAAAATATACGGAATTCAAACGACCGTTATACCTGGCGTTCATAGACTACGCAAAAGCGTTCGACTCTATATCACATTACGGCATTTGGAACGCACTAAGAGCTCAAAACGTACATGAGACGTACATACAAATATTAAAAGATATTTACAGTAAAAGTACAAGCAAAATCAAACTGGATCGAACTGGTGAGCCCATAGACATAAAGCGTGGTGTAAAACAGGGCGACCCATTGTCGCCAAAACTATTTATTGCAGTTCTGCAAAATATTATGAAGGACCTAGAGTGGACCCACAAAGGCTTATTAATAAAAGGAAAATATTTAAGCAACTTACGGTTCGCAGACGACATCGTGATTTTCGCGGAAACGGCACGCGATTTAGAGACAATGATAAATGACTTAAACCACGTCAGCAAAAACATAGGCTTAAAGTTAAACATACAAAAAACTAAGATTATAACAAACTCTATTTGTAGAGAAATAAAAGTGAACTCGAGAGCCTTAGAATATGTTCAAGAGTATGTCTACTTGGGCAAATTAATTTCTTTTAACAAAAATAGGAAAACCGAAGAAATTTCGAGAAGAATTGCCATTACATGGAACAAATTTTGGAAATATAAAGAAATTTTAAAATCAAACATGTCCATGAAGCTAAAGAAAAAAGTTCTCGACACCTGCCTTTTGCCTAGTCTGACTTATGCATGCCAGTCGTGGATATTCAACAACGACGCGAGAAATAAAATACAACGCTGTCAACGTGCCATGGAACGAAGTGTTTTAAACTTTAAGCTTATTTACAAAAAAAGGAATACAGACATAAGGAAGAAAACTGGAATAATAGACGCCCTAACTTTCGCACAAAAATTAAAATGGAAGTGGTGCGGCCATACAGCGCGAATGCACAAAGAGAGGTGGGCAAAAATAATTACTCTATGGCGCGGTCCTTCGGGAAAAAGAAAAAGAGGAAAGCCCAAGGAAAGATGGCTCGATGAAATCGTGTCCACAGCTGGCAAAGACTGGTTACAGAAAGCTCAAGACAGGAAATACTGGCAAAAACTGGAGTAGGCCTTCACCCGACGAGGGGTCCCTGCGATCTTAATAACATAAATTTTATTATTATTACTATTTTATTACCTTACTGTACCGCAGAGAACTAATAAAGGCTTTTTATTTTTTATTTATTTTATGGATGAACTTAGGTTAGGTACGCTAAGCTAGTGGTGTGATGAGGTACTTACCTAGGACCTATAGATTATTTTAGCCTTGAGTACATTACCCGCATCATTAGTTTCAATTAAACCGTTTAATATACGACGTATAACATACTAATTTAACTACTATTAGAAACGGGGTGTTTACCTAACTCAAATATACATGGTATACCATAAATACCATACCAATAATAATATTTTAATAGTATCTAGTCAAACAGAAAATAATTATTTTACTTATTTTATTTATGGCCTGGATACGAGACTTTCAAGCCAAATCTAAACTCTGCACTATAATGTGTTACAAATATAACAATTATTTGCCCCACTTCCCACAAAAGTAGGAACATTCATATTTTTTTTTTTTAAAAGAAGTTACCACAAAACTTTCAATGAAGGAATTATTCTTCATAAAATTCTCTACAATTCTTGCCTTTGAAGTATGTTGCTAAGACTTATTGTTTTCTATCTATGTGTTGCGAAAATTTTAACCCCCCCTTTTTACCCCCACCGCACCATAAATTTAGGTGGCTCTGCTTCCTAAAATGGCCTATGGGTCTTAAAGTCTCACTATGCAAAAGGAGATCCCATCATCACTAAAATCCGTATAATGCCCTTTGTTGTCGTGTGCACCACCGACTAATTGGAGTTGTAATGAAATTGGATCGTGTCTTAACGTGTTTTAAAGTTAGAATTCGGCCCCTAGGGACCTAAAACCATTCTCATGAAATATGTAACATAGTCCATACTTAACAAGATTGTTTTACGTAACCTGAATCGCATTAATTAGGCAAAAAGGGACGAAAGATATTCACCACAGGCTTAATTAACCTTAGCCTTATTTTAATTAAAATGAAACTCTAAACTGAACTGAATGAGTTTAGAGTTGAACTTTTTACCTAAGGAACTTTGACATGATTGATCTTAATTTTAAGAACCCCGTCATCATCATCCTTCTAGTATTTATTCTGGATTTTTTCCTCATAGAAGGAGAGCTAGCCCGTCATGACACAATAATGAGAGCGACGAAACCCCTCTCGTTAGTTTGCTATACTATGCTTATTTCTAGATCCGGACATCTGGCAGCTGTAAAGTGGTGGAGGGCAAAAATGCAAATAACTTTAAGAATACAAATCAAAGAGTTCTGGTTTTGATGCAGTATTATGAAAAATTATATAAATAATTAGATTATATCATTGCAAAACTTTCTGATGGGGGAAAGTAGTCCAAAACGACTACGTATAATGAAGTTCATAGTTTGTCGCCTTCTGTTTCTGTTTCCGAAATAATACGCAATGTTTTTTGTTCTAATTTTAAAATAAGACAACTTCGGCAGTTTTTACTTATTTCGGTAATACTTTTTTCTAACTGAAAAAATTTGCTAGCCCGTCACTCCACTTCCACCCATTTAAAGCTGCCAGATGCCCGGATCTAGCAATAAGGATAGTATTGCAATCTTACTAGATGGAGTTTGTTGCTCTCATTATTGTCATATCTGACGTGGCCAGCTCTTAGTCTATCAGCTCAATTTGAACCTAGTTAATACTCGGCAACCGAATGGTATAAATTATCTCACTAGTTTTTACCAATGCGACTGCCATCTGATCTTTTAACCCAAAGTAACCCAACTAGTCCGTATTGGAACCAGCTTCCTCACGGGGTGTTCCTTCACCGAAAAGCTGCTGGCCATTATCAAATACTTAAATTCCCAAAAACCTAAAGTTATTGTAAAAAAAAACTCTTTATTGTACAAAAACCAGTCAAAAACAATACAATAATAGGAAAATGTAAGTACAAAGGCGAACTTATCCCTTTAAGGTATCTCTTCCAGTTAACCTTTGAGAAGAAGTGAAAAGAGGTAGACAAATGCGGCAACATGTACAACAAGGTACGAGAAAGGTAGATACTATAGATACATAATATACAAAATTTATAGGAAAAGTACCAGTTAGTTATTGTGGTCCAGTTAGAATTTTATAGAGAGTTTAGTTCTTTTTAGTGAGTGAAGCCTTGTTTAGTGAATTTCTGAACGTCCGCAGCGATTAATCTACATTTCTAAACAAAGGCTCTTAAATCATTGGACCAACGATATCTGCATACAACTCGATGCTTAGCCATTTCATAGGAGTTCCACATAAATCTGCAGCAGATTGCAGATATCATCATCATCTAGTTGTCCCGGCTTACTGCTACGGTACAATGGATCCCGGTGTTCGCTTGGCGTAAGGCAGCAAGCATTAAGTAATCGATTTTACGAAAGTATATGCCATCAGACCTTTTGAGGGAAATCTAGGACTTGTTGGGATTAGGGAAGGTATGCGAAAATATCCATAGAATTTTATTTTCGCATGCAAAAGCAGAAAACGTTTTCTGTTACTTCCACTTACTGCATAACAGTGGCTGAGCGTTCATAGAACTCGATTCCCGCCGGCTTACCTAATTTTCAGCCAGTACATGTACTTTTACTTTTATCTTTTCAAGAGAAATTTTTGTCCGTCCGAAATCCGTGAGAAATCGAGGTTACTCCTCAAATATTAAAGGCATACCTACATACAGTAATTTTGGTGTTTTTATCAACAAATCAAGCATTTAAATTTAAAAAAGTGACATTTGATGAAGTTGAACTGCTTCAACGACGCAAAGTTCACGTTTGGTGATTTGTCCTCATCGCTGTATATGTTAAGCAAGCATTTACTTTCATTCCATTGTATGGAATCTAAGAGTGTACCATCTACAATAATCTTTCACCGGCCTCCGCCATTGAAGTCGGTTTTTTTTCTTAAAAAGTATTCAGATAAAAAAACTACAGTTCTGTTAAAAGCATTTTTGGCAAACACTTCAAGACCATTCCTTTGACCGTAAGTAGTTTCATTTCGTGTTATTAGTAACTCTTCAGTTATGACAGACGATATGATTCTAAAGCTCTTCGTACCTTTGCTAATACTTCTTTAATACAAAATATTATAAAAAAAAGTGCGCAACGAAAGATTTCCTAATCGATTTATCAATTAAACGAAGCTTAATATGATTATGGGCGAAGTTTTTTGCTTCGCCCATTAGCGCGGGCAGCGGTAATTTAATGGCATTCCTTTTTTAATATCTAGAAAGTCTCTCTGCTAGTCTGCTGGAAATTTAAAAAATACCTTGTTATAATAAGTCGATGTGTAATTTTACTTTTTAAGTGACAAAGTTTTAAGTGCGAAAGTTCCTTTCATGATGACTAGAGATCGGAAAGATGGGCGTATTGGGCGTCATTATAAATACATTGGGAAATTCTATAACTTATGTCAATACAATATCGCCAATCCATCTGATCTCTGGCGATGGCATAAATAGTAACTCCTACATAAAATTCTAAAATTTGCTAAAGCTGCTGCATCGTGACTGGGTAGGTAGACATGTCAACAGACTCAAAGGAGTTGCAGATAGTATGTCCGATAAGCAAAGGGAATATTATTTTGCTCTTGACATTTGAGTCTGTCTATCCAAGCAGTTTAGTTTCTGTCTTCTTCCTTTTTACAGTCTCACTCTCTACAATTCTGAGTCAATTTCACCATCTAAATTATGCCAATCTAATGGAACTTGTCACAACGCTACCTAAAACCAGCCATTATCCAAGCTATCACGATAATTAAATCAACGATTCATAGCCGATACTTCTGCTTCATGAAAAATGCAACGCCAATTTGTGATAGCCTCGCCGCGGACGGTTTTAGACTTTTTAAATCCATATCGATATAATGCTTAGTCAATTTATTGTTATTGGAAGTGCTTAGGGAGAAAAATCGGTAGTAGAATTCTGGACTAGAGTTGTTCAGCTTGGAAAACTTTATATTTATGGAAATTGTAGGAAACTTTTAAGACAGTATATTTCGCATGCAAAATGGTGCATGTTTGCAGTGGGTGGACCTTCACTGGCCAATAACGCCATTTTTTTAAATCTCACTTTGTATTTGGCCTAAACATGTAATATTGATGCATGTGAGATGTGAATTGTTAGCCTTTTGTCCATGGAACTACAGTAAGGCCGTCCGGTCGCTTGTGAATAGCATGAATTGCCTTGTTAATATGAATTAATTTGATGTCAAAGTCGCAAATAAATAGTACGTTACTTACTACGTACAATAGGTTCACGGTAATAATACCCCTGTACCTATAGGGGTAATTAAACAAATCAACCTAGTCCCACTGTAAGCTCCAAGGCTTGTGTTGTAGGTACTAGGTGTCTATGTGTGTAATATAAAAGATAAATACTGAAATATATCCAAAATATCCATAACTCACGAACAAATATCCGCGATAAACATACAAACAAAAGCCCTGACCAGGATTCGAACCCGGGACTTCCTGCCTCAAAGGCAGGGTCACTACCAATTGGACTAGGAGGCCGGCCGTTATTCCAAACATGTGTAGTAGGTAGTGCTTATCTCTCTCGCATCATATCTATATACTTTGGTCTGGATCTATAACTAACGGGCCCGTTACGGTAAGGATATTCGAACGAGTGGAGCGTAAACCAAGTGAAGTTCTTACAGACAACTTTTGCTACCTAGACGTCTGTGCATTTCGATGGCTTTTTGATTTTGAATAGTTGTTCCACGATAACTTTAGTATATTTTATCTGATCTTTATGAAATTTTGTAAGATTGAAGCAGGGATAAGTAGAATCTGAGCACGGAAAAATCATCGTAAAGGTCTTGTTATATTGGTCAACTCGTTTGCAAGTAAATCGCGAGTTCTCAGTTCGAGGCGGACTACTAGTTTATAAAGTTTGAATACCGCCAAAGCTCGGTATGCGACTCGACTAATAATCTTGGACCCTTGTCAGTTCTATTGCGGTAACACGAATACACGTTATTACACTACTTACGCAAGCACGTAACCAACTAATTAGGTAACGCGGACGACCTTTATTGCGTGAAAGATAAAGTCTACATCTGTGTGAATACTACTTAATTAATTTAAGGGAGTTAGAAGAAAGACCACACTATCCAATTTCCTAATGAAGCGAGTTGATTTAACTTTTGTGCGTTTACTTCAAAATAGGTGTGAGTGGAATAATGCCAGACTTTGATAAAATGTAAGTCAGTTAATTAGGTATATAGTACAATTTCCATAGACGATGAACCATTTTCATTGTTCTAGTATAAATAATCAACGGCTTCATTAGTTAATTTAAAATAAATAGCTACATACTACTTAGTGTGATTCTTACACTAAGTTGAAAGTACTTGTAACGTATTTAACGTTGGTATAATAAAATTACGCTGCTTTTCAATATCCACAAAGAAATCCTGCAATAAATACAGTCGTAACACGAGTACATTGGTAAGATAAAGCATAGTTTCCGTAAGATAAGTTAATGCATAATAAACTTTTTTTTTTTTTTTTTTTATACCACGACGGTGGCAAACAAGCATACGGCCCGCCTGATGGTAAGCAGCTATCGTAACCTATGGACGCCTGTAACTCCAAAGGAGTCACATGCGCGTTGCCGACCCTTTACAAAAAGGAGGATTCACTGTGTTGACAACTAAAGGAACAAGAAGGTCTCTCATCGTCAACACACTGGGTCCTCTTTGAGCTCTTTGGCAACCTTACTCACCAGCAGGAACACAACACTATGAGTAGGGTCTAGTGCTATTTGGCTGTGGTTTTCTGTAAGGTGGAGGTACTTCCCCAGTCGGGCTCTGCTCCAGATTTGAGCGATGACATTCGCTGAACGTGCCCTACCACACTTAGCGAGATCCCATTCGCAGTACCCATACCTCTCTTTTTGAAAACTTCAAAAATCTTAGCTTTACGAGTATACACCGTGGGCCCTTATAACTAGAAAGATTTTAACAGTATTCCTGATCATATTTAGATACTAAAATGTCCTTTAAACTTTTCTGGAATACGCCTTGTTTCAGAGTTAATACCAATAAAAAAAATACACTTTTTATTATAACTCAGCACAAAACGCCTTTCTGATGGCGTTGTTGCCACCTTTGGGAATAGTTTACACTTGCTTATTGACAGATTTCAAAGTAATAAGGAAAACTTTGCTGAAACAAATTTTTTCCAAAAAAGTAGGCCAATTTGGTTTAGGCGATAATTTTATTAATACCATTTACTTTTTTTTCATGTGCAATAAACATTAAAAAAATAGAAAGAAAGAAAAATCTTTTGGCGAAATTGACCTAAAGTCACATGATATTTTTTCCTTCTTTTGGGCTAAGATATTCGTGGTTAAGATCTGTCGGGTTATTCGAGCCGACGGTGTATACGTATTCAATTGAGAAAATAAAATTTAAGCGTCCCAGAGCACGTCCAATATTTGCATAAGTGGCAATGTATTTCACAGACGAGAGGTCAGGTATTTATAGCAGAATTTAATGGTGAGGTTAAAAGAAATCCGTAGAAAATATTATCCTTAGTTTAACACCATCACCAAACGGCCACATACTTATACACTCAGGGTTAAATATAAAATAAACCTTCATGCATTCGAAGAAGGTTTATAACGCTATACAAAGTAGTAGCGGCGAACGGGTAGAAACCCTCAGCGTCAGTCATTAACACTTCATCGCTCAGTGCATAATGCATCGAACTCATGAAAAATGCATACTTTCATACATTCGAGCGAGTGCCTATGAAATTGCTTTGTTCATCATTTGTTTGATAAAGTTCAAACTATACAAATTCGAGTTTGTTGTGAAAATGTTGTTGCAATTTTTGAAACTGAACTGTTTATTTTCATACTTTAACTTTATCCATCTGTTACCAAATTGCACATAGGAGTTGAAATGAAATAAAAAATGAAATGAAAAATATTTATTTGGTGCCAAGAGAAGTTCGCGAACATGAAATATACAAAAACGTAGAAGTTTACACCAAAATTGTTGCCACTCAGCATGAGTCATGGCAGGGTAGCCACAAGCCACAACGCTGATTTTCAGGGCAACCAGAACTTAAAAACTATACTTAACCTAACTAGTGATAACAATATTTCCAGTTGACATTCATGTCACTACTGGTAACCCCACTTGACTACGGTTTTGAAATTTTAAGTAAAAAACATGCCATTTAAAATATAACGTTGAAGCCCCTTATCCGTATTAGTTTAACTTGAGATTCCAAAATGGGGTTCTAAACCGTTTAATAAATATACTCGATAATAAATATGTAATAAATAATAATTTGTCACTTTGTATAGAATTTTCCTTACAAAATGACTCATTGCAATCAACCTTGAGTGTCATTTGGTCACGGCACATATAGGAACGTGCAGGTTTCTAATAAATAATTATTAAGTTAACTATAATATATATCGCCAGAATAATTTTAATGTTCTAAGTAACGTTCTTTTCAGCCCATATAATCCGCCTCATAATTCCTTAAGCCCAGACTTTTTAAGTTACGATCAAAGTCCAACTATACGCTGATTTAATTTGGTCCGTTGAAACCAAAACTTCATTACTCCACCACAACTTAATCCGAAAGGGTACAAATAACCCAGGTCGGCAACTACATAAGAACGCGCTTAAGCGTGTCGGTCCCTTAGGAACTACATTATGGATGGCGAAGGACCGTCCTATACAATTATCTAATTACATTAGATAGCCTGAGAGCGAGACTGTTTTACTGTTAGGAAAAAGAACATCAATAAGAAAGGTTTGTTAAAGTTATTCTAGATGGCGCTCTTTTAACAGAAACATTCAACGATATGGTATTTTTTCATGTATTTGATTCGACGATACCGTAAATACTATAAAAGTTTGCAGGTTCTTCACTAGTCACGCGACGAATTTCGGAGATCCTAGGTCTTCATCTTTAATCACTAAGTGTTTGTATGATATACTCATAAATCTTTATTAAGCGTGGCATATAAATAGTAAGTATATTGTTGGTTCCTGTTAAAGTATGTTTAAAAATAAACGTTCTTTAAAAGACACATAAACATAAGTTCCGTTATAAAAGAAATTGGTTTTTATTGGGTCAGGAGAATATTGGGAATTCTGGATATTCCGATGTCGAGCCAAGTAATGAACGCCAAACTATTTATGTCCGGAAAACTTGTCCAGTGGGAAGACTACACTGGTATAGCAACACTGGCCGGGAATAAACGTCAAAATGACCTAGCGTATTTAATTAGTGAAAATAAATGTTTTGATTTATAACAAGTTACTGTGTAAAATGACAAGATCTCAATGAAATTAAAGTGTAACAGTGTTATCTCTAGCGTTAGTTTACTTTAAGGAGCAAATTATTATGACAAAAATTTTTAAGTCAACTGTCAAAGGCTTAACGTTCAAGATTTAAAATTACACCGAATTTACATGGAAATTGCCTATATTTCATCGAAGACTTTTACAGGGGAGTATTGCTTTTCACATTTATATGCCTTACTTTTAGTCTGATTGTCCAAAATAACTTAATATTTTCAATATTCAGTACTTAACCTATGGGCAAGTTAGTTCTTGTTAAAAACAGTGGTTCATCTTACTAAACTAGCCAAAGTGAATGCTAATCAACTCAGAAATAGCACAGATGTATTCAATGACCATTATAATAAGTTGACATTCAAATTATAAAGTTTTTTTTTGTGTAAATTCCTACTATAAAGCTTAATTTAAATACTAGAAAATTTCTTGATTTTAAACACTTTTTTCTGTTAGTACCAATGTGAATCATTATTGCTAGGCTCAGATTTCTTACATTGTCAATATGATTTCAGCACAACCCTCTAAAATGACTACTCGCAGGGATGTTTTGGTCGCTAAAGTCCAGCAACTACAAAGGGACCTTAAGACGGCGACTTAGCTAAATGACAGACTCCTACAAGAGCGGGAAGAAAGTGAACAGGAAATCGAGCGTGTTATCCGAGCAAACACTGTTCTCAAAACTCAGCTTGCCAACCAGGACATTGACTATGAAGATATCCAGGGTCAGCGGGATGAACTTCAAGCTACTGTAGACCGATTTGAACAATGCCAGGAAATACACGAACAGGCATTGCAACGCATCAAAGCAGCTGGGGGAGATTGACCTTAAAAAAAATTATACTTGCAAGTACTGCTCCGAGCACTCCGGGCCGCCAGACAACAATTTAAGTATTTTTGCTGAGCTAAATAGTTTTGAAGTAGATTTAGTAAATGACAGCATAGTGGACTCTCCTTTTATGGAAAATATAGATTTTTCAAGTTCTGTGTGCATAGGGAACAGTGATGGGAAAATTTTATTGAATGGAGGAAAAAAGATAAAAAAATATTTAAAATTAAATAGATTCATAAAAAAATCTAAACCTTTGCTGAAATGCCACAAATTCTTATTTAAATCATTAAATTCCAAATGTAGACATGCCTTGAGTGATGAACTCCTAAAGTGCCAATATCAATTAGACCAGACAGTAGAGGAGCTGAATCATCGCTCTGCTGAATTAAGCAAATTAGAGTCAAAGCTAAAAGCTCTTAATGATAAGCATGAATTATCTAGTAAAACGCTACAGGAATACAAAGCCTTTATGAATAATGTTCTAGCACCGGGCAGCGGCTACCCTCTGCGCTTGGACTCGCCACGGCCGCCGAGTCGCCTGGCTGCGCCGGGCTCGCCCGCGCCCGCGCCGCGCGCCACGCTGCTGGCGCGCGTCTCCGGCGCTACCACTCCGCGTCGCCAGCCCGAGCCTGACCTTAGCCTGGACGTCCGGGAGTCATCGCTGGCTCCTTCACAGTCGTGCCCTGGATTGGATGTCGCACTGGATTTATTCCTGCCGTGCCCAGTGGAACCAACTCCACCGTTATCGTGCCAGGGGCGAGGCGGGTCCACCGCCGCCATGCACTGTCGAGCTGGTTCCACAGCCGCTGTGCACTGTCGAGCCGGGCCCATCGCCGCCATGCACTGTCGAGCCGCGCCCATCGCCGTCGTGCCCAGTGGCACTGGATCTATCGCCGTCGCGCTCAGTCCAACACACTCCATCGCTATCGTGCCCTGTCGAGCTGGTTCCGCCGCCGCCGTGCCCGGTGGAGGCGCCACTCTCGCGCGCGCGCCCCGCCCCGTTGGTCCCCGCGCCCGCGCCCGCGCCTACGCCCGCACCCGCACTCGCGTCCGCACCCGCACCTGCGCCCACACCCGCATCCGCACCTGCGCCCGCGCCTGCGCCCGCACCCGCACCTGCGCCCGCGCCTGCGCCCGCACCCGCACCCGCACCTGCGCCCGCACCTGCGCCCGCGCCCGCGCCTGCGCCCGGCCGCACCGTCCTGTATACAGACGAGGTGGGCGCCGGGCTCGGCGCGCTGCTGGCGGAGCGCTTGTCGCGAGGCGTCCTTAACAACTGTCACCCGGGCGCCTCCTTCGATCGTCTGATCAAATGTATATTGGCCAGCGAGATTCTGTTAAAATAATTATCTGTGCCTTACCATACAGAATGTCGAGTCATATAAATAAGAGGGTATATTCTTACAACTCCGTATTTTATAATCTTTCTTTGTACAGTAGTACGATTTCATATTTTGATACAAATAAATTTATTGAGGATTTTATTATGCCCCGTGATAGGACTTACCTTCCGAGAAGATGTCTTATAGATTGTGCTAACCTGTTAGCATACAATATTGTAGACCCCGTCGTGACTAGCACGGCGGGTGATAGTTTTATTAAGACGAATCCCGATTCATACTGCAGGGGCTCAGTTTTAGAGAGGCAGCCGTCTGGTGATATCAATTTAAACTGACTGCTACGACAACGAGTGCACCAGCCGGCTCCGTTCCTAAACATATTTAACTGTGATGCTAGCATAAGTAGTAAAAGTGATGTATTGTATTTAGTTCACCAAAATATTCAAGGGTTTACCAGTAAACAACTGGAAATTGATTTGTTTGTACAACATTCGAACATTGATATACTCTGTATAACGGAGCACTGGCTTAAATGTCATGAATTTATGTTTAATTTCCACAATCATAGTGTAGTAAATAAGTAAATTTTTTAGCAGTTCTTCTCTAATATACCGGTAGAAACAACAAAGTCTCTTCATTCATCGCCTGACGTCGCTGAGGCAATACTGAAAACAAATATAGCAGAGTGTACATCTTTTAAATTTTCATATGTTACTCCGAACTTAGTTATTAAATAATTTAAATCCCTAAATTTAAAGAAAACTGAAGATCTTTGGGGCCTATCTGTTAAAGTTTTACATTCCATTGTTGAATCGATTGCACCACATTTAGCTGATATATTTAACAAATGTATTGATACAGGAATATTTCCAGACATAATGAAGCACAGCAAAGTAATCCCCTTGTTCAAATCAGGATCGAGAACAGAACCAAGCAATTTCAGACCAATTTCAATACTGCCGGCACTGAGCAAAGTTTTCGAGAAACTAATTCTAAATCAACTTGTGTCACATTTTAACCGAAACGAATTGTTCGCCAGAAATCAATTTGGTTTTACCAGAGGTCGGTCGACAACTGACGCAGGTGCTGTTCTTCTTAAGCACATCTTTGCCGCTTGGGAAAAAAAACAAGATGCTGGTGGAATATTCTGTGACCTATCGAAGGCATTTGATTGCGTTGATCACGAAAATCTAAAGAGAAAACTAAGCCATTACGGGATCAAAGATGGTGCCCTTAACCTCGTCTCATCATACCTATCGGATAGAATACAACGAGTGGTTATTAATGGAACTCAATCTTCTGGGTCCCCTGTGGCACTCGGAGTGCCTCAGGGCTCAATACTTCCCTTCCTGTTTTTGGTGTACATTAATAACCTTCCTAAAATTGTGCAAGATAAACATGATATAGTGTTATTTGCTGATGACACATCTCTGATATTTAAAGTGGACAGAAAAGAAAACAGCTTCGATAGTATTAACAGTGCACTCTCCACAGTAGTAAATTGGTTTACGGCTAATAACCTACTTTTGAACGCCAAGAAAACGAAGTGCATCAAATTTACACTTCCCAACTTCAAGCAGATTAACAGCAGCAAGATTATAATAAATGATGAAACAATGGAATTCGAAAATCAAACTGTTTCCTTAGGAGTCACTTTAGACTCGAAATTACAATGGCATCCACATATAGCCACCCTAGCTGGGAAACTTAGCTCTGCAGCCTATGCCGTGAGGCGAATCAGCCATCTAACAAACAGTGAAACTGCTAGGCTGGTATACTTCAGGTACTTTCACAGTGTTATGTCGTATGGAATTCTGTTGTGGGGTTGATATTGGGACCATATTTGTGCTACAAAAACGAGCTGTACGTGGCATTTATAAAATGCGCGGTCGAGCATCCGTAAGAGTAGTAGATAAAGATAAGATTGCTGAGCCTGGCCACCGCCTCGGTAAGGTTCGTACGTCTTTTGCTGGGAACTGTACACGTTTTTATAACAAAGTCCCCACTGATGTAGTGAATTTGCCACTAAATAAATTCAACTCTTATGTTAAGCGCTATTTGTTGAGGAGAGAGTACTATACTTTAAAGGAATTCATTGAGGATAACGATGCCTTTAAGCCTGTAGCTTGATATGGTTAGTACAATACAAATTGAGAAATTATTAAATAGGTACATATGAAGCAGCTTTACTCACCAGCATTACCTGTTTTTCGTTTTTATTTTTTTTTGTTTTTATTTAGTATTTGGACACTTAGAGACGTTATACATCTCTAAGTCTTGCATTCGCAAATATTTATATGTATAGATATATATTTAATGATCCTGACGCTTAGAGACATGTACATCTCTATGTCACTTTTATATTGTAATTTAGTTCGCGCATGTAAAATACGAGCACAGAATATTGTTTCTCACCAGACTAAACGTGGCTAGTTTTTATTAATTAATAAAGCCCGCCAGCTTGAACATGTCATGCTCGCTTAAAAGGCTCTGCTTATGGTGGCGTCGTTGATCGGGTCACCACTTCCCCGAAGAAAGGTTGAGGGAGGCGACGGCTGAAATATGCGTCATACTCGTGAACGGGTGCTGTTTGTGGAGACCGGTCTGTTTAGGCTAACTGGGGCCACACAATTACGTAACTTTTTATTAATCATATTTAATTTTAGTTAATTGGCTTTAGACACAACATTCGGTGCTTGATTATCCATATTTTTTTATTATATAGAATATATAGATCAAGACACTTGGAGACCTTATACATCTCTAAGGATAATTGGAAATAGTATGTTTATTGTATACTAGAATCACTTCCTTTTTTTTTATTTAAATTCAAAATTTGTTTCTAACTGTTGATGATGGATTATTATAATTTGGAAATTTATGTAGAAGACACAGTTCAGGTAAGAAAGTATATCAAACTTGTATGTAATTCATTTTCAAATAGTCAGATTTGGACTCATCTTTTTTCTTTGGTATTTTTCTTCCTATTGTTGGTTAATCTAACTTGGTTTGATATGTTTCCTTATAGAACAACGCACTTATATGTATTGTTTAGTTTTGATGTACTGTTGTTTTGAAAAAATAAGTCCCGCCGAGTTTCTTGCCGGACATAATTCTTCTCGGGTCAGAGGTGTAGGGTTAGAACCGGTGTAGTTTGATTTTTTTTTTCTCTCTTTTACTATGACGTGTAAAAGTGCCCTTGTGGCCTACTTACTGAATAAATGTTTGAGTTTGAGTTTAAGTTTGACTTGAACCACCTCGAATATTTCAATTTTTATTTCGCACCACCGTCGTCGTTGTCAGCTCGCGTCATCGGCGCCAGTGAAGCGCGGCTCAATCCATTGAAGGCCATTATAGAAAGGACTTAAAACTAATAAAAAGGTAAGTTTGGTGATTTAAAATGTGAAAAAAGTGACCCGGGGAACATTACATTAGTAACGAGAGACAAAAAAGTAACAAAAACTGTGTGTTAAGCTGTTCACGGTCTGTTAACTAATTGCTTGTTTTATTGTATGGTATACTCTTTTCTTGTTTACCTGTCCTAATTTTCTCACCCGATGGTCTCATCGGAAGATCATCGCTAGCAAACACTAGCACCATGATGAGATTTCGTTGCACTTTCACTTTTTTTTCTATTTTAGTCCAATGTATTATGTATGTATGTGTGTCTACGTATAAATTCTATTCTATAAAAAATACATCTAAATATTCGTAAAACATCTCCTTGCCATCTATTTCGCGTTACGCTCGGCTACACCGCATTTACCGTAACTACAACAATGCAGCGTTGAAATATGGCTGCCATATGACGTCACATGTCAGCCGAGCCAATCAATCTTACGCCACGTATTGGGTATGCGGTAAGACGTGGGTATTTAGGTCAAATCTGATAAGTAATTTGCTTAATAAATTTCTTACGAGTATAGTTATGATCTAGCAGATACAAAAAGTTCATTACACACAAAATAATTAGGTTTCAATAAATTATAAATGATGTTCAAAACAATATTAACCGTTCCCAACTTATTCATAAACATCACTTCAGGCCTCAATTACTTAATTTATATTTTGTCTTAGTCAGAGTCTAACTGATAATGTCTGGTCCCATCCGGAAGAAGGCATGGAACTTTGCATGCACGTAGCTTATAACAATAAGTGGAAACAGTTCGTCCGGTAGGTGTCCCCCCGCCTCCATACTTTTGTGTCCCAATTTGCAGTCTATCATATTTTTTATAAAAACGGTAAAAATTACTACATAACTGCCAATGAACAATGTATTTTAAATTTTCTACAATATCTGTCTTTAAAGTATGTTACTATCAATAATAGTTTTGAATTTATGTGTCGCGCAAATTAAGGCGAACAATGTTACACCGTATGGGGTACACCGTAACAAAATAGTATGGACGACTAGGAAAACATCAACCTAGCAAGAAAGGCATTCAATGTTAAAATATTGGCTATGGACATTAAGATTACTTCCAAAACAATTTTGGATTGCCCAGTGGCCGCGATTCGAAAAATAAACACACACACTGGACAGACACAGCTCCAAAACTCAACCCAACTCAACTCAACGCTATAACGACATTGACATTTGCTATTCGAACAAAGGAGATTGTCAATTCTGGGCCACCTGATATAAACCGTATACAGTTTGTACTGCAATGTAAAATAAATACTCAGTTTATTACTAAAGTAGATAAAATATTGCAAAAAAATTAAACGGGAATTAGAAATACTAAATAAATAAACATTACATTCATTTTCCGCGATTAAAATACAGCAAGACAAGTCGTTAACGTCTTTATGGCATTGATATAAAGTTTAACTTCACCCTAGCCTGAAACGGGATTGTTTTTTGATTTGACACTGTCAATGTCTACCGTTACATAATCTGCGTTTTGATACTGTTCGGTAAGTTAGAACATTGTAATATTTAAATAGTATCTAAGCCTACGAATACGGAAGTTTAAATTAGAAATAGACTGTATTAAAAGATTGAAAATGCGTATTTTTGCATTTTTGATCGGAGTTTGAATATTAAAAGTGGGTTTCATAATGGCATAATATCATGCTCCTTCGATAACGAAACGCATCTTTTTTTCAATTTTGCAATGTCAGATACTAGTGGTATCGGCACTCAACGGTGGTAAACCTTATTCCTTCGTAATAGGTGTTAGGAATGTTCAGTTAATAGTATCTGGTGAATCTCAAATTTAATATTTCTAGTTTAAGGTAGTTTTTTCTTAATAATTAAGATGTAGGTACTTGTGAAATGCTCCGAACCTATCCATATCTTCCTTCCTTTGCCAATGCGCACTATTTACGTATAGCCGTCTCGCTTACGGTTAACTATGAGCCGCCATATTTGATCGGCCAGTCCCTATATCGATGTCGTCTCAATCACATCGACTCGCACGAATAATCCTAAAAACCACAATTTTAAAAGTTTCATACAAAGGAAAAAGTGAACGCGCGCGCGTGTGATTAGCTTGTGAATGGACAGTCAAAACGACCGAAGAAGAAAGTGTTTTAGTTAAGCTGGCCAGCTTTCACGTGCTCCCAAGGACTTCAGGTGAGTGCGCTTGGCTTTAAAAACCCTCCTTCTTGACCATTTTGAGCTGACACAAGTGCATATACCCATACAGTCCATTACAGTCGTAAATCATTGTTTTTTAATCTCCTTGTGATGCCTTGAGGAGCCCTTTCGCACCTATATAATTTTTAAACCGCTTTTTTAATGATAATGGTTGAAGGCATTACCATTATTTTTGGTCACTTCTCCCGGATAGTGAGCTATTTGTCATAAATATTCCGCTAATTACATGGCCATTGTGCTAAGTAACTGAGATACTCTGTCGAATATCTTTTTTAATCTCCCGCATCGGCAGCTATTTCGGTTTATTTCCGCTACGCGTTGCTAAGTACGGTAGATCGTTGGTTATTTCCAAAATTATTTAATTTTTGTGACAAATTATTCATACACGTGTTTCCACTTTTCCTGTGTTGAAATATCATATTTGTTCGCCATATTGAAAATAGATAAAAATTATTTAAACGCGTTCGTGAACTTTCGGGTTCGTTCGGCTTACTTCGTTTTCATTTCGTTCGTGTCGCTCCTATACGATTGCGCAGCCGCGACAACATCGCTTAGTGTAAATATTTCGGGTAACAATATATTCCGAACGCATACCGCTTATTATTCGCAGCTGTGTTCGTTAGGTATTTTATAAAAAGGAACTCATTTATTTTACCGCTTATTTATATTTAATTTCCCGCTCATCATTTTATTTTTAACCGCATTTGCTAAACTAAATACTAAATTTACCTTTTCCTAGCACTACTTACAAGTTTGTTCACAAATTTAATTGACAATCTTACATATACCTACTTAATATGGTGAAATCAAAAGGCCGAAAAGGCAGCGAGGGTTTTATTAGCGAGAACTACGACACTAATAAAAGCCAGCTCGCTTTATACTCAGTTCGTCGCGATGTCATATACAAACGCGTCGAAAATATTTTGGAACTTGCTTATAAGGCGGAAACCGATCCAACTCAATATAGGGCATTTCATATGAGCACATTAAACTTAGATAAATTGCACGATGATTACCAAACTGTTTTAGAGTCATATAACGTTTTGCACTTACAAATGCACCCTGACTCTGAAGTCGATTACGAGTCATGGACGACCTTCGAGGAAATGTATTGTTACATTAAGCAAGTTTTAATTGATAACGAAGCCAAGGTTTCTCCGGAACCGGCATCTCCTTCTAAACCAAAATGCCGCCTGCCTAAACTAGAATTAGTTTCTTTTGACGGAGATGTCAAAAACTGGCCATTGTTTTACCAACAATTTAAAAGTATTATTCACGAAAACGCATCGCTAACTGATAGCGAAAAAGTGTACTATTTAGTTGGCAAATTAACTGGTAACGCCGCGAGTGTTTGCTCCGGCTTACCTACCACCGCTGAAAATTATTCCAATATTTGGAATGCATTAATACAAAAGTACGAAGATCCGCGTTCGTTAGCATCGGCTTATCTTAATCAGCTGCTTAGTTTTAAACAGTTAACCGCAACCAATGCCGCCGGCTTGGATTCATTCATAAATAAATTCAATTCGTCAGTCGAAGCTCTTAAGCAGTTGAATTTGGATGATTTGACGGATTTTATGTTCTTGCATTTAGCGCTGCAAAAGCTAGATGCCGACACAATTAAATTATTTGAAATTACCTACCGCAAAGAAAAAATCCCTACATATCAAAATTTAATTGAATTCGTCAAAGAACAAAACAAAGTGTTATCTCGCTCTCCGAATGCAACTACTAGCAAACCAGTTGATAGTGTTGTTAAATCGCGCGTTTCGCATCAGTCGCATTTTAAACCGAAAACATTCGTAAGCGCAGATGTGGCCAACGGCACAAGCGTCAGCGATAAATGCTCATTATGTAGTAGTAAACAACACGATCATTTATATTCTTGTCAATCTTTTATGAAAATGACGCCGCACGATAGGTTTAATTTCATTAAACTAAACTCTTATTGCAACAACTGCTTAAGTGTAAAACATAAAATGCTGAATTGTACTTCCAAACGCAATTGTTTGCATTGTTCTTTACGACACCATTCGTTACTGCATTTTAACGCGAAAGAGAAATCTCAATGCAATGTTAGCGCAGTAGTGTCCACGCCCGCTATTAATAATAATTCTCCCGCTGCAACAAATAATTTTGTTACTCCCGCACCCGCTACCGCTCATGGTTCGACCAGCGCCTGCCTCGACGCTCAGGCCGATAATCCCGCTCAAGCTAATATCGACTCTGCGACTACTGTAGTTACGGTCGAAAATAGCTTACCGCCTGTCTGCACTATTGCATGCACATGTGCAGATAGTGATAACTGCTATCACACAACCGCTTTACTCGCCACCGCTCAAATAAAGGTAATTGATTCCTTTAATAGAACTCATTATGTTCGCGCATTAATTGACCCTGGATCCATGTCGGACTATATAACTACGGCTTGCTGTAAGCGCCTTTCGCTTCCTATTAATAATCAATTGCGATTTACGGAAGTTTCGGGATTAGGCGAGTTGGTTCTTAAAATTAAAGGAAAGACCGCGCTCACTTTTGCATCTCGATTGGATGATGACTGCCAGTATTCGATCAAGCCGTTAGTTGTCGATCGCCTGACTCCGATGTTGCCTGACTCGCCTCTAAGTAAGGAGGTGATTGATTACGCCCGCCAATTTACGCTCGCTGATAATAACTTTTCAAAACCTGGACCTATAGAAGTACTCTTAGGTGTCAATATTTATTGTAAACTATTGTTATCGACAAAAATTGAGCACTCTGATCCTAATATTCCTACCGCTATAGAATCGACTTTAGGGTACCATAATGGGTGACGCGGCAATAAATAACGCGCCTACTGTAACCCGGCCGCTGTGTGCCTTTACTAGAGACCCGCTTCATAAGGCCGTTGATAACTTTTGGGCCGTAGAAGAAATACCCTCGCGTACGTTTTTGAGTCCAGAAGATAAAAAACCGGCCAAGTGCGAGTCCAACTCGCGCACCGAGGGTTCCGTAAACACCTATAACAAGCAAAAACCTCTACGCGTTTACGAGGAAAAAGGTGTAAGTAAAAAATTTAAAAAAATATTTTTTGTATGATTTTAGTATAAATGTCTACTTTTCGTAATTTTTCCTTTGTCTGTGCCATATGAAGTTTCTTCGTGCCAAGTTTCAAGTATCTGAGTTTACGGGAAGTACCCTTTAGGTTTTGAGTTTCTTGCGAGTACTCAGTTTCAAAATATGCGACTTAAATTGCTATTTCTTTTGATTGCGTTGACATAAAAGTTTGGTTTTGCTACATCTGAAAGGTCCTATAGCCGTGAGTATTTGACATGAATTTCAATTTAATACCTCCACGCGTTTACGAGGAAAAAAGTAGTAAGTATAATATTTAAAAAATTTTTTTTTGTATGATTTTAATCAAAATGTCTACTTTTGGTAATTTTTCCTTTGTCTGTGCTATATGAAGTTTCTTCGTGCCAAGTTTTAAGTTTCTGAGTTTACGGAAAGTACCCATTAGGTTTTGAGTTTCTTGCGAGTACTCAGTTTCAAAATATGCGACTTAAATTGCTATTTCTTTTGATTGCGTTGACATAAAAGTTTGGTTTTGCTACATCTGAAAGGTCCTATAGCCCTGAGTATTTGACATGAATTTCAATTTAATACCTCTACGCGTTTACGAGGAAAAAGGTAGTCAGTTTAAAAATGTTAAAAATATTTTTTTGTATGATTTTACTAAAAATGTCTGCTTTTTGTAATTTTTCCATTGTCTATGCTATATGACGTTGCTTCGTGCCAAATTTCAAGTTTCTGAGTTCACGGGAAGTACCCCGTAGGTTTTGCGAGTGCCGAAAAACTCTAAAATTTGCAGCATAAACGACTGTATCTTTTGATTGCGTTGGTTTTTAAGTTTGATTTTTTCACAGCTGCAAGGGACAATAGACTTGAGTATTTGATATAAATTTCAGCTTGATACCTCCACGCGTTCCTGAGAAAAATGGTCTTGACAGACAGACAGACAGACAGACAGACAGACAGACAGACAGACAGACAGACGGACAACAAAGTGATCCTATAAGGGTTCCGTTTTTTCCTTTCGAGGTACGGAACCCTAAAAAATGCGAAGATATCTACACGTCAACCACTGTTCGTAACGCTGACGGCAGCTATTGCGTGGATCTTCCGTTTAAAGACGATCCTAGTACTTTAGGCGATTCCTATAATACCGCAAAAAGGCGTTTTTTGCTTTTAGAAAATAAATTCGCTAAAAACCCCGCGCTTAAGTCTGGATACGACGAGGTCATTCGCGACTACCTTAACATAGGTATCCTTTCCCCCGCCTCACCTAATGAGTCTAATACTCCAGGATTTTTTTTACCGCAACACCCTGTAATCCGACAAGATAAAACTAGTAGCAAAATAAGACCGGTCCTGGATGGTAGTTCAAAAACGGATACCGGCCTATCTCTCAACGATATTTTATATTCAGGATGCAACCTACAGGCTAATATTTTTCACATTTTGCTAAATGTACGCGTTTATAAGATAGCGTTTTTTGCTGACGTTAAACAAATGTACTTATGCATTCATGTTAATCCTGCGCATCATAAATACCAACGTATTTTATACCGGTTTTCTGATACCGACCCGCTTGAAGTGTTAACGTTCACACGAGTAACGTTTGGCCTTCGCCCTTCAGCCTTTTTGGCAATTCGGACATTGCGCCAGCTAGCTGCCGACGAGAGGCACAGGTGGCCCAACCAAGGCGTCCGTGCTTGAAAGAGACGTGTATATGGATGACCTCGCTTCTTCTGCTTCCTCTCCCGGGGAAGCAGTCAAGACAGCAAATGAGTTAATCGCTCTCTTTAAAGCCGGTGGATTTGATTTACTCAAATGGTCGTCAAACTCGCTTGAATTGCTCGAGCACATTCCGGAGTCTCACCGTCAATCTGAGTCTATTTCCTTCGATGATGGAAGTATATTTAAGATTTTAGGCTTGAGATGGTTACCTGCACGAGATGACTTTGTTTTTGATATTTCAAGCCCGTCGTCCGTTTGCACGAAACGTGCTATTCTCTCCGCAACCGCGCGCCTGTACGAAGTCTTAGGACTCGTCGGCCCGGTCATTTTGTACGCAAAACTGATTATTAAGCAACTTTGGCTTCTTTCACTCGATTGGGATGAAGTACCTCCCTCTCATATTGTAAATCTGTGGCAACAATATTTAGCCGAGTTACCGCTAATATCTCACCTCAACTTTCCTCGACATTTAGGTATTGAGGAGGGATCTCAAGTTACGCTGGTCGGGTTCTCCGACGCCAGTGAAGCCGCTTACGGCTGCGTTATATATTCGCACGTTATGAATCGCAATGAGCCAGCAGTGGTGACATTGCTTTGCTCAAAGTCGAGAGTTTCTTCAGCTAGACCCAAAATTACTGTGGCTCGTTTGGAACTTTGCGGTATTTTGCTTCTTTCACGACTTCTTAAAGAAGTTCAAGAAACTATGTCAAAAAGGCATAAAATAAATGATATTTTTGCTTTCTCGGACTCAGAGGTCGCCTTATGTTGGTCGGTCGCTTCGCCACATAGGTTCGATACTTATGTTGCCAATCGCATTTCGCAAATTCAGGAAAATATTTCACCTGACAACTTATACCACGTTGCAGGTTTCCAGAACCCTAGTGACTGCGTGTCACGTGGTCTTACATCCTCGCAGCTTCTTCAGCACGAGCTCTGGTTTAAGGGACCAGCTTGGTTATCTCAACCAATAGAACACTGGCCTGTTCAAAAGTTTGTTCCCAATCGATCGCAGCTGCCGGAAGAAAAAACCGTGTCTCACGTGGCTACCACTGTCACTAGGATGGAGCACCCTTTAATGGCGCTCGCTCTCGCTGTTCCTCTTGGAACAAGCTTCTTCGCGCAACAGTTTATGTGCTTCGTTTTTTGAAGAAGCTTCCGCGAAATTACGTCATTACTGCTAATGACTTAGATACCGCTGAAATTGAAATTTTGCGAGTAGTACAGGATGCGTACTTCTTTGAGGATATCAAAGCCATTTCAAAAGGGCAAAAATGTTCCTTGAAATTACAGAAACTGTTTCCGTTCCTTTCTGACGGAATCTTACGCGTTGGAGGACGCCTATCGAACTCCTCGCTCGATTATTGTTCTAAGCATCCTATAATATTGCCTAAAAAATGTCATATCGTAGAACTTATAATTGACTCTTATCACCGCGAAAACTCTCACGCAGGGCCTCAATTATTACTTGGCATATTAAAAACTAAATTTTGGATTATTTCCGCGCGACACATTGTTCGGCAACGTACCCAAAAATGCAACCGCTGTTTTAGGGTTAACCCTAAACCTACCTTTCCTATTATGGCTGACTTGCCAAAATGCCGCTTAGAACAGTGTAAGGCTTTTATGCATACGGGCATAGATTTCGCAGGACCCTTGTATATCACTCCTTACAGGAGACGCGGCGTGCGCAGCGTAAAGGCCTACATATGCCTTTTTATTTGCCTAGTGACAAAAGCCGTTCACATTGAATTGGTTTCAAATTTAACTTCGGCTAGTTTTATAGACGCTTTCAAGCGCTTTATATCGCGACGTGGTCCTTGTACCTTTCTTTATTCAGATAACGGTACAAATTTCGTATCAGCTAAAGCTTATTTCAAGGAGCTTTATGATTTTTTATTATCGGACGATTATTATCAAAGCTTTAGTAATGAGTTCGCAAAGCATCGCATTACGTGGAAAATGAATCCTCCTACCGCTAGTCATTTCGGAGGTATATGGGAGGCTAACATAAAAAGCACTAAGTCTTTATTGTTTAGGGTAATAGGAAAGCAAGTCCTAACCTTTCAAGAGATGTCGACAGTCCTTATTCAACTTGAATCCGTTCTTAACAGTCGTCCTTTGTATGCTTTAAGCTCAGACCCGTCCGAACCGCTGGCCCTAACGCCTTCTCATTTTTTGACTACTTCCCCGTTGGAATTTTTACCCGCTGCCGACCTGTCTGATGAACGCACGAATTTACTGTCTCGATTTTCACTCATGGATTCTCTTGTGCAGTCGTATTGGAAGCGTTTCAGAACGGAATATTTGCACAATTTACAACAACGGGAAAAATGGAATACTCCGGCAAATCCGATCAAAGTTGGTACCGTGGTAATATTAATTGTAGATAACGCTCCGCCTTTACAATGGCCGTTAGGAATTATTACCAACGTTTTCCCTAATAGTCAAGACGGAGTAATTCGAGTGGCGGAAGTAAAAACAAAATCTGCTACGTATAGACGTCCTGTCATACGATTATACCCTTTACCGACTCAATAGGAGTCTTATCTTAGATTTAAGAATTAAGAATCTTAGATTTAGCTCGCATCTATTATAATATAATAAGTTCGCTAAGCTTATGTTAAGATTATCTTCACTTTGTTTACTCGCACAATTGCTGTGCATTATTTTTTTTATTCTTACTGGTTAAGGTGTTAGGTTAATTATTGCTAGATATTTTATTTTTAAAACTTTACAAGTAACTTTGCACAATGACCATAAACGCTGCTACCTTTATATTTTCTTTAATTTGAGTATCAGCTAATTAATTTCCTCTTTATTCTTTCGAAGGGTTCCTTCAAAGCCGGGGGGATGGTGAATCTCAAATTTAATATTTCTAGTTTAAGGTAGTTTTTTCTTAATAATTAAGATGTAGGTACTTGTGAAATGCTCCGAACCTATCCATATCTTCCTTCCTTTGCCAATGCGCACTATTTACGTATAGCCGTCTCGCTTACGGTTAACTATGAGCCGCCATATTTGATCGGCCAGTCCCTATATCGATGTCGTCTCAATCACATCGACTCGCACGAATAATCCTAAAAACCACAATTTTAAAAGTTTCATACAAAGGAAAAAGTGAACGCGCGCGCGTGTGATTAGCTTGTGAATGGACAGTCAAAACGACCGAAGAAGAAAGTGTTTTAGTTAAGTTGGCCAGCTTTCACGTGCTCCCAAGGACTTCAGGTGAGTGCGCTTGGCTTTAAAACCCTCCTTCTTGACCATTTTGAGCTGACACAAGTGCATATACCCATACAGTCCATTACAGTCGTAAACTATTGTTTTTTAATCTCCTTGTGATGCCTTGAGGAGCCCTTTCGCACCTATATAATTTTTAAACCGCTTTTTTAATGATAATGGTTGAAGGCATTACCAGTATCAACGATGGTTTGACAGCCGTCTTTGTTTACCGAAATACAGGAACTATAAATACGGTCAAAATATGACTTTTTATTATTTCATCATGATTCCCGTTTTGTTTTCAAGTCCGCTTTTGTACATAATCTTTAAAAAATCGGTACTTTTTTTACATTATTATATAAATCACTAGCCTTTTCCCGCGGCTTCGCCCGCGTACTATAAGTACTCAAAAAGAATACGATACCCATGTTGATTTTCAGACTTTGTGACCACATTTGCCCCTTTTAGGGGTTGAATTTTCAAAAAACCTGAAACACGTGTTTACTCATTTATCGTTAGGAATACTCCTGTGAAGTTTCGATTAAATACTCTAACAAATCTTGATTCGCCATACTAATTTTGGACCCTTATTTTACCCCCTTAGGGGGTGAATTTTGAAAAATGCTTTCTTAGTGCACCCCTAGACCTTATAAGGAACCTACATGCCAAATTTGGAATCGCTAGAACCAGCGGTTTGGGCTGTGCGTTGATATGTCAGTCAGTCAGTCAGTCAGTTTCTTCTTTTATATATAAAAATCATAGGCAAGCACGCTTTCAAATATTGTCCTTGTCAGATTCAAGTTTTAAATGCATGATTTTTCAGTTTTCCCATTTGATTTCGCAATATTTTTACCACCATCCTGATCTAGAAATTATGACGATTCTTTAAAGGTAAGAACCATTCCTAAACGGTCCTAAATAATCTGGGCCAGATCACCTAACAAAAATTGACGATCTCCTTTTCATTCAACATAGGTCTCACATTGTTCCGATGTTGGTCCAGTGGTATCAGTGTAGAAAGAAAGTTCCTTCCTTAAGAAACTATCAATTCCTTGTATACTTACAAGGAGTCGAATTCTTCCATTCTCTATAATTTCGAAAGGCATCCACCGTGACTGAAGTTTTATTGAACATGTTGAGTAACACGTTCAATAAACTGGAGATACTCGGCCGGCCATGTCTTTGACAACGCAAGTGGACTCCCAGACGGCTCTCCACTTCGCAAATATTCCATTCAGGGCTATTGGCTGTCGTACTGCATTCTATAGGTGTAAAGCAAATGTTTATTTGAAGTTTGCAAGTTGAAGTGCTGAGAATACATGTTTTGTTGATGTTGTCATATCTTGTAAGAGGTAAGTGTTTAGATAAATAATACATATTTGGAGATAACTTTGAAACAAAAATAAAATGTTTTATTACAAACGGGCATATTAGAAGAACGTATACTGATTTTTATTTGATTTTATTTTGATATTGATCAGTATTGAACCCGTCAGAAGTGCTGTTTGTCTTACACGAATTATATTTTTTTGTTATAAACTTCATTTCAAATACTGTATTAACTTAATACGGCTGTGCTCACTTGTTGAGATTAGTCACTAAGTACGCGCTACTTGTTTCGGAAAACTTAGGACTCCATCCTGCACAGGATTAAGGACGGAGACCTAATCTCTCCGAAACATGTAGCGTTTAGTTTTTACTACTACTACTACTTAATACGGCTGTGCTCACTTTTATTTAGTCACTACGTGCTACTTGTTTCGGAGAACTTAGGTCTCCATCCTCCACAGGATTAAGGATGGATACCTAATCTCTCCGAAACATGTAGCGTTTAAACTACTACTACTACTTGCTCACTTGTATTTAGTCACGACGCGCTACATGTTTCGGAGACCTTAGGTCTCCATTCTCTACAGGATTAAGGATGGAGACCTAAGCTCTCCGAAACATGTAGCGCGTAGTGACTCAATACAAGTGAGTACAACCGTACGCAGTTAATACAGTGTTAGTATATCTCACGGAAGTTTAAATTTAATAATTCATGTTAAATACGTACGTTGTAGAAAGAGAATATTTAACGTCAATTAGTTTACCCGTATGACACAGGGCCTGTTTCACAATGTCCAAGTATAGTATTGGATAGCTAATTACCAAATAAATTAACTGCCAGATAAAACTACCTACAAAACTTATCTACTAATTAAGCTTATTTGAATATTGTGAAACGCCAACGATGACTTTATTCATCAGATAAGTGGCAAGTAGTTTATTCGGGACTTCACTTGGACATTGTGAAACAGGCACAAGCCAGATTACAATATTAGCCTATTACAATCTGAGTACTCTCATATAAGAAATCAAATGCCTACAATTTTTTTGTTTCAATCACATCAAAATGATTTTAACAAAAAAAACAAAAAACCAACAATTGTTTCAGTTAGTTACAGTCCAAAATTCATGCATTTTAATAAAAACCACATGTAAAAACTTAAATGTATCCATTCAACTGGTGACAGAGTTGATTTCATTGAAACAGGAAAACGAAAAAGTAAATAAATACCTTTTTCATCACACGAAGCTTGATACAATGATAAAGGTGTTTGTCCAAAAGAGGTTCATGGCGATGAAAAAGGTAACTATTTCAAGTGGGAGCAAACACAAAGAGGACACTCGTTGGAGATTGGATTCGATTCTGTTACAGTTTACCGGTTTCGGTGAGTTTGGTTGTGTTACATGCTATTGGGTAGAATTAGGGGAACATTTTATGTATTACTTAAGCGACTCGGTAATCGGTAGTGAACTGGTGTCGGATTCTAATTTTAAAATACATTAACAATACAATAACAACACAACCTATCTCAAACATAACTCCAACACACAACAAATAATCAACCAATAGTAAAGTTGTATTGGAGTTGCGTTGGAATATTTCTCAAGCAGATTCTGATATTTCTGATTCAGATGTTTATGCCGATGTTTATGCCGTAGCTGTATTGCGTTGTTAATGCCTTGGAGTTGTATTGAAGTTGGATCGTGTTTATACGTGTTTCAAAGTTAGAATACGGCCCCCTGTTCACCGGATTTAAAAAAGCCATAAGAACCGAGTACAAATCCCGGTAAAATCATTTATTTTTGTGTAAATTATTTAAGTTTTTGTTGTTTATGCTTAGCCGTATGAATAATATTCGGCTTCTGACTAAACCCATCTTCGTACTTGCAATATTTGTGTAGATAATATAATGTATGCAGTTGTACATAAATAGGCCTTAAAACACTCGTGTGATCCTATAAACCCCACTCGGGTTTTAAGGCCTCTCATTATGTATCAGTTGCATAAACTACTATATTGTCACAATAGAGTGTTCACTGCAATTATCTTATTATTTTTATGATATTTTCTAAGTATTTATATATTTGTAGGTAACTATGTTTTAGAACCTACAATCCAGTAATCCCAATACTGTTTACTGTGAAACTTGGTTGATTGGTTGTAATATTGTGAGTTAGTACTTATTGAACAGGTTTAAATAGCTTTCAACCTACTTATTTTCCACCATTTAACGGCAAATTTATAAAAAAAATCTTAGTGAAGTTTTTACTCTCTTACACATTTTCAACATTTCAAGGGTCTACCTTATATGGTTCAAGATGTAAATCGACTGTTTTACAAATTTAGCCAATATCACTTTAATCATCGTATTTATCATACGCCCGATGGACAGAGCGGGATCAGAGCAATGAATCTTTGAATTGAGTCTTACAATGCACAGTGGCCGGCGCGCCTAAGTAAGGCGGCCATAATTAATTTGATTCTTACTTATCTTGTTTTCTGGTAACAAAGACTTTTAAAATACTATTTACCACTAATAAAATTCAACGAAACACGTATTTAGGTATATTGCATGCTAAATTTAATAAAAAGTATGAAACAAAATAGGTACATGAAAAAACATTGTGTTTATGTAAAAAAAAACTTAAAAATACCTTAAAAGTATATGATTATTACTATTCTTTAAACTAGACATTTACCATTTCTTAAACATAACAGGCCTTAGAATATAAATAATAAATATACATTTTAAAATAATTCATGTAAAACAAATATCATTAAAAAAATAAGTGCATATAATGATTAAATAATACATAAATTCAAACATTAAATTCTACGTTATTCAGTAACATCTAATAAACTTAAATTCAATAGAGAGAGTAGATTTTTTTTTCGGGTCAACTTTCTACTGGAGGTGACAAACGGATCTGAATTCAGCAGAAGCCTGTGAATGTTTGTTAGTGAGATCCCGAGACATTTTACGTGTGTGGTTGCGTCGAAAGATCTTTATATTTTTGTACGTTGACTCTGCAGCCTCTTCGGACAATTCACCTATAGGAACTAAAGCGTTTTCTATAACTATAGCACCATGTACGAGCACTTTATGTACAGAAGATGGTAAAGGATACCAATCGTATACCTTCATCATTTCTTTCGCCGTTTCTGTAGCATACTCGTCAAATTTATTTATTTACATTTATTTTATTTCCAGATCATATGCACTCCAAAATAGTTTCACACCTTTCTATTAGGTTCTGTTGTATACCGGTGATTTCAGCGGATAGCGGATTGTTGATCGGATTCCACGTTCAAGGTACTTTTGGTTAACGTACATGTTTTAAGGAGATTAACACTTTGCAACTCGTTGAACCATTCGGAATGTTTCATTAGAACTTTAGATTTGGTTCTGGAACACGATTTCGAAAAAAACACAATTCGTTCGCAAATGTACTTTATGACTTTTTGTAAATTGCAGTATTACAAATAGTATTCACGTTATCTGCATATGGGACCATTTCAATTAAATGTTGTATCACTTGGCGACGCCTTTCTACATCTGAACCACTCTTAGACAGCCACAGTTCAAATACAAATCCCCTTGTAAATGATCCGACGTACATATCATCGGAAAAAATAAAAATAAATGGTTAATATTGTAACGTAATATTTTCGTAGTACCGCTACGCGTAGGCCCACTTAGGCGTAGCAGGATTCTAAATACTAAAGAGGCATAATTAGGCAAACAAATTTGTATGTCTATTAATCGACAAAGATCAAGCTTTCAAATGAAGGTAATTTTATCCTTCGGCGAGTTTAATAACATAACTAAAACTTTCATTAAAAAAAATATTCTTATAATATTTCGCATGTAAGTTAGTCATGGCGTAGACCCGTAATTATTACTATATATTACATGTACAGAACAAAATCTATATGTAAAACAAAATAACGTACCTGATTCTTGAAGATCCATAATACTAATAATAACTAAAATACCAACTTTCACAGGAATTCACTACTAATGACCGATCGCTTAATGAGTCGCTGATAAGGGAGCGCGCAGAAACGGGTGATATGGTCACTTTCAAGGTTCGTAAGAGAATGAAAATAGTTAATAATCCAAGATCTATTTATACCCGACTGGAGTACATTTATAGGTGAATAATAAACGATCATTGGATATTTAAAAATGACACATGCAATTTTTTTTATTATGACCTAAGGCCAGGCCACTGTGCAATGGCCGGACTGTCTCAAAGCTCCCATGTCATGTTTGAGGAATTCTAACTCCCGTTCGGAGCATCTATTATGTCCCGAACCTCATATGGCGCAGTATCGGTACACAACAGCATGCATTGAAATAATATTTGATGAATTGGAATAATATTTCTAGAGACAAACAAAAATAAAGACTGTTCATCTCGCCAGTTTTAGACGATGTAACAATAGAGAATACACAGTTCAAAGATATTTGCAAGGCGTTTTGTTCTCAGCAACCACTTTCGTGGTTATTGCACCATATCTTTCATTACATAAGAATCCCTCAGTGAGTTAAATAGGAGGTGCAAGCACGTACGGGATGCCCTTAGAGTAGATACCTAATGGTCAATGACACCTACGTGCTTACAAGCCAAAAGAGAGCGGATAACGACATTTAGATTTTTGAAGTTTGCGGCAAGCCCTCTCAACTTTTAGAAATAGCATATATTTGTGATATTTTTAATGACGCCTATACTCGAAGACTTGGTCACTTATTCTAAGGTGTATGACATCTATCCACAGACTACATAGACCACTCATCATTAAGCTTTTACAAGAAGCACGTGGTCACCACACAAAGCTCAGTTTTATTCGTTTTCTGCGATTCGAACAGCACATTTCAATAGTATTCTACACCATTTTGTAGAATAACAATCAAGGTTCCCACTATAACTACATAAATGATCAAAAACGTTAACTCAACTGAAATACGCGGTAGCGCTCTCATACTAAATTAGTACGGGAGCGCCTACATATGTGTGGTAACCTCGACTACTACTTATGATCTATCTTGTGGTTGGGGTTATCTGTGCGTCTATTTCAGTTTATAATGCAAATTGAGATAGAGATTGTCAGTTTTTAATTCACTAGTCTCTAATGTTACATACCCTTCAAATCCGCGTCGAATATTTTATTCAGAGGTGCCAACGCCTTAAATGTGCTCTTTTATGAGATGGATTGATCGTTGCTTTTGGAAAATACAGTGGGAAGAGATTTACTGATTTAAACTTACACGATGTTCACTCATTATTATGACAAAAACGGGACTTAATCGCGTACACTTAAATACTTTTATTATTTTCCTGACGTTTCGAGCGTGCCGTAACGCTCGTGGTCGCAGGCAGACTGGTATGTCTTGAGGTAGTTCGGGGAAGGCTTGCGGACAATGAGATACTGGGATCAGTCATGGTGTTATTAAGGAACTGTTTGGAAGGAAGCTACTTTTTGTATAGAGGAACGCATTACCTCCAGATCGACGGAGTTGCTATGGGTAGCCCTGTCGCCCCGGTTTTAGCAAATATCTGGATGGAGCATTTTGAGGCCAGCTTAGATCTGCAACCATGGGCAGTGAAATTGTAGAAGCGATATGTCGATGATGTGTTTTGCATTATAAAGGGTGGCAAACAGGAAGTTGAACAGTTGCTCCAGTATCTTAATTCCATTCATCCCAAGGTAAAGTTTACCTATGAATTGGAATCGGAACGTAGTTTGCCTTTTCTGGACGTGAAAGTGATAGGTCGAATGGATGGATCCCTGGATGGATTAAGTCCCGTTTTTGTCATAATAATGAGGAAAGAGATTTTATTATTTTTGATGTAGATATTTGTTTGTATGAATTGTTGTAGCTAATACTTAAATTTATCAACACCGGTTGGTTTGCATTTAATCAATTTAAACTTTCGTGAGACATACTAACACTATAAAAGTATCAGCCCCGGGCGCAAGATCACCCTCAACAACACTGAAAAAAATTAAGAGCCAACTAAGATGCATTTTATCTAGTAGCTAATAAAATATTTGGAATAATAATATATTTATTTACTATATTTAACTATATGATAACTTTTACGAAGTGTTCTTAGCTTCAACAGACAAGATCTTATTAGGCTCATATGCAGATTCTTGACTGCATTTAATAAGATCTTCGTTGGAGCAAACATGTATTTTTTTCAGTGTGGCTCTGTCCGAGCGCGCGACTCGCGCGGCAAGCCGCGCTGCACCCAGGCTGGCAGTCGGCAGCGCCACGTGCAACAGTGCGCTACGGGCCGGTTCAAACAGCACTCTTAGTGCTTGAAGATGGAGACCAAGGCTGTCCGAAACATGTCGCGCGAAGTGACGTGAGTGTAACCGTTATATTTTATAACATGGATAGGGTTCTTATGCTTTTTGTCTATCGTGCATGGTGACCACACTTGTAAGAAAGTGGCGATCATTCTGGCAGACGATAAAATCTCACAGATCCCATGATGCTGCGCCAGAATGGTCAGCAGACCTGATCCAGTTGCCCGGATCAGTTACCCGGTCTGTTTTAAAACCCCACGGCTAATATCGGTTCTCTGATATAATTTAGTACGTGACATGCTGCTTCAGGTGCCCTGATTCGGTAACCGTATCCGGGTAGAAAACCTGACGACGGCTTCCAGCCTAAAGCTGCTGCAAACACGGGCACAGCACAAAGGTTCTTAGCCCATTGCCTACATGCTCCATCTATTAGTACGAGTTTAGGTGGTCTGTCGTAACATTGAATCAGTGAAACCAAACAAGCAATATCGTGCCGGATTAATGACTAATTTCGTTCCGATCCAATTATTCTATTGACTAAACTGTAATCCGATTCAATTATTTGTAGTTAAAATACAACCGCAAAAAGTTGTTCGCGACACCCTGTGTTTTGTTTTTTAAATTATTATTTCTCATAATAATTTACCTCCTCTTACGATTTTTGTTCCCATTCTCTTTAATATTTTGTGATTGCTCTGCACTCTGATTTTTTTTGCTACTAAATGTCAGCTTGCAAAACAACAAAAATAAAGTTTATATAACATAACATGTTCAATGTCTAGAAGTATTAAGTTTGCGTAATAGTGTTTTTGAAAAAAATGTTACTGTCAATATTTAAATGTTTTATTAAATAAACAGTTGTGAGCAATAACACTACGCCGATACCGGAGCAGCGTACGGAATCCGCAGCCGAGTGATGGTCATCATGAACTATTTCTGTCTCTAGAAAAGGCCAGTGTCAAGTTCCCGCCAAACTATATGCTGTTTATATTAGAATGTAAACTGAACCTTATAATAATATAACTTACCCTTATAACCTTGTTGGATATACGAGTAACCACTGTATTAGTTTGTAATGCTTGTGAACATGCAAGCACTTATACGGATTTGCATTGCCAGCAAATGTTAGAAATATTATATTCTACGAAAAATTTTACAAAGCTATGCGAAGTCTTTATAAACAAAAAAGGTTTTATATAAGGTCAGTGAGGTCAGCTACCAGATCTCATGATGCTACCAGATCTTCCTAAACTGTGAGACGATTGAATATTACAGAATTTTACAAAAAAATGTTGTTGCTAATGGGTCCCTTTTTCACAGGGATCAGAAGACTTAACATACCAACAAAGCTCAGAGCGTAAAAAAACTACTTTAAGAATTACTTTTCCCATATATTTACTATAGATGGTTGTCTCACTATCTGACATTAAATTATAGGAGGATCTAACCAAGTGACAATCGTTAATTTGAAATTAAAACTTAAATTAACATACATATTTAAGAGGCCTTATTCCCAAAACGCGCGAATTTTACGAAATGATTCATTTTCTTTCCGCTAAAGCGGAAATACTTAGTTATTTTTTAAATCAACTATTGATGCATATAATAGTTCATTTCTTTATCTAAAAGGCCATAGGAGCAAATATGACATTTGAAAGGAGTAAAATATGAAAAAAATTGGTTGTCTTGGAAGGCCTTTCCGGATTTTCCAGTTAGATGTAACGTTCATTTCAAAATTACGCAAAAAGAGGTAACAATTGTTATACAATGTGAATAAAATTCAATTGAGTATATCATGTCTGAGACGGTCATGGAAATAAAAATCGATGATTCATCTTCTATAATAGACAAAATACCTTCTGATTATATGCCAGTTTTTTGATGAAAACACGGTTACATTTCATTTTTTCCACAAAATCCTATACACATTTTACCCTGAAAAATATTACCATAACAAAGTTAAACTATATTTCTATCACGATAAAAAAAATATAGTGGTAAATTTGAATTTAGTATGAATTTTTAAAAGTGGCCTATAAATCACAATTCACAGGACACTGTAAGAATCGTATTTTTACCGGCTTTTTTCATTAATAGAGTTTTTCGACCTTTTAGGGAATAAGGAGCCTTAAAGGATCACGTGACATTTCGTTCTCATCTTTCATTCCGAAACATCTTTTTCTTTTTCAAAAGGCGTTCTCGATTAACGATTGTCATCTGAACTACAGCCTCAGGTAACATCAAAGAAACAAGGAAAATACAGGGATATCAGTTATATACATGTATGGGCCTGGCAGCGTTTCAATCCTGGAGAGTCCTTGATGATTGTCATCACAATATGTGGCCGAAACACCCTACGCGCTTGTGAGCGGGCTAGGAAAATTGTCTTCCAGCATTGATTTATACATAAAGGGAGATATGGTACGAGGCGCTCGATTGTGTGCGCTCGATAGGTTTCGGAACCTATATTGAATTACTTGTGTGGCAGAGTCTCTCAGTCACATTTTGTGCAATGCGCAAAATATGGAGGCCTCCCTTGCATACCCGTGTTAACTATATAGATTTATCTCTTTTGCCCATGATGCACATACATTATAGCGGTGTGTAGCATTTTACAAGTGTGTAGGTGCTGGACCACATTTCAGTTTTGTTTACTATGAACGTCACTCATCTTCCTTTTTGTTTATGTCTATGTCTTCCAGGTATGCAATATACGCTAATCATATACATTTTATTGTATGTTCATTGTGTCTGTGTCTTTCCTAAAGGCATCGCCAAGTTAAACATAACTAGCAGTCCGCCTCGATCTGAGAACTCGCGATTTCCTTGCCAACTAACTGACCAACATAAAAACACCCTGGTAATGTTTGTTTCGCGCCTTCTACATTTATAACCCCTTAATCGAACTCTCAAATTGTGCTCTCTGCTACAACCTCACCAAATTTCATAAAGATCAGAAAAGTTATATCGCGGAACAACTATTCAAAATCAAAATGCCATCGAAATTCACAGACAGATAGCCAGCTGACAGTTCCGTTGTGTCCGAAGTTGTCTCTAAGAAATTCGCTGACGCTGCGCTGCGCTCGTTCGATAATTGTTTGTCCTTGTCTGTCACATTAACAGTTGTGGTTGTCAGAAACAGACAAATCATAAATGAGTCTTGTAAGTCAATTATGAAGGGGAGTTAGGATTGGCTTGCAAACTTGCAAACTATACACATACGTTTCTGCAGCGCTCCGATTATACGTAGAACATTTTCTATTTTAGCAATTCCGAGTAAAATATACCTTATTTTGTTTTTAGAAACATTCAGAAGCAATATTTTTTTACAACAGGCATGTCAATAATCATATATTCACTATATCCGCGGTTTTTATGGCTGCACCAACATCTTCAAAAGAAAGGCAGCTAAACGTTTCCTTGAGGGCCTCCTGGCTACTCCCGTCGCTCACTTGCAGGACAATGATCCACCATACAATGTGTACGTATCATTATATCGTCCCCTTTATGCGTCCCACATGCGTAGCCTTAATCAAAGTAGTAACAAGAAAAGATACATTACTTACCAAGGACTGTAAAAGAAAGAAAGCCCGAAATCACAGGTATTTCTGACCCGAGCCGCAGGCGAGGGTTGTAAATATGCGATAGAGGGCTTTCTTTTTTACTGCCCGTGGTGAGTACACAATTTTACGTCTCCACCTAGCCATAATGCGAGTTTTACCATACGCGAAGCGTGTGGTAAAACTCACATTATGGCCAGATGTGACATAAATAGTATTAGACCAGTAAACTATCTTTTTGGATGTGAAAAAAAATATTTTTTTGTATGGAGCATGTCGTCCTGGCCGGCCAACTCTTCATACAAAACCATAAATTTTTCGCCTAAAATATATCGCCGTAATTTTTTATAATTAGAATACAATACCCTTTTATGCCCTTAAACGGATCACCAGGATTTTTACACCTCGTATAAGTAGTATAATATTATATTATAAATGCAAAAGTAAATCTGTCTGTCTCCTTCATTCTTCTGCCTCTTCACGCTTAACCGGCTGAATCGACTTCCACTATGAAACCAGGTATGGGGATAGTTTGAGCACCGTGGAAGGAAATAGGGTAGTTTTTAGCGCAGAAAATATCCCTAAATCAAAAGGAGGCCTTTATGATCTTCAATTTTGTCATTACATTTTAATTACGCAGGAACTAAATCGCGGGCGAACGCACTAGCGTATACTAATACGATAAATATGTTTTTTTATATCACGACAGTGGCAGACAAGCATACGGCCCGCCTGATGGTAAGCAGTTACCGTAGCCTATGGACGCCTGCAACCCCAGAGGATTCACATGCGCGTTGACTATCCTGTAAGAACCAATACACTCCTTTTTTGGTGAACCTCAGACTATAGCTGTGTATGTTTAAACTACACTAAAACAAAAGAAGCCGGATCAGCACCTTTCCCCATCAACATGTCGAATAACCCCTGGCTAAAACGTCGGTCAAAGGCTAAACATCAAATAATTCATAATTGTGTAAATTTACCTGCCTGTAATTACGGCCTTTCGACGCCATTTTGTTACAAAAATGGCGGCTGTTTGTTAAGCTTTAATTGGCAACACGCATATTTCAGGGATATTTTTGGAGTTTTTTTGCTGTTCGGGTTCTGGACGGTGTCGTATTTCGACTGCCTTTTGCTTGTTTCGGGGACTATTAATAAGGACGCGAGTCTCTTGAGTCTAATTTTGACAAACTTGACCCAATTGCGAGTTAAGACTCTAAGCGAGGCTCTGAGATTTTACAGATTCTGTGCCTTTTGAATTGTGAGTACTTTTGAGAGGACTTTTACGATTTCATTAAAAACCAGTTTGTAGGGTTCCGTAGCCAAAACGGCAAAAAACGGAACCCTTATAGTTTTGTTTGATGTCCGTCCGTCCGTCCGTCCGTATGTCACATCCATTTTACTCGGAAACTATAAAACGTATCTTAATAAAATTTAGACATAAGGTGTATTTTGTATGCCACTCTTTAATTATGTAGTTAAATTACAGAAAAAAAATATTTTTAGGGGGGGCGCTCCATACATGTAACTAAATAAATAAAAAAACTAAACATCAACATGTTGCACATCAATCAATAGGTTTTTTAAAAATAACATCGAGGTTTCTTTGAACAGTTTGTGAATAAGTGAATATTTTCACAAATAATCACTTCGAAAGTCAGAAAAATTGTGCCCGGGGGTGCAAAATTTTTCCCTGTAACTTTTGAATCGTAAGTCCAAAAAATATGAAAAATAATGAGAAGATGCAACTTATCACATACTTTCTAAGGAAATAGTTTTGAACATTATTGGTTCTCTCAAAGAAAACTTCTTCCATACCTTTCATTTCGACCTTTTGGTATTAGTTTGGTTCTTATTCCATTGAAGGTACGTAACCTTCCATTATGCGTGGTCCGACACGCAATTGGCCTGTTTTTTTTAATACCACGACGGCGGCAAACAAGCATACGGCCTGCCTGATGGTAAGCAGCTACCATAGCATATGGACGCCCGCAACGCCAGAGGTGTCACATGCGCGTTGCCGACCCTTTAGAAAATGGAGGATTCACTGTGTTGACGGCTATTGAACAAGAGGGTCCTAAAAACCTATTTTTGGCTTTAAATTAAGTTTATCAAAATTATATAGAAAATACGGGTCTAGAGATCATCGTTCCGAAATTTCCGACTCGACCTTGTAAAACCGCTTAGGACCTCCGAGGTTCAAAAGGTGTAGTGGGTGAACGGTGCGTGACTTGCGCGTTTAACATTATATTATCATCTCCCATAATATTAATCTATCTATACATAATACATACAGAAGTATAATTAACGAGTAAGGGAATTATGTTTGTTAGTGAACTAAATACGCAAACACTACTGCACACCCAACAGTTTATACCCCGGAACATTTAAGGCAGGTTTCCCTCCGAGAGGCACGCGAGTGATGCCGCGAGTACAGCTAGTATTACCTATGAGGCAGATCATTCCATGCATTTTTATGAAGTGGATCTAATTCTTTGGTAACAAAGTGAGGCCGACAGAGAAAGTTATCTAGGGGACTGGTCTCGTTTTGACTAAGGAGGTAATGACGTCGTCAGACAATCAAAATGTCAATATGTGTCAAATGTGACAATTTTGTAACGAGTGCGAGTGAGACACAGCCTCCTACAGTACGCTCTCTATCGGACCGTTTTTACTACTTTTTACTAGTCACCTATGAACGACTGTTGAGTGTGACTGGCAAGTGTAAGAATTAGATCCACTTCATATATGGATCATCCTTGTCTTGTTATAAATTGGACATCACGTAAACCAATGCAAGTCAAATTTGATATCTATTTGTAGAAATAAAAACCGGCCAAGAGCGTGTCGGGCCACGCTCAGTGTAGGGTTCCGTAGTTTTCCGTCCGTCACAGTAAGTGTCCCCACTTAAGAGTTAAAATAACACCGCCATGTAGGATATGATATGAGCGTTCCACGTACAGCGACATCTATCGGCAAATTAAGTAAACTATTGCGCGCGAGCTTAAAGTATGGAAGATGATTTTTATGGGATAATTCTTTATTGCGTGAACCGATTTTCACCATTTTTACTTTATTTGAAAGCACGTCATTTCAATGTGATTTTGTAGAAATTACAGGTACAACATCTGCTTATACGGTTAAATTACAAACTTAGTTCAGAAATTATTTTGTAATTTTTTTTCAAAAATTATTCAACCTATCAAGTTCAAAATAATTTTCCTAGAAATTTTTGATAAAGTTCTACTTTTGAGATTTTTTTCATATTTTTATAACTTATGGTTCAAAAGTTAGAGGGCGGGGGGGCACATTTTTTTTTACTTCTGGAGCGATTATTTCCGAAAATATTTACATTATCAAAAAATGATTTTAGTAAACCCCTATTCATTTTTAAATACCTATCCAACAATATATCACACGTTAGGGTTGAAATGAAAAAAAAAATCACTCCCCACTTTACGTATAGGGAAGGTACCCTAATAAAACATTTTTTTTCAATTTTTTATTTTACCACTTTGTCGGCGTGATTGATATACATATTAGTACCAAATTTCAGCTTTCTAGTGCTAACGGTCACTGAGATTATCCGCGGACGGACGGACGGACGGGCAGACATGGCGAAACTATAAGGGTTCCTAGTTGACTACGGAACCCTAAAAAGGGTATTGCTTAACACATTGAGCGCTACCTCTGAGTGTAGTAGATTTCTGCAAATAGGCAAAACGCTGGAATCGGCTACAAGCGTAACGCGTAGTTATACCGGTATTACACCTACCTAAATCGGGCCCTAACGATAAGGACGCTGCAATACGCTAGACACGTTTGGAGATATTGCTCAACGTGTCTAACATATTGCGGCAACCTTGTCGTTAGGGCCTGATTTAGAGAGGTGTAATACCGGCATTAGTGTAGCACAGAAAGTATTAAGCCACACATTTACACAGTTCCGCTACACCATTACACATATCGATAAGCCCTCTACGAGTATACCAGCTACGGCGTAGCGTTGTACTACGGTCGTAGCAAATCAGTAAATAGATAAAATGTGACGTATTTTACAATGTAAACTCTGCCTAACCCTTAAAACTTGGGTAAATTGGCTCCTCATTAAAATATACACGTGATTTATAATATAACGCCAAATGTTTCTGTTCTACTAGCGTCTGACTGTCCACGAACGTTCTATTACTATTAAATGACTTAACCAAAACCAACTATTGCTATTAGCCGGAGAGCTGGCCACGTCAGCTACGACACAATAATGAGAGCAAGAGACCCCTCTTCCTTGCTATACTATGCATGTTTCTTAATCCGGACATCTGACAGCTGTAAAGTGATGGAGGTCAAAAAATGCAAATAACGTAAATAAAACAAATCTTAGAGTATTACGGGTTATTATTTAATTAATTAGATTATATCATAGCCAGAAGTTTCTGTTGGGGAAAAGTAGTGCCAAATGACGTATAATGCAATTTATAGTTAGTCGCCTAATGTTTCTGTTTCCGCAATATTACAAAATGTTTTTTGTTCTAATGTTAAAATATAGGCCCTACCCTCTATAAATGACACAACTTCGGCAGTTTTTTACCTATTTTGGTATTACTTTTTTCCAAACGAAAATTTTTGTTGGTCTGTCACTCTGAGCTCCACCCATTAAAAGCTGCCAGATGCCCAGGCATCTGGCAGCTTCTATCAATCAGCAGGATCTACCAATAAAGATGGTAAAGGAATCTAACTAGTCAGGTTCTCATTATTGTGTCATATCTGACGTAGCCAGCTCTTAGTCCATATTAGTAGTTCAAGAGTCGCAGCTCAAAAGCCATTACTTTCAAAAGCTATTAAACTGCAGTGATTTAACGCACATATTGGATCGTTTTGCATTCCTAAATGATCTAAACATGCTTCACTGTCCCCAAATCAAACCGCTGCATATATATGCTTTGTGATATTTAATTTTTTATCAAGCAGACCGTCTGCTAACGATACCAAAATGTGTAAAAATAAAGGAAAGAAAAAGTTGAAATTAATTGTAGCATTGGACACCTGGACACTAAGAGAAATTGAAGAGCAGAAGGTAAATGCACTAGAGATGTGGGGAGGCAAATGCTCGGCATATCATGGACCGAATTTCATACCAACATATCCATCCTCGAGGAGCTCGGAATCAGCGCCTGCTCTCCAATCCAGGCTAGCACCATGCTGAGTCGGGGCTATTTCGTGGCAACCATATAATTAGTCCTTAGATTAAATATGTTTGTATGCATGTTGTTGTTGTCGCGAATAAATGTTTTCTATTTCTATTTCAATGAGGAGACTCAGATCCTCAACTTCTTTGGACATCTATCTCGGCGAGACGGAACGTCCATAAAGCGTCTTGTCGTGCAAGGAAGAGTAGAAAGCGCAAGAGATAGACAGGTCCCCAATGAGGTGGACCGACCAGATCAAAGCCAGCACGTTGATCACTTTAAACGAGTTCTCCCGAAAAGCTGCTCTACGGGAAGAGTGGCGGCGAGTCGTGAACGGGTCACTCAGAATACAACATGATGTCCACGACCACTCTGTAAAGAGTGTAATGACAAAGAAGAAGAATTATAGTATGGGGTAGCGCATTGTTATTGGTGAATTCTCAATACAACTTGGGACTCCAATGGACGGTTGAGAAGTACCCCATAGACACAAGGAATATGGTGGAAAATTGTATGTATAGCCATCAAGTCTCAGTAGCTTAGTTGGTTAGAGCGATGGGCATGTATCCCGGAGTTGCGATTCTCGCCTAAGTCGATTTCTTTACTTTTCCGTAATTTCTAAACAAGTATTTGTGAGTAGTTGTTGGGGGAAACTCAACTCTACGTGGCAAAAAGTAAGTACTCATTGCAATTTTATATTAAAATATTTAAATAAAAGTTACATACTATGAAGCTACTTTCTCTATATGATGAAAGAAGAGTGAAGTGAAGGATGTGCCATAAGGATGAACTTAAATAATTAAATGTATGCTATAATAAATAAATAAAATAAAAAATATTATGAGATAATTTTCACAAGCCGACCTAGACCCCCGGTAAGCTCAATAAGGCTTGTGTTGTTGGTACTAGACGACGATATATATAATAGATAGATATAGGTGAATATTAAAAAACTTACATAGAAAACATCCATAAATCAGGTACAAATATCTGTGATAAATCTATACATATAATAAAGCTGAAGAGGGTCGAAAGTCTGTACATGGAAGATAATCGAAAAAAAGTTGGCTGGGGATACTTAGAATCGATAACAGAACACGTTCCAACAATTTTTAGAATTTTTGTCTGTTTATCTGTTTGTCTGTTTATCTGTTTATCTGTTTGTCTGTTTATTTGACCGCGCATCACGTGAAAACGGCTGAACGGATTTCGAAAAATTTTTGTATAGAGATAGTCTGAGTCCCGGGAAAGGATAATATATAGTTTTAATCCCGAAAATCAACCCTGGTTGGGGTGAAAATGCGGTTGAAAGTTTGTATGGAGAATTTTTAACCGCTGAAACGATTTAGATAGAAATGAGTATGGAGATAATTTGAGTCTCGAGAAATGTCATAGGATAGTTTTCAAACCCTTGTGGGGGTGAAAAGGGGGTTGGAAGTTGGTATGAGGATTTTTTTACCGCTAAACAGACTTAGATGAAAATTGGTATAGAGATAGTATGGGTCTCGAGAAAGGACAAAGGATAGTTTCATCTTGAAAAAAGCCCCCCCCCCCCCACCTTACTTTAGAACCGTAGGTCCAAAAAATTTGAAAAAAATAATGGTAGCGAAGCCTGAAAGGTACTTTCAATAAAAACTATCTATCTATACATCTATCACGTGAAAACGGCTGAACGGATTTTGATGAAATTTTGTGTAGAGATAGTTTGAGTCCCGGGAAAGGACAAAGAATAGTTTTCATCCCGAAAATCAACCCTGGAGGAGGTGAAAAGGGGGTTGAAAGTTTGTATGGAGATTTTTTTATAGAAATTAGTATGCAGATAATTTGAGTCCCGAGGAACGACAGAATAGTTTTCATCCCGAAAATAAACCCTTTCACCCCGAAAAGGGGGTTGGAAGTTGGTATGACGATTTTTTAACCGCTGAACTGATAAAGATGAAATTTGGTATAGTATGGGTCTCAAGAAAGGACAAATGATAGTTTTCACTCCGAAAATCAACCCTAAAGGGGTGAAAAGATAGTTATAAATTTGTGTAGGGAATTATTAACCGCAGAATCGATTTAGACATAATTAGGTATGGAGATAATTAATTAAAAAAGGAAATAAAATAGTTTTATCTCGGAAATTATCCTTTAAACGGATACAAAAGGGGTGAAAGTTTACATGGGGAAGAAACAACCAATAACCGCTGTCCGTATTTAGATTAAATTTGGTATTTAAATAATTTGTAATTTTTTGGTCAAGGTAAGGTATTTATAACATGTTACCCGTCGATGCTTTAAATTTACATTTACCCGCTCTTAAGAAATATTTGAAAATGTCATGAATGTCAAAGGGTTATTGCAGGTTCGAGTATTATATATGACGGACAAAGATGCATGGCCCAAGCCAAAAAACTACTACAACATTTATAGGACACCGTTTAGGTAGGAAAACATATCAAACGTTTTGTGAAGCAGTCAGATTAGGATTTATTTTTCTTTATAATTAAACAATAGGTCCATTATCTGTCTCTCAAGCTGTTTTGATATGTCTTCTTGAAAGAACTACGCATTATTTTGTATCTTTAAGATCTAATAATGTATTACTGTTTTGAAAAAAATAAGTCCCGTCGAGTATCTTTTCGATCATAATACTTCTTGGGCCAGAGGTGTAGAGTTAGAACCGGTGGTAGTTTTGAAACGAAGTTCCTTATTGGACGGTTCGCGGATGGGGGGCTAGGTGAAAAAAGTCACGTGACCGTCATGAAAAAGCGTCACGTCACGAAAACGCGACACCCATACGATTGAGAAACATGTAAAATGGAATGAAATAAAAAATATATAAAATAGAATAAAGTGAAGTGAAGTGTAGTGAAAGTGAGACGTGACGTGACAAAGTGATAAAAGTGGAAAAAGTAGAGTTCTTAAAAGTAAAAAATGTCAACAATGTCAAAAGTGACAAAATTTCTAAATTTCAAGTTTCAAAAATTTCAAAAATGTCAAAAATTTCATAAATTTCAAAAATTTCAAAAATTTCAAAAATTTCAAAAATTTCAAAAATTTCCAAAAATTCAAAAATTTCAAAAAATTCAAACATTTCAAAAAAATACAAAAAAATTAAAACCACAAAATTAACGAAAAAGTCAAAAATGTAATAAAATTAAATAACATAACTTCGTTCCAACGAGTGTTCCCTGACACTCACGTATTTTATTTTTCTCTGACGTTCATTAGTGCATTGTAATGTGCTTACCTTGAAGTATGTAATTACCACAATTATTGCAACCAGTAACGTAAAAACGTATGAAAATTCATTACCTACGGTAACGTAATCAAAATCCGCCTCTCCTCCCCCCCGACCGCCGGCACGCATGGTTTCAGTGGATTTTTAATATGTGTGTAGGTAAAGCAGTGTATGCTTCTGTACATAATTAGGCCTTATTACGTTATAGTTACATAAACTACTATTTATCTCTTTTTAGGGTTCCGTAGTCAACGAGGAACCCTTATAGTTTCGCCATGTCCGTCCGTCTGTCCACGGTCTAGCTCAGTTACTGTTCGCACTAGAAAGCTGAAATTTGGTGAAGCCTGATAAGAACTTTCAATAAAAACTATATTGAATAAAATCGGTTCAGCCGTTTTTGAATTATCAATTAACAGGGCGGCATTTACGAAACTACACTGAGCATCGCCCGACATGCTTGGCCGGTTTTATGCATTGTTATCCCGGAAATCACCGCTTAAGGATTGCTAATTCCTCAAATAGAAAAAAAAACATTTCTGCATTTGTGACGCCCCCCCCCCCCCATTTCAACCGCGCCTGTTCTTACCTTTCATGCGTAGACTGATTTAACGGGAGGCTCGATTTGGATGATATTTGCCGTGGACATGAACGTATAAATACAAAAGTGGTCCTGTATCGTCCGATATACACCTACTATTGTATGTCGTTTAAATCATGCCAATAAAAATTGATAGGATAAATCCATCTGTCAACTTTACTTCAAGTTCCGTCTCCAGGGTACGGGAGAGAAATTAGGGGTGAATTAGCCGCTTACTGACACAGACCGAATTCCACGCGGGCGTAGCCGCGGGCACAGCTAGTACACAAATAAATGCCCTGACCAGGATTCGAACCCGGGACCTCCTGCGTCGTAGGCAGGGTCACTACCGACTGGGCTAGGAGGCCGTCAAATAATAATACTTATTATTTGAAGGTTAATTTAAGGCTTTAATTTTTTTATTTTATACTCTGAATAAACATTTGTAAAGATTTCAAATAGCACAGAACATTAAAACTAAGACAACATGAGGGTTTGAGTAAAACTGACTGACACACAAAAAAGCCCTCTGTTCTTGAGAGGCCCTACAGAATACTTAAAGTATAATTTTTGGCTTTGAAAGAAATTTTAGAGAGCTCTTTATATATGAGTAAAGTAAAATTCAGGGTATTTAATGTTTAAAAAATGGATCAAGTATTACAAGTGAATTACGACTAGAACATGAGTTCTCATCAAACGCGAGCGCTGTAACTACATGCATTAGTGAATTCGTCATTTGACATCGTATTCTCGCGAAAAATATTCCAAATTTTAACTAGTTTTCCCAGTACATCTTATGTATGGTAACTGTACGTTTGCCTCATTTCAACAGTACGTGTATATAAGGAGCTAGCCAAGCGCCTTATTAACGCGACGGGTGACCAGGACCGCGATTCGAAAAATAAACACACACACTGGACAGACACAGCTCCAACCCAACTCAACTCAACGCTATAACGACATTGGCATTTGCTATTCGAACAGATTTTAATTCAACATTGGACAAACATTGGTCTCACATTGTACTAATATTGTACCAATGTGAGACCAATGTGTGACCAATGTGTGACCAATGTGTCCGTCCAGTGTGTGTGTTTATTTTTCGAATCGCGGCCCTGAAGGCTGGGGCATACTTTGCCCAGCGCATCGGTATTGCCGTCCAACGCGACAATGCTGCCAGCCTTCTGGGCGCCCTACCGGTCGGATCCGACTTGGAGCCCATTTTTTAGGTTTTAGTATTAGTTTATATGTAGTTTTATTTTTAATGGTAATTTATACTGTAATACAGAATAAACACGACTGAACTTATGTTAGGAGCTACATTCTTCATATACAAACTAAGTATAGGGTTATGATAAAATAACCTATTTGTTTTTGTAATTAACAAAAAAATCTATTGTTTTTACACATACAAAGTGTAACAAAAAAGATGGTGGTCCGTTTAAGGGTCTTATTGGTCGATACCAATTTGAATACGATAAATTACGAAAAATTTAAAAATATGTCTCGCGGAAACGCCTTTCACGCCTATTTTTTCTTAATCGCAATATGATACCAATTATGCCCTTAAACGGATCACGAGTATTTTTGTTACATTCTGTACCTAACCACAACTTTCTGATGCCCATTACATCGACAAAAGATAAAAAGATAAAACATATTTATTCTTCAATTTAGGCACATTACAATGCACTTATGAACGTCAGAGAGAAAAAGAAAAACTACCACCGGTTGTAACCCTACACCTCTGACACGAGAAGTATTATTTATGACCGCAAGAAACTCGGCGGGACTTATTTTTTCAAAACAGTAATACAGTAATATTATATCTTAAAGATACACAATAATGCGTAGTTCTATAAGAAGACATATCAAAACAGCTTGAGAGACATACAATGTACGTATTGTTTAATTAAAATAAAACAATAATAAAATCCCAATCTGACTCCTTCACAAAACGTTTGATATGCTTTCCTATCTGAACTGTGTCCTCTAAATGTTAGATGATTTTGTAGTAGTTTCTGGTTTGGGCCATGCATGTTTGTCCGTCATATAGTCCTCGACCCTGTAATAACCCTTTGACATTAAACTTTTTTTCAAATATTTCTTAAGAGCGGGAAATGATAAATTTAAAGCATCGACGGGTAACTTGTTATAAATGTGAATACCTTGACCAAAAAATGACTTATATGCCTTGCGGATACGACTACTTCTGATAGCAAGCTTGTTTTTATTTCTAGTGTTATAGCTGTGGATGTCAGAATTTTTTTTTTATGTATGTATATTCTTTACAACAAAAATAATATTGTCATAGATATATTGGGAAGCAACAGTTAAAATATTAATTTCTTTAAATAGTTCTCTGATGCACCTGCCTTTAAGTTATACAGAAAGCGGATGGCTCTTTTTTGTAAAACAAATATAGTCTGTATGTCAGCTGCTTTGCCCCAAACCAGAATACCATATGACATCTATGAAAATATCTGTGATAAACTAAGCGAGCTGTGTCAATATTCGTTAATTGTCTAATTCTCCTAACGGCATGAGCGGCCGAGCTTAATCGAAGAGCGAGTTTTCTTATATGAGGACTCCATTGTAGATTTTTGTCCAACGTCTTACAGAAATGTCGTTTAACAAAACACCATATGCGCACTTAAACATCCATTCAACTGTACTCTTTATTCTCTTTCAATAAGCAACACATTTGAACAACTTTCAATGCGCCGACGACCCTTATCCGAATAGCCGGGCGATAAGAATAATTGAATGAAAAAGTTTAAAGGGCCTATTTAACTTACCTTGACGGAAGCTTCCGAACGTGATGACTTGACATTATGATACTTTCGGAATGGGGTCGTTAAACTTCCGTCTTTGGAATGGAAAAAAGACGTGAAACGATAATTACCTTTCGTATTAGTGCCTTGACTAGAGGGCGCGACAATGCCTATGATTTATTTTGACGGAACACACATTCCTTTACCACTTACTGTCAGGATTTTTGGCATTGTCATGGATCAGACTCTCTCTTGGGCAGCTCATGTGACTGAAATTAGTAGAAAACTCTTTGCCTCTTTGCACTCACTTCGCCGTCTCCAAAATGTCCTTCCTTTTCACACGAAAGTCATGCTTGCCCGTTCTCTTCTAATTCCGCTTCTGGATTACGCGGACATAACCTTTCTGGATCTGACGGAGGAACTGATTGACAAGCTTGAAGGTTTGCAATTTTTTTGCATCAGATACATTTATTCGCCTTCGTAAATTTGACCACATTTCATATTTCCGCTCCCAACTCCAATGGCTGCCTATCCGCCGACGTAGAAATCCATGTTCTTTCCCTTCGATTTAAAGTTCTGTTCCTTCCTTTTTCTCCACTCTATCTCTCGGAGAGATTTAAGTTTTTGGCAGATGGAAGCGGTCACCACAGTGCGGATTTTTCTCTCTTCATCCCACCCCACAATCAGCGATCATATAAAAATCCTTTACGGCATACTCTGTTAATTTATGGAATTCTTTGCCGTCTCCTCTTCGATAGTGTTAATCGGTCGCATCGTTAAAGGCTAATTCGACAAAGTTATGGCTTTCAGACAAATTTTAATCTGGGGGCACGGTAGTGCCCCCGCCAAGTCGAGTACGGCCGTACTATGCTTTTCCCGAAGCCATTCAGGCCATTTTCAACCCTTCTCTAATTCTGTTGTCGATTAAGCTAGGAGGCTGAAATTTTTGTGACCAAGAGGCCATAAACCAAGGAAGATATATTCCCAAAACATGTTCTTTAAGAATTATTGCAAGTCAAAATTCCTTAATTTTGTCACTGACTCAGTGGATCATGATCATCATATATCTAACGTACTTCTAGTAGTTCCACAAGCTCCAAATTTTGAACACTTCTAGTGTTTAGGCTTTAAAGCCACTGAAAATTAAAACATACTGCAAAGTCAGTCGGGTTGTCTAGTTTTACAAACCGCACAGTTAACATTGTAGTCCTATATAAATATATGCAGTAGCAAAGTTATTTTTTCTGTTGTAAAAATTTTAGCTTTTAACACTACATAATTACATAGTATAAAACTTACAAACCCTACTGCAAAAAGTATTGAGATCTAAAGTAAAACCAAGGCAGTGTGCCGGAGTTTACTAACACCATGGCATTGTGATTCTTTGAATATTAGGTGTGTATATTTTTATAATAAATAGAACGAAATTTGTAAGCTTCACAAAAAATATTCCCCAAAAGCCCTTTGAACCCAAAAAGGACGAAGGATAGTGTAGCATTCCAATTGAAATTAGTCGTTGACATGACCGGTACTAACATTTTATAGTGTTTTTTAGACTACAGGCATGAGTCATGACTAGGGCCCAGAATTTTGCGTGCGGTTTGTGAAACGTCATAGGGAGAGAACACCAATGTTTATCGATATATCGATAAATCGGGAGTTTTTTTATTAGTGTCTTTAAAAAATAATACCTCAAACTTTCAAATGATGCATAAAGTAAAAGTACCAGTGTTCGACACGCTATTGCCCAATAGATGGCACCCTTCTATCACCTCTTTTGACAGTGACTTAAGAATAAAGGTGGCATCCATTGGGACAGTGTCGAGCATTCGTACGTTTACCGTACATTATCCGTTATAAAACTATAATTTATTATAATTATTTATTATAATTTATTTTATATGTTAAGCTTTTTTCGTGAATGACCGTTAAAAAGAGTATGTATCATTTGAAAGTTTGAAGTATTAATTTTTAAAGACACTAATAATAATAATAAAACTCCCGATCTATCGATATATCGATAAACATTGGTGTTCTCTCCCTATGACGTTTCACAAACCGCACGCAAAATTCCGAGCCCTAGTCATGACGAACGCACATTATTGACATATGAAAGCTGTTTGTAGCGACACTTTCTCGGGCCAAATAAAATGTTGTCAGACTTTAGCCATATATTAACAAAATTGCCGATGTTAAACAAAACCAGCCAAATCCGACGTTAATGTTGCAATAATGCGCCATTTGTTATTCAGTTACCGAGTCAGGGAAATAAACAAAATAACCGCGGGAAGCTCTTTACGGTTCTTGGGGATTAATAACGGTTGAGAGAATTTGATTTATGGTTTTTATCTACAGTACAAAGGTTTAAAATTTATAAATACTGGTATATCTTGAACTTAGGCGGTTAATAAAATAAAGTTGAATACTTTGAGGAGTTTAATTTTGCAAATTAGTAGATAATTCGTTTTTGTTAACGGTAAGGTTAATTTTTAGCCACATATTGTATTTTATATAATTAATTCTAGGGATTCTGTAACTCAAGTTTTATTAGGTAACTAATTAAAATTTTATTGACACAATACTGGGTGGAACAAAAATACTAATGATCTGTTTAAGGGTATAATTTATATTGCAAGTAAGAAAAAGTAGGAGCACAAAATTTTTTGACACGAAAATAAAAATCTCGCCCGGCCAACCCTCCATACAAAACCAATGTTTTTTGCGAAAATTTTTTTTTTTAGTTTTTCTTTATTAGAAAATCTCATACTAATTATGCCCTTAGAATGATCACCAGCATTTTTGTCACACCTGTATGAGTAGGTATTATATTGGATATATACTTACTTCAAAATTATGCTCTAACTGAAAATTATCCCGTTTCTAAAATTTAATTTGTTAATAGACTTCGAATCCTTTAAAATACAGTGTAATATTCCTTACATAGGTAATTTTCCCGCCGTATATTCGCTCTCAGTGTCTTACGTCCACAGACCAGTTACGTACTAGATGGGGAAAATAAAGACTACTCACAGACATAACAATAAAATTTCACTCCGGCACTAAGTTTGTAAATGCACCCAATTGTTATACTTATTTATTTGCATCGATTTTTTTGCTGTATTGAAAGGAGAATTGTACTTTTATCATCGTGGTATTATGCGCCACATTCGTACTTACTTGCTTAATGACAACGGTGTAAGCAGCTATGAGCACATTTTGAAGGCGCAATCATCTTAGGCCGGCTGTGCTCTTACATTACCAATGAACTACCTTAGGTCATAAAAATATTTTTTTATAAAAGGAAAGAATATTTTATTTTTAAAACGAAGGAAAGGTGCATTTATAAATTTCTCGAATAATTATAGGGCCCCTGGTCGGCCGACATGAAATGCTTCATGAGGGCCCTATCGGCCCGGCTGGTCGAAAGTACAGGGGACCGTAGAGCTGGCGCTTACCTCTCCCAGAGTATAGCCTTAGCTGTACAGAGAGGTAACGCGGCCAGCGTTATGGGGACCATGCCGCAGTCGGACCTTTTGGACGGGGTATTCTTTTTATAATTGGGTTTTTATAGGTAGCTTTATTTTTAGGGTTCCGTACCTCGAAAGGAAAAAATGGAACCTTTATAGGATCACTTTGTTGTCCGTCTGTCTGTCTGTCTGTCTGTCTGTCTGTCTGTCTGTCTGTCTGTCTGTCTGTCTGTCTGTCAAGACCATTTTTCTCAGGAACGCGTGGAGGTATAAAGCTGAAATTTATATCAAATACTCAGGTCTATTGTTCCTTGGAGCTGTGAAAAAATCAAACTTAAAAGCCAACGCAATCAAAAGATACAGTCGTTTATGCTGCAAATTTTAGAGTTTTCGGCACTCGCAAAACCTACGGGGTTCTTCCCGTGAACTCAGAAACTTGAATTTTGCACGAAGCAACGTCATATAGCATAGACAATGGAAAAATTACAAAATGTAGACATTTTTAATAAAATCATACAAATATTTTTTTTTTTATTTAAAACTTACTACCTTTTTCCTCGTAAACGCGTGGAGGTATTAAACTGAAATTCATGTCAAATAGTCAGGGTTATAGGACCTTTCAGATCTAGCAAGACCAAACTTTTATGTCAACGCAATCAAAAGAAATAGCAATTTAAGTCGCATATTTTGAAACTGAGTACTCGCAACTCGCAAGAAACTCAAAACCTAAAGGGCACTTGCCGTAAACAACTTGAAAATTGGCACGAAGAAACTTCATATAGCACAGACAAAGGAAAAATTACGAAAAGTGGACATTTTTAGTAAAATCATACAAAAATATTTTTTTAAATTTTAAACTTACTACCTTTTTCCTTTTAAACGCGTAGAGGTATTCAATTGAAATTCATATCAAATACTCAGGTCTATAATACCTTTAAGTTGTAAAGGTTTGTACGGAACCCTCGGTGCGCGATTCCGACTCGCACTTGGTCGGTTTTTTATATTTTTAATTAGTTTGTTAGTATAGTTTTAATTTTTAGAAGTCTGACTTTAGTTTTTTGGTTATGTAATAAAATTATAGTTGATGTCGACCAAATTCCGTGTATTAAATATAAATATTTTATGGATATATACTTAATGTTTCTTGGAGACATTTTAATTTTATCTTTACCGTTGACATTAGCAAGTTTCTTTATATTTATTATTTTAGCTGTTTCGCTTACCGGTTTAGTTTTAAAAAATTAAAAAATATATTTTTAAAAGTAAAAAATAATGTTTTCTTTCAGTAAAATATAATGATTTAAGGTAGTTCTTATTCAGTGTAGACATGGGTCGTTCACAATTTAGTGATTTGAATGAACTATATATTTTGATTTTACTCACTCTTCAACTCACTGAAGATTTAACTCGCTCAGTACCTCATCTATCTCAGTGTTTACAGTTTACTTGCTCGCTCTTTCTTACTCACTATTAGAATAAGCCGACCGAGACAAACGAGTGACACGATGCAAATATGCCAACAGATTCACTGAGCAAAATTAGCGAAATGAGTGATACATATCTCCGCAAGCGAAAGATATGAATCAATCTTTTCAATTCAGTGAAGCGTTTTGCGCATCTCTAATCCAGTGCCCATTTCGTTTGTCCACACTATATAAGGTGACCAGAATCTTCGTAAACGTATCTTACAAGTCGAGTCTATTGGATTTAGTCTACGTTTTACGACGTTCGCAAATGCGAATCCTCTTTAAATGGCTCTCGTTGGCCTGATTTCATAAAATCAACTGCGATTGTCACGCTGCTGGAACTGGGATCTTTATGTTTCTTTTATCCCTTGAATACAGTATCTGATTCAACATCTTTGAAATAAAGGTAATTTAGGGTCTTTAGGAAATTTTAAAATGAGTCCACATCAACAATTGTAATCTAATTTGTACATATATTATAAAAAAGGACATTACTAAGACGGCAAATATCATCTATTTGATACGAATTTAATAAAGTATGTATGTATGGGTACTGGGCACAGCACAGTGAATGCCATCGCGCTCAAATCTGGAGCAGAGCCCGTCTTGGGAAGTACCTCCGCCTGTCAGAAATCACAGCCAAATAGCATTAGACCCTACTCAGTGTTGTGTTCCTGCTGGTGACTAAGGTTGCCAAAGAGCTCAAAGAGGACCGAGTGTGTTGACGATGAGGGACTCTCTTGTTTCTTTAGCCGTCAACACTGTGAGTCCTCCTTCTTGTAAAGGGTCAGCAACGCGCATGTTGCAACTCTGGAATTGCAGGTGCCCATAGGCTACGGTAGCTGCTTACCATCAGGCAGGTCGCATGTATGCTTGTTTGCCACCGTCGTAGTATAAAAATAGAAAAAAAAATTGTAGAAAAACTCATGCATATTTTAGTTGATATAAAGTAATGGTTATTCAGAATTAAAACTTAGGTAAATACCTACATAATCCCAAGCGTCCCTATTAGCCCTACGCAATAGCAATCATATTATAATAGTTAAGTTCAGTGTGACATTGTGGGTACATTAGCATATGTTACATAATATATTCAGATAGGTCCCCATCGTCCAATAAATTTGACAGGCACGTCTAGGCCGAAGAACTTCCAGTCTCTAGACGCATGCAAATATGACCCAAAGCGGTAACATTTGCATATTAGTTCTCCTCAGAATTCCTATATATATATATGTATGTATGCGGAGCCTTAAAACCTACTCAAACGTGATATCACGTTATTATAAAAAAAGATATCGGGTAATAACCATCAACTCATTTTTTTTTCTTTATGGTCCATCGAACACAGTTTTCCGATACCGTTAAATTTATTTTTGAAAAAGCACAGGACCTTATAGAAGTACTTGTTTGCCACTGACGTATAAAAAGTACATAATGACATTTACGTCTATTTATCGGCCAATAAGTAAGACACAAACGATTAGAGAGAAGAGCTGTAAAAACACAATGCTTAAAGACGCGAGTTAAGGTTATTAATTGTTTTCTTTCTGTGACAGATGGATCTGCGGTTTGGATTGGATTTGTTATTTAGGGAAGATAGCACCACGCACAATTAATCCTTTGACTACCGTGCCCTTAGCGCCAGTGCGTGATATCACTTCCAAAATATAAGCGTGTTTTGACGTCTTTGGCGGTCCAACAGTTAACGGACTGATCAACGGTAAATATGGCGGTGAAGGTGTCATGCATGATATAGAAAACTGTCAAACTTTTCATACAAGCAAATTTTTGCGATGACGGTGACGTTAACTGACGGTTTGGTGCAACCGCTAAGTTAACCCTAAGTACTTGTTAGTCATATCTATCTGTACCTATGTATATTCATAACCACAAATAGTCATCGATTTTTTTTTGGAAAGAATAACGTATTTTTTTAAAATATTTTGGTAAACATCTAATACAGGTATATACTCGTACATGTATAAACCTACGTTTATATTTGACAGTTACAATTCTATTTGTACAATATTACAAAGTAAATGATCGCATAGATTACGGTAATAGTCTTGTAGTAGTAGTAATAGTAGTAGTAGTAAAACACTTTTCACACCACCTGCTCGACAATGCCAAATTATATATCATGCAAACCTCACCGAAAGCAAATCATTATAGCCCTTGGCTTTAGCCGGGTTATAATGTTGTACTGAATCTCATTATAACCCGCTGGTTAATAATGTGAATTCACTTCCCATAGTTCTTATTGTTATGTGCTTAAAGTCTAATTTAGTAAAGTCCGCACGGTGCACAGCCCCGCGACGCCAGCCGGGGCCCGCGCCGCCGCGTCGAACTGATTTGAAAATCGAATTTATTCGGAAAATCGTGCTGGCCACCTCAATTTTAAATGCCTAAAACAAATGCCGCGAGTGTCATAAGACGCTGCAGTATACGGAGTAAAACTGCAGGTTCTATAAAAATAGAAGATAAAATTAGAATAAAATGGACTAATGTATCAAGATTAATTTTTTAGGGTTCCGTAGCCAAATGGCAAAAAACGGAACCCTTATGGATTCGTCATGTCTGTCTGTATGTCTGTCCGTCCGTATGTCACAGCCATTTTACTCGGAAACTATACGACGTATCTGAATAAAATTTACACATACGGTGTATTTTGTATGCCGCTACTTAGTTATATAGTTAAATTAAAAAAAAAATATATTTTTAGGGGGGGGGGGGGGCGCTCCATACATGTAACAAAATGTGACACATCAATCGATAGGTCTTTAAAAATAACATTGAGGTTTTTTTTGACCATTTTGTGATTAAGTGAATATTTTCTGAAATAATCGCTTCGAAAGTAAGAAAAATTGTGTACAGGGGGACACCCCCTGTAACTTTTGAACCGTAAGTCCAAAAAATATGAAAAAATTGGAGGAGATGCGCCTTATTTTCTACGAGAATTGTTTTAAACATTATCGGTTAAGCCATTTTTGAGTTATCTCCAAAAAACTTCTTCCATAGGCATCAGATACGACCTTTTGGTGTTTGGTTCTTATTCCATTGAAGGTACGGAACCCTCCTATGTGTGGTCCACACGCACTTGGCCGGTTTTTACTTTTGAGTTACTTTAATAAAAATCCGTTTCTAGTAGCCTTAGCTATTTTATTGCCTCGCAAGAGGTGAGAAAAGTAGAGTATACTCCTCGGGGATAAAGCTGTTTTTGTCACGGGCGCGCTTGAACCCCTCACTGCATTCAGGACTCAGTCTTAATTCCCTCGCTTCGCTCGGGAATTAACTCATAACCCCCTCCCTGCGCTCGGGAGTAAAATCTGGAGTCCTTCGTTACGTTCAGGATTCAATATTGCGCCCGTGACATAAAACAGTGCTTTATCCCCTTGGTGTACAATCTACTATTATTGTACAACAAATTAAAAAAATACATAGAGAAAAATATGTCGAGTATTCCGTAATTTCAAAGGATTAATCATGGTAAATACGTGCCATACTTACGACCTATGTAGGTACCAAAATTTAAATTTGACAAAAAAATATTTAATTTGAACATCTACGAAGAATGATAATGTCTCGTTTTATTAAAAAAACAACTGAGTGCACTCCGGGCGTGCCGGCAGAAGTGAAAACTTGAATATTAACGTTGTGCATTTTTGATATTTTGAAATGGTTAGGGAATAATTTTGCACGAATTGCTTTAATTATCAATATAAAAGTACTATCATTTATGTGGTAAAATACAATATTCATTTATTGCGCTGTCGTATACAAACATGACTATTTATATTACATTAAAAATGTAACATTTCAGAACTATTACAATTATTTATTCGATTAGGTGACGTGTCCGTCTTACGAATTTTCAATCTGACGAATCTGTCAGTCACGTGACCTGTCGCGAGTTTAACATTTATTCCCCATCACAAAAAGTGCACAGCGCCGCTAAAGAAGTTTTCACTCCAAAAATATGCATTATCATTCTATTGTTCTTCTATAGACAACATTTGCAAAATTTTGTCTCTGCCGCAGTGCCGAATCTTTTGACTTCCTCAGTCAATCTATCCACGCATAAAACAGCCCAGAGACTGTAACAAAATCCATTTAATTTTCCGCCAAAACATAGTAATGACGACCCTTAAGACTGAAATCTCAGTCCTTCTTTTATTGCTTCTCCAGGGATGTCTTTTTATGTAACGATCCCGATTTGCAGATGTCTTCATGCCCTGTCCTAATTTTCTTGGACACTTTACGGTCGTTTGGCGGACGTTTATATCTATTATGTACCGCAGCAAAGGGTGGGTTGACCAGAGGAATACATAATGATGCGGAGGGTTATGAGTTGGCATTTATGTTGTCCAATAACAACACCTTTCGTGTAGTAGGTGCTCTTATTTGGGTTACATCTACTTGAGAGTGAATGACAGTGCCTATTCATGAATAGATATTGAAAACTCTTCATTGATTATCTTTGTGTGACTATAACAACCTTCTTTTGCGTTTTCGTATATTTAATAACCCTGAAACATTCAAAATTTCCTATTCAAACTTCGAGCTTCAAACATCACGATAACAAAAAGAAATAACGACCCCTAATTTATTCCTCGACATACTTCACAAATTCTTTAGTTGGTAACTTCACAAATACTTCACCGATCCTTTCCTTATCCGAATTAAAATGGCTTAAAACGTTCCTCAAGTTTTATTTTACTGTAAAAAGTTTACAAAAGAAATCCCTAAGAGCCTCGAAGTAATCTGCAGTAAAGTTCGACATTCAGTAGTTTCTGTTTATTCTGTTCGGTCCATTTGAAAGTCACTAGTAGCTTTGGCACAAAGCTCTGCCACATGGGTTGAGGTGGAATTAAATAAGATTAAATCTTTCGATTCGGAAAAAGGTCGGTGATTCGTATAATGTAAACGCGCTGGGCAGGATCATCTACTTTAAACTGTAATCAATAAGGAGGCAATAGCGTTAGTAATATACAAAAACCTGTTCACTTAAAACAGTACATATATAAACACAGCCTTAGGATTGTTCAGATTTTCAAAGAAAGATTTTTTGATATATATTTTTTTTATTTTTGGAAACGTCATATATATTTATTATTTTTGGAAACATCATATATATTACGATCCGTGCGAGTGTGTTAACTTATTGTAATATTTTCCTTGAATTAAGATAAACATGCCTTGTGCATGTTACTTATTTTAAATGTCATTATGTGCCGGAATTTTATCCCGTAACATTATGTGGCATTTTGAATGTAAGATTTGACAGTTGTCAGGTCAGTACATGCGTATTATGAGTCATGAATGATAATATCCTTTTTTGAAAATTCTTAACTACAGACGGACAAAAAGACCCATTCTACATTGTCACTCATCAAACTTGCGTATTGAGCGATCCCCTCCAACGCATTTGTTTAATCAATACTAACAAACGACAGTAGCACGGCAAACAATAAAACGCACGTTCTAGTAATTTCTCTAATTACATACTCCTTCCGATAACGTAGACTTGTACCCAGTAACAACCTGAAGCCATTAATTTCCGGAATATTAGTCCAAGGAACATTATTGCCGGCAATAATTCTGGTGGACATCTAAGGGCGCGTGTGAATACCGGACAAATTCTAAACATTAGTCAGACCTGGCCCTGGCAGCCATCATTAATCCAACGGTTCATTTATCTTGATTTCAATGCGGACAATAGGTACAAGTGATAAAAAAACCTATTGATACCCTGCTGTGAAGTCTTTGATTTTGCATAACGATTTGAAAGGATTTTTGTAAGAATTTAAAATAAATAAAACTGTATCGAATAAGATGAGTATTCTTCTATGGAATTACATGGTTTAATTTCAAGTCTCTTTAAATAATTCAAGGTGGCTTAAAGATGGCACCTGTAATAGCAAAATTATTATTATTAAAGAAACAGAAAACACTGAGTATATCATGACATAATATATGGGTAGGTAAATTTTACATTTTATTTACTGTTATTAAAGAGCATGAGCACTATGGAAAAAGTTGAATGTGTTTAAAGAACGTATATATTGCGCAAGTTAAACGAGAGGAGAAAATTACATGCAATTAAAAAAGGGACGCCATCAAAGCCCTCCTCTGGTCTATACATAATGTAAAACAAGGTAGGTAATGTACAATATATTAAAAAGAAATGTTCTATGTATTTTGTCAAATACTGTTAAGCTTTTATATTAAAAGCATTTTCCAGAATTGTTTTCAGTTTGTTATTTCACAGAATCGTTGATTTGATTCTTTATTGATTTTTATGTTGACGATGTAATTTAAACACTAAGCACGACAAAATAAAATCAACTACCGGATTCAAACGTAGTGAAAACGCACTAGTTTTCTTGGTGTGATGGTTCCTCCATAGAAACTTGCTTAATGTGCTGCAATAGGATGTAAAAGCATTAAACTGGTCTTAACAGGCATTACTTGTTCGTTATCACTAGACCCCGGACTCTTGTGGCAATGACGTCACAATAGGGTGATTTGGGGAGTAAACGGGACGGTGCTATGAAAGACGGTTAAAAACTCGGTTGTTAACCGAATACATTAAATTAGACATTTTTAACAATATTAGTTAGTAAGTTGATCAATATTATCGTTTGCTATATTACTTGCAAACCATGCATTTGTACGTTAAATTGGCATTGGTTTTGTCGGCCACTCGCTCCTTGTTCGTCACAAATGTCACCAAGCCAGTTTAAAGTACAATTGTATGGTTTGCACTAAAAAATAATATTGATCAACTTGAAAATAGATGTCATATACTTCAGAAAAAGTGACCAAACCCTCCGGTGTCCGAGGCCAGATTTGAACTGGCGTCTTCAGCTTTCGCGGCTGACGTCCTGACCACTAGACCACCCGGTCACGGCGGAACTTGACAAATTTTCTCATGTATATGCAATCTTTGAATTTGAAACGGCTAGGCGCCGTTGACCATACTCTAAGGGCATGCGCAGTACGTGCTTGCACCTCCTATCCGAATCTCTTACGTGATTCTGGTATAGCGAGAGAGATGGTGCTGCCATCTATGAATCTTGAAGCAAATCAAATTATTTTGTTCAATATTTTTTTTGATTTGCAATTTTTTTTAAGTAGTTACACTACTATATATAAACTGAAAATAGATGTCATATACTTCAGAAAAAGTGACCAAACCCTCCGGTGTCCGAGGCCAGATTTGAACTGGCGTCTTCAGCTTTCGCGGCTGACGTCCTGACCACTAGACCACCCGGTCACGGCGGAACTTGACAAGTTTTCTCATGTATATGCAATCTTTGAATTTGAAACGGCTAGGCGCCGTTGACCATACTCTAAGGGCATGCGCAGTACGTGCTTGCACCTCCTATCCGAATCTCTTACGTGATTCTGGTATAGCGAGAGAGATGGTGCTGCCATCTATGAATCTTGAAGCAAATCAAATTATTTTGTTCAATATTTTTTTTGATTTGCAATTTTTTTTAAGTAGTTACACTACTATATATAAACTGAAAATAGATGTCATATACTTCAGAAAAAGTGACCAAACCCTCCGGTGTCCGAGGCCAGATTTGAACTGGCGTCTTCAGCTTTCGCGGCTGACGTCCTGACCACTAGACCACCCGGTCAGGACGTCAGCCGCGAAAGCTGAAGACGCCAGTTCAAATCTGGCCTCGGACACCGGAGGGTTTGATCACTTTTTCTGAAGTATATGACATCTATTTTCAGTTTATATATAGTAGTGTAACTACTTAAAAAAATTGCAAATCAAAAAAAAATATTGAACAAAATAATTTGATTTGCTTCAAGATTCATAGATAGCAGCACCATCTCTCTCGCTATACCAGAATCACGTAAGAGATTCGGATAGGAGGTGCAAGCACGTACTGCGCATGCCCTTAGAGTATGGTCAACGGCGCCTAGCCGTTTCAAATTCAAAGATTGCATATACATGAGAAAATTTGTCAAGTTCCGCCATGACCGGGTGGTCTAGTGGTCAGGACGTCAGCCGCGAAAGCTGAAGACGCCAGTTCAAATCTGGCCTCGGACACCGGAGGGTTTGGTCACTTTTTCTGAAGTATATGACATCTATTTTCAGTTTATATATAGTAGTGTAACTACTTAAAAAAAATTGCAAATCAAAAAAAAATATTGAACAAAATAATTTGATTTGCTTCAAGATTCATAGATGGCAGCACCATCTCTCTCGCTATACCAGAATCACGTAAGAGATTCGGATAGGAGGTGCAAGCACGTACTGCGCATGCCCTTAGAGTATGGTCAACGGCGCCTAGCCGTTTCAAATTCAAAGATTGCATATACATGAGAAAATTTGTCAAGTTCCGCCGTGACCGGGTGGTCTAGTGGTCAGGACGTCAGCCGCGAAAGCTGAAGACGCCAGTTCAAATCTGGCCTCGGACACCGGAGGGTTTGGTCACTTTTTCTGAAGTATATATGACATCTATTTTCAGTTTATATATAGTAGTGTAACTACTTAAAAAAAATTGCAAATCAAAAAAAAAATATTGAACAAAATAATTTGATTTGCTTCAAGATTCATTGATCAACTTACTAGATAATTTTGTTAAAAATATCTAATTGAAATGTATTCGGTTAACAACCGAGTTTTTAACCGTGTTTCATAGCACCGTCCCGTTTACTCCCCAAATCACCCTATTGTGACGTCATTGCCACAAGAGTCCGGGGTCTAGTTATCACTATTAAACTTGACGTCAACTGGCTACTAAACATTAACTAGATTCATTTGAATACTCGCTGTTCCCTAACTCCTACGCTCCTCAAATGTCTCAAGGGTCAATATTCGGAGTTAGGAATAAAAAGATCTAATCTCACGTTTGCTTTCCACGCCGTTACTTAAGATTGGTGCTGGTTAAATAGCAATGGGTTCAAACTGTTTCGTGAAAAAAAGTAAACTATTTTCTTTGTTGCTCAGGAGCTATTCTGGAGGATTACGTTTATAGTGCAATTTAAAGGGTTCATACGACAGGGTTGCCTAGAAACTACCAATGAACTTGTACCCTTCGATTCTTTCTGTACAAGCTGTAACGTTTATATTTTTTTTATCCCTAAAACTTGACTGATTGTAAACAGGCATTTTAAGAACACATTAGTTAATCCGACTTTCACACAAACACGGAGCTATAATATTATATTTTTCACCTACATGGATTTACAATAGCACTAAACGTAGTTATACAATTCGCACCCAATGTGGGACTGTAATGCGTTTTGCACCCAACGTGGGGCTTTAATACCGTTGGCGCCCAACGTGGAAATTTTATACATTTGTCACGCGACGTTGGGTTTAATACAGTTAGTAGCCAACGTAGAGCTATATATAATGTATTTGACATCCAACATAGAGTTATACAATTCGCACCCAATGTGGACTGTAATACGATTTGCACCCAACGTGGGTTTTTAAAACAGTTGGCACCCAACGTGGAACTTGTTAGGTTGTGTAGTCAGCAATGAGACGCACATATAGATATTATTAATTTATTTATTTTAACACGGGAACGCATGTAACGCATGTTAGTACAAGAACCATAGATACTACCAAGTGTCTGAGAACTGTCGACTGTCAGTGTTTCTGTATATAATATCTTCCTTTTTTTTGAAACTAAGGTAAGTACAACACTATTTAACTTAGATGAAACGAAACGCAATTGTCAGACTGACAGTGACAGCTTGACATTGACAACATAATAAAGTAACCAACAAATTAACAGCTACGTTTTGGTTGCTTTTAAACAAAATAAAATAGCACTAATAAGCATCACAATAACGTGCTGGGGTTTTAACTATTCTACCGTAGCGCGTAACTTTAGGCGCAATGCAAGTGCTAGCACTTGTACTCAAGTTAGTATCAGTACTAGTACCAGGAACATTAACACTTATATTCTTATTGTTTTCAGGTATCATCTCAGGTGAAGGTGAAGCAGGTTTCAGGATGTGCTGCCGGTTTCTACGGAATTCTCCCTGAGGCGAATGAATTGTGAAACTACGTGGTTCACTACTGTGGACCCATGTGCTGTGTGGTTTATGTTTGAAATACACTTTATCACCTATCATAACTTCTGGTAAAGATTTGCTGTGTTTATTGTAATAAAGATTTGTGCACGACTTTTGTTTCTCAATGTTTTCCTTGAGCAAGTTAGTGTTGACAAGTGCAGGTGACAACTGTGGATCCGATACCGGAATCTTAGTACGAAGCTTTCTAGACATAGACAATTGTGCGGGTGAATATCCCGTAATTTTAGGAGTATTTCTATATAAAAGAAGAGCAAGATATGGGTCAAAATTGTCTACCTTATACTTGTTTAACAACAATTTTATTGTGCCAACAGCGCGCTCAACCATACCGTTAGACCTGCTTAAGTAAGGACTAGAGGTATTATGCTTAATGTGCCAATCTTTAACAAAAGTTTGAAATTCTGTAGAAGAAAAAGGTGGACCATTGTCAGAGATCAGAAATTCAGGTATGTCGGGCAAAAAATTATTTTAAGTGTGTAATAACTCTATTAGCACTTGTGCCTGAATTCAAAACAGCAAGTTCGATATATTTACTGTAGTAGTCAATTACAATGAGATATTTTTCATTCTCAAACTGAAAAATATCAATACCGACTTTGTTCCAAGGTATTGATTTATAGTCATGATGTAGAATTGGCTCCTTTGAATTACATCTACGGTAAGTCAGGCATGTATGACACTGGTTAATCACATTCTCAATATCGGTAGCCATGCTTGGCCAGTACACAGAGGTCTTGGCAAGCCTTATGCAACTGTTAATTCCTTGATGGCCCTCGTGTGTCAGTTTTATAACATATTCTCGTAGAGACTGGAATTACAATTTTATCTGACATAAAAAGGATGTTGTCAATGACACTGAACTTATCTTTTAGTGAGAAGTAAGGCTTTATTTCTTGACTTACAGACCTTTTGTGTTCGGGCCAGCCATGTTGATAATACTGTATGATCTGAAATAGGGTGCTAGATTTACATGTTTCTTCTTTTATTTGCTTTATTCTTTCTGGACTAGCTGATAAGCTTGACATAATGAGATTAATATGCAGATCTATGTCGTTCTCAAGGTCAGAAAGAGTTGTTTCTTTTAGGGCTGCTCTAGATAGAGTATCGGCAATATATAGAAAACAACCTGGTTTGTGTATCACATTAAGCTCATATGGCTGAAGGCGAAGCATAATTCTCTGCAGTCTGGCAGGGATATCATACAAAGCTTTTTTAAACAATGTGGTTTATGGTCTTTTTCTACTTTGACTATCCTACCATATATGTATTGGTGGAATTTGGTACAACCAAATAGTATAGACATCGCCTCTTTCTCTATTTGAGAATAATTTTGTTGACATTTGGTTAGAGAAGCAGATGCATACGCTATTGGTTGCTTATCATGTAGCAATACTGCGTCCTTTGAAGCGTCTACTGACAAGGTTATTTCTTTGGTCGGGTCATAATAAGTTAGTACAGGGGTAGAACTTATGAGTTTTTTAATATTATTGAATTCAACCTCGTGCTGTTGGAACCATGACCACTCAGTCTCTTTAGATAACAGAGTTCTTAGAAGACTATTCTCTTTTGCTAAATTAGGGATGAATGGACTGAGGTAATTGACCATACCCATAAATCTTTGAAGATCTAACAGGCATGTTGGAGCCGGCATGTCACAAATTGCTTTAGTTTTGGCTGGGTCAACCTTAACACCTTCCTGACTGAAAATATGGCCCAAGTAGTTTCATAGTCTTGCAAGAATCTCCACCTAGGATATCTCGCCCTCTTATATTTACTACATAAAAGGTAACATCATAGTTGACATTGTTATGACATATTGGCAAAGTACATTGACCCAAGATTGGTATATTATCACTGTTATAATTTGTCAAGTTGTTTTTGTTCTTTGTAAGAGCATCAGGTGGAAGCTTTAATTTCTTAAATGTATATACTGATAAGAGATTAGCATCTGCACCTGTGTCTAACATAAGGCTTACATCAACATTGTTTATTTTAAATGAAGCTTTCCATGAATCATCTGATGATACATTATTGATATGTATGGACCCTAGGAAGAGGTTTTCACACACTTGAGAATCAACAGCAATTTGTTGTACCTGGATATTTTTGCAGACTGAGGCGTAGTGATTGTACCTACCAAAATTCTTACATTTAACGCCTTTGGCTGGACACTTGTAACGATGGATTTGACCGCATCGACCGCAGGTAGCTGTGCTGGCGCTGCTTGGCGTTCTAGCTGGTCGTGACCTGTACGCTCTGGTTGATCTTGACGGTCTTGATGACGTTGTTGCTTGAACTGTCTTGAACTGTTGAGCTGTCTAATGTCTTCGCTTGTTGCTTCGAAGTTTCTATTGACCTGGCCAACTCGATTACATCCGTCAGCCTGTCGGGCTTTTCATAAGAATTTCTTCCTTAATATGTTGGTTTTTGGTGTGCAAATTCCAACTGAAGACGTCGCGCAGAAGACTGTCTTCTAACGTTAAAAACTCGCATTGTCTGTCGATGTTTCTTAAGTCAGTGGCGTAGTCATCTATAGACTCGTCTTGGTCTTGGCGTCGATTGAATAACTCAGGTCTTTCCATAGTTATGTTGATTTGTGGTGTGAAGTGTTTAGTGAATTTGTCTATAAGGACCTCGAACTTCACTGTATCAATATCAAAGTTGAATGTGTCACGTTACGTGCTCTACCAACCAGATAGGTGGAAGAACACGCTACGGATAAGCTGAAGAAAGTTAATAATAAAAAGGAAATTCAGGTAGTGGGTTCTTTATTTCACAATATTTTTCAGTTGTAAGAGGGTAAGTAAGTCAATATAGCCTTGGTAAGATAAAAAAAGGTAATGCCGGAGGTTCTTCACGGGCTCGCCCTAAAAGGCGAACGTAGTAGAGGCACACGGAGGCTCGCCCCAAGAGGCGAACGGAGTAGAGGACCGCCCTCAGCGGCGGATGGAGTGGCTGGAGGCTCGCCCACACTAGGCGAACGTAGTAGGTAGCTATCCCACACTAGGCGAACGTAGTAGGTGGCTCGCCCACCCTAGGCGAACGTAGTAGGTGGCTCGCCCACACTAGGCGAACGTATTAGGTGGCTCGCCCACACTAGGCGAACGTAGTAGGTGGCTCGCCCACAGTAGGCGAACGTAGTGGGTGGAGGCTCGCCCTCAGAGGCGAACGTAGTAGCTGGGAGGCTCGCCCTCAGAGGCGAACGTAGTGGCTGAAGACTCGCCCTCAGATGCGAACGTAGCAGCTGGAGACTCAGGAATTAGTAACCCGGAGAGTTTATGCCAGGAGAGAGAGAGGTCACTTCAAAAATACCTTCTTTGAAGCTAACCAGAAAGTGATTGACGTTTGTCAATGACAGGCTTATATAGGGGCAACCAGCGAATTCAGAGTTCTTACAATAAATTTTTGAAATTTTATAAAAGGCCAGGACAACATGAGTACAAAATATTTAACAAACTTAGCCAAAACTATAGAACCTAACTGCATGGTTATACAATTATGAAGAATTGGCAAGCTAGACAGAGCACGTCACTATGGAGAAGTCTAAATAAACATTTCAAAATAGTATAAAAATGTACAATAACGTGAACAAAACGAGGAGACCAATAACCAAACATAAGTAAAACTAAGAAAAGGTGAGAAATCTAGGTTTCGAAAGTCGCTTGAGGCTGTAGGTCAAAGATCCGCGACAAGGAAGTGTATAAAAGTGTTCGCGAGTTAATAACTTTCTTCTGCGTATTTCAGAGCATGAAAATTGAGTTTCTAAGATGAAGACAAGGTTAGAAGAATAGCGCACGATGTTTGAGAGCGCCACGGGATTTTCGTATGGGTGCGTGTGTTGAACAAGGATTGCAGAATAACTAGGAAAGTGCAACACAAATAAGACAAATGCTCAGCCTAGCATTGCAGCAATTCAATCCTGAGGTATGTAAGGGATATGCTACATTACCCCAAAAACCTCGGGAAAAAAACGTTTTCGTGCTTATAAAAACAGTTTTTTTTTAATAGAGGAAGAAAGGGAGAGATCTGAGAAAGAAGAGAAAAATAATTAGTTTAAGAAGTAAGAAATTTGGAGTAAGTAGTAGAGAAAACTGCCACTTTAGTTTAGCGATTCGGAACTAAAGTGGCAGTGGGCAGGGCACATTGCTCGTAGAATCGATGGCCGTTGGGGCGGAAAGGTTCTCGAGTGGCGACCACGAACCGGAAGGCGTAGCGTGGGTAGACCCCCCGCAAGGTGGACTGATGACCTGGTGAAGGTCGCGGGAGTCCGCTGGATGCGGGTGGCGCAGGAACGGTCATTGTGGCACTCTTTGGGGGAGGCCTATGTCCAGCAGTGGACGTCTTTCGGCTGATATGATGACGATGATGATGATGAGTAGAGAAAACTAGAGAGGAAAAAGCTCGCAAAAGATGGAGAGATGATAAGGTTTAATGAGGGTGGAGAAGAAAGATGACAGATCGAGGAACTTCTACGTAGGCATACATCATCTGTCAAAAGTCACTCAGTCATACTTCTCTATCAGGGTAAGGGGATGTGGTTCACACTCAATGACGCACACTCCTAAGAAGATCTCGCTATGACCTAAGGCTTTTTTATAGAAGGGAGTATTCAGCCGCTCCGCTAGAAAAATTATAGAGATGAAAGACTTGAGGCCTATTTAAAGAGTTAGTCTAACCGCTCTAGAAAGTTAGTACTTACAAGACTGTGGTAGGGGTAGACCTACCACAACGTAGAGAGAGAGAGAGAGAGAGAGAGAGAAGAAAAGTTTGACCATATGGCTTATTTTTAGAGTTGGCCGAACGCTCTGTGAAAGAAAAATAAAAATGATTAAATATAGGCACGTTGGCCGCAAAAGGATGAGGATATGTACAAAGTGAAGAGATATCTACAAGTGAGTTAAAAAAGGGATGAATGTTTAATGAAGTATGAAGGTAATGAAACGAGCTTGAAAAGAGGAGAAAAGTGAAGACAATCTAAAAGCAAGGGCTGAGCTATAAAAACAAAGAAATATACGAATTTAAAAAAGTTACAAAATACATATAGTAGAAAAATAAAACATTAAAAAAGTTTCTGGTTATTTTAAATAAAACGTGCCATATAAAGAAAAGTTACATAATGTGAAACCGTAAAGTTATAATTTTATAGACGTGTGTTGTCTATTTTTTTGAATTTAGAGAAGGTGCAACTGAAAAATTAAAAAAATGCCGTTGGGCGCCAGAACTGTCACGTTACGTGCTCTTCCAACTAGATAGGTGGAAGAACACGCAACGGATAAGGTGAAGAAAGTTAATAATAAAAAGGAAATTCAGGTAGTGGGTTCTTTATTTCACAATATTTTTCAGTTGTAAGAGAGTAAGTAAGTCAATATAGCCTTGGTAAGATAAAAAAAGGTAAAGCCGGAGGTTCTTCACGGGCTCGCCCTCAAAGGCGAACGTAGTAGAGGCACGAAGGCTCGCCCCAAGAGGCGAACGGAGTAGAGGACCGCCCTCAGCGGCTGATGGAGTAGAGGCTCGCCCTCGGAGGGGCGAACGGAGTAGAGGCTCGCCCTCAGAGGCGAACGAAGTGGCTGGAGGCTCGCCCACACTAGGCGAACGTAGTAGGTGGCTCACCCACACTAGGCGAACGTAGTAGGTGGCTCACCCACCCTAGGCGAACGTAGTAGGTGGCTCGCCCACACTAGGCGAACGTAGTAGGTGGCTCGCCCACACTAGGCGAACGTAGTAGGTGGCTCGCCCACAGTAGGCGAACGTAGTGGGTGGAGGCTCGCCCTCAGAGGCGAACGTAGTAGCTGGGAGGCTCGCCCTCAGAGGCGAACGTAGTGGCTGAAGACTCGCCCTCAAATGCGAACATAGAAGCTGGAGACTCAGGAATTAGTAACCCGGAGAGTTTATGCCAGGAGAGAGAGAGGTCGCTTCAAGTGCGGGGCCACTTCGGCCCCGCACAGACCTTTTGTTTGGAAAATAACTTCTTCGAAGCTAACCAGAAAGTGATTGACGTTTGTCAGTGACAGGCTTATATAGGGGCAACCAGCGAATTCAGAGTTCTTACAATAAATTTTTGAAATTTTATAAAAGGCCAGGACAACATGAGTACAAAATATTTAACAAACTGAGCCAAAATTATAGAACCTAACTGCATGGTTATACAATTATGAAGAATTGACAAGCTAGTCAGAGCACGTCACTATGGAGAAGTCTAAATAAACATTTCAAAATAGTATAAAAATGTACAATAATGTGAACAAAACGAGGAGACCAATAACCAAACATAATTAAAACTAAGAAAAGGTGAGAAATCTAGGTTTAGAAATTCGTTTGAGGCTGTAGGTCAAAGATCCTCGACAAGGAAGTGTATAAAAGTGTTCGCGAGTTAATAACTTTCTTCTGCGTATTTCAGAGCATGAAAATTGAGTTTCTAAGATGAAGACAAGGTTAGAAGAATAGCGCACGATGTTTGAGAGCGCCACGGGATTTTCGTATGGGTGCGTGTGTTGAACAAGGATTGCAGAATAACTAGGAAAGTGCAACACAAATAAGACAAATGCTCAGCCTAGCATTGCAGCGATTCAATCCTGAGGTATGTAAGGGATATGCTACAAATGAGTAGAAGATGATGAGTGCTTCGGTGCCGATGAAATGTAACAAGATGGCGACTTTTCTGCTATTCGATTCATTTTCCAAGCCATTTTTTTTTTTTTTTTTATACCACGACGGTGGCAAACAAGCCTATGGACGCCTGCAACTCCAAAGGCGTCACATGCGCGTTGCCGACCCTTTACAAAAAGGAGGATTCACTGTGTTGACGACTAAAGGAACAAGAAGGTCCCTCATCGTCAACACACTGGGTCCTCTTTGAGCTCTTTGGCAACCTTACTCACCAGCAGGAACACAACACTATGAGTAGGGTCTAGTGCTATTTGGCTGTGGTTTTCTGTAAGGTGGAGGTACTTCCCCAGTCGGGCTCTGCTCCAGATTTGAGCGATGACATTCGCTGAACGTGCCCTACCACACTTAGCGAGATGCCATTCGCAGTGCCCATACCTCTCTTTTTGGCGTAGTTTAAGGACATACACAGGTCCGGACGTAGTTTAAGGACATACCCCGGGTCCGAAAATTTGCTCTCAATTAATCTTTAGCTGGGTAATCCAATTCTTCCAAGTTATTGGCATATTTGTATTTTTTAGGTCCAGGGTGCCAGCGACCCCGCCACGAACTTATTAAGGGTTTTTTCTCGTTGTCCGCCATCATGGGGTTGCGGCAACGGACGACTTCCATTGGACTTATTCTCTGACTGGCCATCCGACATTGTTTTGCAATTTATTTCTCTTCTGACACCATGTTAGGTTGTGTAGTCAGCAATGAGACGCACATGTAGATATTATTAATTTATTTGTTTTAACACGGGAACGCATGTAACGCATGTTAGTACAAGAACCATAGATACTAGCAAGTGTCTGAAAACTGTCGACTGTCAGTGTTGCTGTATATAATAGAACTATAATAAATTAGCACCCAACATGGAACTATGTATAATAAATGAGCACCCAACGTGCGGACTTAATACAGTTGGCACCCAGCGTGAAACTATAACAAATCTGGCACCCAACGTGGAATGTTAATACAGCTAGCACACCACATGGGGCTTTCATACTCATACAGGTTGGCGCCCAACGTATAATTTTATATGACTCCTAACGTGATATTTTAAAATAATTTTACTTTTTATTGTGATTGGTTCATTAAATAAACAGTAAATTTGATGTAACAGTACTTTACAGTACACGAACAGTACTTTTAGCACTTATGTTTTTACTAAAAAAACATCCACTACTGGGATGATACGCCACGAAGATTAAAAGAAAGTAAAGTAAATAACGTCATTTATGCAAAGACGTAATACAAAGTCTAAATGGAATGATTAATGTGGAAGACGAAGCAAATGCACGCTGATTTTAGAGAAAGACAAAAAGTATGCTTAACTAAAGTTGACATCAATCTTAGTGTTTCTAAACAGAAGATTGTAAGTATTAATTACAACTATTATACTAAGTATAGTTCGTTCCAGATTCAAAGCCTTTGTTGTTTTAGTAGGGACGCGACATTATATACTTAATAATATATTCCGAGTCCATAAAGACACATAAATCATTTAGTTGGAGATTGGTCGCGCTAACAGTAGTAGAAACGCATGTAATAAAAAAATGGAAATAAGAAATGTTCCGTCGAAGTAATATAATGAAAAGCCTCCTACAATATGGTACAGTGCTTTATTGTAGACTAGCCTTTTCCCGCGGCTTCGCCCGCGTACTATAAGTACTCAAAAAGGATACGCTACCCATGTTGATTTTCAGACTTTGTGACCACATTTGCCCCTTTTAGGGGTTGAATTTTTAAAAAACCTGAAACACGTGTTTACTCATTTATCGTTAGGAATACTCCTGTGAAGTTTCAAATAAAATAGTCTAACAAATCTTGATTCGCCATACAAACTTTGGACCCCATTTTACCCCCTTAGGGGGTGAATTTAGAAAAATCCTTACTTAGTACACCCCTAGACCTTATAAGGATCCTACGTGCCAAATTTGGAAGTGAAACTTAGAAGTGACAAAGTGATAAAAGTGAAAAAATTCGAGAACCTAAAAAGTAAAAAATGACGAAAATATCAAAAATAGCAAAATTTCAAAATTTCGAAATTTCAAAAATTTCAAAAATTTCAAATATTTCAAACATTTCAAAAATTTCCAAAAATACAAAAGAATTAAAACCACAAAATTTACGTAAAAGTCAAAAATGACATAAAATTAAATAACGTAACTTCGTTCCAATCGAGTGTTCCACGGCACTCACGTTTCGTGGAACACTGTGAGTGCTGTGCTTACATTAATGAATAAATATCTTGATCTACACCGATATCATAAATCCTCTATTCTGCGTTCGGAACCGTATGTAATTACCACCATTATTGCAACCAGTAACGTAACATCAGTGACAGTGTGGTAAAAACGTATGAAAATTCATGGTAACCTACGGTAACGTAATGAAAATCCGCCCCCCCGACCGCCGGCATGCCCATTTTAATAGCATCATCATGGCATCATTCTAATGGTTTCAATGGATTTTTAATATGTGTGTAGGTAAAGCAGTGTATGCTTCTGTACATAATTAGGCCTTAGTACGTAAACATAAACTACTATTTATCTCTTTTTAGGATTCCGTAGTCAACAGTCACAGTTCCGTTTATGGAACATATAGAGTTTTCAAGTTCTGTGTGCATAGGGAACAGTGATGGGAAAATTTCATTGAACGGAAGAAAAAAGATAAAAAAATATTTAAAATTAAATAGATTCATAAAAAAATCTAAACTTTTGCTGAAATGCCACAAATTCTTATTTAAATCATTAAATTCCAAATGTAAACATGTAGCCTTGAGAGATGAACTCCTAAAGTGCCAATATCAATTAGACCAGACAGTAGAGGAGCTGAATCATCGCTCTGCTGAATTAAGCAAATTAGAGTCAAAGCTAAAAGCTCTTAATGATAAGCATGAATTATCTAGTAAAACGCTACAGGAATACATAGCCTTTATGAATAATGTTCTAGCACCGGGCAGCGGCTACCCTCTGCGCTTGGAATCGCCACGGCCGCCGAGTCGCCTGGCTGCGCCGGGCTCGCCCGCGCCCGCGCCGCGCGCCACGCTGCTGGCGCGCGTCTCCGGCGCGACCACTCCGCGTCGCCAGCCCGAGCCTGACCTTAGCCTGGACGTCCGGGAGTCGTCGCTGGGTCCTTCACAGTCATGCCCTGGATTGGATGTCGCACTGGATTTATCCCTGCCCTGCCCAGTGGAACCAACTCCACCGTTATCGTGCCCAGGCGAGGCGGGTCCACCGCCGCCATGCACTGTCGAGCTGGTTCCACAGCCGCTGTGCACTGTCGAGCCGGGCCCATCGCCGCCATGCACTGACGAGCCGGGCCCATCGCAGCCATGCACTGTCGAGCCGGGCCCATCGCCGCCATGCACTATCGAGCGGGGCCCATCGCCGTCGTGCCCACTGGCACTGGATCTATCGCCGTCGCGCTCAGTCCAACACACTCCATCGCTATCGTGCCCTGTCGAGCTGGTTCCGCCGCCGCCGTGCCCGGTGGAGGCGCCACTCTCGCGCGCGCGCCCCGCCCCGCTGGTCCCCGCGCTCGTGCCCGCGCCTGCGCCTGCGCCCGCACCCGCACTCGCACCCGCGCCCGCGCCCGCGCCCGCGCCCGCACCCGCGCCCGCGCCCGCACCCGCGCCCGCGCCCGCACCCGCGCCCGCGCCCGCACCCGCGCCCGCGCCCGCACCCGCGCCCGCGCCCGCGCCTGCGCCCGGCCGCACCGTTCTATATACAGACGAGGTGGGCGCCGGGCTCGGCGCGCTGCTGGCGGAGCGCTTGTCGCGAGGCGTCCTTAACAACTGTCACCCGGGCGCCTCCTTCGATCGTCTGATCAAATGTATATCGGTCGGCGAGTATGACCGCGATTCCACGCTTGTAGTGTTTTTAGGAAATAGTATAGATTGCACTAAACGAGATATCTTGAGATTATCCGAGACCCTGTCAGATATTGGCCAGCGAGATTCTGTAAAAATAATTATCTGTGCCTTACCATACAGAATGTCGAGTCATATAAATAAGAGGGTATATTCTTACAACTCCGTATTGTATAATCTTTCTTTGTACAGTAGTACGATTTCGTATTTTGATACAAATAAATTTATTGAGGATTTTATTATGCCCCATGATAGGACTTACCTTCCGAGAAGATGTCTTATAAATTGTGCTAACCTGTTAGCATACAATATTGTAGACCCCGTCGTGACTAGCACGGCGGATGATAGTTTTATTAAGACGAATCCCGATTCATACTGCAGGGGCTCAGATTTAGAGAGGCAGCCGTCTGGTGATATCAATTTAAACTGACTGCTACGACAACGAGTGCACCAGCCGGCTCCGTTCCTAAACATAACTGTGATGCTAGCATAAGTAGTAAAACTGATGTATTGTACTTAGTTCACCAAAATATTCAAGGGTTTACCAGTAAACAACTGGAAATTGATTTATTTGTACAACACTCGAACATTGATATCCTCTGTATAACGGAGCACTGGCTTAAAGGTCATGAATTTATGTTTAATTTCCACAATCATAGTGTAGTAAGTAAATTTTTTAGAAAATCCTGCATTCGCGGCGGGTCATTAATAATGGTAAAACATGATATAAAAAGTAAGGAGCGGAAAGACATTGTTGAATTGTCTGTGGAACGCCATATTGAACTTTCTTGTGTCGAGTTAGAAGAATTTATAATTATATGCGTGTACAGGCCTCCATTGGCAAACTATAACACATTTGAGTCAGTGATAGATGAAGTTCTTACAAGTGTTTTTTGTAGTAATAAAAGTGTTATTGTGTGTGGTGATTTTAATATCAACTTACTTGAAGATTCATCCATGTGTGTAAGGTTACTTAGTACTTTCAAATCCTACAATTTAGTAAATTTATTTTGTGAGCCTACACGAATCACAGCAACCAGTGCTACATGTATAGATAACATTTTCAGTAACAAGGATGCGACTAGTAAATCTATAATAAACAACTTAAGTTCTGACCACTGTGGACAAAAAGCCTCTTTTAGCGGAAAAACTAAGGATATTCCACAAGTCACTATGTGCAGACCAATTTCCGAAAGACGATTAGATTTATTCAGTCGGAATATCACGAAACAATTATGTTATGTTCCATTTACCCAGGAAAACCCTAACCGTATGAGTATTGAGTTGTTTAACTGTATTAAAAGGGAATTTGATGCCTGTTTCATTCCGAAGAAGGTGCAAGGCAAGGTCAAGACGAAATTTAGCGACTGGGCTACGCCGGATATTCATGAGAAAAGACGACGGCTCTATGATTTATATGACTTGAGAAGAATTAATAAAAGTCCGGAATTCTTAGATTATGTCAGGAACTTTTCTAAATCTTTTAAGATGATGTGTGCCGCTGCTAAAGCTGATTATCTGTCCAGAAAGATCCAAAATTCCAAGGATAAAGTAAAAACTGTTTGGCAAGTAATCAACGATGAAACTGGGAAACGTAAAATCAAAGATCCGCACTACAACCTACGTATTAATAATAATTTAGTGAGTTCGGACCTTGAAGTTGCGGATCATTTTGAGCAGTTCTTCTCTAATATACCGGTAGAAACAACAAAGTCTCTTCATTCATCGCCTGACGTCGCTGAGGCAATACTGAAAACAAATATAGCAGAGTGTACAGATTTCTTTAAATTTTCATATGTTACTCCGAACTTAGTTATTAAAACATTTAAATCCCTAAATTTAAAGAAAACTGAAGATCTTTGGGGCCTATCTGTTAAAGTTCTACATTCCATTGTTGAATCGATTGCACCACATTTAGCTGATATATTTAACAAATGTATTGATACAGGAATATTTCCAGACATAATGAAGCACAGCAAAGTCATCCCCTTGTTCAAATCAGGATCGAGAACAGAACCAAGCAATTTCAGACCAATTTCAATACTGCCGGCACTGAGCAAAGTTTTCGAGAAACTAATTCTAAATCAACTTGTGTCACATTTTAACCGAAACGAATTGTTCGCCAGAAATCAATTTGGTTTTACCAGAGGTCGCTCGACTACTGACGCAGGTGCTGTTCTTCTTAAGCACATCTTTGCCGCTTGGGAAAAAAAACAAGATGCTGTTGGAATATTCTGTGACCTATCGAAGGCATTTGATTGCGTTGATCACGAAAATCTAAAGAGAAAACTAAGCCATTACGGGATCAAAGCTGGTGCCCTTAACCTCGTCTCATCATACCTATCGGATAGAACACAACGAGTGGTTATTAATGGAACTCAATCTTCTGGGTCCCCTGTGGCACTCGGAGTGCCTCAAGGCTCAATACTTGGTCCTTTCCTGTTTTTGGTGTACATTAATGACCTACCTAAAATTGTGCAAGATAAACATGATATAGTGTTATTTGCTGATGACACATCTCTGATATTTAAAGTGGACAGAAAACTAAACAGCTTCGATAGTATTAACAGTACACTCTCCAAAGTAGTAAATTGGTTTACGGCTAATAACCTACTTTTGAACGCCAAGAAAACGAAGTGCATCAAATTTACACTTCCCAACGTCAAGCAGATTAACAGCAGCAAGATTATAATAAATGATGAAATAATGGAATTCGAAAATCAAACTGTTTTCTTAGGAGTCACTTTAGACTCGAAATTACAATGGCATCCACATATAGCTACCCTAGCTGGGAAACTTAGCTCTGCAGCCTATGCCGTGAGGCGAATCAGCCATCTAACAAACAGTGAAACTGCCAGGCTGGTATACTTCAGTTACTTTCACAGTGTTATGTCGTATGGAATTCTGTTGTGGGGTAAAGCAGCTGATATTGGGACCATATTTGTGCTACAAAAACGAGCTGTACGTGGCATTTATAAAATGCGCGGTCGAGCATCCGTAAGAGGAAAATTTGAAGAGGCAAATATTCTTACCGTAGCATCTCAATACGTACTTGAAAACATTATGTATGTGCGGAAAAACATCCATAAATTCAAGCTCAACAGTGATATCCATAACTATAACACTAGAAATAAAGATAAGATTGCTGAGCCTGGCCACCGCCTCGGTAAGGTTCGTACGTCTTTTGCTGGGAACTGTACACGTTTTTATAACAAAGTCCCCGCTGATGTAGTGAATTTGCCACTAAATAAATTCAAGTCTTATGTTAAGCGCTATTTGTTGAGGAGAGAGTACTATACTTTAAAGGAATTCATTGAGGATAACGATGCCTTTAAGCCTGTAGCTTGATATAGTTAGTACAATACAAATTGAGAAATTATTAGGTACATTACTCTATGAAGCAGCTTTACTAGTGTCCAGTATTACCTGTTTTTCATTTTTATTTTATTTTGTTTTTATTTAGTATTTGGACACTTAGAGACGTTATACATCTCTAAGTCTTGCATTCGCAAATATTTATATGTATAGATATATATTTAATGATCCTGACGCTTAGAGACATGTACATCTCTATGTCACTTTTATATTGTAATTTAGTTCACGCATGTAAAATACGAGCACAGAATATTGTTTCTCACCAGACTAAACATGGCTAGTTTTTATTAATTAATAAAGCCCGCCAGCTTGAACATGTCATGCTCGCTTAAAAGGCTCTGCTTATGGTGGCGTCGTTGATCGGGTCGCCACTTTCCCGAAGAAAGGTTGAGGGAGGCGATGGCTGAGATATGCGTCATACTCGTGAACGGGTGCTGTTTGTGGAGACCGGTCTGTTTAGGCTAACTGGGGCAACACATTTACGTAACTTTTTATTAATCATATTTAATTTTAGTTTAATTGGCTTTAGACACAACATTCGGTGCTTGATTATCCATATTTTTTTATTCAAGACACTTGGAGACCTTATACATCTCTAAGTATAATTTAGAAATAGTATGTTTATTGTATACTAGAATCACTTAAGTACTTTTTTTTATATTATTTAAATTCAAAGTTTGTTTCTAACTGTTGATGATGGATTATTATAATTTGGACATTTATGTAGAAGACACAGTTCAGGTAAGAAAGTATATCAAACTTGTATGTAATTTATTTTCAATAGTCAGATTTGGACTCATCTTTTTTCTTTTGTATTTTTCTTAAACTATAACCTATTGTTGGTTAATCTAACCTTGGTTTGATATGTTTTCTTATAGAACAACGCACTATATGTATTGTTTAGTTTTGATGTACTGTTGTTTTGAAAAAATAAGTCCCGCCGAGTTTCTTGCCGGACATAATTCTTCTCGGGTCAGAGGTGTAGGGTTAGAACCGGTGTAGTTTGATTTTTTTTCTCTCTCTTTTACTTTGACGTGTAAAAGTGCCCTTGTGGCCTACTTACTGAATAAATGTTTGAGTTTGAGTTTGAGTTTGAACTAGATACCCTTATAGTTTCGCCATGTCCGTCCGTCTGTCGGCGGTCTAGCTCAGTTACCGTTCGCACTAGAAAGCTGAAATTTGGTGAGGCCTGATAAGAACTTTCAATAAAAACTATATTGAATAAAATCGGTTCAGCCGTTTTTGAATTATCAGTCAAAAACGCATAGTGAAAGGAAGTGCCCAATAGTAAAATGACGTAAGCGCCGCCAAATATCCCATAATAAATGACCTTTTGAACGGATTTTTTGTAACAGGGCGGCATCTACGAAACTCTACACTGAGTATCGCCCGACATGCTCTTGGCCGGTTTTTTTTGCATTGTTATCCCGGAAATCACCCCTTTAGGATTACTAATTCCAATTCAAGAAAATCCCCAGCCAGGTTATACGTAGCCTATAAAAATTCAACGTCTAAAAGGGGGGTAGCCACTACACTTGATTGAGTTAAATAATTGCATGGGTCATGGGTGCACTTGGAGGGGGGGGGGGGGGGCCTCCAAGTGCACCTCAAATAGAAAAAAAACATTTCTGCATTTGTGACCCTCCCCCCTCCCGCCCCAATTTCAACCGCGCCTGTTCTTACCTTTCATGCTTAGACTGATTTGACGGGAGGATCGATTTGGATGATATTTGCCGTGGACATGAACGTATAAATACAAAAGTGGTCCTGTATCGGTCGATATACACCTACTTATCTATGTTGTTTAAATCATGCCAAAAAAATTAATAGGATAAAAAAAGTATTCATTTTTGAGTGTAGTTTCATTTAGTGGTAATTGTAAAATATTTTATTTGGACTACTGTCCTCTAGCGTATCCATCTGTCAACTTTACTTCAAGTTCCGCTTCCAGGGTAGCGGGAGAGAAATTAGGGGTGAATTAGCCGCTTACTGACACAGACCGAATTCCACGCGGGCGGAGCCGCGGGCACAGCTAGTAAATAAATATTTGGGGACAATCTTACACAAATCAACCTAGTCCCAAACTAAGCAAAGCTTGTACTATGGGTACTAGGCGACGATATTTAAACTTATATAGATAAATATATACTTAGATACATAGAAAACACCCATAACTCAGGAACAAATATTCGTGACACAAATATGCCCTTACCAGGATTTGAACCCGGGACCTCCTGCTTCGTAGGCTGGGTCACTACCGACTGGGCTAGGAGGCCGTTTAGATGATTGATAGACTGCGTTTTCAATCTCATACAATTTTTACAATCATAGAATAGGAAAAGGAAAAGGACTTTAATTCCATACAGTCACATAAAACTTGAGTCCCCAGATTGCGACACACACAGGCCCCTCATTTCGTCAAATCGTCCGGGATACGATTTGGTCGAAACCATTAACCTGGAGCAATTGTCATTGCTCACAAAGCCGTAGCGAGTTGAATGCTCTGGTATGCCAGTGTAACTTTTCACCTCGAGGTTTTAAGCAATTCGAGAGCGTCCTTATACTGGTTTTATTAAAGCGTTAGAACAAGCTGCGCTCGCCTAACGTTTTGAATAACACTCGGGCCGTTCCCATTTACGTAAAATTACTTTTTCTCCAAACTGTCTGTTAAAAAGTCAAAGTGAAATGTGGAGTCGAGAATATCATTTGATACGCAAATTAAGAGTGATTTAACAAACCTTTTAGGATGGGTTCGTTACCTGAGTTTGAATACTTATTTAGCTGAGATAAAATTGTGTTCATTGTTTAAAAGTGGGTGTGAAAACATCTTATTACCAACTCAATAAAAAAAAAGAACGATAGCGTAGAAAGGCTATTGCTATTATAACAACTAAATAGTATAGGTGGTAAAGATACTAACGCTGTATAAGTCATAGGTACTGGGAAGAAACCAATAATCATCCCGGCTTCTTAATGCTAACCATAACATTGGCGAGTTTACTTTTACGGGGACTTTCCAATCTGAAGGTAAAACTTAGGCTTTGTTGCAATTTGGTTAACCACAAAAGCTAAGTTGCTACTTATCAAATAATAAATTATATAAGTAGAACACTTCTTTTGTGCGACTGGTACCTATAGTCAGCAGCAGTACCTAAGCGGTCGAATTATTCAAAATGATCTTGACACAACTTTAGAATAAGAGCGTGTAAAAGTATTTTAGAACCCACGCAAAACTCCTTAATCACATGCCTAAATCACACGTCTTGTCTGCCACTGAAATGAACACCCACGAAATCCACATTCTAATTGTAATACTAATTATGAAATAAAGAGAAGAAACAAAATTTGTATATATCACGTTACGTTCAAACACCACCGCAGTAAGATGTTTACAGATTGCGGTAACCTCACTTTTACTTGCAATTCTTAAGCCACGAGCCGCAACATTTTATCTTCTATGTACCTAGTCGTTCCTTCATATCTGAACATCGTGATTATCTATCACCTCTGAATAGGTCATTCCATCTTACACCGCTTTATAGAACAAAAGCAAAAATATGGTGCATTTTTTACTACAAATCGTAAAATGCTTCGGAATGAGGGTTTCTTCCGTCGATTTTTTCACCAGATGGCAGCACCGTGGCGAGAGATCTAGCTGTCATAAGCAAATGATCATGTTTAATCATTTTTTTTATTGGTAGATTTTGATAACTGCTGTCAAAAAGACCTCTCGCCACAAAAACCCTAATTTATTGGTTGTATTGCGCTAATACGAAATTATTATAAGAGCACTAATGAATTAGTTTTAGAATATAGTATAGCATTGCATCTATTATGTAGATTGTCTGTATATATGTGTTAGCTATATGTATCTATACTTAGCGCAGCTGGTTGTGTTGAATGGGATATACTGATCGCTTTGACAGTATCCGTCACGCTTGAGATCTTGAGACATGAAGTGGAATTTTAATAATATTCATCTTTTATCGTACCACCTGGGGCGACACTTCAACTCCTATATCCGCAACTACAAGTACAGCAGACTGATTTTGTACGATAGATGTCGGTTTAAGTGCCCCTCAGGCGTTTATAACGGTTAAAGGCATGGTAAAAACATTGGATGCATATGGTAAACTCTCAGTAGCTCCGTCGGTAAAGAGCCGAACTTATGTCCAGATGTCGCGTTTTTGAATCTTACCCGATATCTTTTCTGTATATTTAAATAAATATTATTAAAAAGGCTTTACTAAACTATAGTTACTTTATTCATGCTTTCGTGTTAATCATGTGTAAATCATACACGTGAGTACTCTTGATAACGAGCTAAAGACTAAAGACCATTCACCACCATTGAGATGTCTGACCATTGACCATTTAAAAATCTAACATCTCAAATCTTAAATTAAGGCGAAACTAGCTTTTTCATCTCTAACGACTTTCCCTCCAAACAGTTAAAACAATTATGTAATAGCCTCATCTATTTCCCCTAAACACGATGAACTTGGGTAGAAACCACAACCCGAACTTCCCTCATTAATTAAGGCCTCCAATTCACTAAAAACTACACAAAAGGATGCAACATAAATAAAACTTCCTTTAGCTTTTGAAACTATGTTGTAAAGGCGGGATTGAAGTGGGTAAGAAAATTAGGTCCGTGGATTTGGATTTTAAATTTGAAAGAGGTTGGTTAATCTTCATTTATTTTTAAGATGCTGTGTACCTACTAGCTAAAGTAATAAAGAGGTTGAAAGAGGTTAGTATAGTCTGAGTACATTTTAAGGTAAGGAGTACCTATATAAAACAATTAATGATGGAAATTAGCCAATATCGAATAAGCTTCTGTAGCTTAGATGAAAGAAAGTGAGCAAGTAACCTAGAGCATCTAATTTGAATCTCGTCTTTGGCGCTTCATTTTTGAATATTTATTACATTTAAGTATAAATTAAAGTATTTTTAGCAAACGTAATAAGAAACCATCGAAAAAGTATCGCGAAAGAAAAAGAGAAATTGACGATTTAGAATAATTTAATTTTTTATTTTATTTATTTATTTTTATTTATTTAACCAAAAACACGTTTACATGACATTACAGTTGACTAATGCGCCATGAAACTACAATACAATTACAATAACATTTAAAAATATCATTAAACAACAAAATAATAACATATTACATAACAGTTGAACATCTTTTATCCATTTTAATTCTGTGAGGGGATACAGAATTTCAAACATTCACTATAAACAGTCGTCCATCGCCACGCAAACAGATCACACTCCGGTACTGATGCCAAGAACGCATTTAGTTGTGTGAGAGCACGAGGGAGTGGCGAGTTCTTGCGCGCCTGAGTGCGCGCCTCTGGTACCATTAAGAGGTCGCGTTGCCGGGGCCTGAGGGTCATCCTAGGGACGTCGGGAACGAACAGTCGCACAAGACGACCTACCAGCTCTGGACAGTCAAACTCGCCGCGCAGGACTCGACATGCGGTAATAAGTAAACAGAAGTTGCGCCTAACCTCCAACGAGTTGTACCCGAGCATTCCTAACAAGTATTTTGTTGGGTACAGGAATGGGTAGTATCCATACATTTTTTTATATAAGAACCTCAGAAAGGCTTTTTGGACCTTCTCCAGCAGCAAGGTGTACGTTGATTCGTGTGGGAGCCATACGAATGACAATAGACGCGAGATAGATTTATTGAAATCATTATGATCTATCAATCCGTGTATAGGACGGAGAGGTAGCAAGTAACCCAATAGAACGGATACTGATTCTAAATAAGTAAACCTCGTTTGTTAATTCTACTGGAATATTATTTTAGGTACCGGTCTACTTCATCAGCTGGGAACCGTATCTCACACACTCACGCCTAATAACTAGTTAAATCAAACGCAAACTTTACCCTTCATCTAACTCCAACGCTCAATTTACTCCATAACTAGGCAAATACATATTACTCGCTGTCCGTCAGCACTGATCACTTTAATAATCACTAGATGGAGCATTTCAGACTATTCCTGGTTATGAGTTATTATGGTCGCGGAGGCGCTCGTGGACAGCTGCTTTGCTTCCATCATCAGCAAGAGAGTCGCGTCGCTGCTCGGCAGGATGAGGTTCAGCACCAAAAGCATCCTAGCTATGTTTGCAACTGTGTAGGCAGGTTGGATTGGGTCTACCTAATCCAAGCAGCACACTCCATTTATTATAATTTTTGGTCATTGATTGCAAGCTATTAACACTACTAACCTTAACATTTTGTTTTCATTTAAATGTTGTTAGCTTTTTTTTTCAATTTATTTTAATTATATTTATGTTTATCATAATTATTATAATATCTAATGTACGAAGCCCTTGTGTTTGGAATAAATGAATATTGAATTGAACTGATTGAATTACGCGTTTGGTAATGTATGAATTGGTAGCCTTAGAGAACTGCTAATTCAACTTGCTTCGGTGCTTATGTTGGCTTGCACTTACCCAATGATTGAACTGGTTGGGGTGGGTAAGATAATAGATGCAATTCTAGGTGGGAAGCTTACAATTTTAATGGAGGGGACTTTCTAGTTTGATTCAAAGATTAATTAATGTGAAAGGCAAGGGCTAATGCGCAGTCTATTTGACGTAAGTCCACGCCTGTACGCAACATAGCGGGCGAGCTGAAATTCCGACAATATTACTTAGGTTAGGTACTAGCATTCCCATTGCATTGAAAATGGCTAATGAATTCAGAATAGTTCATGTATTAATAACGTAAGCTAAAATTCAAGTAGCAGCATTCTAATTTCAATCTGATATTGATCTAATTTTGGTAACACTCGCAGTGTATCTAACACGTACTTATCATGCGTGATGTCAAAATGAGTCAAATTCGTAAAGTCAGAATGATGGCTAAAATAAATTCCATTTGCTACTAGCTGCATCAAAACTAAATGAGTCTTTTAAATGAATAAATACAGGAGAATTTTATACAAATCAACCTAGCAACAAACTAAGTAACCGATGTAATATTGGTACTTGATGATTATGTTCCTATATAACAGGCGATTATCACACTGGCGCCGCAACCGGAAGCGGCCACAGTGTGCAAGCGTGACAGCGCTATACACATGCAGAGCGCTATCTCGCTCGCGCACCGGCGCTGCATGCGGAAACCGCAGTAGTGTGAAAGCTGTCTAAGAGGATTCGAACCCAAGACGGTGTTTTAAGGACGACTACGGTTTAATATTACGCAAGGTATGGTGGGACTGAAGAGATTTTGTATAAAAAAAATTAAAATATTTCTATTTTTAATAATTTATGCACCAATAAATTCTTATTTTCAATTCGATCGATAATAAACAAGCATAAAATCAGCGTCGCGGAATGTGGAGTATTCTGTGACATTAAGCTGAGTGAGGTCCATTTAGCGCAAACGACAGCTTTAAATAGTAATTACCATTAGTTAGTTAAATTTTTTTCTGTCCTTGTTTTTTACTAATACGAGTAAATATCTTTTCTTTCTTTGTTTCTTTCAAAGCGATCCAAGTATAAAAACAAAGCGGCATAAAAACGTGCAATACATGTCTAAATAAACACACAAATGAAAACCAAATCTAACTGAACAAACACGACTGGAAGTGTCCAGACTGCACTCCAATCCAAACGTGTCATTATATCGGCCATTTATCATCGAGTGACAAGGAAATATATGGAAATTTAAATGTTGCCTACGGATAGGATGGTTTGACACGTTGATGCTACAGCGTGATATTACCAGTGTCTGTCTCTTTCAATCGCACGGTGTTAGGAAAGATGCTTGCTCTATCACGTGGATGACTCAGACCTTGCGGCGTTACAGAACAGTGGGAGTTAAGTATATGAAAGGTTGATAGAGGTTAAATATGGTGTTTCCTTGACATAAATATTGTAGATTAGAATGACATGAAGCTTGCTCGTAGAATAGCTTACGGAAAAAGTATTTAGCTAGTGTCTTCCTCTTCTTTCTTTAAAAATAATCGTCGGAAGACGCCGACTAGATCTACCGACGATCTGAATTTGCAGCGTAATGGCCGCTGCTTGTCTAAATCATTAGCATGTAGTAAACTCAGAATGTAGAAAAATAATGTAATAATGGGGAAGGCCGGTTAAAACATTTTGTAGAGGGTGCTGTTTCAGATTCCATACAAAGAGAGAAAGAGACACATACAGTGAGAGAAAGAGACAGTTAGATGAATGATCCTGAACTAGCATGCAGTCAAAAAGCTTTTAAACCTTCTCTATGGTGTTAATCTACAGCATTTTAATTTTATTGCATACTGGTTGGGTGGATTTCAATATCGGAGCAATTGGAGACAAAACATTTCGGGAAAATAAATAAAAACTACTTCGTGCCATACAAATTTTGCTTTTCTAAGTAGCCTACCCAATGAAGGAAAACTTAGAGGAAATAATTCGTGTATAGCCAATTTTGGTGTAGTTGTAGGCAAGGGTATCTTACACAACATACTAAAAGTACCGATGGATGGGGGCGCCGCTAGCGGGGTGGGGGGGTGTAAAGGTCCCTTATTTTGGGTTTTCGTAAATAACTCGGTAACGGTGGCTCATACTAAAAAATGTTCTATTGCTTAATTCATCCACATATAATTTTCTATAAAAAAATTCTTTGCACTTTTTTGCTAGGATCAATGTTTAATGAGATATCGCGGAAATACGATAAACACTTTTTTAAACTTTCGGAGCTAATATTTAAGAAAGTATTAGTTTCATCCAAAAATTGTTTTAGAATACCCTTATTTTTTTAAAAGACCTATCCAACGATATCCCACACATTAGGGTTGGAGTAAAAAAAATATTTACCCCCCACTCCATGTGTACGGGAGGTACCCGAAAAAATAATATATTTTCATATTTTGTTTTAAAACTTTGTCTGCGTAATTAAAACACATACTCATACGAAATTTCACTTGTCTAGTATTAGCCATCACTGAGCAGGGTGAGCAGGGTGCCTACCCTTATAGTTTCGGCATGTCCGTCTGTCCCCGTCTGTCCGTCCACGGATTTGCTCAGTGATGGTTAGTACTAGACGTCTAAACGGACGGATGGGGTCAGACGGACATGGCGAAACTCTAAGGGTAGGAAGTGAGGTAGCAGGATGAGCAGCCTGCTCAGTGATGGTTAGTACTAGAAAATAACAAATATCGTATTTCCGCGATATCTCATTAAACGTTGATCCCAGCAAAAAAGTGCAAAGAATCTTTTTTATAGAAAATTATATGTGGATGAATTAAGCATTAGAACATTTTTTAGTATGAGCCACCGTTACCGAGTTATTTACGAAAACCCAAAATAAGGGACCTTTACACCCCTCCCTCCCCGCTAGCGGCGCCCCCATCCACCGGTACTTTTAGTATGTTGTGTAAGATACCTTTATCTACAACTACACCGAAATTCAGCTATACACGAATTATTTCCCCTATCAGGCAGTTAAGCGTCTTCGTTTGGTGAGCTAAAGGATATGTCACAACAGTTGCGTTCAAAACAAAAGCTATCATAAGTGTGAACCAATATTAAAGTCAGAATGTGTGGTTCATTAAAGACACGTGCATTTGATTTCACACTGATCTTGAACTAGAGTCGTGAAACGGAACTTGGAACTTAGGAATAATTTAGATACGCAGATAACTTGTGAACTAATAATTGAGTAGCGATGAACTAAACTAGGATATAGTTATATTGGATATTGCCTAATAAGTTATAGCCTGAAAGCTGAGGTATATGTGTAAATTGTTTCCGTTAATATATTAATATTGCTAAATAACGTCGGTCGTCGAACGTCGCCATATCTAACTTTTTACTCACTTTGATTATTAAAGTTACAATTTATTCAGATGTCAGTTTGACAACAATTTTTTTTACAATATATTCGTAACAAATCATAGTTTTAACGTTAGGATAGCGCTCCATTACGAGTCTGCAAGTGCCGTATTTCAAAATACATAAAAAAAAATTGGTTGTTTGTAAAGTAGGTTTACGATCGAGATGTTTACGTGATAACGTCTAACCGCTCGTGAGGATTCCGCGTGACAAGTTTCACGGAATGACTGGCAGCGCTCGAGATGAGACGGGAGATCGGGCCGTCTCTCTCGATCGCGCTCGTGAGGTTTTGGTGTGACACAAGTTTCTGAACATGTCACCCGACTAAAACGATTTTAAAGACGTTATCACGTCAAAAACACAATCTATCTTAAACGTAACTCCAACACACAATAAATAATCAAGCAATATTGCAGTTGTATTGGAGTTGCGTCGAAATAATTTTCAAACAAATTCTGATATTTCTGATTCAGGCGTTTAGGCGTCAGATGTATTGCGTAGTTAATGCATTAGAAATTTATTGAATTTGGATCGTTTGTAATCGTGTTTTAAGGTTAGAATACGGCCCAAAATGTAACTTCAATATTGCAATGTCGGTATGCTTTACAACTAAACAATGACATTCAATTTCCTTTCTTCCTTATTTCCCCTTATTAGTAATTTAATAGCAAGCACCACTTCAACCATGATACAGGCGGCTGCAAATTTCAATATTGGAACTAATCAATCAAGGCGGTGGTGGAAATGAGCACAGGCGTATGCCCATTTATCAAACAGCCTGTAGATGAAGCATGAGACAAGACGTTGGTAACGTTATAAGATTTTAGCGAATTTGCTGTGACGAGAAATGGGTACCGTCACGTTTAAAAATATGGATACATGTATCCAAGACTTTAGTGTATCCAATGGATAATGTATCCATATTTTCAGATGTGGCTGTACCTAAATATTGTTGTTCAAGGCTATGAATCATTGTCAAAAGATATACTGAAGCGGCTAACGTGTTTCAAAATACCTAAATAATAAATGATATGACATGACATGACATGACATGACATGACATGTAATATTTTAAATATTATAAATAAATGAATATGACTATGACTATGTACTCAATACAAAGAGCAAGAAGTAAGTACTGTAAAGGTTTACTACCATTACAACCTCTCTTCTCGAACAACACTGTCTGGCACAGTGTAATTTTAAATTAGGAATTCCAACGTTCTATGTCAGACGATCAATATGCTTTTGGAAAGTATCTAGAAGCGGCAGCCTACTGAATAAGTCGATGTGTTGTATTTCTCTATATGGAAGAAAATAAAGAGTTCGTAGATATCAAGAAGAATTTATTTGCCAAGCCCCCCGACTGTACACACCTTTTTACAATTCACTCGACGAAATTTCATGTCTTGCAATTTCGTTTATCAGTTTTAAAGGAGTAAGTAAGCCTAAAGTTATAAACACGTTAAGGTTTGAAGAACACCAAGATTAATCCCTTAATTAAAATGTTATGAACTTATGATATAAATCTACGTTCCCAAATCAAACGATCATGTTAAAAAATCTCACGGAGTTTGACTTCAAACAGTTTAATAAGAAGTTTTCAAGGCAATATTAGGCAACTCAAGCAAACTAAAATAAGTCAAGGCTTACTCGATACTACTGAAATCCTAGCACTGAAAAGCTCATGTTTTTCTACTCCTAAACCCTCATAAACCCAACGTCGAGTTTACCCTGCTTACGAAGTTTAAAACTGCGGTCAACAAAATCAACATAAACACTGAGCTTGACCTACTTTTTCTAGGGCTACAAAACAGCCCTTAACCCATTTGGCCGCCTCTCACAGCGTTGCTATATACTGATTTATCGGCTTAGGCTGCCGATACATTTCAGTTTTTTACATATTCGTTAAGCTAACACATATAAGACGATTAAATCTTGAAGGCCCAGTTCAACAACAGTATTTTACCAATATATCGCTTTCCAAGAAGATATGCCAGTGTTACTACAAACTATATCTAATTAACTTTTATCAATTTCTCGAATCAGTGCGATCAGTTTCTCCAAGAAGATCCCGACTTGATAACAGTAAGAAAACGAATAAGTACATTTTGTATTATGGATTATAAGGGAATATTGGGGAAGTGCGAATTTGTGGCTACTATTATAACTAACATACTCGTACTTGACATGATGGGCGAATAACTAAAAATGGAAACTCTAACGCCTTTTGCACATCTCCGTAGCGAAATCGACACCGGGCTACACATTTGCCGCGAAACCTGAGCGGATCGTTAGCGAAACAAAAGCGAATTCCTGCGCCGCGATTCCGCGATGTCGTCTCCACTTTTGATTCGCTCTCGATTCGTGGCGTGGTGGCCGCTCGAATGACAGTGACCATCAGGCAGCTACGTCCATGGCAAACAAATGTAAACCTATGGGAGTGACTTCAGTGAGCGGTGTGCTCAAATCCCTTGGAAGCTTGAGGTAAAAAAAACTAGTCGCGACTCTGAACGGATGTAACACCTCTGAAGTTGCAGGCGGGGCGTACGCTTTTTCACCACCGTCGTAGTATTAAAATAAACACTAATATTTGCGAATGACACATTTTGATATCGCTTCAGTCTCCAACTCGTGCCTTGCGTCCGAAACTTCGACACATCGATTGTGTCGAACATTTTGTTGAGCAAAATACAATCATCAGTGCCGTAGAATTATTTGATATCGGTGTCGGAATTCGCTTTGAATTGGTAAATTTGTTGCAGTTTGTGTTTTACAACGTAATATGAGATTCCTCTTTATTTAGTTTTGCTCGCTTTGTGTTTTGTTACGAAATATGAAGTGAGTACGCCATTTAAGCCGTTTTAATAGCAACTAATGTAGTATGCTCGAGTTGTTTGTAATTGTTTCAGTATAAACTCCTTCTATTTTACGTTATTGCAACTACCTAAGTATTCAAAAAATGGTTTAGTGTATCTATCTAATCGTTTACGGTCACTTTGTTCTTCCCAAAAGTTAAAAACAATAGTTTAAAATGCCTACAATTTTTTTAAAGTCAAAAACAACGGCTGGCCGATAAAATTAATAAATTGAGTTCGATTATACTTAACCTTAAATAGATAAAAAACAGGTGATGGTTTTTTAAATAAGTCTTTCTTTCAAAAATAAGATATTTGTAAATAAAAAAAAATTAAAGATATTTATTATTAAATTTAGGCACATTACAAGAGAGGTAGATTGTATAGAGAGATGTTGCCTAGACTAACCTCTTAATGTCCTTGTCCTTATTATAAACTGTTTCTGAATGTCGTTGTTACATGAACGTTATCAATTCAAACATAATTATTTTATTTAAATGTGTTTTAATACCGACATGTACTCTTACAATATCATTAAACAAAAACCTCAAAGCTACACAACTACTAAAATTCTCATTTTTAAATTAATAGGGTTTATCTCTCTCTACATACCTTTGCCGTATGTAGAGTGGAGAGCTCTCACTGATGATGTCATTAACCTGTACCACAGATTACTAATAACAACAGATACACTAGGCTTAAATACGCATTTTCATGTAGGAAATAGAGAAATATTTACAACAGAAGAGGAAGAAGACCGTACTTCATTCAGTCAGTTTATATAAAGTCTAAAAGAAAACGAGATAAAATATACTACTGATGTCTTTAAATACTTAATTAAAAAAATAATTATCATTAAGTTAGCAACCTTTTTTTCATGATGAACCCTGTGGTTAAAGTGTTCTCCAATATAAGAAACTGGAGGATCTTCAAACGGTTATTTTCAAAATTAGAGGTTTGTAATTATACTTTCATCACTGTCTATACTAACCCATTAAAAACGTTGAACACAGCTGAGCTCGCAATATATCCTATTCAATAAAAAAATGGACTAACTGTTGTAAAACTTTACTGGATTTACAACCTAAAAACAGCTTCTTTAAAATATGAATTCGTATTTGATTGAAGAATTGTGCCCGAGAGAGCAATTTGATCACTCAGGATCTGATACGCAATAGTTTTAAAGGGGTTCTCGGGATTACTTTATGACAATTGATATTTGTTGAATTTGATATTGTTGAATTGCGCGTTCCTTTAATTATTTTATTCCTTAACATCTTTTATCTCGAGATGATGGGAGAAGATCGCTCAGTAAAAAGAGCATATTTGGGTCGACCGACAGAATGCCGTCCTGTCGGTCGTCCTACGTATCACTGGACAGACAAAGTAGGAGCGGATCTCCAGGAGCTTGGCGCTGGTGAAGGCTGGCATGAAATAGCGCAGGACCGATCAAAATGGCGTGCTCTTGTGTCGGAGGCCAGGACTCATTTTGGGTGGTTGCGCCAAATAAGTAAGTAAGTATTCATTAACATCTTCATTAGCATATGCGTAGGCGTAGCTATCGGCAGTAAACGACTTTGCCCGGTGACCGATTATACACAAAAATCTGAGCAGAGGGTGTAATTGTGGAACCAGGAATTGAAAGTAAATATTAATATCTATCAAATCAAGGGCCTGAGATTTCTAACCTGTAATCTATGTCTGTCTTTCACATATTTAATGCAAAGCCTTTAATTTAACTAAGATCTTTAATCAATTAAATTAATTAATAACTAAAAATCATACGTAATAACTTACTCGTGTAACATTTTAATACTGAATCTCTTCCTCTGACACTACAAACTTTGTAACCAAGCAAACTAAATAGTTCACAAAATATCGAGCAGCATGAGTCATTAAAATTAACAAGTTATTTAGCCGCCATGACAAGCAAACTAACCTGTAGCAACATTCTCGTTAATAACCCCACGATTACACCTCACACACTGAGCTGTGTTACCAAATATTGTCTTTATGTTCATAGTACACCTATTAGAGTTGGTTTTAGTTTAAGATTTAGAGTATTTTAATATTTAGGTACCTTCTGTATTTGGAAACTGCGATTTTTATGTTAGATGATTTTGACTATGATAAAAAATACAATGAAAAGGAAGGGACCAAGAATGGAACCTTGAGTTACTTTCGTTCTAAACAAAGCCTCTGCCTATTTAAACTTTCTAGCATTTTTACGATTTTTATCTATAATTTTTTTAATTTAAGTATACAAATTTTAGATAGCATTTACAAAAGTCATAGCGTATACAAAGTAGTACCGATTAACACAATCAATAGCTTTTGAAAGATCACATAAATGTTTCCCTTTTACGTCAGTCTAAGCAAACATGTCAAACTAATTTTTTTACCCTAACATAAACTAGTTATTTTTTCATTGAATTTGCCTTTGGAAAGCAAATAAACGATTTTCATAAAATTCATATTTTTATAGGTGACTACACTCATCGTTTCAATTATGTATTTGAAATAAATATCTTTATCGACAGATATGTTCAGACCCTTGGTTAAGAGACTGATTGGATAACCAATAACCCAAGAGGGATAACCCTACAGCAAAATAGAAAGTAAAGGAAATGTCCAACATTCCCACAGACCTCCAAAAATCCGCCGCAACATGACACTATATTTCCTGTTGTCAGAGACATATCTGTCCACTAAGCGAGGGTCCAATGTGCAATTTCCTTGCAGATTTGTTTGCATGAGTAACGCCTCTTAAACAGCTTTATAGACCCTTCTGTGTTTTGATTTACAACCGATTTAATATAAAGAGGTCCTCTGGCTGTGGTGTTATGTAAATTTTGAAACTTTCTTATGATCTATCTGAGGATTAGGATATTAGAAGATTATGTTAGAAAGAAGCTATACAGTTATATACATAGTTTTGTATAGGTAACCCTGTCTGTTGTCCTACTCGCTGCTGTTTTTTGGTAATGACCAAGTTTAATTGTTGAAATATCAAAATAATAAGAATATTTAAAATTATTGTTAACAATTTTGTTTCATTTTGGGACATTCGTAGGTATATTTATTTTCCAAACTTCAATGAATGAATACATTTTACCACGTTTAGCGTCATTAGTTGTCGTGTAAATGTTGGTAAAAAAAAAAAACAAATCTAAATAAAAGGCCCATTCAGATTCACCGATTAAGCTTCCGTTAAATTTAATCAGCGTAATCGAATCCACAAACAGAAGCCCCGGGTTAAACGTGTCATCAAAGATTTAAAAGGTCAATGAGTGAATACGGCATATGTATGGATTAAATCTGATAATCCCTGGCCGTTCCCGTTTATTTGCGGACTTGCACAGTACACAGAATAACAACATCCATTAACTAGGATTTGTTAACAGCCTTCCTCTATATATTCGAGACCCATAGGTATCTAATATAAAACAAAACTAAAGCGACTATTGTCAATTTTGATTTTATTTATGTTGTTTTGAGTGGTAACACGGCGTATATGGATAATATTTTATACCTAATTCCTAAGCGTACTCACATATTTGCAGACTTACCCCTTATTCATAAAACTCTCTCGGGCTACATACATTTATACAGTACAGTTAAACTGCAATTAGATAAATATTTAAATTAACTATAACCAATCTACTCATCAATCTGCCAAGCTATATAATACTATAAATGAACTACTTAATATTTACCCACTACAACTATATGACTGTAAAAAAATCGTAACAGAATGGTTAAAAATGTTAACATATGCCGAAACTGAATCAATCTTGCAATAAAATAAAACATAAATAAATAAATATATAACACACACACACACACACACACACACACACACACACTCACACACACACATGCTTAAATTTATTAAAAAAAATTAATATGTAGGGCAATATTTGTAAAAAAAAACTTGTTACTAATTTGAATACTTACCTTAAATTATGTATAAGTTTAAAAATTTATTACTACTAATATGAATTACCTTACCTTATAATATGTATAAGTTTAAGAATTAAGAATTTGGTTAACTGCTACCTCATAATTAATAGAAGAGCAGAGCCTTCTGGCACAAGTATTTGTTTACTTAAAAGAAGGTTCTTCTTTTGTTTCTAGTGAAAACTTTATGTGTAACCAATAAATCATTTTTCATTTTCATTTTCATAACCTACTCTTATACTCCACCAAATCAATAATTATTCAATTCAATATTATCTTTGTTCCCTTATGAACAAACCGAATTCCTTACATAAAATTATAATACCATTAAATGTTTTGTGGGTACTGGGTACATCATTTCAATCTTCATTTAAAATACATGAATAGCTTGTAATTCTATTACTGTAATAGATATTAGAACAACAACACAAGGACATTTCGAATCTACTAAGTTCACCTTTATTCTGAAAATGACATTGTATCTACTGAAAAACTTATGTTGCTGTGTCTCGGACACGCGAAAGTGACATTTATGTGTCACTGAACGCTACGACAGTTTGAGCAAAACGACGCATCGAGGCCTTCGTTATATCACGTACAGTATACGACAAAAACGTTTTATAAATTGCACCTTATACTACTGTCAATAAGGCAAAAAATACATAAATACTTTTTACATGGACTGTAGATAATTCTTTAATGGCGAATAGCACATGGGTACGCCCTAAGCCTTGTGAATATAATTTGATAGAAACAAAACGCGCTCGCCCGTAAAGTATATTAGTCTACTCAAATACAAGGTTTAACCTCGGAATTAGATGTAATAAGCTTAAAATCCATATACATTAAAGAGTGAAAGTCACATAAAATTTCGTGTTTGAGTCGTAAGTTATTCCAGACATTATCTCTTGATTACCCTTGACCCTTTAATGTAGCATTTTTAACTATACTTCACAGGTACACAGATTAATTTAATATACATTTCTGATAATATAGGACGTATGTCGTATATCTAAAACGAATAGTGTAGTATTTTACAGAACTCGTTTGAGCGCCTTTGTGTGCACGGCACATCTGTACACGCTTTAATGTGTGCGTGCGTCTTAGGGCGCTGTATCCGCCTATCGTAAATGACGTATGACAATACACCGCCATATTGCTTTTTATCGAAGCGCCGGCAACCAGACGGATTAGCCTACTAGTTCCCTACCAATCGGCCGCCGAGGGGGTGAGGTAATTCCGATCGGGGCGGGGCGGAGCGTCGCTATTCTGTATGTAATACTATTATTTATTTTGTGACGATATTACGATGTTAAGAAATAAAGGAAAAATCCACTGCCTCAAGCATTTTTCGTTTATTTCTAAACAGGAACTTTATATATTTTCAATAAATAAAACTAAAACTGTACATACGATATATTATTAAATTAAACTAAAATATTCAGAAAACAAAGAGTCATTCGGTAGCATTACTCTGGTAATATATGCAAAATACATCTATGTTATGCCCTAATAATTGTGCCATTTTTATGCAACTGGTATGCAGGGTCACAGAAAACCAGCAAATTCTGTGAAATATTCTTATTAGTACACTTAAGGTAAGTTGCAAGTGTTGCACGCACATCTAACGGATCCTTTTGTAACATTAAGTTTCAATACCAAATTATGCTATTAAATTTTAAAATAAAATCATGTTGGTTTTATGTTTTAAAACAGGAACGTCACTTCAAATTTTAGTGTATGCAGACTGTAGCAGCATTTCTGCATAATTATCATCTGTAAACATCCTTTGATTGACAATAAATTTATATACACATTTTTATTATATGCCAGATTGATAATTTTATCAACTAACAGGTAGGTGTTTAGGATTGTTTCTGTAATCAAATCTTGTATTTTTTTGGAATAGTTGGTTCAAAACTCCCTCTTCCCGTTGTGCTCTTCACATTTTAATTGAAACGATACAATTCGGTCACAGCTGACATTAGGATACGGTGATGACTAAATTATATGTGCTAAAAAGCCAACTAGTTCATTATGACTGCGAAATCGAAACATTTGTAATAGTGGTGGTAATTACATACGGTTTCCTAACGCAGAATAAAGGATTTATAATATGGGTGTAGATAATAACATTTTATAAACACCCATATCATAAATTGTAGCTAGGTTGATTTATTGTGTACTCGTCTTAAACTATAATTCAAATAATTTCTTTTTCATTCTTTTTTTAAAACTAGTTTTTTGCCAAGTATCTATAGTTCACCGAAACAGCTAAACCACACATTCGCGATCACAGCAAATAGATCTTACGCAAGGACAGAAATGTAAGAACAAAAGAAAAGCCAAGAATCGCCCATAAATCAGGGTTCGGCTTTCGGCTACAACGCCGCTATTATATCCGCGTTATTTTCATAATATTTCAGTTTACAGGCATCCCGGAAGACATTTATAAAATTATTGTATAATATCAATTTGATTCCTTACTTACGAGTTATAGCACGTTAAAATTCGATATAAAATTGATTAAGATTAAATATGTTTAATAGCCTTTTCCCGCGGCTTCGCCCGCGTACTATAAGTACTCAAAAAGGATACGATACCCATGTTGATTTTCAGACTTTGTGACCACAATTTCCCCTGTTAGGGGTTGAATTTTCAAAAAACCTGAAACACGTGTTTACTCATTTATTGTTAGAAATACTCCTGTGAAGTTTCGAATAAAATAGTCTAACAAATCTTGATTTGCCATACAAACTTTGGATACATATTTTACCCCCTTGGGGGGTGAATTTTGAAAAATCCTTTCTTAGTGCATCCCTAGACCTTATAAGGAACCTACGTGCCAAATTTGGAATATCTAGAACCAGCGGTTTGGGCTGTGCGTTGATATGTCAGTCAGTCAGTCAGTCAGTCAATCAGTCATTCAGTCAGTCAGTCAGTCAGTCAGTCAATCAGTCAGTCAGTCAGTCAGTCAATCAGTCAGTCAGTTTCTTCTTTTATATATTTAGATTAGTTAGCTAGCCCCAGATTACAATATAAGAGCAATAAAAACTTTAGTCAGGTTGCTACATTTAATCTGGGTGTCTGGCAACTTTTCATCAGTGGAGGCCATAGTAGCAAAGGAGTTAAAAGTATAAACCATCTGCGGCGTACCGGCCACAATATTATAGGTCATTGTCATTTTGCCTTTATCATAGATTTAAGTGAGTACATCAAACAAATCAAACATTTTTTTGCTGTTTTTTCACTCTTACATAGATTTCTTATAGAGATTCTTATAGAGCTTTATCCGTGACGGGCATTCTTGTGATTGAATTTAGTTTGGTATTCCATTTTTGTTTCTGAATAAAACCGCGGCCTCAAACTGGTGCCAAATGGTGGCTTCCTCCGTAGTTTTGTCGTAAAAATAAGGCATCTTTTTTAATACCAATTTGCCTGCGTGTAAGTGCCGTTTATACTTAAGGCGCTAGGCGCTGAATGTGGCCGAAAACTGTTACTTTCTAAGAGATATATCTCAATAACGAGTTATTAAAAAAATTTGAAAAAAATATATGTTAATTACCATTTCATATACAACATTGTCAACGTTTGAATAACTCGTGTAACGTATAGTTTCTCCGTTATTTAAATGTAACGAAATGTCGTTTTACGGTTAATTTTGCTTATATCTACTGAACGGCTTATTCGATTTAAAATATTGTTTAACTAAAAAATGTGTACTACAGAACACTACAAACTCAACGTATGATCTGGCCTCGGACACCGGAGGGTTTGGTCACATTTTCTGAAGTATATGACATCTATTTTCAGTTTATATATAGTAGTGTAACTACTTAAAAATTGCAAATCAAAAAATATTGAATAAAATAATTTGATTTGCTTCAAAGATTCAACGTATGATATTTAAATTGATTAAATTTTCTTAAAGAACTTGATCATAATTCCACATTTCGTGCGTTGGTAGCTCGAAAACGGCGTTGCTGGCAGCCGTGAGCTAGCTTTGAGACGAGGAGGCTGTGTCGCTAGTCGCTCTGTGCTTCCCTTGTACTACATATCGAGGGTTGCGAGGTGAAACCCGATAAGTAGAAATAATTTTTGATTCAAATAAGCACCTAACGTATGTCAGCTTATTGTTCTATTTTCAAAAACCTATTAGCTCGAGTTATCGGGTTTCACCTCGCAACCCTCGATATACTTGTGATTGGCCCGTGAGCAATAATATCGGACTTACTGTGCCTAAAGACTAAATAACTGCAGAGGGTTCATGCGATGCGGACATAACGTGTCTTCCCGGAATCTATAAAGTATAGACGTTTTATCTTTTAAGATAATGTTCTCGTATGCATGATCATGTACGTTCGTATGAAAAGTGTATTTTATTTAGATTATAATACAAGTGAAAAACAAATAAAATAAAAATGGAGGAAAAACCAAAAATCATGAATCTCATAATTCTCTGAAAACAAATTTGGTCATGTAAGTAAACTACAATTATTATATTTTAGTAGACTAATGCATCACGCAAAATAGGCGTTAGTCGTCGAGTTGTGGAAATCTGCTAGTACTGAAATACAATAGACTAATAATCAATTTAATAAAAACTCCGAAGCACCGATTGTATTTAAACATATTTATTTAAGAATACCGTGTTCTAAACGAATGTCATATGCGTAATGTTTTTTTTTTAAAGATTAAACACAATTTTTAATGTTATACTTTATACTAATTTATCAAATCAAGAAATTGCGAAGTAAACTGCAAAGGGTTGCATATAAACCGGCCAAGAGAATGTCGGGCTATGCTCAGTGTAAGGATCCGTAGTTGCCGGCCTGTTACAATACATCCATTCAAAAGGTAGTTTATAAAGAGATATTTTGTGGCACTTACGTTATTTTACTATAGGCATCACCCAAAAACGGCTCAACCGATTTTATTCCATATATTTTTATTGAAAATACGTGATAAGTATTTCAATGGCCTCACTTCCAGGAATTTTTCCAAATTTTTTGGACCCACGGTTCAAAAATCAAAGAGCATGTTTTACTTTCGAAGCTATTATTTACGAAAGTATTCGTTTTATCCAAAAGTTGTTTAAGGCTTATTCTTCTTGAAAGACCTATCCAACAATGTGTTTCAGATACTTATTGTTTTACCACTTTGTAGGCGTAATTAAAACACATACTCATACCAAATTTCAGTGTACTAACTATCACTGAGCAAAGTCTGATTGAGATTCTAATAAAAAATGGCTGATATTTAAAAGTTCAATGTATGTAAGAATAAAGGAAAAAAGCTTTTTTTTTTATACCACGACGCTGGCAAACAAGCATACGACCCACCTGATGGAAAGCAGTTATAAAGCCTATGGACGCCTGTAACCCCAGAAGATTGACATGCGCGTTGACTACCCTAAAAAAAACTTTACTATGTCGGTGAAATAAATACAAATTTCATATTAATTATCAACACAAAGTAAATAAATAAATTACTAGTAAGGGTTAATACTACCTATCAAATATCTTTAAAGGACCGGCCAAGTTTGTATCGGACCATGCATATTGTAGGGTTCCGTAGAAAGTAGTTTTTTGGATATTACTGAAAAACGGATAAAACGATAATATGTGAAATAATTATCGTAGAAATTATGTACTAAGCCTTCTTGGTTTTTTTCATATTTTTTAGACTTACGGATTAAAAGTTAGATGGGGAGCCTTATATATTTAGATTTTCGAACAAATATTTCTGAAAATATTGACTTAATAAAACAGTTTTAAAAATCCTCTATACAGGGTGGAAAGATAAGTCGGGCCCTGGAGGAAAACTACCTTAAAACGTTGAGATAGCTCAATTCACTGAAAGGAAACATTCTTTAATTTCTTTAAAGGGACATAACTGCATTTACAAATTTTTGGAATAGAGTACAGTTTTCAAAAAAATATTTATTTTGTAATTTTTGCCATAAATAATTTTTATGACAATTGATGCCAATCGATCCTGTTTCCAACGAGGATAAAAACTTCTAAATACCAACCAAGTTTAGGGCACAAGAGAACCCATAAATAATTATAATAATATTTTTCATACAATTAGTATGGAAAAAAGTGAAAATTGAGAAAAAATCTGTGAATGCAGTTTTAGTTTTTAGGAAAAATAAAAGAATGTTTCCTTTGAGCGAATTGAGCTATCTCAAGGTTTTAAGGTAGTTTCCCTCCAGGGCCCGACTTATCTTTCCACCCTGTATATATAAAATATTTTTAAAACCGTATCGTACAACATGTTCATATTTACAAAAAATATATTTTTGACATTTAGGTTGGCATATGTATGTATGGAGTGCCTCCCCTAAAAGTTTTTTAGCAATTTAGCCAGAAAACTTAGTAGCGGCACATGAAACACACCTCTAGATAAAATTTCAGTAATATGTTTTATAATAAAAATGGCTTTGACATACGGACGGACAGACGGACATGTTTCAAAAAACTTTTAAGGGTTCCGTTTTTGCCATTTTGGCTATGGAACCCTGAGAAGTGTGTGCGCTGTGTTATATTTTACAGATCTAAATTTAATGGGCTTACAGCTCTCATGACAATTTTATGACGATTTCGTGCACAAATACCGCTCCTTACATGTGCATTTTTACTATAAGCAACTCGCAACAGGCTTAGTTTTGTTAATTTATCGTAATTAAGTGAATTTTTACGGTTAATAGTTAGGCTCACTTGCACAGCAAAAAAAATCCAAATTCACATGAAAACACCGCTTTGATGTGCATTCAATTTTTTTTGCTGTAATAGTCAGTATTTTTTTATTTTTTCTGATATGCGGAATATTTTTAAATTCGTAAATATTTTTCGTAAATTCGTAAATATTTTGCCGCTTACTGTACTTTAAATTCAAAATATAGGTTTTTATTTTTTTACATAAAAATCTACTAATCGAGATCGTTATTACTTATCTTATTTAATAGGTAAGTAGCATTCCTAAAAATGTCACCGTAGTACTTAATCACAGTCTTCAAATCACAAAACATCCGCAAAAGGATTATAATTATTATAAAGCTGCCCGCGCGCCTCTGAGTGAGAATGTTCATATTCTTTGAACATTGTTGCGGTGCATCGCGGTGGATTTACGCACGATCGAAATGAGAGGGGTACGCGGGTAGCGCGGGTAGGGAGCGCCCAAACGCTCAAGGACACTCCGGCGACAATCGTCTTAAATAGCGTTCATACATTTTTATCTGCTATTTTTAACCCTGAAAATAATAAATAAAAGTCTCATACTTTTGTATTATAAAAGTAAAAAAAATTAGTCATCATCATTATAAAGTCCCACGTCCAGTTCAAAAATGTTTGTGGGTACTGAGTAGGCGACGATATACACGGTGCTCGCGAGGAAACCGCATAATTTTAACAGCGTTATCCCGACCTTATTAAGAGACTAAAATGTCAAATAAACTTTGCTGAAATTCATCTTGTTTCGGAGTTATAAACAATTAAAAAAATAAAATATTTTGATTATAACTCAGGACTAAACGCTTTCTTGACGGCAATTTTACCACTATGGAACTCATTATAGGCATCCCTGTTGACAGACATCAAAGTGAGAAACACTTTAACTTTGATTTTAAGAAAAAAAAGTAGTTTTATTTTTTTTAGGCATAGTTTTGTCATTAACATTTATTTTTAATTTAAGAATACGTTCAGAAAACCAGAAAAAAAAACCAAAAAAAATTTTTTTTTTTGGCGGAATTGTCCAAAAGTCATATGATATTTTTTACTTCTTTTGGCCTCAGAAGTACGCTGTTACGCTTGTTAAAATTATGCGGTTTCCTCGCGAGCACCTTGTATATGTCGGCGGCCGATCGTAAAATCCGCCGCCGCCGCCGCCAAGGCATATTATGAAACGCCGCCATTTCATGATATGCCTAAAAGTTGGCCAGGCATATCACGATGTGCCTGATAAACAATACGGCAGATCGATTAGAGCAACGCATTCATCGATATTCCTAGCTCTATAGCGGGCACATCGTAAACTAGTTTCTTTCTTGGCCACTGGTGGCGCTGCGTATGCGAAGGTGGCCATGTTTGTTTACCGCGTTCATGATTTTTGTACCGAAAATAGTGATTGCATTCAAAATAGAAGTGCAAAAGAATCTTTTGAACACCATTATTTTTATGTGAATCACACGGATTCTGTGCACAACGTGAAAAAACCATAAATCATATATCATAAATCATTTATTTGCTTGAAAAGGGTACAGTTAAAGATGTTACATGTGTTTTGTTGTCCTCCTTATTCAGATGTCCACAAACAACATGCAAACAATACAATTGTATAAGCACTAATATTAAAATAGAATGATATAAAATTAAATAAAATGTCCATGCCTATGTATAATACTACTTCACACGATTTGGGTATCCTGAATACTGTGGACGATGATTTTGGCAGTACGGGCACCTCGGCAGTGGACACGTCGCAAGGTATCCTACGTGGAAGGCCCTTCGGTGGGGTTGCTATATTGTGGCGAAAAACTTCGTTCGACTCAGTAAGTGTTATTAATTGTAATAGTGCAAGAGTAGCGGCTGTGAGAGTGACTGTAAGTAATAGGTCAGTCTTATTATTCAGCGTCTATATGCCGACAAACAGTTTAGACAATTTACCTGAGTTCACTGAATGTTTAGGTATAATTAGCTCGATTATATCGGAGCAAGTTAACACTGAGGCTGTGTTCATAATGGGAGATTTTAACGCGCACCCGAAAGAACGCTTTTGTCATGAAATGTTAGCTTTTTGTGAAGACCAAGGACTATGTTGTGTGGATATGGCTGTGCTAGGGCATGACTCTGGGACGTTTACGTTCGTGAGCGATGCGCACGGGTCCGCAAGGTGGCTAGATCACTGTATTACTTCCAGCGCTGCGTTACAGACAGTCAAGAGTGTGTGGATTAAAAAGGACGTTATATGGTCGGATCACTTGCCCTTATGTATACAGTGTGACTTGTTTAGAGTTAATTCAAAGTTAAGTTGCCCTATTAACAATGTAAGTAATAAAGTTATTTGGGGTGAAAGGAAATCTGAGCAGGTGGAACTCTATCGGAGGTTGTGTGATGAAAACTTGAGGAAAATTGTTTTCCCATCTGAACTCACTCAATGTCCTGATGGTGTTTATACATGTGAAGGTCATAGAAAGTTACAGCGTAATATGTATTGTGATGTTGTTAGTATATTGTCAGATGCGGCACGTTCGTGTTACAAACAAAGGAAACCGCAGCGAAGAGATGGTTACATCTCGGGCTGGAATAAATATGTTGCTCGTTATCACAGGGAGGCTCGGCTACATTTTCTTTCCTGGGTTCAAGCGGGGAAACCCACATGTGGTCCCATGTATCTCAATATGTGTGAAAGTAGAAAGGTTTTTAAACGCAAATTAAAATGGTGCCAAGATAGACAGGAGCAGCTAAAAATGGATAACCTAGCTTCTTTGCACGCTAGTAACGATTTAAAAAATTTTTGGAAACAGACGAACAAGTTAAATGTCAAGCCGGGCCAACCTACCGATATAGACGGGATAAATGATCATAGCGATATCGCTAACTTGTTTAAACGACATTTTAGTATCCGAGCGTGCACGCCTGGTAATACGGTTCGGGCGGGCAATGCTGAGCTGGGTGTGACCGGTCGATCTGTCGAATTTTCGGCTAAGCAGGTTAAAAAGGTTATCCAAGGAATGAAGCGCGGGAAATCACCGGGTCACGACAGCCTCAGTGTTGAGCACCTGAAACATGCGGGGGTCCACTTGCCTAGGGTTCTTGCGCTTTTGTTTAATTTATGTTTGGGGCATGGTTTCTTGCCTGACGAGTTGACAAAAACGATTGTAGTCCCCATAATAAAGAATAAAACCGGTGAGGTGGCCAGTATTGTTAACTACAGACCTATCTCACTTGCTACCATCCTTGCAAAAGTTTTTGATGCCCTATTAAATGACATTTTGTTGCGGCATATAAAACTGCATGATGCCCAGTTCGGGTTCCGGACTGGGTTGTCTACAGAATCGGCCATCTTATGTCTCAAAGGGACTGTCAAATACTACACAGAAAGAAAATCACCGGTATACGCGTGCTTTCTAGATTTGTCAAAAGCTTTTGATACCGTTTTATACAGCAAGCTATGGGACAAACTGGAGGGCGCGGGTGTACCGGATGAATGTATATCTATCCTGAGGTATTGGTACGGTCATCAACAGAATCAAGTGAGGTGGGGCTCAGCCCTGTCAGACTCGTATGGCATGGAATGTGGTGTGAGGCAGGGAGGGCTAACGTCTCCTCTGCTTTTTAACCTATATGTCAACGACCTCATAGGTGAGCTCAGCAACACACATACAGGCTGCCATATAGATAATACGTGCGTAAACAATATCAGCTATGCCGATGATATGGTGTTGCTGGGACCGTCAGTGAGTTCAATCCGAGAACTCGTCGCTATTTGTGAGGCCTATGCGACGGAACATGGGCTCAAATATAACTCGGACAAAAGTGAAGTGCTTGTTTTTAAGAGCGGGAAAGAGAAACCGTTAAATGTTCCGCCCATTAAACTGAACGGCAGCTCTCTTCAGGTGGTGACTAAATTTAAATATTTAGGTCATGTAATTACCGAAGACCTGAATGATGACAGTGACCTTGAAAGAGAGCGTAGGGCGCTGGCAGTCAGAGGAAACATGATTGCCCGCAGATTTGCTCGATGCTCTAAGCCGGTTAAAGTAGCACTTTTTAAGGCATATTGCCAATCCTTTTATGCGAGCAGTCTGTGGGTGAAGTATACCCGTAAGGCTGCCAGTGTTCTACGCATCCAATACAACAACATTTTCAGGATGCTGATGCGGCTCCCTCGGTTCTGTAGCGCGTCAGGAATGTTCGCAGAGGCGCACACGGATGGGTTCCATGCCATCATCCGCAAGAAAGTGGCCTCCTTACTCAGTCGCGTTCGAGGCAGCAGCAACGGAATCCTGAGAGTGTTTGCGTACAGGTTCGACTGCCCCATTTATGACAAATGGAGGCAAATAATGCTTGGCCTGGTGTGACAATTTTAATGTATTGATTGAATGTGACTATTATAATTTTTGAGTAGCAATGTAATTTGAATTTCTAACGCGTTTCTGTAATTTTAATTTTAACATTTATTTATTCGGAGTGTTTGAATTTTGTTGTAAAATAATCTAAATTAAGTACTGTTGTATGCTAACGTAGACACTAAGACATGTAACTAACAATTCATATGGGCTCCCGGGCCTGAAATAAACGTATATTTAATTTAATTTAATTTAATTTAATAATAAAGAAATGTCAACACAATTTATGCAATCCTAATATTTGTTTATACAGGACAATGAGTAATTGTAGTAACGTAATTTTTAATTGGTAATATTTTGCATTTTACATATACATTTAATAAATCTAATAGGTAAGTAAATTCTTAGTTCATAGTTCAGTAATTTCATTAAGTACATTCATTATTAAAAAAATCACTAATGGAGTAAAATCTTTTTTGTACAAGCCACTTGCGTAGAACCTTTTGAAATTCGTGGTAAGGCATTTCTTTAAAATTTTCCGGTAAGGCGTTGTAAATGTTAATACACATTACAAAACAATTCTTTTTTAACATGTCACATCCTTGTTGCATACCAACCACTAATCTGTCTCTATTTCTAGTCCCATGGACGTCTGCGCGTATTTTAGAGGGTAGTATTTTGTTGATAAATAAAGTATTCATTCACTAATTGATTGATTAATTAGTTGTTTTTTTATCTATATAGAAATATAATTAATACAGTAATTTGTTAAGTTTCTACCTTTGTGTCTTTGATTTATTATGGTACATACTGAGTTATTCCATCTGCCTCTTAGTCGACTCACGAAAGTCGCACAATTTAACGCGTAGTAATTTACTTGTGTCTATTTCTGAACACGCTGCATGTTCATATTAGTCTTATAACGCTTTAAAGTATTTATGTAAGAGCCAGATATGTCTGAAAATAAACTACTTATAAATTTTTTTTGGTTATAGAAATCATCAAGAAAGGTAGGGTGTCCATGCAACAAGGATCCGTGGAATATTACTGGAGGTCAAAGTACGACCTAATGGAAACTGAAGACAATGATTTTTTGGTCAGGGATCGGATACCGTTATTTACTCCATACAAAAATACCGGTTAATTTGTTTTTTTGATTCCTATTTCGTTTCTAACAAAGCAATCTAATAACACCAAGGCAATAACTAAATTCAATATTGAGTTCTACATGAAGCCCTGAAAATAATTAAATATTTCACATTATTTCGGGTTTTTTTGAAAATACCGGTTCAGATCCCTGTTTTTGATATCCAAGAAGAAGATTTTGTTTATTTTTATTTGTTTAATATTAATTTTTTTATTTATGTACATGTACCATCAGGGTCAAAATTGCATGGTCAATTTATCAATTAATTCATTCATAAATTGGCCATGCAATTCTGAACCCGATAGTACCTATGACATGGCTATGATTGTATGTGCCACTAAACTAGATTGAAATATTAAGACTAAATATTTGTTCCTATCCCAATGCTTATTATTATAAATATTTCTTTTGTTGCAGTGAAAAGGTTAATTTAATATTTGTTTCAATTAACAATATTTGATGATGAGAGATTTGATGAAAATCGCATTAATACATTCGCGTTAATGCATTCGCATGTATGCCAAGGACAAACATTCTTTGTCATTTTATCACTACATCTCCGAATAAGTATTGTTCCATTATTATAAGAATATTTAAGAGGTTGCCGATAAATTAAAGATTACTATTTCAATATTTAATTTATAATTACTTACAGTAAAACATTACCAAAATGACAGCAATTTTATTCATAGTATACAAAATATTTAATTAAATATTGTACTCCTTATATTTTTCTTCATTTACCTACTTCAATTTCGGACACGCTTTCGCTACTTACGGATAACGGTGAGTATTGACCGATATGGCGGCGCCGGCGTTTCATGATATGCCTAGGAATTTCATGATTTGCCTAAACGTCACTGGCCGGTGTTACTTGGCCAAATCATGAAATGGCGGCGTTTCATGATATGCCTAGGAAGTTCATGATCTGCCTAAACGTCACGAGGCAAATCGTTAAATGGTGAATTTTGAACGATATGGCGGATGTTACTCAGCCAAATCATGAAATGGCGGCGTTTCATGATATGCCTAGGAATATGCCGCCGACATATATAATAGATAGATAGCTTAATACCTAAATACATAGAAAACAGTCATAGCTCAGCAATACATCTATCTATCTATCTATTCAGCCCGTATCCACCCACTGCTGAGTATAGGCCTCTCCTTTGTAACGCCACTCTCCTCGGTCCCGTGCCAGTCCCATCCATTGCACACCCACCGTACAGGAATACATATACGAGTATATGTAAAACACACATATAAATGCCCTTAGCAGTATTCAATCGCGAGACCTCAGCTTAACTCACTCTTAAGGGTTCACTACCGACTAGGCTAAGAGGCCGTATAAATCAATTTGTAAAATAACAAATGAAGTTGCATGTTTCATTATTATTCATAGAACACTAAACCTTATGCGTCAACTTATACCCTTTACCCGTTAATAGCGAACTTATCTAAGCGCAAAGTTCCTATAAGATTATAATGAAGCCATTGACTGAAATTCAAAAGCAATTTTATCGCTTTAACTTAACGGGAACAGTAATCTCGTTTGGTTCGATGCTTGCCACTCCGTGCGAAAATCGAACGAGAATATAAACAGGGGCTTTCATATTAAAACAATCTTTTCTTGGCATGATATTACTCTTTATGCACTGGGCATCATTTCTTATTACGATAAAAATAATGACAGTTTTTATAGTATTGAAATCGCTCCGGAAGTAGCATTAATATCGCAGGGTAATTAATAGTGTACTTTGATAGAACCAATTTAGAGGCTTAAAACTCTGTACTTACCGTGTGTTATAGACGCTGGCAGCGATCAATAACATGTTAGAATAATTTTAAAGAGAAAAGAACCGACATCACTTAGACTCCACCTCTCCAAAAGTAAATGCTCGAAGTGCTGTAAAAAATACTCAAATCACTATAGGTGTGCCTATAATAGTCGAAGAGTCCACTCGATTTCTCCAGGATCCCATCATCAGATCCTGACCTGGTTACAACGGGACCAACTGTGAAGTATACAAAACAATAAAAAGCGATTTCTCTCAGAGAACCTTTAGGTAGTGGAATTGTGTTAAATAAACTAAGTCAGTAGGTAGTATACTCTTTCAACCAAAAAAAGAATTTTCCAAAGCCGTCTTCGAATAATCGGTGAACATACATAAAAAAAGCAAAAAGGCAAAAACAAAGATCCCGACGAATTGATAACCTCCTCCTTCGAAATTTTAAAGTCGATTGAAAAAATGCTTCACCCTGTCATCCGATTGGCCTCGGTCTACCCTATCCTATAAGCCTTGACGTCAATAACTTATTGAACTTGTAATAACTTTTATTAGGTATTTCTGTAAGCACCTGAGCGTGGTTTTTGGGTAATTATGTTTTAATTTAGGTGGGAGATTAGGGTAATTTCGAAAATATGCAAAGGTGTTGATGCAATATTTGCATTCCAATTTATAAAATATGTTACTGTGATCTGTATTTATCATGAATAAGTCTTTATTTCATTGTTAAAAAAACGTGAGTAACTTAAGTATTTTAGTGCAGGTAGTTTAAGAAAACGCGAATTGCTATACAAAACTCTACTCTTTAATATTTCTTCCATGTTTGTTTATTTATTTTACATGATATTTTCAAAGGAAAATTGTATATTTTATTGTTAAATGACATATAACAAATCGCAGCTAATTTTAGTCACAGAGTTTTCCAAACATATTTTATAAATAATCTTAGTGTAAGTTTACAAAACGAGGCTTATTATTAAAACTTTTTTAAATATAAAATTAATGTAATAACGTTTGGTTATAATTCCAAAGCACCTTATGTTTGTTTTTGTTTCAGAGTTTGTTGCCGTAACATAAAGCAACTCATAATGAGCGTAAAGGTCGCGTAGGTATTTGTTTAAGATTGTTATTTAATTTTATGTCGCAGTAAAAATGAGCTTTAATTCCATTGCAATTTTTCTGACTGTTTTTTTTTTTATTTTGTCCTTTAGTCCTCTACTCGTTTCACAATTTTGTAGTTCTATTATCACTTCATGCGGCTGTACTCACTTGTGGCTTGCGGCTGTAGTGCTTGAGGGTGGAGACCTAAGCTCTCCGAAACATGGGCCGTATTCTAACTTTAAAACACGTATAGACACGATCCAACTTTAATACAACTCCAATACATTAACAACGCAATACAGCTACGGCATAAACATCTAAATCAGAAATAGCAGAATTTGCTTCAGAAATATTCCAACGCAACGCCAATACAACTTCAATATTGGTCGAATGTTTGTTGTGTGTTGGAGTTATGTTTGAAATAGGTTGTATTTTTATTTTATTGTTAATGTATTTCTAAATTAGAATCCGGCACCATGTCGCGCGAAGTGTCTAAACACAAGTACAGCCGCATGCAGTGATAATAGTGTTAACATGTCTCACGAAAGTTTAAATTTAACTTTGTAGTTAATTTTTTGAAGCAAAATGAAGACAACGTACTCATGCTATTTTCTAAAATGTACACTCCGAAAGACTTAAACAAGACATTAGTAATAAAGTATCTAATTTGTTAATGTTACAATAAATTGTTACATTCCGACAAACCTATCTGGGACCTGTCTGAAAACTAGTGCCAGGCATATATGCCCAGTACAAGCTGTCGCTGGTACTCTTTGCCTATCATTTGTTATTTATATTTTTAGTTACTAATGTTTAATTTTTTTTATTGCAGGCTGCATTAGTGTCCCACTGCTGGGCGAAGGCCTCCCCTCTTCTCCTCCATTCAGTCCTGTTCATAGTCCTTCCCCGCCATTCCGTAAAGAATGCGTCCAGGTCGTCCCGCCATCTTTTTTTCGGTATGCCTCTACCCCGGGGGCCGTCGATGGTGTCTCGTGGGTCCCACTCTGTAGCCATTATGTGTCTGTTTAATAATTGTGTTTTCATTTTTTATGAAGTTTTTTTTTTGTTTTATGTTATGTGACAATAAATTATTATCTTCTCAAAAAAAAATCTCTCATCTAGAGATGACAGTGAGATAAACTAGTGGGAGTAACGAAGGTGTGGAGGATTAAATCACACAAACCTAACAAAAGATAGTAACTACGTTTTTATGTGTATTGCTTCTACAAGGTTCTTATAGATGTTGGTGACTGAGCTTAGGTCGTAGCTTAGGTTTATACCAGTGTACCGCAAAATTGCATGAACACAATAAAATAATTAATTCATAAAGTGTACTTGCAATTTTGTAGCTCTATTCTGTTTGCCACAAATACATAATAGTATTTTTTTAGATTATATTGAAATAAAATCAAAAGCAATTGAAATCGATCAGAATTCCAAAATAAGTGAGTTACTACGTGGGTGGGAGTCGCAATCAGTGACATTGTCTGAAAAACGAATGACAACTGCATTTGAAAAACAACACCATTTTGTTAATACAGCATTTGGAACGGAAGCAACACAAAAGGTTTAATTATTATTTATATAAATAGTCGTTACTGCAGACAATATTTTAAAAATGTTGCCACAAAAAGCGGTCGACAGGTAAAAACTTTAAATGTGAACACTTGATGTACAATTTACCTACACAGTTTGTGAACATAATTGTCATTCTGCTGGATTTTTTGTACAGTCACCGGCAATAGTATCTTCCTAAACGAAGGCCGCAAAAATATGTGACACGCTCTTATTATTATAGCCATAAGTGCCATAACTGCGTGTTACATATTTTTGCGTCTAAGAAGTACTTCGTGTAGGAAGATACTATTGCCGGTGACTGTACCTACGAGCATTCCTATTTTATTATTACAAAGTGGATTTTCTAGCAATATTTTATTATATCGTAATAAGCATACTAATATTTATTTTGCCCTTAAATATCACGCATAAGATTCGTAAGTATATTGGAATTCCACTCTTAATTTTAAATGTATTTCGTTATGTATTAAATAACTATTGAATAAGTTATCTAATTACTGTTACGGCACTTATGATTGGTGTTTATTACACACCTTTTCTTGTGATTCTGACGGAGATAGATGAATTGCTCTAGCCTGTGGCCCGACATGGTGATGCTATGCTACACTATTGCTGTATCATATTAAACAAATAAACTAATTGATATGATTTGATTTGATTTAGATCTTTACCGTTCTTATAGTATTGGAGTGATCTGTGAATAGCTATCTATTTGGAGTGATATTATACAAGTTTGATTGTGTTTCTCGAGTTCAATGGGTCAATAGATTGATGAAGCTATTTTTGCAATTGCGATCTTCTCAAATGAAAAAAAAACCTCTGTATCAGCGTCGTCAGTGGCACTCGCTCTATTTCCCCCGCCAAGGTGCTGACCTCGTTCAAAGCACTTCCACGATTGACTGCTGAGAGTGACCCAGCGGCATTTATACTTTCATGATCTTGATCAGACGTTTCTTGCACTAGTATTTAAATGTCACGTGGGGCAACTTTTAGTCCTCAACTTGACCAACCCCGAAAAAGCAAAAAATTGGTGGTGTTTTAGGTTCGGCAAACAATAGCCGTTTCCTTATATTTCAGCTGATGCTTATGGAACAGCCAGTCTTTTTTTCTCGAACAGGGATTATCTCTTAGTGAAAGGAGTTTAACCCTTAAAATAGTTTGATGAAGCTATTTTTGCACTTGCGATTGACTCAAATGTGAAAACCTCTACATCGTCGTCAGTGGCACTCGCTCTGTTTCCCCGGCCAAGGTGCTGACCCCGTTCGAAGCACTTCCACGATTGACTCCCGCCGAGAGCGACCCAGCGGCATTCGAGCTTTAATAACCTTAATTTGACATTACCTACACTACAAATACAAATAAATTCTAGAAATAACTAATATAAAAACATAATAACTCTAAGGCTGGAAGAGATCTCTTAAAGGGATAAGTTCGCCTTTACACACTCATTATATTTTTGTTGGTCATGTACTTGTTTTGTGCAATAAAGTGTTTTACTGGTACTGCTACTACTACTACTAACTCTTTTACAAATATTGCGCACCTCAATAAAATAAAACATTGATTAAAAATAAGGGCCGTAAACATGCGGTCTTATCGTTAGAGAGCGATCTCTTCCAGACGACCTTTGCACTAGTATGTAAGTGCGGTTAATAATATACTCATACTCTGCCGAAGTTAATAAATGTACAGGTCATATTAGTCACCTTTTAGGTAGTCGTCAATTGGACTAATCCGGAAATCGCAAACAAAACTGAGGTTGTATAAGTATGAATGTGGTAAAATAAAATGGCCGTTTTCTTACATTTCGGCGGATAGGGTCTATACCCTATAGTAATAGCCAATTTTTATTCGATCTGGGGCTAAAAATAACTTAATCGTTGAACTCGCTAAGGGACTATGGGTTGATATACAGGGTGGAATAAAATATAGGCCATCTACCTTAAAACATTGAGATAGCTCAATTCACTGAAAGGAAACGTTCTTTAATTTTTTTTGAAAAAGACATAACTGTATTTACTCATTTTCGAGAAGTAAGTACATACAGTTCACAAAAAAAAATATTTTGTAATTTTTGCCATTAAGAATTTTTATGTTGGATGGCGATGGACAACCTTTGCGCCAGGTAAGAGCCCGCGCGTACACAAGCTTTTTAATACCAACCAAGTTTAGGGTACAACAGAAGCCATAAATAATTCAAAAAATATTTTTCATACAATTAGTATGGAAAAAAGTGAAAATTAATAAAAAAACTGTAAATGCAGTTTTACTTTTTAGGAAAAATAAAAGAATGTTTCCATTCATCGAATTGAGCTATCTCAACATTTTAAGGTAGTTCCCCTTCAGGGCCCATATTTTTGTTCAACCTGTATATAACTGTGTGTACTGGGAGTAATTTCAGATTAATATTCAGTCAAAATAAGATTTTTAAAGTTCGAATTCTACTCCCATAGGTTAATGTCTACTCACATAGGATTAGCATATTCCTAGTTTCACATTATTTTGCTTTATCCCATGATCTACATAATTATATTATTTATTATTGTTTTATTTTAAACTTTATTGCACGAAAATAAAAAAGTACAAAAGGCGAACTTAATGCCTCAAGGCATGCTCGACCAGTCAATCATAGGGCGAAACAGAGATTTGCTAAGGTGGTTGCAGCGAGAAAATGAGATTCTAACTAAGAAATAGTTACATCTGTAACTGTAGGTATCTACCTATACCGTCACCGTCACCGTCACCGTCATGTGACACCACCAGCCAGCAGTTCTGCTGCAAGGACGCAGAGGCGTTGGTCATACAAGGGAGGGAGGGACGAGTAGGTTTGCCGAAATAGCTCAAATACACGCGCTAGTATGGTTCAGGCCGTCGGTCAAAGGTGTAGAGTACGGCGGATTAACGACCTCTGTCCGGACGTACCCACTCCGAGATAGGGCGTGTATCCGGGCTTCCTCGCGTGCTCTTCCCGTCGTCTGCCGCCCCGGGATGCTCAACTGTCCCTCCTGCCCGAGAAACCGGTGGGCCAATAAATACAGGATGGGACTGTCGGGTTTGTGCAGTCAAGGATATTTGGAATGACAGGAGGTAGAGCCAGACCGAATACTTGCATCGTGCCCAGCATGAGGAGGATAGATATATATTGTGTGTAAATATGTATAGAAGGGATAGTGACTGCGAGTACGTTGCGATAATTATTGTTTTTGCATAGATTTACGGTCTAGCCGGTGATCTGTGATCAATTCGTCTCATCCGGCTCGGATTCGGTGTCAGTCTCCGGCCGATTGTAGATCTTTTCTACTTTTTTCTTGAATAGGCTTCGGTTTTCAGCAATTGTATTCCAATAAGACGAGGACTTGTTGGTGTAACGTGTTATGTCATGGTTAAGTGAGTCGATCCATGTGAAAATGGGTCTGCCTATCTTTTTTTTGCTTTCTCTGTATTCCATTGCTGCGTGAAGGAGGTGCGGTTTAGGCCGTCGAAGGATGTGTCCATAATAGGAGAGCCGACGAACTTTAATGTATTTTGTAATTGACTTTCCTTCTAGGATTTGGTGTATCTTTTGTTTCGGGGGATTGTTTGAGACACCTAACATTTCTTTAAGTATGTGTCTTTCGTATTTTGTTAGCCTCGATCTGTTTCCACTTGTGAGAGCCATAGCTTTGAGACCGTATGTCATAGCGGGTGCGATGACCATTTTATATAAAAGCCTCGCTATTTTCCAATCAACGTTATACTTCTGTATGAACTTAGTTATAATTTTTGAATTCCGAATAGCCTTGTCGCATCTTGTTTTAATTGCGGCTCTCCTGTCGTGAGCCGCTGTTATGTGTGTGCCTATACCTTATCACTTCACTTGGTTTTATTGGTACCCCGCCGAGGTTCCTTTGTTGTTGTTCGGATGTCGGGGGGCCAAATGGGTCTCTGATGATTAGCTTTGTCTTTGTCTCATTTATGACGAGGCCTACTGTGCTAAGCAGGGTTTTCAGTTTATTTATTACTCGGTCTAGTATTTCAATGCAGTCGCCAACCATTATAAGGTCATCTGCAAATGATAAAATTAAGGGGAGGGTGATTTTGTTATCCTGGTTTAGAGTGATCGCCTCATCCTCTTCTTCCAGGGTTTTCAGGACGTCGTCTATTAAAATCGTGAATAGCCTTGGTGATAGGGGGCAACCTTGTTTGACTCCTTTTCCTTTGATTACTGTCTCAGTTGTTTGTCCAACCCACGCTATAAATGTTCGTTCTCTCATGCATGCTGCGATAATTCTGTTTGTAAGAGGAGTACTTATTCGGCTAAGTAAGATGTCTCTTAGGGCATTGAGGTCTACATTGTCAAATGCTTTTTCAATGTCTATAGCTACCACGAAAATCCTTTTACCTTGTCTCCAGTTGGTGTCCAGCACCCGACGGAGGGTAAAAAGATGGTCATCGGTGGACCTATTGTTTAAAAACGCGGTTTGATAGTTCCCTAGAGTTTTCATCTCCTTGTCCAATTTTTTAAGTAGGAAGCTGGCATATATACGATAGCCGACGTTACAGATAGATATCCTCCTGTAGTCATTTACGTCTTTAGGTGAAGTCTTTTTTGGTATTGGTACCTGTTTTGATATTAACCATTCCTCTGGAACTTTATTTTCCACCCATGCTTTCTGCATGACATTTGATACCTGGGCTATAAATTCTTGCGGCGCCGCTTTGTAGAGCTCTGGTGCGATCTGGTCCGTACCTGGTACTGTACCGTTTTTCATCCTCCTAATAATTTTAGATACTTCCTTCATGTCCGGTCCGTCTTCTATAGGTAGTTGATCGTTTTCGCATGCTGTCGTATCTATGGGTGCACCCTCACTCTTTTTCAATTCCGTTACCCAATTCGACATTGGAATAAAGCGGTTAGGGGTAGTTCGGTTTTCCGGTGCTTTTCTAAAGCCTTTCAGAAATTTATAAGTAAACTTCATCCTCATTGCCCGGGGTGCTTTGCTAAGGGTGCGAAAGAACCGTGTACTTTCATTGTGAAAATCCTGTACTTGCGCGGTGCGTAGCTGTTTGCGTGCTGTTTTAATTGTTATATCGAGATTGCGAGTATAAGGAAATTTATATTTCGTAAAAAGGGCTTTTTGGAGTCTGGCAAGAGCTAGTCTGCTTTCTCGCGAGCGGGCGATGCACAAAGGGGGAATAGTCTTTGTGGCCTGTTTAAGGATCTCGTTTAGTTCATTCCACGTTAGAGCCCTACTTGTACCATATTGACTGACTGTTGCTTCTATTTTAGCTGACAGCAGGCGTTGCACTTCTGTTTGGAATTCTTTGACAACTGCTAAGTCTTCTTTTAGTGCTTCGTAATTGATATTTCTGTAGTTAAATATGCTTTTGTTACTTTTAGTACGGCAGGCGTTATTTTGATTGCTATGTTTAATTTGGGCCCAGCTTGAGTTTCGTATTTCGCCCCAGACGAGTTTGTGATCTGTTTTGACTGATTTTTGCTGAGCACCTTGGATGTAGTGGAAAAACACTGGCCGTTGTAAGGTGGTTAATATGTGGTCAATCTGAGATGTTCGGGACCCCATTTGCCATGTCACTTTGCATGAAGGGCGTCCCCATGTCGTTTCTATGCATAAGTTATGCTCTTGTATAAAGTTTATAAGGAGATTTCCGTTGAAATTTGACTCGCTGTGAAATAGGTTATTTTTGGAGATAAGGTGAGTTAAATTTTTAACTTCTTTGGCCCCGATGTGAGCGTTGAAGTCGCCTAACACTATGGGAAAGGCCTTTTTTGGAGCTTGCCGTAGCAGGGTTCCTATTTTTGCGAGGCACGTGGCCGCACCGGCTGGCACGTGTGTGCAGACGATGAATATTTCTGTTGGTGTATCGTTGTCACCTATAAGGAGTTTTAAATGGGTGGCAATAATGTTATTATATTTTTTATATGTGTTGATTAATTCATATTGGACATCTTTTTGAATGAGTATAGCCATTCCTCTCGTCTCTCGTGGGCGCGGTCCCCCATGCAAGAGCCAGCGATAGTTGTTTGAGATGAACTCCCCGCTTGTTAAGTGGGTTTCTTGTAACGCTGCTATTGTAATATTACGAGCTGACAGTTCGTGGTCAATGTTGATCTTGTCTTGCAGTGAGGCGCAGCCTCTTACGTTCCATGTTGCTACGGAGACCGATTCACACGGTAGGTTCGGCCTGGCTTCGGGTTTGGGAGCGGTTCGTAGTAACCTTAACCCTGTCGAATCGACATTCTTATCGCTGTCGATTGAGCTGTTCAACGTGATTATTGCTGGATCTTGGGTGCCTATTAACAAGCTAGGACTTAATAATTCTCTGTGTTGGTCCGTTATTTTTGGTTGGCTACGATAAACTGCGCTTGAAGTTTGGTACTTCTTGATCGACTGTCTCGTGTTCGCTGTCTCCGGTGTGGAGTTTACAATCCGAATTGAGTCGTAGTGTTGATTATGGTAGTAGAGGTGTAGGGTTGCCATTTTGTGGGCCTCGTATATGGGAGCCTTATAGAGCAAGGGTGTTTGTTGGTCCATGTGTACATATATATTGAGCATGAAATAACTCGTAGTCGCTAGTAGGATTTCCTCGCCGCCCCAGAACCCGTCTTTGAACTGATTTTGGATATATTCCTCTACGAGTTCGGCGCAGGGGGGCCAGCTGATAATGGTAGATCCATTGTAGTCCGCTACACTTCCATTGAGCGCTAGTCAAATTTGATCGTCATCTTTTTCAGCATCTAGGTGATTAGCGAGTATCTCTCGGAGTTCCTTGTGGTCGACGTTCCTATCTAATACAATGTTTAGTTGATCTGCTATCGCTCTGTATAGGCAGTTGCCGTCTTTAGGTATTGCGTATATTTCCATTGTGCTGGCGGCTGTACGTTGTTTATCTTTTACTTTCGGGTGTCTTATTTAATTCACTTGCAGGTGATGACGTTGCACAACAGCATGTAACAATCACTGTACCTATTTACCTACGAATACCTACGCTGCGCCGTAAAACTGGCAACTATGGTAACACCTGTAACTCCGCTTTATCAGGTGATCATTAGATCACCTGAGCTACCACTAGAACGTAATTAGTAAGCTGTAAAGAGGTTCATTGTCACTATAAGTACCAGTAGCTGAGCTTTCAGAAAAAAGGAAAAGGAAAAAAAGACGTTTGGCACGTGGCACTGGTGGGGAAGTACAAATAAAGATTAAAGTTACCTCAACAATGGGACGACCAATTCACAACAATTAACTAGGTATGGCCACGTGCGGTCTCTGTCCCTCTGTTGCGTCGTCGATGAAACCCTTGTTTCTTAATGGGTTTTTTTAAACTTAATGGTTTTAGTGCCTTTGTTTCGGATCGGTAAATTAGGGTAGTGTCGGCGGATGTTTAATTGTGTTAAATATCTTCTGTGTTAAATATTTTTTATGATGCCTTAGAAAAGTGCCGGCTTGTGATGAGGAATATAAATGCAAAAAGGACCTCTTTGCGTCAATGATGCCGTTTGTCAAGCTTTGTTCCTTAGTTTTTTAGCTCCCAGATGTTGCTTCTTTAATAGTTTTGGGAATGGTGTAATAGAGCAAAGCAAGGATTTATATTTTTACTGCGCTCCGCCTTTTTGTTTTTAGAAAATGCGGCGCTATTCTCTTGGAAAGTATTATGCAATGTTCCTTTATTGTGTTGTTTGTACTGTCAGGGTTCCCAGACGAGCTGGTCACCAGATGTTGGTAGCTAGCTAGCTTTCTCTTGGTTGTTTTGCTTTGAACACGCAAAAAATTATGACTAGCAGAAAGGCGGAACTGTCCCTACGTCTAATGTAATAAATATTGAATATCCGTTCAAAATGTGTGAAGTATACGTATATCTAAGTGTGTGTGTGAGTATATATATATTTGTATTCAGATGACAGTGTCCATTGGTACAAACAAAAATAATAACATTACATGCAAAAAAATTATGATGTATGATATATTGATGATGACCACTTTTGATCGAGCCTTGGGTTCGTTTGGTAATCGTCGTTTTAGGTTAGGGTCAAACTGTTAGGTCGTCTTTTTTGTACCCATCGGCCCACACTGGTTAGTCCTAGAGCTATCGCTTTGATACTTATTTACTATTCGCGTCTCTCTATTTAACAGCCGTGTTTTTATTAGTACCTCTAGGTAGTTATTATGATCCTCTTAGTAAGCCCACCTTATTGATATTTCACGTAAATGGGTATTCTGTAAGGATTTTAACCGGTATTTAAAAAGAAACCGATATAACGCGATATTTCCAATTATTTTGTGGGATTCATGCGACACTCTATGTTCCCTGTAGGCATTGGCACGGCGTGACTAGAGTGCTTGGCCAAATACTAGATAAAGGACGAAAAGAGAACGACAACTTTCCGGCCTTTTAGTACCTCTGGAGTAAAGAACGGTTCCCAATTAATCCCTGATTCTAGAGCGTTTTCCGATTTAATTTGCGATAGTTATGCACCGCTTGGGATTAGTAAGCGTTTTTGTTGTAAATTTGGTTTTCCTGAAGTGCGGACAAGCTGGCGGATTTAGCCGCACCGCAACGCTATTGCTTGCGAACTGCGTCTACGCGCCAAATTGTTATATTTACCTAATAGGTGTTAATAATATGGGAATAACTGGACCCGGGGTATGTCCTTAAACTACGTCCGGACCTGGGTATGTCCTTAAACTACGTCCGGACCTGGGTATGTCCTTAAACTACGCCAAAAAGAGAGGTATGGGCACTGCGAATGGCATCTCGCTAAGTGTGGTAGGGCACGTTCAGCGAATGTCATCGCTCAAATCTGGAGCAGAGCCCGACTGGGGAAGTACCTCCACCTTACAGAAAACCACAGCCAAATAGCACTAGACCCTACTCATAGTGTTGTGTTCCTGCTGGTGAGTAAGGTTGCCAAAGAGCTCAAAGAGGACCCAGTGTGTTAACGATGAGGGACCTTCTTGTTCCTTTAGTCGTCAACACAGTGAATCCTCCTTTTTGTAAAGGGTCGGCAACGCGCATGTGACTCCTTTGGAGTAGCAGGCGTCCATAGGTTACGGTAGCTGCTTACCATCAGGCGGGCCGTATGCTTGTTTGCCACCGTCGTGGTATAAAAAAAAAAAAAAAAAAAAAAAAAAATAAGGAATAAATAATCGTGTCTGATCCAGTACTGGCTTATATGACTACTATGTCTGCATGTATATTGTTCATTTTTTTTTTTGGTAAACTATAGAGGCTGGGTAAACCTATTTGATGTTGAAACGGCTACTTATGGACTTTGTATACTTATGCACTCTCCCCGTATGCGAGCCGTGTCTCGCGAGAAGTTAAATAGCTCTTGAGCTGCAGTTGGTTTTGTAAGGTACAAAACTTGGGAGCTTTTGTTTATTTATTTAATTAATTGCTCTTATTTGAGCTATAATTATGTGGACGAATAATAGCGTGTTTGCTATTGTGAAAAAATTAAACGGACTTGTGCGAGCATGCGTTATAAAGTTTACGTTCTGGGAATCAGTTACTCGTATGTAACATGGGCAAGTTAGATTATAATGTGTGGGGGCCTGTATGTTAACGATGGTCAGTACAGGAACGGGCTCACCGAGTTTGCCAGTGTAGAAGATGTAGATCGCGCCGCGTGTCAGCAGTTGGGCGAGTGGCGATGGTAGGCTGCGGGACGGCTACACGCAGCTAGCACGGTTGGTGTGAACACGGCGTCAGTCACTTAATATCACTCACTGGAGCACTTAAATATAATAAAGACGCGAATAACGCGATGCACTGTTGTAAATATGTACACTTAAATAGCAAAATGCAGCACTGAGTTGATGTTCGGTCGCGCAGACTTGAGCTTGCCTATAGTATGCGCACTCAGGTCACTTTTGTCAGCGAAATTGCGTTAACATCTGGTACAAGACGTCTATTGTTTCGTGGGGCTCCGGGACGCGTCCGCTCGGTTTGGGATCCCAAACGAAACTCCGTAACTGTAGGTATCTACCTATATACAAAATATAGAATCTGTACAAAATTATACATATGAGGACAAATATAAAAATAGATATACATCATAAATACAGATAAATATATACAACATATAAGCATACCTATATTCATGCATGTGTGCAATTATAATAATATCCTGACATTTTTTAATTGATATTTAATAATCAAAGTGATAGAAAAATGCTAATCCTATTCGAGTCGACATTAAACCTGCAGGAGTGGAATTCGAACTTTAAAAATCTTATTTAGGTTCATAAATTTTTGAAATAGCGTTGATAAAAATGTGTTTTTATTTATTTTGGGAGAATGATACTTGAATTAGTTATGTATACCAGTAAATATACCTACATAACTAATTAAAGTCACTTTAAGTTACTCTAATGAGTCGGCATGATAAAACAAAGGTAATAAAATGCGGTGCCGTCTATGAAAAGAAACCCTTATATCCGTAGAGTATCATTAATATGATCCCATTTTCATCAATAACGTAACTAATATTTACTACTATAACTTTCATACCGTTAAGACTGTTTAGATCTACCTAAATCAAACGCAAAACTTTAATCCTTTCAAATTTATGGCGGCATGTCAAAATGGCGGACACGTCATGTCAGAACTTGTTGAGTTACGGCGCTTTCATCTAGACACGTGGTAGCGTGTCAAACCAAGTTAAAAGAAGAGTACTGACGACGCAGCGGTCGTGTGTTATATTACAGGAACCATTTGGAGCCACTTTTAACCCCTACGTTCTATTCACTCCTACTCAAAATATATTTAACATAAACATACGAAATTTGGTTTACGACATTTATTAACTTAAGGCTTAATGCTAACTAGAGTCCCAAATTTCTCGAACATATAGCTCAATTGGTTATTGAGATACACACATTTAAAAATCGAGATTTTTCTCACTGACTGATTGACCTAACATCAAAAACCTAACCCACTTCCAGATGACCTAGCAAGATGAAATTTAGCATCCAGCTGGGTGATTGTGTCGTTAGGAACATAAAATCTATATACAATATTTTTTACGATTTATAATATTTTCCAAAAAAACATTTTTTATTCGGAACGTCGACTTTGTAACAGCAAAAATTCATTTTAGTGTGTACATATTTTATACAAACAGTAATGATATCTCATCAAAAACATACATTGAAAGGAGACCCAAGTTCTTCGATTACAAAAGAATTGATATATCTATGGGTGCCAAGTTCAGTGTAGAAAATCCTAAAATTCTAGTTACAAGAACATGCAACATCCTAAAATAAATTTACACCTGGTGCCGTAGGTATTCAAACTTTAAAACACGAAAACAATACATTAAAACACAATCTATTTCTATCATAACTTCAACACACTGCATTACAAACAATCAGCCGATATTGAAGTTGTATTGGAATCATTTTAAAGCAAATTCTGATATTTCTGATTCAGACATTTAGGCTTTAGCCGTATTGTGTAGTTAATGCGTAGGTGTTAGAAAGCTAGGATATGGCCCATAGTCATCATTATATCCTTTGTACAGTCAGGATACAATGAAGGCTATATTTTTGCTAATACCCGCAATATTCTGTCTCATACATGATCAACATAGGTGCCTATAGGAACGTCCATTTTAATGAATAGATTACTAAAGAAAGTAATAATGTACATGCTCACATTACACTATTCGCTGTATTCAGTTCCATTTTCCGCACTCCTTATTACCTGAAAAGTAAGAAAAAAATGTTACAACATTATTACAACAATTTTAATAAAGCGACTCACTGAACCAAAGAACTGTTAAGAGTGTTTCAACAGATGACAACGCGTTTTCGGTATTTACTTAAATAATTCGCAGAATTTCATTGAAATCTGAACTTACAATGGCTAACACAAAATTCCAGAATAAACGGCGGCATTTCTTAATTTTCTACAATAGCTAGCACATTAATAATTTACGGGAATCTGTATTTAAATCAGATAGGTAGATTTACATTACAAATCGCAATGTTGCCTATCTCGTCATTTATTTAACTAATTTTATGCCTTTTATGATTTTACAAATATTTTGTGAATAAATTGATTAATAAAGATTTTGCTAATAATGATGCGATATGCGATATGCTTCGCTTCGCAGGGTTGTGAGTTTTTTTTCGGTTCGTTACAATTATAATTATATTAAAGGTTATTATAATTATCCCAGGGCGCTCATGTTTCGTTATTATTTAATATTTGAACTATAAAAACATTGTTAGACTAAGTTGAAACATAATATTGTCTTCGGTTGCCGTGATAGTTATTCATGAAACTTATTTTAAAGGCCCCTCTGGCATGTGCAAACACAAAATTTGTTGAATATTTAATATGTGGGTAGGTTTGCATATTGTGATAGTTTTTGAACGGAGGTAATTTACATTTTTCCTCAGTCGACCCGTTGACCACGAACGCTGTAAAGTGTTCGAAACGTCGGGATGTAATTTAAGCTCAGTACACGCGAAAAAATCCGATTTTAATTGTTTTATTTCATAAGTTGAAACAATTAAATACGTTTTTAGGGTTCCGTAGCCAAATGGCAAAAAACGGAACGCTTATGGATTCGTCATGTCTGTCTGTCTGTCCGTCCGTATGTCACAGGCATTTTACTCGGAAACTATACGACGTATCTGAATAAAATTTACACATAAGGTGTATTTTGTATGCAGCTACTTAGTTATGTAGTTAAATTTGAAAAAAAACAATTTTAGGGGGGCGCTCCATACAGGTAACTAAATTAAAAAAAAAAATAACCAAATATCAACATGTGACACATCAATCGATAGGTCTTTCAAAATATCATTGAGGTTCTTATGACTATTTTGTGATTAAGTGAATATTTTCTGAAATAATCGCTTCGAAAGTCAGAAAAGTTGTGTAGCCCCCCGTAACTTTTGAACCGTAAGTTCAAAAAATATGAAAAAATTTGAAGAGATGCGCCTTATCATATACTTTCTACGAAAATTGTTTTGAACATTTTCGGTTCAGCCATTTTTGAGTTATCTCCAAAAAACTTCTTCCATAGGCATCAGACACGACCTTTTGGTATTAGTTTGGTTCTTATTCCATTGAAGGTACAGACAGGCCTATGAATCATGCCCGCGCGAGCGAGTTATATACCTACGTTTTGCGCCTCCCTCGAGGGAGCTAAAGTCAGTGGGCTACCAACGGGCTCACTGAACGCACGTCGTACCGCGCGCGACGCTACTCGGAACTCAGAACAATGTCATCACGAAAAAAAAATTTTATTGCGATGTAGTTGGATGTAAAAATAGCAAAGCTTATAAAAACTTATCGTTTTTCGCTCTGCCGACGGATGGGGAAAGGTACAAACTTTTTTTTTATACCACGTTGGTGGCAAACAAGCATACGGCCCGCCTGATGGTAAGCAGCTACCGTAACCTATGGTCGCCTGCAACTCCAAAGGAGTGACATGCGCGTTGCCGACGCTTTACAAAAAAGGAGGATTCACTTATGTTATAATAATAATACACATGTTATCTTTATTAATCTCTCAAATAACTATGATGATATTGCTAAAAGGCGATTAGAATAAGATTCATATAGCTGTCAATCCATATTAATTTTGACAGTGTGTGACAAATCTGTCAAGATTAATCGTACTCTCATCGCGGCAACAAAATATCAATCAATATTACTCACGTATACGTAATTGTTATGCATCAAGCGAACCACTTAAACACTGAATCAATGCAAAATACCTATTTCCTTAACTATAAAACATTTCCAAACATAGGCTAGGCGACCCTAGCGATTGTCCGGGTGCGCGGGAGGTGCGGGGTGCCGCGCGTTGAAGGTCGCTCCATTGTATTATTGCGTAGGTACGTAAACCGTAGGTATTTGCTTTTTCTATGAGTGATTCATATCTGTTCGTAAGAACTATTATATAATCTGTGGTACGGAACCCTCCTATACGTGGTCCGACACGCACTTGGCCGGTTTTTTTTGTATTATCAACACTATTGGCTAACAATTACCTACAGTCGCATTGTTTAAATACTATTTAACAATTATAACTAAACTTGTAAATGTTTCCTTTTATAATAGGTATTAGTTGGGTCCACGAAATAATTTATCACGAGTTGTGGTGTAAATTACTAACACTATATATCGGCATAAAACAAATTGCTTCTATTCTGTTCTAAATAATAAAACACGGGTCGAACGAATGACCGTTCCGTACGTGTGTTGCAAGAAAAATGGCGTCACTCGGAGTACGTGGAATAAACACTTGAATTGTGTTCTAGTAGTTTGTATCGAGGAGGAAGAAACGATTGTTTTATTGTTACGTGAACAGTATGTGGCTTACTCTTTGATCGCTACACCAATTTATTAACTTAGGACTTGACGCTGCTTTTACACAAAATGCGCAGTATAGAAACACACCGGGCCGTATTCTAAGTTTAAAACACGTAAAAACACAATCCAACTCCAATACAGCTAACGACTAAACGTCTGAATCAAAACTTTAAAAATTTACGGAACTATAGGTCTAATCTTTGTTCTTACTTGATAATGTAATGTTAATGTATGACTGTTTGTTTCTTCCAAAAAAAAAACTTGATTGTAGATTATTCCGATGAATTTTCAACACTAACTTAATATTAAGGTTGTATTAATTTAAGGTTGCCAAAGAGCTCAAGGAGGACCCAGTGTGTTGACGATGAGGGACCCTCGTGTTCCTTTAGCCGTCAACACACAACAAATAGGTAATCATCCAATATTGAAGTTGTATTGGAGTTGCATTGGAATAATTTTCAAGCAAATTCTGATATTTCTGATTCAGACGTTTAGTCGCTAGCTGTATTGTCTTCTTAATTCATTGAAGTTGTATTGAAGTTGGATCGTGTCCTAACGTATTTTAAAGTTAGAATACGGCCCGGCATTTGACGCACTTCTTAAGGGAAGACACAAGTTGTTACCTGTACAGAATGACTAAACATGAGCAACTATTTAGTTCATTGCAAATTTCAGTGTATTTGTAGTCACAATTTTAAGAATCACTTATGTTTACAATTGCTAATTTAACAAATTGTTTAAGATACTGACTAAAAGGAACCATATTTTATTTCCTGACAGACTGCCTTTCACCTTAAATAAGGAAACGGAAATGCCGTCATTCTCGAGAGAGCCTGCCACGTAAATCAAGGTAACGAAATACTTTAAAGCATTTATATGCTTATGCTCGCCTCTTTATTTGCGTACAATCAGAACTTCCATAGTCAATGGGCTGTATTCTAAGTTTAAAACACTTTTAGAAACGATTCAACTTCAATACAACTCAAATGCATTAACTTCGCAATAAAGCTAGCGCCTAAACGTCTGAATCAGAAATATCAGAATTTGTTTCAAAATTATTCCGATGCAACTTCAATACATCGTCAATATTGTTTGTTTATTTGTTGTGTGTTGAAGTAAGGTTTGAAATAGTTTGTATTTTTAATTTATTATTCATGTATTTTAAAATTATAATACGGCACAATGCTGCCCCCTATGATTCCCGTGTCATATGTCCTTACCGGGCTCACCCTATCTACGTAATTATTTCATTTTAATAGGTTTAAGCGTGATGACTGATGAGGTAATAAACAAACCGACAGAGCTATTTTTGCATTTATGATATAAGTAAATCTTAATGGATAAGCGTGAAATACTTATAGCGCCCATACAAAATAATGCCAAAAAACTTTAACTGTCTAATACAATGCATAAAGATTGATTCAAAATGGTTGATATTGAAATTATATCATGATAATTTTCAATTCAATAAAATTGATTTATTATAAGAGCCCAAAATATTATCATTAATATTGTAAAATCATATCAATGCTGCTCTGTTTTTCTCTGACAAAACATAGCTGTATACTTTGAAATATGATTTAAGACTTTGAACGTAACTTATATTTGTAAACCATAATCAAAATAATGATTTATTCACGCAATACTAAATTATTCAATAATGCATTCATAGTTACTGAAACTTATTATAAGTACAAACTAACAATAATTAATTAGTATCTTCGTTAAACTGCAAATAATGAATACGATTTATTTGGCTCCATGCCAATAATGTTTCGCTAATAAATATTTTTAAGCCGCGGATTACTATCGAAAATTGTTTATCTACTTTAATGCTTTAATTAAAACATTGTAGACCGAGCTACAAGCGCATACTTCCGACAGATCGTTTATTAAAAAAAAACGGTTGAAAGAACTGCAATGAATTTGACCAATCACGTGCCGCCTACACGAGCCTGGAGCATGCGACCAGAGTGCTCAAATATATGTAGTCAGGTGGTCTATTTTGAACACTCGTTTAAAACGTATTGTATACGTACGTAACGTGTTGTCACTATTGAGTGACATAACTAATTAAGCTCCTCAAATTCGTAGTTTGGTTCAGGACCGGAACAAATGGCGTACACAAAGAGAGGCCTTTGCTCAGCAGTGGGCGTTAAAAGGCTGAAATTACTAAATATAATAGTCTTCAATCCTTTTATATATACTAACCTAAGAATTAAGAGCAATAGCCTTATCTAAAAAATCCACTAAAACCACAACCCGTCCGACTTTCAATATAGTTGGCATAAACAAACCCTCCGATTCCAATAGATCCTAAAACAATATAAAATACCGTAGACATTCAAAACGGAGAGAAAATCAACTTAACCGCCTAATCCAGCGTTAAGGGTACTATAAATCCCATTAGGACAAGACCAGTATAAAACGACCTCCATTTATACATACCTGTTTCAAGTCTTCAATCTACACTTATACTGGTATATTTTAGATGATGTGGACTAAGCATTGTGAAGAATATACCTGTTATCTTTCCCTGGAACCCGTATGGAGGTATTTCCTAAATGAAAAGATTAAGGTGACCGGTAGCTACCCCTATTTGGATTCGGGAGATCACGTATACGTCCCTTGATAAGAAATTACCTACGCGACTTCAAAGGGACAGGACCCTTAAATTTTGAATTCAATTTTATTGAGAATTAGCCGCTTCGTCTGAGCGTGATCAATTTCGGCGCCTTTGGACTAAAACCCGATTAGGCATACGGTTTTTAGTTGATAGAGAATGTAATAGGGTTTCTGCTGAAGCTCGAAACGGAATAATATTACTTCGTTTGAGATGAGAAAAATGTCCGAGACTAGAGATTTCTCGAGTGCCGAATTCCAATATGTGTCTCAATTAAAACTAAGAAATGCCCATACATGACAGAATAAAATGACAGGAAGCGACGAGACAGATGGTCGGACGACATTAATAAGAGGTTAAGGCCGACTGGGCACAGTACCGTCTTGCCAAGAATAACATGCAAATCCGTAAAAGAGGCATATTTGCCTAATGCTAAAAGAATAATAAAAGAAGATGAAAAGAAGAAAATACTAAAATATAGAAAAAACATTAATATTCAGGTCCGTAACGAAAAAGTGTTATCAGCAAGTAAAGTTCTATTATCAAACTAAGATTAATATAAGTGCCACACGAATAAGTTATACAAACTGTAATTAATATCAGTACTTGTACAAGTATTAATTGCGTCCAGTTAATGGCGCATTAAACTGACCCTAAGTAATGAAGTAGGCATTACAACACAAAATTCGAAGAACAACTAACATCAAAACTTTAAACAGTATTTATTGAACAAAAGCGAATACTAGAACAATCTAGAATAACTTGTTTAAATGAGCCTAAGTTTGACAATTTAAACATCATCATTTTATTAATTTAGATAACATCGTTATCGTTGAAACAAATGTATTGTTTTCGGCACAATAACTAGAGACAGACGTTGTCGTGATTTAGTTGTAATTTTCTAATAGTTAGTCGTAATGTTAAGATGAAATACAAGATACAAGCATGGTTGACTGATATCGCTATACATAACTAAATAAATCTAAACTACATAGGACTTCAAGAGGTATCTCTGTATTTTTCATAGATTCTATTATCAACACTGGAGGTATAAAATACCAAATCAATTTTAAAAATGTCAAAATTGGTTGAAAATTACAGATTTCTAATGTAGCAAATATAATATTCTCCTTCTACGTTTATGTATAAGTAGAAGTCGGTTAAAAACACTTAGAGCACCAAACAAAATAGCCAAACGATCGAGATAACAGTTTAGCTAACGATTATACCTTTCAAACTCAGTCGCAGGCCATATTGGAGATAAAATTTTATTATGACCCAAATGTGAATGTCAGATAGGACTAGATGCCTAACATTATACTTACGCTATTCACAACAGTACAAACCATTTAAAATATGATCCCCGGTTAAGCATACTTTTAGCAAATCTCCAGGTCTAGTTACAATAGATACTAGCTTACATTTGAGAGGATGTTCTACGAATTAGCTGAACGGTGCTCCAAAAGTTGGCCCAGCTCCAACAAGAAGAATCCGCGTATCAAATGTGTGCTAGATTTACATTCTCTTGGATTAGAAGTAGATTTGAACATTGAAATAACAAATCCGTGCAAATGTGATCGGCTTTGCTGGAAATGTCTCGTTTATTTAATGTTTATTGAGGGTTTGCAGATTACGGTTTGGTTTTGTTGGTTTATACCCTATGATACTGTGTAGCCATAGGATAATAAGGAAAATTACGATATTGTCTGCAGGCTGTACTTTGGAGGCTTTGAAAACTTTACAGCTATTTCAAATATCAGGTTAATAGGTTTTGACCTGTTATTATTGTAAAGGATAAAGTGTTAAATGTTAACCTGTAACTACAGGTAAAATCCTTATTTTACCTGTAGTTACACTACATATGGTATATATGGCAGTTTGGCGGCAAATTATGTACATCAATGAAACTTTGTTTATAACTTGATCTTGTCACTAGAAATGAAAATCTGCTGAGTCCTATGTAAATTTTGGTGTCCTACCCTCATAGTAGGGTTATGATCAGGGGGGCAATTGTGCCTCCAAAATATGCAGTTTTTCCTGTATAAATGGATTTTTTTCCAGGTTTATTAATATTTCGGACATTTTATTGCCTATGCAATAAAATGTCCGAAATATTTAAGCCTAAAACATTGGTACCTATGTACCATTGGGGCAAAGTTGTACATCCCTGCTATCGTAAATACATAATTATCAGAATCTACTAGGCTGTTATTAAACTTTTCACATTTAACAAAAACTATTTCGCCCCTGAAATCCTCTATGTTCATTTTCTTACAAAATAAGCTTGATTCTGTTTTTTAGGCGAGTACCTTCAGCTTTTGCGAGTATCGCTATTTCTTTATCACGATTTATTTTCTCCAAATTTTGCTTCCAAAATATGCTATTTTCCTGTTGGGCAAAGTTTGACATTTCTGCTATCGTAAATAGATCATTATCAGAATCCACTAGACTGTTTTTAAACTTTTCACATTTAACAAAAACTATTTCGCCACACGAATTCCTGTATATTAATTTTCTTACAACATAAGCTTGATTCTGTTTTTTAGGCGACTGTCTTCAGCTTTTAAGAGTATCGCTATTTCTTTTTAACGATTTCTTTTCTAATAATGAATAATTTCGTTTACTATAAACATTTTAGTTTCCACAAAACATGCCATTTAATTAAATAGCTGCATCTCAAAGACAAGTCTTAATATCCGCAGCTAAAAATATAATAATTTCAAGAGCTTGTTTGCAACATAAAAAATGGTACATTGCAAAATGTCCCGGAGGAAAAACTTGAAATGAAACCAATTAAGTCCTCTATTCATTTAAACGCTTCACTGTACCTTTTGATTCTTTAAGCAATATTAAAACTAAAGGTTTTTGCAATTTTTTTTCATATAAGCTTTTGTATACGATTATGGCAAGGAATGGTGTTTGCACAATTTTTACTTGAGTCTGAATTAAAAGTTTTTAAAAGATTTATTTCTAATTGATATATAATATATATACGAGTATGTAGCAGAAGTTGCTAAGCGGACCAGGGTGCGTAGCCAACGTGCCAATCGTTAACGCTCCGTAGCGAACGAAACGCAACTGCCACTGTCGCACTAATATGGAAGAGTGATAGAGAGAGGTGACTATGATACGCTACGGAGCGTTAACGATTGGCACGTTGGCTACGCACCCAGGTATTAATATCAATAATAATAATCAACACGATTTCATAGTCAACCAAACAAGATTGTAATGCTACGGCCACACTTACGATACCCGGCGAATGTTCCACCTGTCGCGACATGTGTAGCCACGCAGTTCGCAGTTATCGCGAACCATTCGGGCGAAGACGAACTGTGTTCGGACTCTTGTCGGTTTTTTCCGCACATCAAAGGGATTTTATTGCGACAAAGTTCGTCCAAGTGGCTACACCTAAAAACTTCATTTCAAATTGTATGAAAATGTTGACCGATTTAGTTCGCCCGAAGCTTTATTGCGACAATGTAACTTCGTGGTACAACGAACACGAACTACGTGGCCACATAACCACGTAGTTCGTGTTCGTTGTACCACGAAGTTTTTATCGCGACAATGTGACACGAATCTGATCGCCCTTCAATGTGGCCGTAGCTTATCAAGAATACTTTGAACACTAATTCGAAAGTATCGTAAAATCAGAGAGAAAGAATCGAAGAATTATCTTTCATAGAAACTTTATAGTAACATTAGTAACAAATCGTTCTGATATTCCATAAAGCGTGTCTAATTTGATTCGGTCGAAAATCATCCAATACTTTTAAAACCTTCACAAAGTTTGTAATTTATAGCTAAAAGTTCGATAAGACTCCTGGTCATCATTTCCCTGAGGGACATTAATTTATTTCGTACAATAATTATGTATTTGTTACATAACCATCGCAAAGTTAACGAAACGCTAACATAAATGCCTGTTTATGCAGACGTATTCCGTTCCTTGATGTACGTGGTTTTCATCAGCAGTTCCAACAGATTCATCAGCAGCGTAGTGGTTAATCGCAAGTCGGTTAAAGTTGTCTGGTAGAGATAGCTTAATAGCGATAATACCGCCTGTTGTTACCATCATTTACTCTGTTAAATCTGTTTCTGTACTTCTTTTTCTTTGTGTGGTGCAATAAATAATATATTGTAAAGTCGTAAAGTAGTGGTTACTTGACTTTTGATTGCATTTTGAGTGCTGTGCTCAAATCATATCTGTGTCACAAGGCAGACACGTCATACTACAAAACTCGGTTGAGCGCTTTTGTGTGCACGGCACATCTGTACACACTTGAATGTGTGCGTGCTTCTTAGGGCGCTGTTTTTGCTGTCGTAATGACGTGTGACAATACACCAACATTTTGCTTTTTATCGATGCGCTGCCAACCTGACGGGCCTACTAGTTCCCTTCCAAACGGCCGCCGCGGGGTGAGGTAATTCTGATCGGGGCAGGGCGTAGCGTGGCCATTCTGTATGAAATACTATTACTATTCTGTATCTGTGCGGTATAAATTTTATAGTTTTATTTTTAATCAATATACACCGTGGGCTGGAATAACCCGACAGATCTTAACCACGAATTTCTAAGACCAAAAGAAGGAAAAAATATTATGTGACTTTAGGTCAATTTCGCCAAAAAAAAAAATTTTTTTTTCGTTTTTTTTTTTTCCATTTTTTGAATGTTTATTGCACATGAAAAGCAAATGTTTTTAATAAAATTATCGCCTAAAACAAATTGGTACATTTTTTTTTTGTAAAAATGTAGTTTCTGCAAAGTTTTCCTTGTCACTTTGATATCTGTCAATAAGGACGTGTAAACTATGTCCAATAGTGGCAACAACGCCATTAGAAAGGCGTTTTATGATGAGTTATAATAAAAAGTGTATTTTTTTAAAATTGGTATTAACTCTGAAACTAGGCGTATTCCAGAAAAGTTTATAGGATATTTTAGTATCTAAATATGATCAGGAATACACTGTTAAAATCTGTCTAGTTATATGGGCCCACGGTGTATAAATATCTGCAACTGTTATAATACTTATAATATATTCATGAATTTCAAATTTTCACGATGGAAAAGGATTATTCGCTACATCCGTAATATCGTTTCGTTTTGTTAACGCGACCACTTTTGTTCCTGGTTAGGTTCCCACAAGCAAATACTTGCATTGGCTGCTAAAACTTTTTTCTTTGTTCCGCTGCGGGTTGAAAATCGCTTATCGGTTGGCTTTTAAACAAACGAGGGTTGCGCCAATTTTAATTAAAAAATACTAAAAGGTCCGGCATAATTCGGAATGTTAATATCAAATTAGCATCGCGTGAAAAACAAGGGGGGGGGAAGCTTTTAGGAAAGTATTAGCGTGAGAAAAGCATTGAAACATATACATTAGTACAAAACTTGAAATGAAATCTCGTCTTATATGAAATTGGAGTTCAAATTAAATAAAAGATTAACTGAAAGTTGTTGTTAATTTGTTGTACCACTGAAAATCTAATCGCACGATTGAAGTGAAATTACATATTAAGGCATTAAAAAATACAATCTAAAAACAGGAAAAATGGTTATTCAAATTCTATTTAAATCCAAGACAAACCCTTGCATTTTTTTTTACTAGGGCCAGCATAAATCATCAAATTATTTTTAAAAACAACTCAATGCCGATAACTATCAAATAATGTTTCAGTGAAATAAATTCAAAACCTTGAAATTGATTACATTGCCCAACATTCGTGCTGGCAAAATCATAATTGGTATTTAATTTCAATACGGCCGATTGAAAATGAATTCATTTTCCAATTCCTTTAACTTATGTCATATCTTACGCGATCGAGTTACCGTGAAAGGAATCTTAGTGTGTAAAGTTAAAGTTGATATTGCACTGAATGAGAAGGGAGATATGTTATTTGTTAAGTAGCGAGTCAATTTTAGATTTATTGGGTGAAGTTTTCAAATGGCCGGTGTCGGCGATTTGATAAATTATTCGTAATGGCCGTGTAGGTAAAATGATGCATCGTTCCTATGGACCGTCCGCGCCCATTCACTTCGTATTCGAATTGAATTGCGATTGAATCTTTATAGAAGGGCACTTAACCTATAATAGGTAGCTGTTTATGTCAATAAGGTGAATGCATGTGTAACATGTTTTAAATTGCATAAAATTTCTCCTTAGATACTAATACAAAGTTCACGAAGCTGAAATGTTGTTAATGGGAATTACTATTTTGTTTATCGTTTTCCCCTAAAACTCACAGTGTAAGCAAAAAAGATACATAGGTAATACCACAGTTTTCGAGTTTGTGCATCCATAAAAACTACATTCATGGCCAGTAGTAAGAAGTGCAGCAAGGACTATTGAGTTGAAATACCATTGACACATTTCCTTCTTAAATCATACAAAAAAGTATAAATATCTGAATGAACGTTAAGCTATTTACGCATTTCGAAAATTACTTGATAAATTCAACAAATTATATACCCAAATGGCCTGTCAATTATTCCAAATGGCAGTCTTGTAAATTCGTAAAGTCCAATTAGCGTAACCAAGGCCATGTCAAGGTGAGGTTAGATTCTAGAAAGCTGGAAGAAAGGGCGCAAGGTCAGGTCTTGAGGGTGCTTGTGACACTTGTGACATCGTTGTCTACAGTGATGCAGGCTGCAGGGGTAATTCTATTATTGTAACTAGAAGTTGTGTTTTGTTTTGAGTCGTCTGTTGCTTTTCAGTGTGAAGTGTTTCACTAATACGCCATGTCATATTTACTTAGATACTCATTTGTTTGGGTGTGTTAGAAGTTTTTAATTAATCGTCTATTTACTAAAAATTTTAATTTTTGTTTATCTTCTATCTTCGAACTACAGAAAGGTGAACATTCACTTTTAAACAAACATCATATCTGTCCAGCAACAATTAACCAGCATTAATCACAAAAACCTCTATAACGAAAACAGTTAGAAACAGTTTTTTCTTAAATTCCTGGCTTCCGAAGAAAGTTCTGCCAACGTGATTATAAAATCATTTCAAAGTCCATTCTTTACCGCAAGACAATAAAAATCAAGATGCAGTTTACCAACTCTGAACTAATATAAACTTTACGCGCTTATGATAACTCATTTCAACTTTAAAATTAAAATGAAGCAATAGTTTTACCGCGGATATTGTTCAGGAGCAAAAACTTGCAGTTCCATTCTAATTAAGAGTTTCATTGTTTCTTGTTTGAAAAAATATACAAATAAAAATACCAACTGTTATCACGGACGTCATTCGATCACACTGTGTATGGATGGACTTTGCAGTGGCAATTTGTGCAACCAGTAATTTTTTATGTAAATTTGACGTTTATGCTTAGCCTTTCTCATTGGAAGATCAGCGCTGACAACCGCCAGCATCATGCTGAGATGAGGCCATTTCGTGGCACTTTCTCGTATTATGTCTTCTTTCCTTCTGTTTCTTTTATATGCATGTGCTTACGAATAAACTTGTATTTCTATTTCTTTCTTACTTTGCCGCTTGCAAGCTTAGCGTTAGCATAACATTGACTTTTCATTACTATTCATTCTATTATTGCTGAGATGAGGCCATTTCGTGGCACTTTCTCATATTATGTCTTCTTTCCTTCTGTTTCTTTTATATGTATGTGTTTACGATGTAACTGTTCTATTCTATTCTATTCTACTATAGCTTCCCTACGATTAGTACTACATTCAGGGGTGTACCGTATTTGTCAGATTTTAGCCACAAAGCTGTATGCACGTTTTATAACATTATCCTACATATTATGTGACCTAGAGATTTAAAACAAAGTTTTTCCCTGGCAAGCCAATCAACTTAAATAATTAATGATGCCTACGTTATCGAACGCAAAATAAAATACTTCCAAGGTACCTACAGTACACGCGCCTTACATTTTAATGTAATTTCCTTTTTATAAATGTAACTCCCGCGGGAAGTTAGTCGTCACTTTCAGGCCTAGGTGAATAATATACTCTCCTTCCGATTAATAATATACGAAGGTCTCGAGAGCGCTTAGTGGAACTTATCCGTGAAAAAATTACATGAATAAAGGTCCTGAGGCTAAAGTTACAGTTAAAGTGTTCTGGAATGAAGTACGAGTGTGGCGTGATGATAAATTACTTTTTGTTATTATTTATTTATCGTATGGCTACATATCACTGGATATAGATACGCATTTTTTCCCTGGGATAGTAGTAGCGCGAAAGCAGATGATAAAGATAACCCAGTGAGTGCTGCGAGGTCCAGATGGGACAGTGTAGCTGCCAAGATTGTTGCTCTTTTAGCATCACCCAGGGATCACGTGTAGGGTGTCTAAGGTGTTTCTTACGGACGCAGATAAATATTGATTTTTGTTATTTAAAGTTTGATAAATTTACTTTCAACTGCTAACTGATAAGAACAGATAAAGATTTTGAAACCATAATTTATATTTACAACCGTAATCTTCTCAGCAAGCTTAACGCTAAGCGAACTTCGTTGCTCGCGAACACCTCGCGAATAATGTAATCCCATCAAAAACATAAATGTGAAAGGCTGCCAAGTTCGATACTGTGGGAATGCTTCGCCTATAAAAGAAGTGAGATCTGAATAAGTACCAAGTTCCATAAAAATACCTCAAATCATAAATAGTTATAGGAATGCACACTTGATTTCCAGCAGTTTTTAAGGTACATTTTGAATAAGTATCACGTTACATAGAAATACCTAAAATTATAATAGTCAGAGAAACGCACACCGGTTTTTTAGCAGTTTCCTGATAACATTTATTATTTTCAGTACTTTTTAATGATGTTACTTGGCAAGTTTTCACACACCACACACCTTTTCAATGCAATGAATTGACACCTTTGGACTGCAATGTGTCAAGTATATAATTTTCTATTAAAACTTGCCAAGTTACATCATTAAAAAGTACTGAAAATAATAAATGTTATCAGGAAACTGCTAAAAAAACCGGTGCGCGTTTCTCTGACTATTATAATTTTAGGTATTTCTATGTAACGTGATACTTATTCAAAATGTACCTTAAAAACTGCTGGAAATCAAGTGTGCATTCCTATAACTATTTATGATTTGAGGTATTATTATGGAACTTGGTACTTATTCAGATCTCACTTCTTTTATAGGCGAAGCATTCCCATAGTATCGAACTTGGCAGCCTTTCACATTTATGTTTTTGATGGGATTTCATTTATTTTTGTTAGGTGTAGGTTCTTTATTATTTTTTTATCACTTTTGCTTTAGGAAATGTCTCATTCGACTTAGGTATGTACTTTATACTATACCCTTTATACTAAGCGTCTAATTCTATTTTACTATTTATTTATAGGTGATTTTTACAAATAAACTGGCTCCCTACACCTATAAAATGTACCTACTTACATATAATTACATACATCAATAACGTACTTTATTCTGTTTGTAAGTACGCTACCTACATAGATAATTAATAACTTGGTAATACCTACCTACCAGTAGGTATTATAATTGGTGGCCTATTATATAGCCCTAAAAGTGCACCATCCCATCTCATCCCGTGGCGTATCGGAGGGTGAGATGGGCAGTAGTATATATAATTCCATCTTAGAGTATATATGATTTCCATGTTCTTGAATCTGCGATTTTATTAGTTGTAAAATTAGAAATTATTTAGACTATGCGAGAAAAAATAGTCTTTTCATTTTTGTTTTACCTAGTGACCTGCTTTGTACTTCGTAAATCGTGGGTTCGGTTCCCGCAACAGACACACACAGAGTGGTGAACAATTTTATTGTTCTTGTCTTTAAGACAAACATGTATTGTCTTAAATTGGTATGTATCTAAATTTAAATAAGTCTTATCTCATTTCCACTCCATACCTACTTATAGTAGAACAAAATTACACATTCGTTGTTTTCGAAACTGACTCACACTTGGCCGTTTTCAGATTTTTACTTTATTTCGACCTAAAGACAAACCTTCGAGCCAAATTTCAGGTCGGTACGACCATTGGAAGATAGACCCACTTAGTTCATTATGACTTCATAGTAGAACAAAGTTACACCTTCGCTATTTTTAAAACTGACTCACACTTGGCCGTTTTCAGATTTTTTCCTTTACTTTGACCTTAAGACCTATCTCCATGCCAAATTTCAAGTCAGTACGACCATTGGAAGTGGTCTAGGTTTTTGATGAGTCACTGAGTCAGTGAGTCAGTGAGTCAGTGAGTGTATAGTAAAAATAGCGATTTTCTGACGTCAATATCTCAAGAACTGCTATAGGTAGAATAATGAAATTTTGTATTCTAGACAACTAAGGGGGTGTCAACAGACACTCGAAATTTCATATGCGTAGATAAAATATGTTTTGAGTTATAGGGTGGTCGAAATTGGCCCGAAATGGTTCGTGTAATATAACCCACGGCCGGTGTGTCGCTTTTTTTTTGCTCGAACTTGGCGGACACACTGCCGTGTGTCTAGATGAAGATGGTGTAATATGTAATTGTGTGTTTGAATGTGTGAGTGACATTTAATAGGTCAGAATATAGTCAGAATTCTAACCGAAAACCGATACTGATAATCATGTAGAAATATTTTCTTCTAAAAGCTTTTTATACAGCAGCAAAAGCAATTTATACAGAAACATGGCCTTCCCAAAGCATACCGGTAGTGTTGAAAGCAAACAAAATGAAAATCGAATTTGAATATAATGTATTTGTTTTCTATCGACATTGAGAGCCGACAGATAACTCGACTAGCAAACAAACCATTCAGTGATAGAAACGACGTATCGATCTATGAATATAACTTTTTAGAATAGTCACAGTATCCTTTGTATCTGTAAAGTAAACGCATATTTGTACCCGTAGAATGCTATTTAATAAAGCTTTTGTAAATTTTGTAGCAGAATACTGCCAGTAGCTAGATTTAAGTTAGAATATAGTATAACTGGTTATTTCCTGACCAATTATGAATTAAAATGCACGATATTAAAAATAACATTATACTGGGATAGTGACGAGCACTAAAACGTTTACCTCATTAATAAAAAATAAATATATTATCATTCTAATCTCATATTCATACCATTAAAAGGCTAACTCACCTGAAATCGTGCCATCTTACAATTTAGACTAAAAGCTGGCTTGCAAACTTGGCAGCTAAACGGTACGTGCATAACGTAAGAAAGACAAAAATATAAGAGACTTATAATTTATAAAAATACTACCTATGTAAAATTCCTCATAGTCTAGTTCGTAGTGTCCCTGCCTACTACGCCGGAGATCCTTGGTACCGAAAATATAATTTATTATTTTACTTTATCTTTGTTTACATTTTTTCTGAGTTGTTGGTTATTTTCTATCTATGTATTAAGTATCTAGACACGCGGTAGCGTGTCAAGCCAAGTTCAAGTTTAACATATCTGGCGAGCAGCACCGTGTGTAATATTAATATTACACGAACCATTTGGAGCCACTTTTTACCGCCCCCATAACTCAAAACTATTTCACATAAACATGTAAAATTTGGTTCATATATTGAAACTTGCGAGATACATATATTCTCCAAATTTCATAAACACACCTCAAACGGTTATTTAAATATTAACGTCCATAAATCGTCATTTTTATCACATATACGAATTATATTATAACATTTGCAAGTTCTAAAGTTGTAAGTTCTTATTTTATTCTTCCTATAATTTGGCTTGTTGGTAGAAACTAACCATCGAAAATAGGGCTTATCCATGGCTGTTTTAGTAGATACTTAATAATATGAGACCTAGACAAGTCAAACCTTGGGCTTCAATATATTATCGTAAGTTTTAAGAAGAAATTATATTTTGAGTTGTTATAATTTTTTATGTTGTTATAAACAAATTTCAGGACTGACCATTGATCTTGGCACCCATTTAGATCTCACTTCTTTGTTCGTTGAAGTCACCAACCAAGGCATATATAATATGTATATTTAACTAGGCTCTCCTTTCACGTTTATGGTTTTGGGTGGTCGTATTTTTACCGCCACATGACATTAATTTGGGCTAAGTTGATAGTTGTAAAATTATCCCCTTACACATATTTTTATTAGAATAGACTCTGCCATGGTAGACTGTCATCCTTGTAAGTGGGTAAAAACAAACTAACCACGTATATTTGTAGCTGTCCCTCTTTATCTATCCAGGTCCTGGTAAAAATAAGGACCATCAAAGAAAGAAAGAAAGAAAGAAAATACATTTATTTTAACTCCTAGAAACAACACAGGCACAATGAGACGTTAAAATAGGATCCCTACTCAGCGTAATGCCGCGACAAGACGTGGCGCTGGTTTTTAGGGTTCCGTACCTCGAAAGGAAAAAACGGAACCCTTATAGGATCACTTTGTTGTCCGTCTGTCTGTCTGTCTGTCTGTCTGTCTGTCTGTCTGTCAAGACCATTTTTCTCAGGAACGCGTGGAGGTATCAAGCTGAAATTTATATCAAGTATTCAGGTCTATTGTCCCTTGAAGCTGTGAAAAAATCAAACATAGCCAACGAAATCAAAAGATACAGTCGTTTATGCTGCAAATTTTAGAGTTTTTCGGCACTTGCAAAACCTACGGGGTACTTCCCGTGAACTCAGAAACTTGAAATTTGGCACGAAGCAACGTCATAGAGCATAGACAATGGAAAAATTACAAAAAGTAGACATTTTTAGTAAAATCATACAAAAAAATATTTATTTTAAACTTACTACCTTTTTCCTCATAAACGCGTGGAGGTATTGAATTGAAATTCATGTCAAATACTCAGCGCTATAAGACCTTTCAAATGTAGCAAAACCAAACTTTTATGTCAACGCAATCAAAAGAAATTGCAATTTAAGTCGCTTATTTTGAAACCGAGTACTCGCAAGAAACTCAAAACCTAAAGGGTACTTCCCGTAAACTCAGAAACTTGAAACTTGGCACGAAAAAACTTCATATATCACAGACAAAGGAAAAATTACGAAAAGTAGACATTTTTAGTAAAATCATACAAAAAATATTTTTTTAAATTTTAAACTTACTACCTTTTTCTTCGTAAACGCGTGGAGGTATTAAATTGAAATTCATGTTAAATACTCAGGGCTATAGGAATTTTCTGATGTAGCAAAATCAAACTTTTATGTGAAAGCAATCAAAAGAAATAGCAATTTAAGTCGCATATTTTGAAACTGAGTACTCGCAAGAAACTCAAAGCCTAAAGGGTACTTCCCGTAAACTCAGAAACTTGAAACTTGGCACGAAGAAACTTCATATAGCACAGACAAAGGAAAAATTACGAAAAGTAGACATTTTTTGTAAAATCATACAAAAAATATTTTTTGAAATTTTAAACTTACTACCTTTTTCCTCGTAAACGCGTAGAGGTATTAAATTGAAATAAGTAATAAACATACTACAACTTTTGCTTGCTATAGGTTTGTACGGAACCCTCGGTGCGCGAGTCCGACTCGCAGTTGGCCGGTTTTTTTAGTACGGACCTACTTAACCAAACTTAAAACTAGGTCATAGTGGCGACACATACGCCAACGACACTCTTATTAATTTTAATATAATTAAAACATAACATAAAAATAAACAATAAAATAACACCTGAAGAACAAATCAAATTATTTTAATAAATATTACATCCTTTGTATATGCAGACATCTATATAAGTCATCAGCCTGTGAATGTTTGACCAATTTCATTATACGGCAGCACAGCATTAGTTTCGCTGCCCTAAAGTGAAACTGGTCTTACAGAATCACTAAAAATTTTATTGCCACAAAAAATGCATACAGAACGAAATACAATAAAAACCTTAATGACTAAACAAAACATAAAGTACATAAACAAAAACTTTGATACTTATATATAAATCTGGGCAATGGGTCAATCTCAGCATGTGCTAAACAGAATGCCTAGCGCTGGGACAGCGATTTGGGAATTACAGTCTTTATAATTTCTTGTCTTTGGTGATGATAAAAGTTGAACAACGTGCTAAGTCTCGGCCGCCGGTCTTACTGCTCAAATGGGATTGTAGATATGCTCTTTGCTGCGGATGGTCATAATCAGTGATCGGAATAGGTAGTGCCATTTCGGGTGAATGACCTTAGACATTGTAAAGAACATGGATAAGACTTGAGATTCTTCGACTCGTATTTCTCACAGAAAATTTTCTTCAAAACGCAAAAGTAAAAAAAAATGTCATTATAAATACATCATTCATTTAAAATTACTTTCGTTTAACAGTTACAATTAACAATAATACAACCATAAAATAAAACACGAAACATCAACATCATTATATTAAATTAACATAAGTAATTAAATTAATACTTTCTTTGAAATTATAGTAGCAATAACCATATTTTTTATCAATATTTTCTCCCATCAGTCTATTTCTTTTGACGTCCGATATCTAACTGAAACCACATTTTTCATACTTACGTTGGGCCCGCGGTTCTTTGAAACATTTTTAAACCAAACACAAACTTTAAAATTTTCATATCAAATCCCAGGGTGAAAAACTATATCCATACTAAGCTTACGCACCGAAGTCCCGCGAAATGGCACTACCAATTCCGATCACTGGTCATAATTGGCAAGTGGGTCATTCTACTTTCCGGTACTTACTAAGATTATCTCAAACTTTCACAGTTCTATACGCAGCATAATTTTGGATTAGTTAACCCTCGCTACTATTGGCTACTTCCTTTGCGAGCTCAATCAATTAGGTACCTGCTGTTTGTTAAACGTGGAACCATTTATTAGTATGAAGTTTCTATGGCAATAGCAGTATTTGGCATCCCGATATATGAAACAATCTATCGACTTTGAGAATTGTTTGAGATTTTGGTGTCCTGGCGGTAAGACGGTACTTTCAATCCCAAGGTCTCGGGTTCAAACCCCGGCTAGTACCACTGACATTTTCGGAACTTACGTACGAAATATCATTTGATATTTACCAGTCGCTTTTCGGTGAAGGAAAACATCGTGAGTAAACCGGATCTAATCCCAACAAGGCCTAGTTTCCCCTCCGGGTTGGAAGTTCAGATGGCAGTCGCTTTCGTAAAAACTAGTGCCTACGCCAATTCCTGGGATTAGATTGCCGAGCGAACCCCAAGCTCAATAGAGCAAAAAGAAAAAGAGATCACTACTTGTTTGACACCTGTACAGTCGACGTCACAGATATGTTTACACTTTTGCACCTTACTCCTTTCTTTGACACCGACTGTACCTTCTAGAATGGGTCAAAGTGGTCTTACTATCAACTATCAGTTTCCAGTTTGTCGAATTGGACCCCTGTCTGGACTTTTGCCACGGCTCAATAGGGGTGTAGAAACTAAACGTAAATAAATACGTGTAATTTTTTTCCGTTAGTGTTTAATATACAATTATCGATAATCACACCTCAATGCTTAATATATTCATAATAATTAAAAAAAATAAACATTTCATCCTTGTTATCACGTGACTTAACGGTCCCCTAAACAACATATTGACATTGTTATTTGCTAAGGGGCCGTATTCTAACTTTAAAACACATAAAGACACGATCCAACTTCAATACAACTCCAATGCATTATAACAACAGCTACGGCATAAACATCTGAATCAGAAATATCAGAATTTGCTTGAGAAATATTCCAACGCAACTCCAATACAACTTCAATATTGGTTGATTGTTTGTTGTGTGTTGGAGTTATGTTTGAGATAGGTTGTGTTGTTATTGTATTGTTAATGTATTTTAAAATTAGAATCCGGCACAAGAATAGACATATTCAACCTCGTCCGTATACATAGAATGATGTCGTTCGTTAGAAGCAAAGAGGATGTCATAGCGACGCCTTGACTAAAGTTAGCGTTTTAGCGGCTTTTAAAATGAAATTAATTTTACGGCATTTTTTTAATTAATGTACTTGTTTATATATCTATAAAATTAAAAATAAAAATTGTTCTACACCCCCATTATTAAGCCTGGGGGTACGCTTGGCAATACTTATAGTCTAATAGACTGATGATAGAGAAATGCATTATTATAAATTTAGCGAACGTAAATACCGTGCCCAATTTTTCATGAATCTAGTAACTGTAAGATGCTTTTTAGAAAAAAGGTGGATATTTTTTCACTGCATTACCACATATTTATGGTAAAGCAAAAGTTAATTGAACGAAAGAATCTACCACGATTTGCGACGTACACATTCGATTAAACTGCATAAAGTACTGCACAGTCAGATCGTTACAATAAATCGTTGGTAGTGTACCGGCCTTTAGATACCTAGGTACCGATACTGAATATGAAACAATTGTACAGACGCCAGTTAATAGACAGATCAGCCGGATTTAAGTGATCGGATTTTACGGTGCAACACGGCGGAATACATACACTTATTATGCGAATGTAGTGGTAAAAACGTTAAAATGTTATTGGAATATATTTTATGGGTCCTAGAACCCCGAAGATAATTTTTGAGGTAATAAAACCGTGTTTCACCCAAAAGTCCGATGACTGGTCATTAACCTGGACAGCTTTTATTGTCAACCGTCATGGCGGCAATTAATTTCGTATTGAAATGTTCCGAAACATTCGTGTTGCACCTTCCCTAATAATAAATATAACACAAATTGTTTTTTTAATGTACAATGTCGGTACTAAAAGCACCAACCTTAAAGACTTTCAATCAAACTGCTTGCCATATACACGTGCAACAAACTACAAAAAGCAATATACGAAAACCCTCCTATTACAAGACAGGCTTAAGCGTAAGAACAATGTACAAAGTTACCACCTTTTACTAAACTAAAAGCAGACCGGCTATGAACTAGGGGTGTCAACATCGATCACCGCTGCAATCTGTTCCCTAATACTTGCAAAACGTCCGAGTTGAATAAATCACAGCCCCTAGCCCTTCGGAAATCCGCCTTATTATTTATCATCTAAATTCCGAGATTGATGTGTCTAAGACAAGCGGATAAGAGACCTTTCGGACTATACGATACGATATTTTAGCCGACGATTTGTCAGCGACCGGGTTCAGAGGCAAGTTATGTGTTAGTATAAATTAAAACCTTGTATTTTTATACATATGGTACGTAATTTTATTTAATTGTTGACGTCTATACCCAGGTATAGCCCGTGTCAAATATTGACAGAGCCAACTGTCTCAATATCTGGCATGATATCACATAGCTACATACTACTATATGTGACCGATTTTATTTATCGCGACGTATGACAAATACTAACTAGATTTTCTTAATGCAAAAAATTTAAACTAAATAGTATTAACTAAAAAGTATCGCCATCTACCTTGATGTAGTTTATTAGGTGAAATAATGGTAATTCAGCCAAATAATTTGTCAAAACAATGTCTGTGCCCGCTGGGGACAGATGGAAATAGGTTTTTCATCGAAATGATTTCTACCTTCGCCATATTAAACGGAGAGCTCGCTACGTTAGATGTGACACAATAATGAGAGCAACGAAACCCCTCTAGTTAGTTTACTATAATAATAAATAATAAATAAATATTATAGGACAATCTTACACAAATCAACCTAGTCCCACAGTAAGCTCAATAAGGCTTGTGTTGTGGGTACTAGACGACGAGATATGTAATAGATATATACATATAAAAACTTAAATACTATACTATGCTGGCAGTTGTAAAGTGGTGGAGGTCAAAGAATGCAAATGACTTGATTTAAACTTTCACGGTTTTTACACATATCTATTTGTAATAACGGGACTTAACCGCATATATATATTTTTTTTTAAATTACCTTCGACGTTTCGAGGACGACATTGTCCCCGTGGTCCCGAATAAAGACTGGCTCCAGTTGACATCAACATCTTCTAGCCGCGCGAGTTTTTCGAACTACCCGCACTTGGTCTTGATTATCAACTTGAACGTTTTGCACACTAGGGATGTCACTCGGTCGACATACAACACTCACAATTTCCGGCTTTCGAACCGGCGGTATTCGTTGACGCTTACATTTACTAATGACAGGATTCCATGTAGATGAGATCCTAAAACCATCGTCCCGATTGAAATTGCAGTGTTTTTTGATTTCAATGGCTTCACGAACTTTTCTACTGTAAAACCGACGATCCGTAGAAAGGATTTTAGGATTATGAAGCTCAATCCAATGGTCCGGTCCTGACTCCAGTAAATGCTCAGCAACGGCAGACTTGTTCACCTGACGATTTTTGACAGCAGCTATATGTTCCTTGACTCTTTCCGCTATTGTTCTCTTCGTTTGTCCGATGTAGGAACTACCACAACTGCAATCGATCTTATAAACGCCAGGTGAGGTCTTTATTCGGGACCACGGGGACAATGTCGTCCTCGAAACGTCGAAGGTAATTTAAAAATATATATATATATATATATATATACGCGGTTAAGTTCCGTTATTACAAATAGATATGCAAATGACTTAAAGAAAACAAATCTTAGAGGTTTGGGTTTGATGCAATATAATGGGAAATTATGTAAATAATTAGATATGATATCAGAAGTTCCGTTACGGGAAATTATGTATAATGAAATTTATAATTAGTCGCCTACTGCTTTTGTTTCCACCCATTAAAAGCTGCTAGATGCCCGGATCTAGCAATAAGCCATCCCCCCCCCCCCCCCCCCTGTTAGGCTAAATGGGACTCAATTAGCATGTGTCAGTAGTTTTAAGTACCTGGGTCATATTTTGACGGACAGAATCAAAGATGATGATGATATCGAAAGACAACGAAGGGCCATTGCTATGCGAAGTAACATGCTGGCACGTCGGTTTGCTCACTGTTCCGACCAAGCCAAAATAACTTTGTTCGGGGCGTACTGCCAGGCGTTCTACACTAGTCAGCTGTGGTACCATTACACGAAACGATCGTTCAATAGACTACGAGTACAATACAACAACGCGTTTCGTGCAATGTTACGGCTACCGTGGCGGTGTAGCGCATCTGGTATGTTCGCCGCGAAACGAGTAGATGACTTTTACGCTATAATGCGTAAAAGGCATTGGTCGTTTTTTGGAAGAGTGAGCGAATCGGCAAACAGCATTGTCAGGGCAGTGTTCACAGCATGCTACTTTGCAAGCAAGGTTTCGGCAATCGCCTACTAGTTCTAAGTTAGGTTAATTTTTATTTTGATGTAATTTAATTTATTCTTTATTATGTAATGTAATGGGTGTATACCTGAATAAAAAACATTTTTTTTTATAAGGATGGTAACGCAGTATTACTAGACAGGTTTCATTGCTCTCATTAATGTGTCGTATCTGACGTGACCAGCTCTTAGTCCATGCTGTGCGCGATCGAGGTGAAGACAGATAGGAACACAAAAAAATATCAGAGGACGTGTGAGATGCTGAAATCGTGTCGGATAGTGTAAAACGTGTTTAAGAAGGGATTGTTAGAAATTATGCTCGGGCGGGAAAGAAATTTGTTTGCGAAAGAACTCTGAAATGATTGATCCGTCTACGCACGTGTAGTGAAGGTTAGGAATATTATAAATATTGTCGGGAAAGATTGATATCAAGAAAGGTTAATTTTGAAATTACATGATATGCTTGGTCGTTATATTTCATCGTTATAAAAGTTAATTTCAGGCAATATGAAAGTGTGGTATTAAATTCTTAGCTTCTCGTACCTTTTTAAATTCTTCTTCACCATTTAGTATGTTTACTACAGGATTTGCCGTTGTATGTAGGCACTTAATTTTTTGATATTTTGAGACCTTTTACTTTTTTCATTCACATGTTTCTTATTTTCACTTTGTAATGATAGATTTTTAATTTCCTAGTTATTAAACTCAACATTTTGTTATGTTATGAAATTCAATATGTATCAACATGCCTACTGGCATACATATGTCAATATGTAATAACATCGCCTGAACTAACGTACTCATAGAAGTATATAATGTAAAGCCTGACCAGAAATATAAGATCATGCGCCATGTTGCGGAATTTCCTTGGAACTAATTTCTTACACTGGCAATAATTTTAATGACAGAATGATATGCATGTTCTAGTAGTAGTAGTAGTAAAACACTTTATTGTACAAGAAAACACAAAGAAAGACATATAACACAACATATACATTTATGTGTGAGTGCATGTGATAGGCCGTCACTGTTGTCAGTGTCATTGAGGCGGTTTACTTGAATAATAATAAAGTGTTGAATATTAAATAAACAACGACAAAAAATTCCCAAAATTATCCATAGTCAAGAGCGAAACATTGTAAATAGTGTATATAATAAACTGCTGTAAATAATACGCTCGGGAAATGAAACTTATTCGCTGTGAAACATTTTCAAATTAACATCAGAGCTGACAGGTAAACAAATCAAGATATCACCATACCATAGAGAATAATACGCTCCACGACTATACTGAACTGTTGCCATATAAATGAGAATAATAGCGCTCTCTTGACAATAATCATATATTTCTGCTCAGGATTTACAAGTTGCGTGAACATTAGGTAAAAAATAGGTACATAAGAACACTTAATTTTTTGAAATTTTGAGACCTTTTTTTCCCTTCACATGTTTCTTATTTTCACTTTGTCATGATAGCTTTCTAATTTCCTAGTTATTAAACTTAACATTAACGTACTCGTAGAAGTATATAATGTAGATTGTAGAGCGAAAAAAACTGTGGGTCTCCAAGCAATTAGAGATTTGACAACGGGATGACATGGACCGAATCGGATTGGGCCCGTGAAATATTTAATGCCTCTCTCAGAAGGGTACACGGATGTTTAATGAAGCAAACATCGTATATCACGGCTAATGGATAGATTAGACTTATCGTAAATTGGAGTAAAATCTATTTATTTAGTGCCTAACTTAGGGGACGAAATGTTGAAACTTTTTAGGATACAGAAGCAGTGCGTAAAATCTTACGCCCAATCATTATCAGACTGAACGGCTAAAGATTGCTACTAGTTAAAGCAAGTGTACGCGATTAAGACTTTTTTATTTATTTATATGTATAACGGGTTACTCGCTTTATTTTGGTCGACCTAAGTTACGCGAGTAAACTGTTATAAATATTTATAATACGTTAGTTAGAGTTTTACAAGAATTTTATAGTCAAAACGCTGGTATTTAATTTGATAATTAATGAAATGTTGTTATACGTATATATAATACTTTGGTATAGTTTTTGTAAGCAATTGCAAACTTGAGCAGTCCGCATCATTGCAGGTGTAAGCTGGGATCATTCTGCAAAAGAGCTATTTCAAATATACGAGATTTTGACTGTACCCAGCTTATACATCCTGGAACTGGCCAAGTACTTACGTCAGCAGTCACATTGACCTCGCTGACATTGACCTCGCTGATGTGCACTGCTCCCGCACCCGACGCCGTCATAACTTGAACTTGCCTTACAGACGGCTGGGTAAGTCTAAAAAATGTCTTAACGCCATTGGTCCTAAGGTCTATAATATGATCCCTCCGGAAATTAAGCAAGCCTCAAGTTGCAAGTTGTTTATACAAAAATTGAAGGCAAAACTTGCAAACGATGCTTTGTATTCGATTGACGAGTTTTTTGGAGGTGTTGCTTAAATAAATCATTATGTATAATATTGTCTTCGGTTGCCGCGATAGTTATTCATGAAATAAAACAATTAAAAACGGGTTTTATCGCGTGTACTGAGCTTAAATTACATACCGACGTTTCGAACACTTTACAGCGTTCGTGGTCAACGACTGAGGAAAAATATACAATTACCTCCGTTCAAAAACTATCACAATATGCAAACCTACCCACATATTAAATATTAAACAAATTTAGTGTTTGCACCATTGATATTCTACTAGATGAGCTATCTAGAACAAATTTTGTGCGCCATGTTTGGCGATTGACAGCTGTCACTGAATCAAAGGGTAGCTTTAACAAAACAGACGTGACACTATTTGACAAAATTCATATTCTGCCTAAACACATTTTGTAAGGAAACGTAATTAACTAAATAATTGTTTTATTTGTATCAAATGTTTATTTTGCTCCTTACCCTAGAGTTTAAGGAACGAATGGAGAAAAATACTATTTTTGCCGACAAGTGCCTTTCAAAACGAACTTTGAGGGTTAATGATCCTTGATATTTACTTAAAATTACATTGATTTCCTCGCACGGATGAAATAAAACATTGTGTAAGTATGTATAACATGGGTGATATTTAGATATTTAAGTTTTAAATTTAAATCATAAAAAATTTTGCTATGTATTTTACTCGCATTAACATATTTAGCAAATTCGCCTTCGCGGTAAAATTAAAATATGTTTAATGAACTAAACATTACCTAACGTACCTATCTAAAACATGTTTATTACGTAAATATAATAATAATGTAGGTAAATCAGGTGTAGGCACATATGTTGTTACTTCTGCGACATTAATCTGTGCGCCAAGGAATATGGCGTCGCAACGCCAACATCAATATTTTAAATTAATGTAACACCAAATTTTGCACTTACTTACCTATGGAATATAATTCCGTGGCTTTTATTACTATTTTTAGAATTATTTTTATAGTTTATTATCATGCAAGAAGCCTTTACGTTTAGTATTTGATTTTTAAAATTTGTTGACACTTGCGTGTAATCATGTCTGTGGTCCAACAGCCAATGTCAGACTTTTAGTGATTTTCACTACAACTCATGGTACAAATAATTTCTAAGTGATGTCATCTCCTGTTACTCAATGGTTTGCACATGCCAGAGGGGCCTTTATAAAAAAAAGAACAACGGGGTGCACTCCGGGAGTGCCGGCAGAAGTGAAAACTTTGATATTTTGGAATGGTTACGAAATAAATTTGCACGAATTGCTTTAATAATCAGTATAAAAGTACTATAATTTATGTGGTAAAATACAATATTCATTTATTGCGCTATCGTACACAGACATGACAATTTATATTGCATTAAAAATTTAACACTTCAGAACTATTACAATTATTTATTCCGCCATTTTACTCTGAAACTGCTAAACGTATCTTAATAAAATTTGAACATTAGTTGTAGTTTGTATGCCATACTTAGTATTGTAATAAAATTGCTGAAAAAATATTTAAGTCCATGTACTTATGCATGTAACTAATTGCCAAAAACATTTTTTTTACCAAAAATCAACATGTTGCACATCAATCGATAGGTCTTCAGAAATAACATTCAGCTTTTTTAAACATATTTTATAATGAAGTAAATATCTTCAGAAATAATAATTCCGTCTAAAACATTGTATAGGGGGGGCTTTTACCTTTTGAACCAGAGTTCCAAAAATATGAAAAAAAAATTAAGGAATCTTTGCATATCTTTCGAAAATGGTTTTGAACATTAACGGTTAAACCATGCTCGAGTTATCTCCTAAAACCCTCTTCCAAAGGCAGATACAACCTTTTGATTATTTTTCCTTAATATGTTGAAGGTACGGAACCCGCGTGGTCCGACACGCACTTGGCCGCAACCGGCGTCATCCATCCACGGCCTTACTGTTCAATTAGCACGTACTACGTATGATTTCGCGATGCGATCAAATCCACTGCCAAACTCAGTCGATTTTACGCGTCGCGAACCGATCGTTTGCTCCAAATTACAATGTTGCGCCAAAATAAGAACCGAGATTTCCTACTTTCTTGAGATCTACGAGTAACTAATAGCGTGCTATCGACTAAAGATAAGCAAAGCCTTTACCCTATAAAGGGGTTCGTATGGCTTTGTGTCGCGTTTAGGTGACGGTCACGTGACTTTTTTTCGCCTAGCCGCCCATCCGCGAATCGTCCGATAAGAAACTTCGTTCCAATAAATGACTAGCTCTTATTGTGCCATGCGACCCTAGTTTGTACTGTATTCATCACATTTGCGAACCTAGCTGGGCGGGTCAATCCTGCTAGCTCACTGTGGCGATCGTATTACACATCTACTACTAACGTCTTATGTGACCCTGGCACTGTTAAGGATTGCTCCGGCCGACTAAGCTTGCAACTTTCTTTATCGGTAAACTAAGTTCATTCATTCATTATGTCTTGGGCGACCTGCTACGATTTATGTGATCCTAGTAGGTTGTTAATGTTTTTTTTGTAATTTTTTATAAAGATCTGTTCATACCATATACACACATTACCAAACATTATATAGAAAAGTAACACATCCTTTATAGGTACTTATTATTATTAAATACAATCGATATCTTAATGCTGAGCAACTCACGCAGTCACATATATTCAGAGCATGACGCGTAGTTTTAGTTTCAGTGACCGCGAGGCAACCGGATGGCTCGCGGTATTTAGACTCCCGAAGTGATGAGGAGTCGCCCTGTGCAATACGAACTGACTACACAGGGCTTCGTTTGAACTAGAGTTCCAAAAAATATGAAAAAATATAAGGAACATACATCTTTGCATATTCTTTCACAAATAAGAGCCGAGATTTCCTACTTTCTCGAGATCTAACTGCTATCGACTATACTAGACTAAGTAGATAAATAAATAGTTGAAGTGAGCACGAGAGAGCCCATCAGGCTATAACTTATCGAACGAGCGCATTTTGAGCATTCATTATCTGGGAAGCTTCTTTTTTTATAAAACCATAATTAACATAACGCCTGATCTTTTTATAACAAAAACAAGATGTTATGTAACCTAAACTTAGCGCCTGAACTGCAACAAGATGTTACGTTATTCAAATGATTTTATATTTTAAAAGATCAGGCGCTTTGTTTTTTCATACATCTACAATCTTTTGATGCTGCTGCCACTGACAAGGCCACGCACGGGGGCTTGCAGCACCGCATTATCGTGTAGCCCTGCCCCTCCCCTGCTTCGAGGAACAAAGGAAATCTAGGAGACTTATCGTACTAGAAACCGGGTAATTAATTTTTTTCAAAAAAATAAAATAAAATACGCCACCATTTTTTTGCATTGCAGCATCAGCATTTCGTGTTCCCCCATTAAAGACGCGGCTAATTATATATATCCATGTCTCATATAGGAGACTTATCGAAGTAGGTTCAGTGTCATGGGCGCTCCTACTATTACGAGTAGAATTTCTAATTATAAAAAGTGACTTGACACATGACTGACAGTTAAAATGTTGCCTGGAATAGAAAAAATAAAATAGTCATGGTATATGTCGATAAAAAGTATCGAAAAGTGTAATGTTGTACTAAACACTACCAATACGATTGCATTTAAAGGATCCATAAGCGTTAGGAAATTAAATTATCATGTAACAGCCTGAAATACTACAATATTCAAATCAGACAAAAGTTTTGACATACGTTGCCGCTGATAAATCGTATAGTTATGTTATACAATATATCATATATTTTTCTATCTCGGCGAACGAGCGGAGCCTAAGCGAAGTGAAGTTATAGACAGCTTTGGATGAAACGGAAACGGAACTGTCAGCTGGCTACCTGGACATCGCTGCATTTCGATGGCTTTTTGATTTGAATAGTTGTTGCGGTAACTGTAGTAACATTTTTTTTAATATTTATGAAATTGATTGGGGTTATAGCAGAAATCAATATAATTTTTGAGTTCGTATACCTATGAGCAGGATCGATCAATGGGTTATGGAGCTAGAAGACGCAAAACAATCATCATAAGAGTCTTGTTATATTGGTCAATGCATTTACAAGGAAATCGCGAGTTCTCAGTTCGAGGCGGACTACTATTATATAGTTTCTATAACTCAGCTCTTTATTATGGAGGCGACATTTTGGATGAACATTGTTCTGGCTCTAATTCTTGCACGTCCACAGGAATCCGTATTCCGAGGCAACATCACTTAATAGTTCAATTCAACACTTCTACGAGTAATAACAACAAAACGTAACGATAGTTACGTACAGTCAGAAGACGATATTTCTCAAAAATACCTACTTAACTACTTCTAAAATAGACGAAAAGATACTTGGATAATTATTCGTCCGCATAGAATTCGGCTATCGTGTGGCCTTCTGAAAAAGTTTTTTTTTCGGGATAAAAAGTATTTAGTATCCTATGTCCTATTCCACACTCTAAGCTACCTCTGGCGCCATGTTAGAGACGTGCGTTCAGCAAGAAATTCACAAACAAAATGAACGGCAGGCATGTGTGTAGAGAAATCCCAATATTGGCCCGACCGCCGTGCGCTTGGAGAATTTAACTAACCGGAGCGGCCATTGACAGGCTTTCCCCTCTGCCGAAAACAATGGTCAAGAAATGTGGTCATATTTATTGTCCGGACTGACGTTTATCTGACGTGGCTATTTGTACGTTACGTACGGATAGCCATACATTTGACGTTCGCCTCCCCCGGCAGACTTTTTTTGTATAGAAAATGAGAGACATGGCCGCTCCGGTTGGTTGAATTCACTAAGCCATGCGCCAGGTGTATGAGTAGCTGCCTTTAGAAATTATTATTGTCGTATCCAATAGGATGTACAGAAGTTATAAATTGACTTTGATTTGTCGCGTACCGCATAGTTTTATCAACAAGTAACAGTCATTCCGTAAAAGTAACGTATTTTCCACATCATGTTGCAGCACTCTTCAGACTTAAAGCCTTAATCAAGTTGCAGCGACAATATCGCAACCAATAAGTCGCGGCGTTTGTAGAACCCTTCATAATTAAATAAAAATATCGATAAGAACAGCACTGGCCGAATTGCGGCAACATTTGTGTTTGTTGACTTGTCAAGTCACTCCGTACAATTATAAATTCTAGATTAGTTGATAGGATGCAAAAATTATCAAATTATCCAAATGAACTCTTATTGTGCCATGCGACCCTAGTCTGTACTGTATTCATCACATTTGCGAACCTAGCTGGGCACGTCCATCCTGCTTAGCACTGGGGCGATCGTATTACAAATCGACTACTAACGTCTTATGTGACCCTGGTACTGTTAAGGATACTAAGTTCATTCATTATGTCTTGGGCGATGAAATTATGAATAAAAAATTAGGGCTTAATCAGTCTAAATAGTGCTAAATTTAGCCCCAAAAGTGCTAAATTGGCAACACTGAACCTGTCGAATCTGTCGGTCACGTGACCCTGTCGAATCTGTCGGTCACGTGACCCTGTCGAATCTGTCGATCACGTGACCCTGACGCGAGTTTAACATGTTTTCCCCATCACAAAAAGTGCACAGCGCCGCTAAAGAAGTTTTCACTTCAAAAACAAATGCTAATAATGTCAAATACCTAATTTACAACATGTAAAAAATAGTTAATAATACCGTATCTAATTTACTTATTTGTAATATAAATTTAGTAATACGAGTATACTTTAATATACAAACTGTATTGACTTGTAAAAATGTATATTTTATTAATCAACGATTGAGTTTGAATTGAAAAAGTCTATCAGAGAATATTGACTCATAGTTAAAAACCCAGTGAAACACAGAAACAGCAAAACGTTTCCCGTGAGCTGCAGCCTTGACCGGTCGCGCGGAAATAGTGTAAGAGCCACTCGACACAACTCGCCAGATAAGTAGACTCCGTCCGCTCTGCTTTGAGCTCGTTTATATTTTTGAAATGCGCCAGTGGCAAATACCATTTACGATTCAAAACATGAAAATTATGAAACGTTGTTAGTATGAGCTGTATTTTTCTGTTAGCTACAGCTTTGAAGGGTTGAGCAGAAATAACAAAAGTGCTACTCGACACAACTTGCTAGATAAGTACCCTCCGTCTACTCTGCTTAGAGTTAAATGCGCCTAGTATTTTCAATACTTACATACTCACTTTCTCCGTTGGCTCAGCGACCCGAAGTGAATCTTGGCCTCCGATACGAGAGTGTGCCACTTTCCTCGATCCCGCGCTAGCTCTTGCCAATTGCAGATTTGGAGTTCGCGCAGATCCGCCTCGATCATGTCTCTCCAGCGATACCGTGGTCGTCCACGCGCTGGTCCTCACGCCGTAGTGGAGGGTCCCCTGGTTGGTGGATAGGGGACAGTCGGTAGCACAGCCTCGCTACGCTATCCGGCTAAGTCCGATGGACTCGCTGACCAAAGTAGGGTGTGGTCCTCCAGCATTTTGGGGATTGTGCGGCGGGTTAACAACCCTCCCATGGAAAAACCAAAACCTTACGAAACCGATACGAGTATTTTCAATACTTTTTACAATTTTTTTGAATTAAATCGTGATGGTTATGAACATATTTAGGCACTTTGTTTTTTGTTATTACAGCTTTACTCGTAAAGAGTCGCGCGGAAATAGCGCAAGTGCTACTCAACACAACTCGCTAAATAAGTGCTCTCCAGCTGCTCTACTTAGAGCGTGTTTACAAAATACTCTATATATTTAAAACTTGAGCAGAATAATTTACTATCTATCCAGCCTGAATTAATCATGCGAATACAGCGTAAGAAGCTCACGCGCTGGACCTAGGTAAGAACTTAAACAAGGACCTTCGCACTTGACTCCTAATCATTCGAGAATCGAGATACATTAAGATCTTTAATACATTTCTTTTCCCGTTTGCTACAGCCTTGATTGTTCGCATAGGCAAAGCATAAGATGCACTCTATACAACTCGCTAGATAACTCTCCGTCCGCTCTGCTTAGTACTCTTTTATATTATTGAAATGCGCTTTGCAAAACTATTTATAATTCTTTTGAAACGTGAAGAGTATAAACATAAGTAGGTACTTTGTTTTCTGTTAGCTACAGCTTTAAACAGTCGAGTGGAAATAGCATAAGTGCTACTTGACCAACTCGCTAGTTAAGTGCCCTCCGGCTGCTCTGTTTTTTACCAAATTGAGCATAAGTGCCACGCAAGACGGACGTAACCTACAACATAAAGGCCCTCTCGCACTTTTAGAACTCATGTATGGATTGCAGAGATCTACAATATATTTGGTTACCCGTTAGCTTCAGCCTTGACCAGTTGTGCAGTATTAGCATAGGAGCCACTTGGCATAACTTGCTTGATAAGTGCGTTCCGTCTGCTCAGTCAAGAGGTTGCCTATTTTCAGATATTTTAAAATGATTTATATTAGTGTTTTTCATACATTTAAAAAATCTGTTGAAACAAAATAGCAAGTATCATTTTACATGTATACATTTTCGTTTTATGTTGGCTACAGCTTTACCCTTTATAGGGCAACGGTCTCAAAAATGACCACTTGTAACATCATCTTTTCTTGTGTATAATTTTTAGGACAATAGATTGGCGATGAGGCTTGAGATGACGATTTTTTTATTCTTGCCCGTTAAAGGGTTAAAAATAGCATAAGTGGTATTGGCATAATCTATAATAGCTAACAGAAGACCTATGTTTATAATCTGAATTATTTTGTTTTAATTTTCTTTTTAAATAATATTTTGAATTCTACAACAGGAACAGTGTACATATTTATTTCAAAAATATCTATTGCCATAAGCAGAGCGGACGGAGAGCACTTATCTGGCGAGTTGTGTCGAGTGGCTCTTATACTATTTCCGCGCGACCGGTCAAGGCTGCAACTAACGTGAAACGAAATGTATCGTAGTTATTGTAGTTTCGTAGTTATCATATCCTAGTACTTTTATGTAGCTTGATTTGCTAATAACTAGTTATTCCACAAGTAAGTATAAGTATAAGCAGTAATTTTTTTGGAATTTCAAAATTTTAACAAAAATTTAATTAGGATGGCTTTTTGTAGAGGGCGCTGTTCCAGATTCCATACAATAAGAGAAAGAGAGACATACAACGAGTCAATAGTCCTTAACTAGTATGCAGTCGATAAGCCTTTCTTATCAGCGGTCAGTAGAAGTCATTTGCAAAGGAAAAAGTGGCCAAGGCTTTCCCGGTGCCCAGCAAGGCTGGAATCGAACCAGCGTCTTAATAATTATTATATTAAATACTGTAGCAGTATTTAATATAAAACATAGCTCTAAGCAACGTAGATGTAAAACAACCGTTACACCCCCGCTCCCGGTTCCCAAGCCACGCCATAAGACGCGTCGCTTTCACCCACGCCGTCGGTGGGTATAAAAGGGGGCAGCATCACAGAACAAATCAGTTGACATCGCAGTCATCTCCAAGCTAACACCTTGCTCTAGGGACGACAGTCACGATCATACTCGTACATTGTGTAAACCCTCTATGGTATAAATTCCGATCGAACGACTAACTTCCTAGGCAAAGGTCTAAAGCGAACCCTTTGCTTGTACGGACTGACCCGTTCCGACCGCACATTGCGTAAACCCTCCACGGTAGCAATTCGAGTCATACACGGCGCAGTACCGGGATAATTAAAGAGTAAGCCCAGTGTGGAGTTGTCTCGTCCAGTCTAGCCTATACAGTTGAAAATCGCCTACCCCGTATACCGTAATGTGAGTGCAAGTGCTAAGGTTCAAAGATAGTGAGTTAGTGTTATTCCTACGGACCTTATTTTGTAACTGATTATTGTCTTATGTACACTGTAGGGTCTCATGTTGAATTAAAACACTATTTGGTTGTATTTTGGCTGTCCTGCATGTACAAGGCAGAGCGTGCGCACTCCACCGCTGCCTATCCGCAGACTACCCACATTCTAGCGCTGTACATACACTACATCCCTTCTTTATTTTCATTTATTTAAATTTAGTATTACATTAATTAACCACTATAACAATTGATAATAATTGTCATAATTAAGAGCCAACATTTGACATCTCTTAAGTAATTCCTAAGACAATGTTCACATACAATATTTAATTGTCGTTCATTGATAATAAACTCTCATTAGATTAATTTCCTTCATCAACACTAGGATTAACAACTTTCTACAAATCATTTACATTGTAACATCGCCGTTAGTGACATCTGTTACTAAGTATATGCGGCATCGAACTAATTTTGGTAGCTATTATAATTTATGATCTATGACATTTTTAAGTTAGTAATTTGTCATCTATATCTAATACCAGATCTGTTGTTTTCCTTCCAGCATACTCCCTTCTCTTTCCTTCGCTTGTGATGGAAATTCCTCGCCAAACTATCTCTTATATGTTGATATATTTTAGATTTATTTAGGAACAGGTTGTTAGTTTTTTGAATTTGGTTTTATTTATAGACATTTAGTTTATAATTAATTAGTTTAAAATACATGTTAATATTTTCGACATTTTCGACTTTTTTTTTGGTTTCTTCCGACCTTTTCGACATTTTCTACTTTTTCGACTATTTACAAGATTTTACTATGTTTTCACATTATCGTGGCCTAGCTGTTTACTGTATAACCAGTAGGTTACGCATGGCCCTGTTTATATATATATATATATATATATATATTAAATCCAGTGGTCTAGCTGTTCACTGAAAACAGTGAGTTTGCATGACCCTAATTTTAATCATTTACCCATAGCCTAGCTGTTCGCTGTAGGTACCTACAGCTGGTTATGCATGGCCCTTGTTTTGTTTGGCTGTGGTCAAGCTGTTTACTGGGGAAACAGTAGATATTGCCCGACCCTTAACGTGATCGTGAATGTATAAGTACATTGTATTGTATAATCATTGTTTCTTCACAATAATTACTCCCGTAGATAACAACTGTTATTTTTCCTATTTATTTGAAGACTACTTAACCGTCGTAAGCTATTAGTACGTGCTTGCACAGATTTGTAATTTTAATCTTTTATATATCTTAATGAAATCACCATTTATTCAATCCTAGTTCTATATCACCTGTTCTGGAATATGTATGTAGTCCCTCAAAGAACAATTTTATTCCTAGGAATATTAGTAATTCCACGATTCTAACAGCTAGGTTTGTCTTTAATGATGCAATGTACCACAACAAACTTCCACAAAAGTTTTATTTCTTAAGTTTAGACATAGTGTGTTGTTAAATTATTACATACGCTACGGGAATAGATTCGATAGTTGTACATATCTTGTAAATGTATGTAAGCTAGATCAAAGTGTTTTTCGAACTTAAACACTGCGTTTATCAAATACTTTTTTTTTAATTATTATTATTATTCTTTATTTATTTTCCTTCTTAGGATTAGGTTTTTACAATATTTTTATAAAAGTAAAATATAAAAATACATCTAAAACATAGAAAAACAATAAAAACATTGTAAAAAACCTATCCTAGGGTGCCGCCGGCAACGGAGCAAGGCCCAGACTGCCGGTGGTCAGGGTCGCAGAGAGAGGAACCTTCGGACTATGCGCGCCGTGTCCAGGATAACCGCCTTCTGAATCTGACCCTTGATCCAACCACAACCCCGTAGCGAAAGTCTCTCTAGGTGTTGGTCGAGACTCTTCGCTATGAGACCGTTCGCAGAAACAACTATCGGCACAATGATCGCCGAATCAACCTCCCACATGGCGGTTACCTCGTGAGCCAAGTCTAGGTACTTGCTGGACTTGTCCTTCTCGGCCTTCACGAGGTTCTCGTCACATGGGACGGTGATGTCGACGAGCATGGCCCGGCGTTGCGGTCGATCTATTACCACGATATCAGGCTTATTGGCTACAATAGTCCTGTCCGTGATAATAGATCGATCCCAATAGAGCGTGGCACGACCATTTTCGAGAACTGGCGCAGGTGTGTACTTGTAGTACGGCACTTCGTGGTCCACAAGACCGTATAGAAGAGCAAGCTGCTGGTGTATAATCCTAGCTACGAGGTTATGTCTGTGCAAGTACTCGCCGTTAGCAAGATGAGAACAACCGGAGATGATATGCCTGAGTGACTCTCCGGGACGGCGGCATGCCCGACAAATGTCGACCGTACCGTCCTTCAGGATATACCTCCGGTAGTTATTCGTCATGATAACTTCGTCCGTAATTGCACAGGCAAAACCTTCGGTTTCTCCGAAGAGGTCCCCGAATCGTAACCAGTTCACCGACGCGAGCAGGTCTACGTCGGGTCCCGTGAGGGCCCTGTAGAACCGCCCGTGTAGCTCCTTGCTCTTCCATACCGCCTTGCGATCCTCGGTGCTTAGCACCACATGTTTGCGCCAGTTCTCGTTTGCCAAGGAGAGCGGCGTGAGGCCTTTATCTACTGCCACCACATCACGATGCATCCCACACTCGTTGTTAAGAAAATAATTCCTAAGATTGTACACCTCACGGTTGTAGAGATTTTTGACGTTTAAAAAGCCGCGACCTCCACACTTCCGTGGGATGTACAATCTCATAACAGACGAGCGTGGGTGAAGCATACGGTGTGTGGTGAGCAATAGACGGACCCTCCGATCCAGGGCATCCAGCTCGGTCTGTGTCCACCTTAGTATGCCAAAGGAGTATGTGAGTAGGGGCATCACCCACATTATTATTATTATTATTTATTTTTTTTATTATTATTTTCTCTACTAGTAACTACTAGTGATGCTACCAACGTTTCGTAACCTACTACCTAGCATGCTAGCTACCTAGTTGGTAGCATCACTAGTAGTTACTAGTAGAGAAAATAATAATAATAAAAAAAAAAAAACAAACAAACAACCGCTGACAATGACAGACGTCTTGAAATCTAATTTTGCTAAAAATATATATTTTTATACGTGTTTTTTGCCTAAACTTTGTCAAATTTACTTTTAAGTGATCCCTACAATAATCACGAAATGTGGAATACCAACATATTCGAGTGTAAATACAACAACGGGTCACGAACGTACAAATTTAGCACGTTGACAGCTAGTGCTCAAAGCTGATATAGGCGACACACGTATATAGCATGATAACGAGAAGTCGGACAAAAGCGGAAACCACCAACGCACGCCCACCATCCTCGCCCGCCCCGTCAGTCTCCTCGCCATCGTCGTCGGGCGATAAGTTCGCTATTGCGCCCGACACCAGCGAGTCGAGCGACGAGTGCGGGCCGCCGCCGCCGCCGCCACGACCACCTGCGCGACGGGGACGGCCACCGCTGCCGGCACGCTTGGGGCTTGCGGGACATCCTGCCCCGCCCAGGGCCCCCGCTGCCGGTGGTGTAGTGCGTCGCATGCAATGGACTTCATCCATTAATGAGAACGTCATGCGCGCCTATTATGGGGCTACAGAGGGGGGAACTAATCTGTGCGCGTATCGTGACCGGATACTTCCTCTGTTTCAGCTCCTTGAACCAACCATCAACGTGACTGCGCAACGACTATCGGATCAGGTCCGAGTCATCCAGCGGGATAAACGGTTGGATGACTCGACACTTGATCGGCTCCGCCTGGAGGCTATTTCTGCTCACGTGGCCTCCATCTCGACGCGGGATCCGCCCGCCACGTCGCCGGATCCGATGCCCGCACCCGACCTGGCATCGGGGGCGCCGCGGGTTGATCCCAGTGTCGATGAGGAGGAGATCGCGAATCAGAGCGTGAGTAGTACAGCCAATGAGCAACTGAGGAGGACTTTGGAAGAGGTAATTACGCAGTATCGCTCCACAAACATCCCTAGACCACGCTTGCCTATGAATAGACGCAATCTAGCGCTAATGGGAGCCCTAAATGATTTGCTAGATCCATTTCTGCGGACTAGTAAAGACTTAGATGATACGCACTCGATCATGTACTGCGGGGCCATCGCGGCGTGCCGTGTTGCTCGAGTCAAGTTTCCGGACGCTGAACGTGCACCTAGGACCGCCGGGGGTGTCCCCGCATGGCAGGTGCGGATCGAGCGTCGTATCAACTCATTTAGGACTCTCATTGCAAAGCTGATCTGCTTCAGGGGGGGCAATAACCGCCCCCGAGTATTGCGCTTTGTGCATCAGGCGTTCGCGGGGACGGATATCGAGCCCCGCGACTACATGGCCAATGTCATAGAGCGCATCGACTTTCTGAAGCAGAAAGTTTATGCATGGGCAAGCCGTATTCGCCGTTACAGAGAGCGTGTGGACCGATTCAAGCAGAATCGTCTTTTCCAAAGTGACCAAAGGAAGGTATACCGAAGGTGGGAGGAAACTGACCCCCGTGTGTCCGACATGCGACTGCCGGATGCTTCTGCCATGACTGATTTCTGGCGTAGCATCTGGTCGGCGCCCGTTGAACACACGGAGGGCGAGTGGATGAGTGTTGTTGAACGTGGGTGCGAGTCCATCGAACCAATGGGGGCTATCACCATCAGCCCCGACGACGTAAGTTGTGCAATCCGTACGGCCCAGAACTGGAAAAGTCCTGGCCCGGATGGGTTGCACAACTTCTGGCTAAAATGGTTTCGATGCTCGCACTCGCGGCTGGCAACACAATTTCAACAAGCCCTTGAACTTGGCTCCCTCCCGCCTTCCTTAACAACTGGTGTAACCTTCCTGCTCTATAAGTCCGGTAGTACCACGGAAGCGAAGAACTACCGACCCATCACGTGCTTGCCTACGCTCTACAAGCTTCTTACATCCATTTTGAGAGCAAAAATAAACGCGCACATGGTCGCAAACAACATTTTGGTCTCCGCTCAAAATGGATGTAGGGTTGGGTCCCGTGGTACTAAAGAGCTCCTCCTCATAGACATGACCATTTGCCAACGAGTCCGGCGGAACAGGGGGGCCCTCTCGGCCGCTTGGATTGACTACAAGAAGGCCTATGATTCGGTGCCTCATTCATGGCTGAAGAGGATCTTGGAGCTGTATAAAATTGATGCAGCTTTAGGATCCTTCCTTGGCGCGTGTATGAGGCAGTGGACTACAGTCCTTCGTCAACCAGGAGGCGGGGATGACCCCCCTGGCCCGCAGGACTTTATAAGGATCGAGCGAGGAATATTTCAGGGCGACAGTCTGAGTCCCCTGTGGTTCTGCCTAGCTCTAAATCCGCTCAGCAATCTGCTGAAGGATTCGGGGCTAGGTTGCCGGCTTCGGAGAGAGGGTGAAGTCATATCTCACCTTCTGTACATGGACGATCTCAAATTATTTGCACCAAATAACCGAGACTTGTTGGAACTACTGAAGACCACTGAAGTGTTCAGTAGTTCCATCAAGATGGAGTTTGGTGTTGATAAATGTGCGGTTATGCATGTACAGCGGGGGAAAGTAGTAAATTCAACAAATCTACAGCTTTCTGAGACAATGACGTTCAGGTCTATCTCTGAATCAGAAACCTACAAATACCTTGGTATGTCACAGTCTTTGGGCATTGAGGACGTGGGTATTAAACAGGCGTTGAAGGAGCGCTTCTTCGGTCGGCTGACAAAAGTACTTAATAGTCTTCTGTCAGGTGGCAACAAGGTGCGCGCCTTCAATGCCTGGGTAATGCCCCTACTCACATACTCCTTTGGCATACTAAGGTGAACACAGACCGAGCTGGATGCCCTGGATCGGAGAGTCCGTCTATTGCTCACCACATACCGTATGCTTCACCCACGCTCGTCTGTTATGAGATTGTACATCCCACGGAAGTGTGGAGGTCGGGGCTTTTTAAACGCCAAAAATCTCCACAACCGTGAGGTGTACAATCTCAGGAATTATTTCCTTAACAACGAGTGTAAGATGCATCGTGATGTGGTGGCAGTAGATAAGGGTCTCACGCCGCTCTCCTTGGCAAACGAGAACTGGCGCAAACCTGTGGTGCTAAGCACCGAGGATCGCAGGGCGGTATGGAAGAGCAAGGAGCTACACGGGCGGTTCTACAGGGTCCTCACGGGACCCGACGTAGACCTGCTCGTGTCGGTGAACTGGTTACGATTCGGGGACCTCTTTGGAGAAACCGAAGGTTTTGCCTGTGCAATTGCAGACGAAGTTATCATGACGAATAACTACCGGAAATATATCCTGAAGGACGGTACGGTCGACATTTGCCGGGCATGCCGCCGTCCCGGAGAGTCACTCAGGCATATCATCTCCGGTTGTTCTCATCTTGCTAACGGCGAGTACTTGCACAGACATAACCTCGTAGCCAGGATTATACACCAGCAGCTTGCTCTCCTATACGGTCTTGTGGACCACGAAGTGCCGTACTACAAGTACACAGCTGCACCAGTTCTCGAAAATGGTCGTGCCACGCTCTATTGGGATCGATCTATTATCACGGACAGGACTATTGTAGCCAATAAGCCTGATATCGTATTAATAGATCGACCGCAACGCCGGGCCATGCTCGTCGACATCACCGTCCCATGTGACGAGAACCTCGTGAAGGCCGAGAAGGACAAGTCCAGCAAGTACCTAGACTTGGCTCACGAGGTAACCGCCATGTGGGAGGTTGATTCGGCGATCATTGTACCGATAGTTGTTTCTGCGAACGGTCTCATAGCGAAGAGTCTAGACCAACATCTAGAGAGACTTTCGCTACGGGGTTGTGGTTGGATCGGGGGTCAGATTCAGAAGGCGGTTATCCTGGACACGGCGCGCATAGTCCGAAGGTTCCTCTCTCTGCGGCCCTGACCACCGGCAGCCTGGGCCTTGCTCCGTTGCCGGGGGCACCCTAGGTTAGGTTTTTTATAATGTTTTTATTGTTTTTGTATGTTTTAGATGTATTTTTATATTTTACTTTTGTAAAAATATTATAAAATGACCTAGCCTAAGAAAAAAGAATAATAAAGAGAATAATAATAAAAAAAAAAGTATTTGATAAACGCAGTGTTTAAGTTCGAAAAACACTTTGATCTAGCTTACATACATTTACAAGATATGTACAACTATCGAATCTATTCTCGTAGCGTATGTAATAATTTAACAACACACTATGTCTAAACTTAAGAAATAAAACTTTTGTGGAAGTTTGTTGTGGTACATTGCATCATTAAAGACAAACCTAGCTGTTAGAATCGTGGAATTACTAATATGTAGGTTCTCCAGAGGGAAGAAACGCCAAGAAACCTTCTGAGATGCCTACTTATTTAATTCAACCAAAGTGACTGTGGTCATGCCGAAATAAGTCATAGAAATATGTCGTGTGAGGCTGTTATCATATCTATCAGTGCTATATATCTATAATAATGACAGATGGGCTATGCACGCTCCAAAACTGAAGCACTTAATATGAGTGAACTCAAACAACTGTCACTAGTCACGCTCCGGCAAGCGAGAGATGCGGACGCGCCAATGAGCCCCCGCCACCCGCGTGGGAAAAAGACAAACTGCAATTTTCTAACAATGAGAGTGATAAAGATGCAATGATTGTCAAAATAGATAAACATAAAAGTACCGTTGCTAGGCTATGGCATAACTCTGGAAGTATTTTTTTTGTGCTCATTTTGTTAGAGTATAACCCATCCATAGTAAATATCATTGGTGTGAGGTAGGTATGCTAATTCAAACTTCAAGGATGAGCGTTTAGTATTGTACATAGAGTGAGGCATTGCTTCTAATCTAACTACCAAACTCTCTGGAGTTATCTCGGGCATCAGTTTTAGATATAATTTTATGATAAACGCTTTCAACATGACTTCAACGCTTTCAACGCCCGTATCGATCGATTCCCTTTTTGAGGTTTTGTATTTTTGTCTCTTTAAGATTAGATCTCATTAATTCATTGTTTATCTTAAACCCTCGCTCTTGCCACTATACTGTTTGTAAGTAATATTTAATGAACTTAGTGTTGATTTTCTTATTTAGAAGTGCATTTCACGCTTGAACACTAGCATAGTGATAATAAGTGATTATATGGGTACCATTCTGGCACCCTTCTCTGTTTTCTTTACAGAATCATTTGATTCTGTATGAAGTACCTAATCTGTTCGGCTATTGCCTGGTAGTTACGTTCGAATAGTCTCGAACTCTACCATTTGTCCTTTCGGAGTTATAAGGTGACGTCTGGTGAACCAACCGTTTTTTGTCGTTTGTCAGGTACGTACATATATAGTAAATACGTACCAGTCCGCCTCTTCAGGAATTTACTTATATGACTTTTTACTTCTCATTGTAAAACTTCTGTAGTTATGTCCGCTGGGGCTTCACCCACACAACTACTAATAATAAGAACAAAGCATGATCGATCACAGTTATAGGTCAATAATGCCTAATAAGGTTTTGTATGGAACAAAGGCACTAACAAATGTGTAAATAAAATAATGAAATTATAGATAGCTTGTTTAAGGTAACCGATCAAAGATGGAATTTATTCTCAAAAGGGATCCATTCACATTGACTTTTGAGACAGAATAGTTTATGGTAATTATGTAGTAGGTCTTTATAACTGTTGTAACAATAGTCTAAATATAATCAATAAATGGAAATACCAAGTTTAAAGGTAAACTAGCACCTATTGGATATTTTATAACTTTAACATTGGCACCTAAATGAGTTAATTTTGCTGTGCCGTTATATAGCCGTAGTTTATATAGGTTATGATATATGTTTAACGATTTAAGTATTATATATGGGTACGGTTCGGTCTACCAGACTACCTTTTTTTTTTCTTTTTCGGTGGCAAACAAGCATACGGCCCGCCTGATGGTAAGCAGCCACCGCAACCCATTTACAAAAAGGAGGATTCACTGTGCTGACGGCTAAAGGAACAAGACGGTCCCTCACCGTCAACACACTGGGTTTTCCTTGAGTTCCTCGGCAACCCTACTTACCAGCAGGAACACACCATGAGTAGGGTCCAGTGCTATTTGGCTGTGGTTTTCTGTAAGGACCTTTATCAAGCAGTGACACCTCACATTCGTGACTCTCAGTGTGAAATCATTGTCAATTATACTACTTATTTGCTGTGCTTAATTGTTCCTTCAGCATCATAATTTATAATCATAGTTAATAAGCATTAATTAATAATGTCAGAAATCCACAGATTAATTTATCTTTTCCAAATAGGTATGATTACTGTTTCTTTGGATTTAGTCAATTATTGATATACGTAGTGACAGAGCGCCATGTCATCTGCTCATTTATATGCGTTAATCCTTATTAAATTATAAAATTGATTAAACACACCTTACTCGTGTTAGTAGAATTCTAACAAAACGAGTGTAAAATATTTTATGAATAATGTTTTAAGTACCTATAATTACTAATAAAACATTTATCATGTTAGACTGTACCATCGTACGAACAATCATATCACGACGATGAACGTCGACGGTTTTGGTAATTCGTGCAATATTGGTTAAAGTAGATAGTAAAGTAGAAAGAGTAGTCGTTTTTTCATAAGAATAAGAAAATGCATCTATTCCCAAAATATATCATAAATAATTATAACATGATTTCATCTCTTATGAGTCAGTAATATTCAGGTATCACCGCGTTCAACTGTCTGTGTGCCGGTGGAGTGCGCAATTTGTTTGGTATCGATTGACTCGTGCGATCGACAATTCAAGTATTAAGGAAGACAACATGTCGGGACTATTATTTAAACAAGCAATCCAAAATAAGTATATTTTAGCTGGGTTTTCTACAGTTTACGCATACAGCGCTTATAAAAGGTAGGTACCTTTTTACTTATGTAAGCACTCGGAGAAATGCTCTGGTGGATCCACATAATAGTAAAATGTATTCCTTATTTAACGTTCCAGCCAGAAAGGTTTGAAATCGAATGATCGAATGAGTTTAATTGATTTGACATATATTATCTTAAAAGTTTCTTACGTAATTATAATCATAATTTGTCATCTTAAATGACCAGGAAACTAGGCAGGAAATATTAACAGGGCAATTACGCGATTTGCTCGCTACTTATATATTTTTTGTGTACAATACTAAATGGTTTGCAGTCTTCCTTTCCTTTTGTAAAAGGCATACTTTTATCCTCGTCGCCACTTGTAGGGTCTCATGTTGAATTAAAACACTATTTGGTTGTATTTTGGCTGTCCTGCATGTACAAGGCAGAGCGTGCGCACTCCACCGCTGCTGTCCGCAGACTACCCACATTCTAGCGCTGTACATACACTACATACACCTACGTGTGAACTCTGTATCAATAAAATATTGTTTGAAAAGTTGTTTTGGTTGTTCTGCAAGCCCGGCCTGAAACCACGATCCTCAGCTTAGGCAGGGGACCTACCATTTAACCCCTGTCATTTTACAATACTCAATTTCAATTGACACGAGAAGTGATGGCAACATTTGAAATGTAGACTTCAAATTAAACTAAATATTTGTGCAATTTAGTGCGACGGAGTGACACATTAATGATTCATGAGATATCTACAGCATGTTGACAGACGGGCAGATAGACGGCCAGCGGGGGTTTTGGAACTTATAGTTCTTCGCTGACTGTGCATTAAATGTGGACTGGTCGTAACTTCACCACATCGATGGTTTCTATGTTACATTTTCAGAGAAGTTAAATTAAGTTAATGACAATAGTCAAGTTTCAATTCGATAAAGTGAAACATCTGTACCCCTAGTACACCTTGACGTGTGACGCGCGAGTTCATGATTTAAGCGCGACTCGAAGTATAAAGTGACCGGCGTACATAAGATATGCTAGCCCTACAGAACCCCGTAATATTGGGCCAGTTATTGGAAACACCTTAGAAAACCCTACATGTGTTCCATGGGTGGTGCTAAAAGAGTAACAAACTTGGCAGCTGCACTGTCCCATCTGGACCTCACAGCACTCACTAAATTTTCTTCATCATCTGCTTTCCCACTACTACTACCCCAGGGAAGAAATGTTTATCCAGTGACATAGCCATACGATAAATAGTAATAATAATAGCGATTATAGTAATAAGGAAGCTTAAATTGCTAAATTCTACCAACACAAATGAACTACATCGTTTTAAATAAACAGTACCTTTACTTGTGCCTACACACCACATTTCGGAGTAACGCGAGACGATACCGACGATACTGTTTCACTGCGGGGCTTGACGTACCCCGAATTAGCTAACGCTCTTAATTACAGCTTGTTTACGTTTTACAAGCGTTAGGCTGGGGTTACATGAGCTTAGGGACTAATTATAAACGTCAACAGATGGGATCAATGTTACTCTGCGTCCGTAGGAAGCACCTTAGACAACCCTACACGTGATCCCTGGGTGGTGCTAAAAGAGTCACAAACTTGGCAACTGCAATGTTCCATCTGGACCTCGCAGCACTCACTGGATTTTCCTCATCATCTGCTTTCCCACTACTAGCTACTACCCCAGGGAAGAAATGCCTATACAGGGTGTCTCATTCAAATCGGTCAGTATGTGAAAGTCTGAAACTATAAGACATACGAAGATCTGTTCTGAGGAACCATGTCATCGATTTTAATAACAAGGAAAACTGGATTCATACATTTAAAAAAACATCTGTACTCCGTTCGGGAATCAAACCCGGTTGTTTTGAAAAAAAAACCTACACTATTTCTATTTAGATATCGATTGTGTAGGTCTTAAGCAGTAAATGTCTGTATGAAACATGATGTCTAAAATGAATAAAATGCATTGTTTCCACATACTTTAATTTATTTTAGTAGGTGCTCGAAGAACGATTCGAACGAACTGACTGACATAACTGAGTCAACGAACGTAACCCCACAAAACTTCCGGAATGGTTTAATGCAATGCCAATGTCATATGTATGTAAAGCGATGTATGTATCAAGTTGCAACACCAGCAAAGAGGTACAAACAACCATAGAGACAATTTTAAATACCTGAACTTGGTGAATATTGTAAACGTGGTGACTTCGAGCACCTACTAAAATAAATTAAAGTATGTGGAAACAATGCATTTTATTCATTTTAGACATCATGTTTCATACAGACATTTACTGCTTAAGACCTACACAATCGATATCTAAATAGAAATAGTGTAGGTTTTTTTTTTTCAAAACAACCGGGTTCGATTCCCGAACGGAGTACAGATGTTTTTTAAAATGTATGAATGCAGTTTTTCTTGTTATTAAAATCGATGACATGGTTCCTCAGAACAGATCTTCGTATATCTTATAGTTTCAGACTTTCCCATACTGACCGATTTGAATGAGACACCCTGTATATATCCAGTAACATATAGCCATGCGATAAAAAAAACGTCAATAGGAGTCATATGCAAAGGAAAAGTGGCCAAGGTCTCCTGGTGCCCAGCCAGGCTGGAATCGAACCAGCGTCTTCTGGATTGGCAGCAGACGCACTAAAGTATGCTACCCGGGTCATAGCGGCATCCGTCAAAATTTCCCGTGTATATTTCCAATCCTTGTAAATTTCAGAGACGCATTTGGTCAACCATTGGTTGGGAACAGGCGGTTTCTCACTTGCGGCCCGCGAGCCTAAATTAGAAGTAAAACCACAGCCAAATAGCACTAGACCCTACTCATAGTGTTGTGTTCCTGCTGGTGAGTAAGGTTGCCAAAGAGCTCAAAAAGGACCCAGTGTGTTGACGATGAGGGACCTTCTTGTTCCTTTAGCCGTCAACACAGTGAATCCTCCTGTTTGTAAAGGGTCGGCAACGCGCATGTGACTCCTTTGGAGTTGCAGGCGTCCATAGGTTACTGTAGCTGCTTATCATCAGGCGGGCCGTATGCTTGTTTGCCACCGTCGTGGTATAAAAAAAAAGTAAAGTTGTCGTTATGGACAACCGACAATGTGGTACTTACATTATTCCTGATCAAGTCACAAATTATTAACAAAGGGCGGCCCGCGTTAATTTCATTAGGTTCATGGCTGCTAAAAGGTTCTCGTTAACTTTATAATTTATATTTAAAAAAATCAAAAAATATTAAAATTATTAGATTTGGTCTATACATATAATAGTTGTTAGTGACTAATGTTTAATGTGTAGCTATAACTTATAATGAAACTAGCAACTGCCCTAGACTGATTTAGAACTTTTAAACCCCTTTTCATCTTCTTAGGCGAAGGTTAGAATTATTATCAATATTGTGATATATATATATATATATATATATATTGTACGTCTAGTCTGCTATTACATTAACAGAATGTGATCCATCAGTATTTACCAATTGATGGATCAAAGTATTTATTGTACTAGTCTTCGCCTTAGAGGTTGAATTTCCTGAATTTAATCCTTCTAGCTCCATGACCAGACCTAGGAATCCGTGGGGCAAATTTTGTTGAGAGGTAGAGACTTCCTATATCGACAAATTAAATTATCGGTGTTCTTTCTATATACTAGTGATCGCCCCCAACATTGTGTGTTTTTTGATCTATTGTTCAACATAGCATATTTTAAATAATCGCTAGGTTACTTATATAAAGGTAGGGTGTAATACCTATTGCACAACAAAATAGTTAATAATTATAATTATCTCAACTTTATAAATTGTCTTTAAAAACGAGGAAGAGTATTGAGTTATTATTTAATTTTTTTTTTTACTTTAAATAAAAACATATTTTTACAAGCAAACCTTGAGTGATCACTAGTATATAGAAAGAACACCGATAATTTAATTTGTCGATATAGGAAGTCCCTACCTCTCAACAAAATTTGCCCCACGGATTCCTAGGTCTGTCCATGACATTTGAAATTTTAAGGTTTCTATTTTCAACGGTTTTGGATGTGTATGTATGTTATCTAAACAAGCGTATCTCTGTTAGAGAATGCACACTTGACAGCCTAAGCCGTTCCTTGAAAATATAATTATAAAATATATCTTTCAAATGCAGTAAAACTTTTATTTTTTGTGGTGGTAAAAATGTGAAGGAAAAGTGATTACGCAGGAACGGTCACGTGCTCAGGCGGCCTACTGATCACATGGTACGAGTGGCGTTGAATCTACCAACGGCGAAACGTGGCTGTGGAAGACCTGAAAGACACACATGTTGACGCCGAAACCGCAAAAAATCGCCTTGTGTGGAGAATGCGGACATGGAGAGCCGACCCCAGATAACGAAAAAGGGCTTTGGCAGAAGAGGAAGAAGCAGTGGTGGTAAAAATGAAATTGAAATTTAAACGGGATGCTATGCTGGGCGGAAGCTAGTTTGAAATGAAAGTAGTTTAGAATTGCTATAAAAACATTTGTATACTTTCATTACTCTCAAACTATGAAACATTATGGTAAATAAAACCTATAAAACTGAGCCGCGGTCGCAGAAAACAATGGCGAGCTTAGTTAGCGAGGAAACTCGCGGAGGGAGAATTAAAAAGTCGGCTCTCAAGCACATTATAACAGGACCGTTAAGCACGACTTCTATAATAACCTAAGAGTTCTATAATTTGACACTACTTTAGAAAGTAAGTAAGTACTTTCATATAGGTACTTCTTTCGAAACGACGTATCATGATTAAGTTTATTAGGTTTATTCGGTAAAGTAGAAATTAACTTATCACTGGATCACTATCGATGTAATATAATGACGTAAGATATATATACCTACGAGTATAAGTAGTACTATTAGGAGTTCTCAATTTTAACAAAATTCGAATGGGGAAGGCCGATGAAAACTGTTTGTAGTAGAGGGCGCTGTTCCAGATTCCATACAATAAGAGAAAGAGATACATGAGTCAATGGTCCTTAACTAGTATGCAGTCAAAAAGCTTTTCTTAGACAAAAACCTTCCCTATGGCGTTAATCTACAGCATTTCAATTTTAGTGTATTTCAGAACCGGTGGATTTCAATTTCGAAGCAATTCGAGACAAAACATTGAATCATTTTCGCGAAAATAAATAAAAACTATTTCGCGCCATACACATTTAGCTTTTCTAAGGACCAATTTTGAAGATGTCACTTTGACAGTTGCCTTCCCCATTGAAATTTAAGCCATTGAACGAAACCTTTTTTCCCGCACTCAAGTAAAAATTCATAAAATAACTATACTTTTCACAGACACGAACGCTCCGAACGCCGTTTGACATTTTCATGCCATCTTTGATGTCGGCATGATGTCGGTCACAAAAGAGTTATTCCATTGAAGCGTTTCTAGCATATACATCAAGAATGTCATTCATTTTGATAAAAGCCTACACAGAAATGATACACATTAAATTATCTTCTGTTATGATAAGACGCAATTCTAATATAATTCCACCATACGCTGAGTACAGAGTACTTACAGGGGTCGGCTCTAGGCCCGGAATTCTTAGGCTTGAATTCATATTTTTAATACAATTTTGACAAGTATGACACGCAATATTCGGTATAGCTCGGCCAGCACAGTTAGCACAAGTGTGCAGCGACAGTTGTCACGGACGAGATAGACATCTGTCACATTCTGATGAATACAGTCAGAAAGGGACAGATATCTATCTCTAACTCGTAGAAGCACAAGAATAGACTTGTGCTAATCTCTACTTGTACTAACCGTGCATGTAACTCATTTGGAGCACTTGAGAGAATCATGCTGTCTTTTCTTATGCTTGTACAGTCACCAGCAATAGTATCTTTCTAAACGAAGGCCGCAGAAATATGTGAAACGCTCTTATGGCCCTACAAATAAGAGCGTTGTCACATATTTTTGCGGCCTTCGTGTACGAAGATACTATTGGCGATGACTGTACCATGCTAGTACAGTCGGTAGCAGATTTAGTTATGTGGGCGAGGGGCTCAATATGATTTTGGTACGACTTTACCGTCAAGAAAATAAGAGCGTGTGGAGATCATTTTGAACAGTTCACTTGCTAAGCTACTTCTACTGGTGACACATCTATCTATCGCACAAGTTGAGGATGAGTAAATATAGTATTTTCTTCTACAGTGTGACATATTAATCACCGTTCATATTGACCGAGGTGTTTAGGTAGGCCATACTCAACAACTTTTACTATGGGACCAACTCCGAAATCGCAAAAAAAAAATTTGGCTGCTTCATACATTTCGACCAATAAGATGTCGTTTTCTATGGAGAAGCCAAACATTTATCCGCGATTTCGGAGTTGGTCACATAGTAAAAGATATACACTACTGACAAATTTGGTTTTCCAGGATATAACAGACGAGCTACTTGATGTGAAGACTATCGTGGACCATGGAGCAGTCTTGTTTTGCCGACCTTAAATGGTTAATTCTTATATATCCCATGTCATATCAGGGTAAGATTATGTACTTACTTACGATCGTATTTACTACATTATTCAATTAAAAATAAATTAATTAATAAGTAAATATTTGGGGATAATCTAACACAAATTAACCTAGTCCCAAACTAGGAAAGCTTGTACTATGGGTACTAGGCGACGATATACATACTTATATACATAAATATATACTTATTGTTAGATACAGCCTTATGGGTACCTTTCCAAATAGCAGTGACATAGGGGACATTTTGTACATATAGTTTAAGCACCGTAGGCTGGGCTAGGTGTTTGGGTAGTTAGTATTAATTAGTGTATTATATATATATATATATATATATATATATATATATATTATATGTTTTGTTATATATATATATTGTTGATTGTCCTTTTGTTTGTTTTGTTCTCAATAAATAGTTTTTTTCTTAGATACATAGAAAACACCCATAACTCAGGAACGGTTTACTATCACTTATACCCTTAGCGGCTGAATTAACTAAGTCGGCGTTCTTTCACCCAAACAATACCGTTTAATTGTTTACCCCTTACCTGCGGTGTTTTATTTCGTACATACCTCATTAATGAGAAACTCGTCGGACGAGACCCATGAAATATCCAAACTCACCGCAAATTTTACAGCATTTTAAATAACCATCTCCCGATGGTTTCAAACGATGGACCAAATATTTCAAATATGACAAACAAAAACATTTGACAAAGGTAGTTTCTATAAAGCCATTAAATTATATTGTTTAAAAATCCACATCCGTTTTCACGTCACTGCCAGGCTGTCATTCTAAAGTTTCATTTCATACTCCAATTTCGCATGCGTGAAATATAACAAAAGCCGCTATTTTTAAAAACAATCTCTTGTGGAAAGACGATGTTATTATTATCTGCGGAGCGAGTCGTAGGCTCAGATAAACCAGTATGAAAGGTCCACGTTAGACTATTAAGGAAGAGAATAAAGAGTGAAAATGGTCTACGCTAAACGGTAGGTAAGTACGAGTAAAAGGAATTCTAATGACAAATACCTATAAAAGAAAAGTAACATGATCATTTCCATGTATAATTTTAATTTTTTGATTGGCGTTCTCGATAAACGATTGTCACTTTCGCTTATATACGAGGTTAAGTTAAATGGGGACTTCATACGAGGTAGTCCAGGTTCAATTTATCGATTTATGTACTGAAATCAATCGACCTACTATCTAATACTACACATAATCTCGTTCTGAGTAAAACAACGGACTTATGAAGGTAGACGCACGGTGCCGTACTCTAATTTTAAAATACATAAACAAAACATTAGGAACAAAATCTATCTTAAACCACAACAAATAATTAACCAATATTTAATTTGTATTGGAGTCGCATCGGAATAATTTTCAAGCAAATTCTGATATTTCTGATTCAGACGTTTAGACGCTAGCTGTATTTCGTAGTGAAGGAGTTATATTAAAGTGGGATCATGTCTATAAACTTGTTTTAAAGTAAGAATACGGCCCACGGTAAACTGGTTTTCCCATGAATTCGACTCACCAGAACTCTCTACCAACAAGAAAACATTACCAGGTGGAAGTCATTAAGGTGTTCCTAAAGGCAGCAATTAAGGGAGACAAAGCAAGGGAATATACTTCATACTTTAAACAGAGATGGAATCGTTCATTACGTTATGTATTATTTTATAAAAGGCCTTAAGAGCTTGTAAGTTAATTAATGTTCAAGTCTTTGATATTTCATTAATCAATTTGTAAACGTGAAATGTTATTGTAGAACTTTCGAAAGGCTTCTGAAACCTTATATTAGTCATATCAAAGCGTAGAAATAGAACAATTACTATTATATATTATATAATTTAGTACTAATAATATATTAACGAGATCCAGAGTTAAAACAAAATTTAATGGTAATTTTGGCTAGCCTACGCCGCCTAGTCTTACGATGGATGTAATATTGAATTTATGATTGTAAGAAAGAAAATTCAATTATTATGTTCGCCGATAAACTTAATGGCTGGCGAAACTGATAGATTTGTTAATTGTACCATACTTTTATCAGAATTTAAAATATGTACAAAAACAAAAATGCACCTGTCAACTGCTAAAAATATAACTATAATGCTAAAAATAAATTATAATTCTAAAGTTATAACAGCATTCTACATTATTTTTAAGTGTGGGAAACGCGTGACGATCGTTTTGAACACGTTAGGCCAAATCTGCTGCTGATTTTACCGTTAGAATATAACCCGGGGCCGTATTCTAACTTTAAAACACGTATAAACACGATCCAACTTCAATACAACTCCAATGTATTAACAACGCAATACAGCTACGGCTTAAACATCTGAATCAGAAATATCAGAATTTGCTTGAGAAATATTCTAACGCAACTTCAAAACAACTTCAATATTGGTTGATTGTTTGTTGTATATTGGAGTTATGTTTGAGATAGGTTGTGTTGTTATTGTATTGTTAATGTATTTTAAAATTAGAATCCGGCACCTGCCCAATACGGACTTCTAAATATAAATACAAACAATTTCATAGCACCAAATCAAAATTATTTCTGACTTTGGTCTACGTAGTGATTTTAATTGCGTATTTGGGTTATCAATCAAATGCTGTTACATCTGCCGACTTATTTTAAACAACTTTTATACGCACCGACACATTTTGTCAGTGGATTTAAACTTTTTAGGGTTTCGTAGTCAACTAGGAACCCTTATATTTTCGCTATGTTCGTCCGTCCGTCTATCCGAGGTCTAGCTCAGTGACCGTTAGTACTAGAGAAGTGAAATTTGATCTGAGTATGTGTATTAATCGCGCCGACAAAGTGATATAAATTGCGCCGATAAAAGTTGAAAAAATATTATTTTTCTACTCGTCGACTGTAACGCTTGAATAAATTGAGATTGTGTAGACCGAACTACTAGCGCATACTTTTCGATAGAGCTTTTATGGTCGCATTTTGTAGCATCTCCAACGATAGTACAAAGAGTTTTCATACAATATTGTAACACTGTTGCCGAGCCCACGCGGCCACGCCGCCGTCGCCGGGGGGGACCGGCACAATCAGCCGGGAGATTGAACTTACTCAATTGTATAGTGGCAGCAGGTTGGAACTCAATACTTATCGGGTTACCTATATTGAGCACTCGTAGAAAAAGTATTGTATTCAATAGTGACATAAACAAGCTTTTCAATCTCGTTTCAATTTCAAAGCTCTTAATTATGTCACGATTGCATAAAACACAATTTTTAGGGTACCTCCTGTACACATGAAGTGAGGGGTGAATTTTTTTTCGCTCCAACCCTATCGTGGGGGATTTCGTTTGATAGGTGTTTCAAAAAAAATATTTTAAAATATTTTTTGGATAATTTAATAGTTTCTGAAATTTAAAAAATAGCTCCGTAAGTTTAAAAAAGTGCGTCGTCGTCCCCTGTTACTTTTGAACCGTGGGTCCAAAAATTGGGGAAAGTTCATTAAATTGAGGCCTAATAAGTACTTTCAATGAAAACTATATTGAATAAAATCGGTTGTGTCGGTTTTGAGTCATAACCCAAAAATATCATATAAAAAACAACATTTTGAGTGGCTGTATTATGACGAGCCGGTAACTACGGAACCGTACGTTGAGCATGGCTCGACATGCTCTTGGCCGATATATTTACATTACGCAACACCATCTACGCGACCACTTTATTTTAATCATATATTATTTGTCTCTTGTTCATAAGAAGAGGTAATAATAAGTAGATATCCTTATTGACATTACTTATCAAAATTTAATAACGTAATAACATCATTTTCCTTAGAGATTACAATATTAAATTCCAGACAAATCAATTTCACCGCTCAACAGATCTACTATGTAAATGATTTCGCAAGCAATCATTAAATTCCATATTAATAATTTGCCAACATTTCTCTAGGGGTAATAATTCGTAGAATTAGATTCGTAATAATGTTTCTGAGAAATTGTAGATAGTCTAATAAATTTGGATATTTCAAAGTAAATTTATTGTATGGTTCAGTTAACATTAGTCGTTTATGTAACTGGTACGTAATAAGGGTCCTTAAAATACGAGTATGGTTTTATGAAACGAATCTATATAATCGTTCTAATTAACTACGTACAGTTGCATACACTGTTTTATCTATACACATATATTAAAAAGCCTAAATGACGTGTTCGGAAACCATTACATGACCGCCATTGCACCACCATGGCCAACTCGATTGTGCCGGCGGTAGGGGAGGAGGGCAACCGCGGTCGGGGAGGAGGGCTGGATGTTATCAACACTGTCACAGATAATACACTGATGTTACATTACTGGTTGCAATAATGGTGGTAAAAAAATACGGTTTCCGAAAGCAGAATAGAGGATTTATGATACGGGTGTAGATAAAATAATATATAAAATTATTATTCTCTTTACAGTATTATAGCAGTGCCAACGCAGATCATTTTGAACTTTTGGTTTCTCTTAGTTTTATATACCAGGGCCGCGATTCGAAAAATAAACACACACACTGGACAGACACAGCTCCAACCCAACTCAACTCAACGCTATAACGACATTGACATTTGCTATTCGAACAGATTTTCATTCAACATTGGTCCCACATTGGTCACACATAGGTCACACATTGGTCTTACATTGGTACAACATTGGTACAATGTATATGTGACCACTGTGTGTCTGTCCAGTATGTGTGTTTATTTTTCGAATCGCGGCCCAGGACACTGGCAAATAAGCATACAGCTCGCCTGATAGTACGCAGCTTTAATAACCTATCCTACAATTTATAAATCCTACAATTTAGTAAATTTATTTTGTGAGCCTACACGAATCACAGCAACCAGTGCTACATGTATAGATAACATTTTCAGTAACAAGGATGCGACTAGTAAATCTATAATAAACAACTTAAGTTCTGACCACTGTGGACAAAAAGCCTCTTTTAGCGGAAAAACTAAGGATATTCCACAAGTCACTATGTGCAGACCAATTTCCGAAAGACGATTAGATTTATTCAGTCGGAATATCACGAAACAATTATGTTATGTTCTATTTACCCAGGAAAACCCTAACCGTATGAGTATTGAGCTGTTTAACTGTATTAAAAGGGAATTTGATGCCTGTTTCATTCCGAAGAAGGTGCAAGGCAAGGTCAAGACGAAATTTAGCGACTGGGCTACGCCGGATATTCATGAGAAAAGACGACGGCTCTATGATTTATATGACTTGAGAAGAATTAATAAAAGTCCGGAATTCCTAGATTATGTCAGGAACTTTTCTAAATCTTTTAAGATGATGTGTGCCGCTGCTAAAGCTGATTATCTGTCCAGAAAGATCCAAAATTCCAAGGATAAAGTAAAAACTGTTTGGCAAGTAATCAACGATGAAACTGGGAAACGTAAAATCAAAGATCCGCACTACAACCTACGTATTAATAATAATTTAGTGAGTTCGGACCTTGAAGTTGCGGATCATTTTGAGCAGTTCTTCTCTAATATACCGGTAGAAACAACAAAGTCTCTTCATTCATCGCCTGACGTCGCTGAGGCAATACTGAAAACAAATATAGCAGAGTGTACAGATTTCTTTAAATTTTCATATGTTACTCCGAACTTAGTTATTAAAACATTTAAATCCCTAAATTTAAAGAAAACTGAAGATCTTTGGGGCCTATCTGTTAAAGTTCTACATTCCATTGTTGAATCGATTGCACCACATTTAGCTGATATATTTAACAAATGTATTGATACAGGAATATTTCCAGACATAATGAAGCACAGCAAAGTCATCCCCTTGTTCAAATCAGGATCGAGAACAGAACCAAGCAATTTCAGACCAATTTCAATATTGCCGGCACTGAGCAAAGTTTTCGAGAAACTAATTCTAAATCAACTTGTGTCACATTTTAACCGAAACGAATTGTTCGCCAGAAATCAATTTGGTTTTACCAGAGGTCGCTCGACTACTGACGCAGGTGCTGTTCTTCTTAAGCACATCTTTGCCGCTTGGGAAAAAAAACAAGATGCTGTTGGAATATTCTGTGACCTATCGAAGGCATTTGATTGCGTTGATCACGAAAATCTAAAGAGAAAACTAAGCCATTACGGGATCAAAGCTGGTGCCCTTAACCTCGTCTCATCATACCTATCGGATAGAACACAACGAGTGGTTATTAATGGAACTCAATCTTCTGGGTCCCCTGTGGCACTCGGAGTGCCTCAAGGCTCAATACTTGGTCCTTTCCTGTTTTTGGTGTACATTAATGACCTACCTAAAATTGTGCAAGATAAACATGATATAGTGTTATTTGCTGATGACACATCTCTGATATTTAAAGTGGACAGAAAAGAAAACAGCTTCGATAGTATTAACAGTGCACTCTCCAAAGTAGTAAATTGGTTTACGGCTAATAACCTACTTTTGAACGCCAAGAAAATGAAGTGCATCAAATTTACACTTCCCAACGTCAAGCAGATTAACAGCAGCAAGATTATAATAAATGATGAAATAATGGAATTCGAAAATCAAACTGTTTTCTTAGGAGTCACTTTAGACTCGAAATTACAATGGCATCCACATATAGCTACCCTAGCTGGGAAACTTAGCTCTGCAGCCTATGCCGTGAGGCGAATCAGCCATCTAACAAACAGTGAAACTGCCAGGCTGGTATACTTCAGTTACTTTCAGAGTGTTATGTCGTATGGAATTCTGTTGTGGGGTAAAGCAGCTGATATTGGGACCATATTTGTGCTACAAAAACGAGCTGTACGTGGCATTTATAAAATGCGCGGTCGAGCATCCGTAAGAGGAAAATTTGAAGAGGCAAATATTCTTACCGTAGCATCTCAATACGTACTTGAAAACATTATGTATGTGCGGAAAAACATCCATAAATTCAAGCTCAACAGTGATATCCATAACTATAACACTAGAAATAAAGATAAGATTGCTGAGCCTGGCCACCGCCTCGGTAAGGTTCGTACGTCTTTTGCTGGGAACTGTACACGTTTTTATAACAAAGTCCCCGCTGATGTAGTGAATTTGCCACTAAATAAATTCAAGTCTTATGTTAAGCGCTATTTGTTGAGGAGAGAGTACTATACTTTAAAGGAATTCATTGAGGATAACGATGCCTTTAAGCCTGTAGCTTGATATAGTTAGTACAATACAAATTGAGAAATTATTAGGTACATTACTCTATGAAGCAGCTTTACTAGTGTCCAGTATTACCTGTTTTTCATTTTTATTTTATTTTGTTTTTATTTAGTATTTGGACACTTAGAGACTTTATACATCTCTAAGTCTTGCATTCGCAAATATTTATATGTATAGATATATATTTAATGATCCTGACGCTTAGAGACATGTACATCTCTATGTCACTTTTATATTGTAATTTAGTTCACGCATGTAAAATACGAGCACAGAATATTGTTTCTCACCAGACTAAACATGGCTAGTTTTTATTAATTAATAAAGCCCGCCAGCTTGAACATGTCATGCTCGCTTAAAAGGCTCTGCTTATGGTGGCGTCGTTGATCGGGTCGCCACTTTCCCAAAGAAAGGTTGAGGGAGGCGATGGCTGAGATATGCGTCATACTCGTGAACGGGTGCTGTTTGTGGAGACCGGTCTGTTTAGGCTAACTGGGGCAACACATTTACGTAACTTTTTATTAATCATATTTAATTTTAGTTTAATTGGCTTTAGACACAACATTCGGTGCTTGATTATCCATATTTTTTTATTATATAGAATATATAGATCAAGACACTTGGAGACCTTATACATCTCTAAGTATAATTTAGAAATAGTATGTTTATTGTATACTAGAATCACTTAAGTACTTTTTTTTATATTATTTAAATTCAAAGTTTGTTTCTAACTGTTGATGATGGATTATTATAATTTGGAAATTTATGTAGAAGACACAGTTCAGGTAAGAAAGTATATCAAACATGTATGTAATTTATTTTCAATAGTCAGATTTGGACTCCTCTTTTTTCTTTGGTATTTTTCTTAAACTATAACCTATTGTTGGTTAATCTAACCTTGGTTTGATATGTTTTCTTATAGAACAACGCACTTATATGTATTGTTTAGTTTTGATGTACTGTTGTTTTGAAAAAATAAGTCCCGCCGAGTTTCTTGCCGGACATAATTCTTCTCGGGTCAGAGGTGTAGGGTTAGAACCGGTGTAGTTTGATTTTTTTTCTCTCTTTTACTTTGACGTGTAAAAGTGCCCTTGTGGCCTACTTACTGAATAAATTTTTGAGTTTGAGTTGAGTTTATGAACGCTTGCAACTCCAGTGTGCGTAGCTAACGTGCCAATCGTTAAGTAGTCACGTCTCTCTATCACCCTTCCACATTAGTGTGACAGTGACAGTTGCGTTTCGCTACAGAGCGTAAACGATTGGCACGTTGGCTTGGCCTTCAGGAGTGTCACATGCACGTTGCCGACCCTTTACTATAAAATACAACTGACAGATGACTGTGTTGACGGCTAAAGGAGAAAGGGTCCCTAGTCGTCAACACACCGCATCTATGGAGCTCTTTAGCAACCTTAGTCACCGGCAGCTTACTTTGATTTATCTTAAACATTTAAACTTACTCTCGTATTAAATAAACGTGATCTTCTCGTAATAACGTGTTGTTTTACCTGCAACAAAAGAAAATAACGGATTACTTACTTATATTGCATCAAACTAATTCAAATAATTCTCCTCAAATTACATATAGCTTGAACAGTTTATCATATTTTCACATATTGTTTTTCATACAAAACATTATTATTTTGTACCCCTTGTGTTTGAGACTACTGGGTGCTGGGGTCGGAGGCTATTGCCTTTATTAGGGAAGTGGGACGTTGAATTACAGAGAGGGGGTCTGACGCCCGCGCGGGTTCGTACCTGGTGCAGAGGTTGTCTATCGCCATTCAACGTGGAAACGCAGCTAGCGTGATGGGTACCTTTGCGCCTGGGACAACTAGAGGGGGACTATATGACTTCGTGAGACTCTAACAAATTATAAATATTTATAACGGGTTACTTACGTAATTCAAGTCGATTTTTGCTCGACATGTTTCGATCAATTTTCGATGATCATTCCCACGAGCGCGCTTGGGCTACCGTCGCGGATGGCCGCTCGTGAGAATAATCATCGAAAATTGATCGAAACACGCTTAGTAAAAAGGACGTAAGTGCCGCATAGTAAAATGACGTAAGTGCTGCAAATATCGTATAAAAAATAACCTTTAGAGTGGGTGTATTGTGCCGGGCCGGTAACTACGGATCCCTACGTTGAGCATGGCCCGACAGGCTCTTGGCTGTTTTTTTTACTGATATTGCTACAAAAAACAAGGATCTTAACCGGTATTTACAAAAAAAAACGTAATAACGCGATACCTATATTTAATTATTTTTTGGGCTTCATATAGAATTCAATATTATATTTAGGTATTGCGTTGGTCTTATTAGATTACTTGGTTAAATATGAAATAGGAATCGAAAAAAAAACCGGTATTTTAGTATGGAGCAAAGAACGGTTCCCAATTCCTAGAAAAAATAAAGATAATTGGCCGAAATCGACTTTTGTAATAAAAAAAAATTGTATCCATGTTTAAAAAAAACATTAGGCACCTGCCCGTTTTCCTCGTCAGTCGTAAAAATATCTCAACATTATTTCCCAATACACAATTAATCACCCCAACTTGTCTCGATAAACACCAAACTAATCCTTCTTAAACAATAGCTGTTATTAAACCAACCGATCCTTCTTATAATAGTTACTTAAAGTAAATACCGAGTTTGAGATTATCTATCAAATTCCTGTAATCATTGACAGTCGTGGTCGAATGAAAGAGCGTAAGCGACATGATTATGACAACAAGTTATGCTGTTTTATAAACCGACCGGAATAATTGGAAATTGGACGGATGGTAGGTACATAGAATATAGTATAGTACAATAGAAGTAGCTAAGCGGGTGGAGTCGAAGATATTTTTTTTTATGGAAGATAGGCAGACGTTTGACCACGATCTCATCTGATGGTAAGTGATGAACGCCATTCCACTCCTTGGCAGTTCGCATAAGGAATATTGAAGCGAAACGCTTCGTGCGTATATGTGGAATACCTACCACGAAGCGATGCCGGAGTGCCGATTGTCTGGTAGTCCGATGGTAAAATGGGGACAGGAATAAGTTTGTGCAGTTCTTCGGCACACTCTCCGAAATGTATCCTATAAAAGATGGATAGGCTGGCAACCTATGCCTGGATGATGCTCCAGAAAGAAAGTCGAGCATTCGTCAGCTCGACATCATTGGTGATTCTCTTGGCCCTCCTCTCGACTGACTCGAGCGCCTATAATTATTATACTGTGAGGCATTCAAAATAAGCTTGAAACGATTGTTAGGACAATACGAGTAAGAACGTGTGAAGGTCATTTTGAATATCTCATCCGTTTAGTTACTTCTGCCTTTCTTAGAAAATTCGCTTTCATGCTATTTTAATTGTAGAATATCAACTTCGATAATCTATATCCCAGATAACTCTCCATTATAAACCTATTACCAGTTTCCATAGACCTATAATCAGCTTAACAGACATGCTGATGGTGCCATACAGAGTAATTAAAGGGGAGTGACCATTAAGGCTAATGTATGCGTGCATTAGCATTCGAGAATCATGCTTTATGATCTCATAGCTAAGCGGATTCGTAAATTCATAAATAATATATCTAGTATGCTAAATATTTGTTTGGTAATTATACCTTATACCTCGTTTTTTTTAATATTAGAAAAATAACGGTCGATTTGTCCAATATATCCATCATTTTGCAAAATTCGCAATGAGCTCCCATACTAATCGTGACACAGTGTTTCTCTTTCACTCGCGCTGAAAAAGATAGGGAGCTAATTTAGCTGTTATCAGCCCCTTAATGCGGTAACTTTGGTTTGCTCTCATTAGAAGTTAGTTAGACTGAGCGTACGCATTTAATACATACTCTTTGTAAATAACAGTATTGTGTAAGGACTTCAGATCACAGTAGGTAGTAAGTATTATCAAAGAGAATCTAGTAGGTAATAAATACCAAAAATTATATTCGTGGACCGAGTTTGACAGCCTTACTAGTCGGCGCTGTACCTCCAAACATGTCGTGGTTACTCTGGTTATCAAAAGTTAACGTTTGACAAATTATTTAACACCAAATATGATTTCGCACCTCTCTCTCAGCGCAATGAATATAATTATTATTCAATTTAGAATTCGAATGCCTGACTAGTTTTGTAAACGGCTCAGAGCGGATTATTACTCGATAATCAATTAATTTACTACTCAGTAAATTGATAATTAGGTATATAAATCTGCGTCCCCACATATTATCTTTGCTACTAAAGTATTATATTTACCCTCTGATTGAATATTTGATATACATATTACTTGAAGCCAAGAAGCATCAATTAATAATGTATCGAATTTCAATTGCAATTCACGTTCCTAAATACGCCCTATAACGTACCCAGCGTACCCAGTTTGTGCGTGCAATTCTGAACTCTATCATAACCGTCGAAAGTTTTATTTACATTACACTTTGTTTTATAATTGTATCATACACTTACGCTAATTAGCTGTAAAGGGCTACGTTTGTAGCGCTACGCACCGTAGCGACGGTTTGTATGAACACCGTAGCACAGCATAGCGATGAAAATGAACAATAATTATTCAAATGTGAGAATCTTTGGGCCGTATTCTAACTTTAAAATACGATTAGACACGATCCAACTTTAATACAATTCCAATGCATAAACCAAGAAATACAGCTAGCACCTAAACGTCTGCATCAGAAATATCAGAATTTGCTTGAAAATTATTACGATGCAACTCCAATACAACTTCAATATTGGTTGATTATTTGTTGTATATTGGAGTTGTTATGTTTGAGTTAGGTTGTGTATTTATTTTATTGTTTGTGTATTTCAAAATTAGAATACGGCACCGTGCATAGAGCAACATGTGTCGGAAGCCCGTGTTGCTCGAAGGCACCGTGTCTATACGTGTTTTAATGTTATAATACGGCCCAATGGCTGTAAAAGTGCTAAGTTTGTAGCGCTATGCAACGTAGCGACGGTTTTTTGTGAACACCATAGTCCGTATCACAACATAGCGATGAAAATGAACAATAATTATACAAATTTGAGAATCCTTATTGAAAGGACTCATATGGCGGCCAGTAGCTGTACAGATTCAATATAATTTTCAAGAAATAATGGCGCACGCGCCGGCAGCCATAAGGGCCCTTTCAATATGGCTGTTATTTATCACAAATTCTCATGACATCAGTGCATCATCGAGATAATGAAGACTAAATGGAATCTTGTTTTTATATATACCACGACGGTGGCAAACAAGCATACATTTTTAAACAACTCCGTCGACAGGAATGTAACATAACATACGAAGAATTTCTTAAGGTACTGATTAATCCAGAGAAAATACATTTCCTCAAGTTTTATAAATCAGGGTGTTAGATATCACTGCAACATCAATAGCTAATTTACTTACATTAAAAATATTTAGATACAAAAAAAACGTTTATAAACTGAAATAGATGTCATATACGTCATTGATTCGGATAGGGGATGCAAGCACGTGCTGCGCATGCCCTTAGAGTATGGTCAACTGCGATTCTTCTTAGTCGTGCACTCTTGACAGAGTGGTCGTGGTCATGTCTAGGTCGAGTGTTTCGCCACCACTTCCCTGGTGATGCGACGCCATGTAACTCTATGTTTGGAGGAGTGAGAATCCTCGTTTATGCTGCAATGTGGGACAGACTTCATGAGGTTTGTCCATCGCGTTGGAGCCAACTGCGATTAGCCGATTCAAATTCAGAGATTGCATATACTTGAGAAAAGTTGACTCGTTCCGCCGTGACCGGGTGGTCTAGTGGTCAGGGTGCCAGCCGCGAAATCTGAATACGCCAGTTCAAATCTGGCCTCGGACACCGGAGGACTTGGTCACTTTTTCAGAAGTATATGACATCTATTTCAGTTTATAATTTATATATATTGTTTTTTTTTTATCTTTAAAAATTGCATATCAAAAATATTCTTAACAAAATAATCTGATTTTCTTCAAGATACTTACTTACTATACTACTTTTAAAACTAATTTACAACCCGCGGGTATTTTGGGTTAGTATTTTTTGGGTTATTCTATTTCTCAGTATCTAATCGCGTTTACAAACAATTACCAATATTCACCGCAAAAATGTGACGTCATATAATAGCTATAATATTAACCTAAACGCTTTCAGCGGCAGCGGCATTTCCCGCTTTTTATATCCTTGTAAATATGCCCCAGTCATGCGATGAGGTTGCATATAATGGCTTTATTATCATAATTTCACACAAAATAAATGGACCCCTTCGTGATTTAGTCCCACTAATATTAAAGAAAAATATGGTGGCGTAATGAGATGCGTGATTTGTTGTCCGTTCGTTGTTCACTTATTTATTTATCGTATGGCTACATGTCACTGGATATAGATAGACATTTACTCCCTGGGTAGTAGTGGGAAAGCAGATGATAATGAAAATCCAGTGACTGCTGCGAGGTCCAGGTGGGACTGTGCAGCTGCCAAGTTTGTTACTCTTTCAGCAGCACCCAGGGATCACGTGTAGGGTTGTCTAAGGTGTTTCCTACGAACGCAGAGTAACATTGATCCCCCGCGCTCGGCCGAGAGCACTGGCTCGCCACTGTACTCGGTTGGTGTAATCAGGGCAATAGACGTAGGCGCTCCTATACTAAATAAAATAGTATAGAAGCCCGGTCACCTATTTGGATGCAAACAGACCACTTGAGCGGCGGCGACGGCGGCCGAGTCCATAGTAAATATAATTATGAAGACAAGACGTATGGGAGTGACCTCAGGCTTCAATGCGCGCCCCTCAAACTCCCTTAGATGCGCCGAATGCTTATGACCTGTACTCTTATAAAAATATTTACAAAAAATAAATTTTTGGAGTGATGTTATGAGTATATAAAACTGCGGTGTGACCGGCCATGCTGTATAGGGCAGAGTGCTGGGCTGCCCAACAGCAACATGAACAGAAGATACACATAAGTGAAATGAAGATGTAGCGGTGGGCGGCGGGCGTCACAAGGATGGATAAAATACGCAATGAGTACATTCGCGGTTCGTTTAAGGTCGCCCCTATTGTAGACAAGATTGTCGAGAGTCGATTGCGTTGGTATGGGCATGTAATGAGACGAGACAAAGACCATGTTGTAAGGAAGGCTTTGGCTATCCCGGATCAAAAGAGAGGCCCAGGACGACCGAAGGCCACGTGGTGGACAACCGCGTGTTGCACAGGATTTGGAACGGGCGCGTATTGGTATTGACATCCAGACAACCCAAGATCGAGTGGCTTGGCGCCATAGAACGAGGAGGGTTGACCCCAGATAAAGGGGTAACGGAAGAAGAAGAAGTTTTAGGAGTGATCCTGGGCATCTAAAGTACTAGTAGTCCGTAAGCGTTACTAAAGGTATCGCAGAACAAACATTCAAAATCAAAAACAAAAAGCCATCGAAATGCGCGGAAGTGTAGCTGACAGCACTGTTATGTCCGAAATTGTCTGTAAGTGCTTCGCTTCGCAGCGCTAACTCGTTCGATAAAATGGCATAGGGTGCTACGAGTACCTAATTATGCTGCTTGAATCGTAGTTACAATTGAAATTGCTTGTAAATGCTTCGTAATGCTAAGTATATGTATTCTATGCTAAAGATTTAGGTAATGTTCAAGCAAGCTGGCAGAAACTTTCATGAAAATAATGTATATAAAAAAGGTTACAAACTTTATGGTTAACATTTTGTGTTATTTTTGCCCAGTGGAATTACAATCCTAGGGAGTACGAGTGCTATTAAATTAAAAAAATATTTTTAAATATTTAAAACGAGACGTACTCACGTACTCTGGATAGCTCATCCAGAAATCATGTGATCATATTTTGTATACTTTTTGACTCCTCCCGCCCGTGATCAGTTTTGGCGATTTAATTTTCAAGTTACTCGTCGATGCTTTAAATTAACATTTCCCGCTCTTAAGAAATATTTGAAAAAAGCTTTTAGGGCAAAGGGTTATTACAGGGTCGAGGACTATAATGATGGACAAAGATGCATGGCCCAAACCAGAAACTCCTACAAAATCATCTAACATTTAGAGGACACAGTTCAGATAGGAGGAGCTTATCAAACGTTTTGTGAAGCAGTCAGATTTCGATTTTATTATTTATTTATTTTTTCTTTTGAATTAAACAATAGGTACAGGTTGTCTGTCTCCCAAGCTGTTTTGATATATGTCTTCGTATAGAACTACGCATTATTGTGTATCTTTAAGATCGAATGTAGGTATTACTCTTTTGAAAAAATTAGTCCCGCGGAGTTCCTTACCGGTCATAATACTTCTCGGGTCAGAGGTGTAGGGTTAGAACCGGTGGTAGTTTTTTTTCTCTTTCTGACGTTCATAAGTACATTATAATCTGTCTAAATTGAAGAATAAATATATATTATCGTTTTATCTTTTGTAATTGCTTTTAATTATAGAATTCGCGTGATAATTAGACGAATTTTAATAATAGCATTATTAAAATTAGTCTCATTATCATGGACATTCACGGATTATATTCATTAAAGTAAGTTAAATAGTAATTAAAACTAAATGACGCATTCGGTCCTCCATTACAGAAAATATTCCACATTGTTTATATAAAATTTATGTTAACTCCTACTGAACGCGAAAAATTCAATTGAAGAAGTTCCAGAATAAATTCTGAAGTTGCAAAGAGAATACAATTTAAATTATCCGAAATTAAATTCAATGCATAATGCTGGCCAGTGCGATGTTTAAATTAAAACGATCATTAGTCCAATCGACAAAGAAAATTGTATATATATTATTTTTAAAAACCACGACGGTGGCAAACAAGCATACGGTCCGCTTGATGGTAAGCAGCTACCGTAACTTATAGACGCCTGCAACTCTAGAGGTGTCTGACATGCGCGTTGCCGACCGTTTGGCCTTTTTAGGGTTCCGTAGCCAAATGGCAAAAAACGGAGCCCTTATGGAATCGTCATGTCTGTCTGTCTGTCTGTCTGTCCGTCCGTATGTCACAGCCATTTTACTCGGAAACTATACGACGTATCTGAATAAAATTTACACATAAGGTGTATTTTGTATGCCGCTACTTAGTTATGGAGTTAAATTTGAAAACACAAATATTTTTAGGGGGGCGCTCCATAGATGTAACTAAATTTCAAAAAATGTTTTTTAACCAAATATCAACATGTGATACATCAATCGATAGGTCTTTAAAAATAACTAGAGGTTTCTTTGACTATTTTGTGATTAAGTGAATATTTTCTGAAATAATCGCCTCGGAAGTCAGAAAAATTGTGTCCCCCCGCTGTAACTTTTGAACCGTAAGTCCAAAATATATGAAAAAATTTGAGGCGATGTGCCTTATCATATACTTTCTACGAAAATTATTTTGAACTTTATCGGTTCAGCCATTTTTGAGTTATCTCCAAAAAACTTCTTCCATAGGCATCAGATACGACCTTTTGGTATGAGTTTGGTTCTTATTACATTGAAAGTACGGAACCCTCCTATGCGTGGTCCGACACGCACTTGGCCGGTTTTTTTAAAGCATCCATATCTTAGCAAAACTATGTTAAATTTTGCCTCTTAGCTCTTAGTAACAAAGACAAGTGACATATACGATATTACATGACAGACGCTTATGCTTACGGTTACATTAATAGATTGTTTATTTTCAATGAGGCATGAAGCATCAGTTGGTAATATATAATAATATATAATTTGTACCGTCATGTCATTGTTCAGCTAGGCTAGCAGCGAAGTACAAAGCGATCAAATATCAAGGTTTGCAAGATGTTGAGTTTATTTTAAATAAAGCAACAACCTGTAAATATCATTTAACAGCCAAAAAAATCGTTTAAATCTGAACTCTGGCGTTATCAATAGAGTTGAAAATTATAACTGCCATATTAACACGTTCCTGAAATTCGTGGCTGTTAAAGGCTGAATAATCTCGCTGGATTGGCAGTAGATATTTGCCGCTGCACGTGTATTAGTTATACCCCAAACAGAAGAAATAATCTAAAACGGGCTGTTATGATTGGAGTATGAGTATTTAAATCGCATCTCAAGTTTTAACTAAGTTTCGTTATGAAGAGGTCTTTTGATCCTCCTACATCCTGTTTCGCTACCTTAATTATGCTGACGCTTTGTAACTAGAAGTTCTATATCACAAAGATGTTTTTACTTAACAAAAACTTACTCCTAAAATAGTTTTGTACGTGTATTTCTCTTAAAACTAAGAAGTTTTTTTAAAAAAACGGTAGAATACCTAGTTCAGTGGGAACACTGACTGCAATTTACACTGACTACATTTGACAACCGCTTCAAATGTACCTCAAATTACTCCACTGAATTGTGAAGTCCTTATAGTTTTGATACTCATATAATTACATGGGCTCGCAACAGGAGAGATAACAATTTTTTTATCGGATTTTATTATAACAATATGGGCAGTATTCTAACTTTAAATCACGTATAGACATGATCCTACTTCACTCCAACGCATTAACGACGTAATACAGCTAGCGCCTATACGTCTGAATCAGAAATATCAGAATGTGCTTTAAAAAAATTGCATTCAATGCAACTTCAATTTTTTTAAATTATAATACGGCACCAGCACTAACTTGCATTTCAACATAAAACAGGATTATTGCGACAATGGCGAATGAAATCATCTTTTCAATTACACTTATCAGACCATTTAAATGCGGAAATAAATTTTGCGGTTCTGTCCTCGCATAATTTCCCTTTTGTTTTTATGCAAATATACAACAATACATGAAAGAACAATGCTTTGAAAATGAGGGAAGACTTGTTAGGCGAAATGAAATAAAAATACGATTAATAATTGTTTAACTGACGTTTTTAGGGGAAACCTTATAAATTTAGTTCTCAATTTTCCCGTCTCAGTAAAATTACGTCCTCATTACCGTAATAATTTTAGCGGTAAATAATCAACAGCAAATAATGAAGTCTGAGATCGAGGCTTTTTGTATAAAAAATGTAACCAATAACGTAACGTATCTAGAGAAAATATCGAATCAGATGGCATTCAATCCATACAGATCTCGAATTTTATCATTATTTTTTTCTCGGTGCGAGCCGATTTTTCTGCGCGAGTACTGTGAAACTTAAATCAAATCTTTTTTTGAATAGTAAGAATGTCTCTCCCGATTGTTAGTCGATTAAAACATCTAGTTAAACCGTTCACAACGACTGATTATAAATGTAGAAGCATTTAGGTTCAACTGATCTTGAAATGTTTTTATGCCAAAGCTCATGTTTCTAACACCTGGTGCCGTATTTTAATTTTAAAATACATTAAAAACACAAAATATCTCAAACAAAACTTCAACACACAACAAATAATCAACCAATATTGAATATTGAAGTGGAGTTGCATCGGAATAATTTTCAAGAATATTCTGACATTTCGTATTCAAACGTTTAGGCTATAATAGCTGTAGTGCGTTGCGAGTTAATGCGTTAGAGTTGAATCGTGTCATAACGTGTTTTAAAGTTATAATACGGCCCCAGATTTAGCCTCGACAATTTGCCTTCCCAGCCGAGGTCTCGGTGTTATGTCATATTCCAGCCATATTTTATTTAAAACCCGCCTCGGACGGGGCACAATAGGCGTTTTACCTTCGCGGTTTTTATTTTACGGCTCTGAGATTTGAATGGATTAGAGACGTACACATTTATTTGTATAAATACGAAGTTATGAAAACTTCTTAATTAAACATGTGTTCCAGGTGCAACTTTAGTAATTTTAAACGATTAATTATAGAAGTGCTCGTTATTAGACAGGGTTGTACATTTAGATCGGTCAGTATGGGCAAGTCTATAACTATGAGACATACAAAGATACTATCTTAGGAAGCATGTCATCGATTTTAGGGACAAGAAAAACTGCATACATAGATTTAAAAAACTTGTACTCGGGAATTTATTACATAAGTTAATAATTATGGAAACTTTATTGAATTAAAAAATATGAAAAACAATGCATTTCATTAAAGATAAGATAAAGACAAAGATAATTTATTGTCAAAACTGTGTACAATGGTTAACATGTCATATATTTACAATATAGGTAGGTGTCAACAGTTTGCCATTTCGAGCGTACAATGGCTGGTTTGTGTTTGATTTTACGAATTTGTATTATATAACTGACTATGTACTCTGACAATAGCAACAGTATGTTATTAAATCAAATACAAACACTGAAAACATTGAAAAAAAAAAAAAGCGATCGAATAATTGGTAAAGCGATCGAGCCCCGGTAAGGCGTATCGATGCGAGGTTCAAATCCTGCTGGGTTGATTATTTTTTCAATGTTTTCAGTGTTTGTATTTGATTTAATAACATACTATTGTATGAGTGGAATGCCCCACTTTAAAAAAACATGTAAAATAATTATGAGTTGATAGCAGCGCCATCTATTATTTCCGTTGTGACACTTGTAAAAGGGTCGGCGGGAAGGGTATCTAACTCTAGTAGTTAGCACCTAGATGTCGCTTACGGCTGCTATAAAGTCGATGTAAAAATAAAAATGCAAAAAGATGATTGAAGGCATTGAGAATTTCGTCAACTCAGTAACTGAACCCATAGCTTAATTGGTAAAGCGATCGAGCCCCGGTAAGGCGTATCGATGCGAGGTTCAAATCCTGCTGGGTTGATTATTTTTTCAATGTTTTCAGTGTTTGTATTTGATTTAATAACATACTATTGTATGAGTGGAATGCCCCACTTTAAAAAAACATGTAAAATAATTATGAGTTGATAGCAGCGCCATCTATTATTTCCGTTGTGACACTTGTAAAAGGGTCGGCGGGAAGGGTATCTAACTCTAGTAGTTAGCACCTAGATGTCGCTTACGGCTGCTATAAAGTCGATGTAAAAATAAAAATGCAAAAAGATGATTGAAGGCATTGAGAATTTCGTCAACTCAGTAACTGAACCCATAGCTTAATTGGTAAAGCGATCGAGCCCCGGTAAGGCGTATCGATGCGAGGTTCAAATCCTGCTGGGTTGATTATTTTTTCAATGTTTTCAGTGTTTGTATTTGATTTAATAACATACTATTGTATGAGTGGAATGCCCCACTTTAAAAAAACATGTAAAATAATTATGAGTTGATAGCAGCGCCATCTATTATTTCCGTTGTGACACTTGTAAAAGGGTCGGCGGGAAGGGTATCTAACTCTAGTAGTTAGCACCTAGATGTCGCTTACGGCTGCTATAAAGTCGATGTAAAAATAAAAATGCAAAAAGATGATTGAAGGCATTGAGAATTTCGTCAACTCAGTAACTGAACCCATAGCTTAATTGGTAAAGCGATCGAGCCCCGGTAAGGCGTATCGATGCGAGGTTCAAATCCTGCTGGGTTGATTATTTTTTCAATGTTTTCAGTGTTTGTATTTGATTTAATAACATACTATTGTATGAGTGGAATGCCCCACTTTAAAAAAACATGTAAAATAATTATGAGTTGATAGCAGCGCCATCTATTATTTCCGTTGTGACACTTGTAAAAGGGTCGGCGGGAAGGGTATCTAACTCTAGTAGTTAGCACCTAGATGTCGCTTACGGCTGCTATAAAGTCGATGTAAAAATAAAAATGCAAAAAGATGATTGAAGGCATTGAGAATTTCGTCAACTCAGTAACTGAACCCATAGCTTAATTGGTAAAGCGATCGAGCCCCGGTAAGGCGTATCGATGCGAGGTTCAAATCCTGCTGGGTTGATTATTTTTTCAATGTTTTCAGTGTTTGTATTTGATTTAATAACATACTATTGTATGAGTGGAATGCCCCACTTTAAAAAAACATGTAAAATAATTATGAATAGCAACAGTATTAATACATTTGACTAGCATCGAGTAGGTATCCATTACTTTGTACAAATAAATTAAAATACAGTTAAAGACTTAAAAAATAATAAAATGTCACATGCGTCAAGTAAAAAAACTTTACGACATTAATTATAAAAAATATTCATTTAAATTATAAAAAGTCTTAGATATAAGCCAGTCCTTTAGTTTTCGTTTAAGATATCCTGTTTCATAGTAACATTGAAATAGAAATAAGGTAAGTTTTATTTTTCAAATTGACCTTGTTCGATTCCTGAACTGAGTGCAAGTTTTTTTTATAATCTATGTATGCAGTTTTTGTCGTTTCTAAGATCGATGACATGTTTCCTAAGAACAGATCTTTGTATGTATCATAGTTACAGTCTTGCCCATACTGACCGATCTCAATGTATGTACCACGCTGTATAGTTTGACGACTCTAATCTGATGTCATCTGATCTTGGCTAAGTAAAGCTAAATTATGAACTGCGTACGAGCTGCGTACCAACTACGTAGCTCTATGGGATAGTTTCGGTCTTCTGGTAAATAAAAACTGCATAAAAACAACTCAGTTGTAATTAAAACTGGTTTATATTGCGTTAATTTTAAAGTATTTACTACCTACTATTTACGTAGGGATTGGACCAGACCATAACATTTTCCTGTGGATCTTTCTTCGAAAACATTCAGTAAAAACTAGGCGAAACTATAACAATCCCGGTAAATACAAAACAAGTTTGTAGAATTGTCCTCAAGTTTGCAAAAGCGCGTCTTAAAACCATTACACACGCAGTCTCCAAGCAATGAGACATTTCCCCCACAATTACCCAACCTATTCCAAAACCCACCTTAATCCCTCCCCGCACAGTTCGTTTTTAAATGAGCGCGTCCCCGAATCCTTTCTCTATTGCTACAAAGAGATTTTATACGTAAAAGACATTCCTTCTAATGCGAGTTGTTTGTTTGAAGTGATTTTTTCTGGAGCAAAGTGCTTCAGACCATTAGTCGCCGCTTGAATAACGGAATAACCGTTAATATATGTTCGCACGTTTACCTACAAGTACGTATACAGTTAGCAGAAATATCTAAGCGGGTGGGATGTTCAAAATATTAGCACGAGTTAATAGTTAGGAGAATATGAGCGTGTGAAAGTTTATTGAACACCTTACCAGAGGCCGTATTCTAACTTTAAAACACGTATACACACCTGGCCCCGATTCAAAAAATAAACACACACACATTGGTCTCACATTGGTCTCACATTGGTCACACATTGTACCAATGTTGTACTAATGTGAGACCAATGTTGAATGAAAATCTGTTCGAATATGTCAATGTCGTTATAGCGTTGAGTTGAGTTGGGATGGAGCTGTGTCTGTCCAGTGTGTGTGTTTATTTTTCCAATCGCGGCCCATCCAACTTCAATACAACTCCAATGCATTAACAACGCAATACAGCTACGGCTTATGCCGTAGATGTTTATACATCTGAATCATAAATAGTAGAATTTGCTTGAGAAATATTCCAACGCAACTCCAATACAACTTCAATATTGATTGATTGTTTGTTGCGTGTTGGAGTTATGTTTGAGATAGGTTGTGTTATTATTGTATTGTTAATGTATTTTAAAATTAGAATCCGGCACCGTGATTTGCTTGAAAATTATTGCGATTCAACTTGGAGTTATAATGTGTATATTTTTTGTTTTTTTAATGTATTGTTGATGTAGGTATTGCAAAATTAGAATACGGCACCAGCTAAATAAACTACTTCTTGTCCTGTAAAGTGAATATACTGAATAGGTTATACTGAAGAATTAGATACTATAGGACCAAGTCCGAAATATGGGTGATAGTTATATGTGTAAATAACAACTGTTCTCAAAAGAGACCTATAAATATCAAAAGAGTTATTGATCCGAATGCTAATGTGTGAATGGCGCTACGACTTGACGAGAGTTCCGTAACTTAACTGAAGTTTTGTAGCGTTTCGTCTGCATGTTAGATTAATTTTTGAACTAAGCAGTAACGTCTGCAAGCGAAATTCCAATTATAAAATTGTATGTGAGATATCTCTAAACCTCATCATCATCATCATCATCATCAGCCTATATTAGTCCACTGCTGGACATAGGCCTCCCCTAATGAGCGCCATAGCGCCCTGTCTTCAGCTTGCCGCATCCAGCATCTGCCTGCAGTCTTTCGCAGATCGTCATCCCACCTGGCCAGAGGGCGTCCTACACTACGTTTGCCGAGTCGCGGTCTCTACTCAAGAACACGTTTACCCCAGCGGTTGTCGGTTCTTCGCGAGATATGGCCGGCCCACTGCCACTTCAGCTTGCTAATTCTTTGAGCTATGTCGATAACTTTGGTTCTCTGTCGGATGTATTCGTTACGAATCCTATCCTTCAGAGAAACTCCGAGCATAGCTCTTTCCATAGCTCGCTGAGCGACTTTGAACTGGTGGACCAGCCTTACCGTGAGTGTCCACGTCTCAGCTCCGTAGGTCATTACGGGTAGGACGCACTGATTGAAAACTTTCGTTTTCAAGCATTGCGGTATGGACGACGAGAAGACTCGGCGTAGTTTCCCAAATGCTGCCCAGCCTAACTGGATCCTCCTTTTAGCCTCCTTCTCAAAATTGTTTTTACCTAACTGCAGGATCTGCCCAAGGTAGGTGTACTCAGAAACAATTTCAAGAAGGTGGCCATGTACGACGACCGGTCCCGGATCAATGTGGCCATTGATCATGACTTTGGTTTTATCCAAATTCATGCCAAGACCGATGCGTCGCGAGGCTGAAGCTAGGCCGTCCAGCATCTGGGTCAGCTCCTCTAGCGACTCCGCCATTATGACTATGTCATCAGCGAATCGCAGGTGTGAGATGTAGTCGCCGTTTATGTTTATGCCCTTACCTTTCCAGTCCAGCGTCTTAAACATGTCTTCCAATGCGCTCGTGAACAGTTTCGGGGATATGACATCCCCCTGTCTCACCCCTCTGCGCAATGGGATGGGTTTAGACTGCTGGCCCTGTACTTGGACACTCATAGTGGCGGCTTCCGAGAGACATCTCAGCACCTCGATATAACGATAGTCTACTTGGCATCGCTGTAAGGATTCCAGAACAGCCCACGTTTCCACGGAGTCAAAGGCCTTCTCATAGTCCACAAAAGCGAGACACAGGGGCTGATTATACTCTTCGGACTTCTGTATAATCTTCCTCACTGTGTGAATGTGGTCTATGGTGCCATATCCTCCGCGGAACCCAGCCTGTTCCGGTTGCTGGAACTGGTCGAGCCTCCTGGCGAGACGATTCGTGACCACTCGTGAGAAAAGCTTATAGACGTAGCTCAGAAGTGTGATGGGTCTGTAGTTTTTAAGGAGGGTTTACCCTTCTTAAAAAAGAGCACCACCAAACTCCCGCTCCACGCCTTAGGAGTTCTCCCACTGTGAAGGACGGCATTGAAGAGGTTCTGCAGCTCCTGTATAACAGGAGCTCCTCCTGCCTTCAGAAGTTCTGAAGTAATACCGTCCTCACCGGGGGCTTTTCCATTTTTAAGCTGCCTCAGAGCTAACCCGATCTCGTCTTGACTGATGTCCGGCAGTTCGTCGGTATAGTGGCGTGTCAGGGTGGCTCTGGAATCATGGTCATCTCGTTGAGAGTGGGGGGCATGTGCAGAGTACAGCCGGCCATAAAAATCCTCTATCTCGGCGGAGATATCCGGCTTCGACAATACGGTCCTCCCGTCGTGCGTTTTAAGCTTCGTCAGGTGGCTCCTGCTAAGCTGCTGAGTGAATACTTTGGACCCTCGGTTTCGCTCTATCGCCTCTTCAATGAAGCGTGTGTTGGAGCTCCGAAGGTCGCACCGTACCATCTTCGCAATTCGCTTGTTCATGTCTGACCTCTCTGACGAAGTCGCTTGGGGGGTCTCCCGTCTTCTTGTCATCAGCCCCAGAGTCTCATCCGAGAGTTTGGACTTTTGCCAGTACGCTGTTTCCTGCAGAACTTGATACCCTCGTCCCTCAGCGTTTCGACCAGATTGTGTAGGGTCTCGTCAGCGTCATCAGTGGGTTCCAAGGCATCAAATCTATTCCCGAGAAGCTGCTGAAACTTCTCGGTGCCCGCGATGATTTGGATTTGGTTAGGCCGGAGCGTGGACTTCATCAGACGGTTTCTTTCAAGCTTCAAGTTGATATTCAGAGAGCCTCGGAGCAGTCGGTGATCAGATCCGGTATTGAACCTGTTGATCACTGAGACATCTCTGAATATGTGCTTGCTATCCGTCAAGGTGAAGTCGATCTCATTTTTTGTCACAGTGTCGGGGCTCTGCCATGTCCACTTCCTTTGAGGCTGTTTCTTAAAGAAGGAGTTCATTAAGAACAGCTCCTCTTTCTCAAGGAAGTTGACGAGCATTTGCCCCCTGTGATTCCTAACCTCTAAGCCTCTAAACCTGTTCAGTAAATACTTTAGACAGCAACTGACTTATAGTAAAGTCGCTACTCATAAATATCACTAAAATGTCGAAAGCCGTTGAAATTCGTCTAATTACTCGTACATTTTTCATTGTTAGAAAGAGACGAAATTGGAAAGGCAAGCTATTTGAATAAGAGGAATAGCGGACATTGAAGCAAACATCCTTTCAGTGGATGGATAGTGACCGGACCGTATTTGCTAGCAGTATTCTAACCTAGTAAGTGTGCGGTGATGGGTAAAACCGGATATTTGCTCGGTAGGTACACGCGTGACCGACCAGCCATGTTATTTTCGCTTGGTGTTGGTAATTAAAGCTACTAAAAATTATAGTCAATCAGACCGGAAAATGGTACACGATTGTAAAAGCAACAAAATCACAATTATAATTTGCTGTACTACCCTTATCATACAGGCGTCTGGCATCTGTTCATCGATGGAAATTTAAGAATGCAGACCACTTGAAACATAAATTACAGTCAATCAGCCTGGAAAAGGGTAAACGATTTTAAAAGCAACAAAATCCGAAAGATAATTTGCTGTACTACCCTTCTTATTACTAGATACAGGCGTCTGGCAGCTGTTCATCGATGGATATTTAAGAATGCGCGTCGCGCCGATACCGGTGACCCGTAATCTCTGGCCTGTCAGTTAAAGACCCCATATTAAAATAATGCGGTAGAGAGAGACTGCCACTTCTAAGCACGTGTGGCATACCTGATACCTAAACTGGAGTTTTATTACTCAGTAAACCTTCTGTACATATTACGTACCTACTATTTTATTATTTATTCTGTGATTTAGCTTCAAACTTTACGATTCTTAAGAGTTCTAAATTATTCAGGGTTCCCAAGTTAATCCTACACGAGGAACCTCGTATTTTCAAGATGTTTTCCTAAGTTAACAATGAAAAGTACATGTTACACAGTAAAATACAATACGTACTTATTAGCCAAGTCATTAGAGCTTTCGAAGTTCGGGCTTAAGGCCAAGTTTACAAAAACCTGCAAGAATATCTCCCAATTAAAAGTTTCCCAAATTACTCGGATTTATGCCCGGTTCCGAAGTTTCCGCGCTTTTTAAAAAAATATTTCAAAACCTACTTGGAGTTTTAGAAGCCTGCGATTTCTTAACACTTCTTATTGCATGTTTTATGGAAAGGTCTGGATTATGTTACCTAGGGCCATATTCGAAGTTTGAAACACGCTTAGACACGCTCCAACTTCAATACAATTCCAATGCATTAACTACGCAATACAGCTAGCGCCTTAACGTCTTCTGAATCAGAAATATCAGAATTTGCTTGAAAATTATTCCGATGCGACTAGAATATTATACAACGACAATTATTGGTTGATTATCAGTTGTGTGTTGGAGTTATGTTTGAAAAGTATGTATTTTTAATTAATTGTTTATGTATTTTAAAATTAGAATACGGGACCCAGTGATTGTTAAAAAAGTATTTTTATACATAAGACAAACAAAATGGTGTGTATGAGCTAATCTATTTATATTATGGCTGACAGCTATGTCCACTAGCAACTGTTGCTGACATAATAAGTTTTATTTGTATGACCGATTAATACGGAAGTCTGTCTGTCTGTTACCTTTTCACCGTTAAACCGCTAAACCGATTTAGATGAAAGGTATGAAGATAGTTTGAGTCCCGAGGAAGGACATAGGATAGAGTTAACCCTAGAAATCATCCCTTAAGAGGGTGAAAAGGGGGTGGAATTGTTTTTATGGAATTGTTGCTCATTGTGGACTTAAAATATAGCATATGCGCTAAATTAATATTTGCTATTAGATTTCACTAAGGCGTTTTATTAATCCCTTATGGTGAATGTTAATCCCATGCAGACGAAGTCGCGGGCAAAAGCTAGTACCTATATATATACAGAGTGTTTCACGGAACACGAGCAGTAAATAAAATAAAACATAGATTCTACTCCTCAAATGACAATGTTTGTTCAGCGACTTTGAAAAATAAATTTTGGTACGGTGTTTAGTACACTTTCAAGGTCATTCGAACACGCAATGTATTGCGAAATTGATTATGTCTAGGGTGACAAGATTGACAAACAATGTCAATTGGATGGATTTTAATGTACATTGAAAAGACTATTTAATTTGTATAAAAAGAGACAATGTAAAGAATACATATTTTTAAAAAGTTGTTGAACAAAAGTTTTATTGTTTGAGGAGTAGAATCTACGTTTTAACTTTTTGCTCGTGTTACAGGAAACACCTGGTATGTATTTACCCGCTTTATAAATACCTACATAAACGTATACGGTAAAGTGCGAGTACTCTTAACTGTTCCAGTACCTGTCCTCTTTAGCAACAAAAATTACAGCAGGGTGTCAACTATTGAGCATTAGCGTGACAGGTCGTTTTACCTTGCAGGGTGAATTCAACTTTGAAGTGACCCGTATATTTAGGAAAACAAACATGGCAAATAAGTTTTACATGGAAATCGTGCTACTTCCTCTGATTAATAGGACCTCCCCACAGTATTTGTTCTGTGAATAAAAATGTGTTAACCTGCCCAGCGATTTGTCTAGCTCGCACCTTTCATGGCAGGACCACACCCCTCTAACATACAAGTCAAATAAATAAAATGGCGTGTCAGACTTTAATATTTTTGCGCATTAAAAAGTAAGGTTTATCGGGACTAGTGTGCATGTAGGGGCAATTGCGGCTATCGATGTTGCAGTAAATAAAGGGCTTAAGGTCCTTTCTATATAACCAGCTTTTTTCTTTCCTTGCTGTAGAAAATGCAGTCACGGTAGAAGGACCATTTATTTGAGCATTTTTATTTTAACTTGTACTTAAAAGCACGACTTAAGTCGTATTTTAGGAACGTCTACCCATCACATTCCTGAAAAAATGTATGGGATTTGACATTAACCGTCAGCTTTGTGACGATTGCTAACCGGCCGTTAATGGTACGTGAAAATACCCATTTACAATAAATCAATCAATTTAACCATTTATTGCCAAATTATAGGTCACTATAATTTAGCCTTTCAAGCTTACAATACTAAATTCACTTAAATATCTAGTATGAAGGTCTACGACAATTTTATTGCGATTTTAGCCATGTAATATTAAGAAACAAAACAATGAATATCATTGACCAGTTTTTAGTCTAGCATTATCAACATAATCACTCTTAATTTATCTAAAATACAATACGAAAAGCAGAAAAAAATCTGCCATTTCCTTCTCCGTGTACGGGCGAAGGTATTTTCCAGCAAGGGTCACGGTTGCGTGGGTTACAGGATTTGTAAAATTAAACCTCATCCTTTGAACGATTCGATTCCATGTCGGATATGTTAAGGGTGTTAGTCTACTTAGGATCGGAACGCAAGAATTTAATATGGCACAGTAAACATGATTTAAATGGAGATTCCTCTTATTCTTAAATGATTTTAATTTTCTAGCAGTCTACATTTTGCATTAATGCTCCAATGTTCTTGATAGAGAACTACAAAGCAGTCTTTCATACTCCTGCTGATTATTATAGAGAATATCTTATAAAGATTAAATGCCGATTTTGAATCTCTTGGATAATGGCTGTAGAATTCTGGTAACGGCTGTCCCAGAAGTAAACAGACCAATTTAAGCATCGTATTAAAAAAAAAATTAAAAAATGTCTACTGTTATAGCTTTTTGGTGCTCAGAACGACGTGCGTCGACGTCGCTTATTAATATTATTACTGCAACAGACGTGGCTTCTGTAATTAAAAATATGTCCAGGGGAAAGTCACCAGGGCATGACGGTCTGAGCATCGAACACCTGCAGCACGCGAGGGTACACTTACCGAGAGTACTTGCTCTTTTATTTAACTTGTGTTTCCGACATTCGTACTTACCCGATAATCTAATGCAAACGGTAGTCGTTTCGCTCGTGAAAAATAAAACCGGGGATGTGTCTGACAAGTGCAACTACAGCCGATCTCATTGGCCACGATAACAGCTAAAATATTGGATAGTTTGTTTGATCGCATCCTAAGTATCCTAACAAAGCACCTTTCTTTTCATGACGCCCAGTTAGACAGATCTCCCGGATCAGAGCTATTTCGCTTCTGGTATCAAAACCAGACTAATACTGTCAGATGGGCGGGAGCTTATTCAGATCAGTACAGGTTGAAGTGCGGAGTTAGACAAGGTGTAACATCACCTAAAGCCTAATTGTGGAACTCAGCAACACTGCCACCTTCGTCAACAATTTAAGCTTTGCAGATGACATAGTGTTGCTGATGACTCTCGCAATCAGTGCTCTGAATAAGCTTCTTGCAAATTGCTAAACATATGCGGGAATCCCTGTGCTAAGGTAAATCACCAAAAAAACAGAGCTCCTTGTGTTTAGGCCGCCAGGCGGTCACATTGGTGATGTGCCACCAGCGTTCCTGTACGCGAGTGTGATTAAACATGTGTCACAATTTAAGTACCTTGGCCACTGGTTAACATTAGATAATTCAAAATCGTTCCAGGAAGTCCCCGTGTAGTTTCATAGTGTAGAAACATAAATAAGGTACAAAAAGTGTTTGAAAAGCCTCCGTTAATATCTGCCACAGCTGCGGCAAAATATATAAAATACTTAGAATAAGGCGGGATGACCTACATTTTAAAACTTGCGCAAAATGATCAGCTCCAAAATATATTATAGAACAAATAATGCGTGCTAAAAGAGGGTGTCGCTAAATATTTATGTGCAAAAAGATTGTAAATAAAAAACCCTCATCGTTTTTGACGAGACGTATGCACCTATGGATCCGAGTGACGTTCCTGGTAAGCAATATTTCCGCGTTAACTTTCGAGATATTGTAGATTATAAGCAGGCTAGATTTTTTTACAAATCTCGCGTTTGTCAAACAGTTGATCTTATTGGCGCCACTAGGGAGAAGTATATACTCAAATGTGATGGTGTTTACTTAAAAAAGAACATAAAAAGTGAACATATAAGCCCAAATCATTACTTGCTCCCAAACTCGTTGGACAAAAATAGTAAAAACTGTAGCAGCAATTCCTTGAAAAGCCCTCATGCGGCGAGCGGTAAATATGGAATTTTAAGGTATCGTTGGTACTCATTTATTAAAAAACATTCATTTTCTTTTCCTTTTCTTTCGTTCCATTATATAACATACCGAATCCACTTTGTTAGTCATTATATTTTTGAACCCTATGTTGCCTCTTTATTTCTTGTACAGCCCACTATGTGTATGAATTCGTCGATAATTATCCAGTTCGTCGAAAACTCCCATCATTCGTCTTCTTAACATTCATCAATATCAAAAACCAAGTGTTAAGAAAATCCGAACTCAACCGACGAAAACCCTCCCCGTTCTGCCACAAATTTAAAGGTTAAATTCCAAATTAAGGTTAAGTTCAAATATAAAACAGCCGCCATGATTGGATAGCGAACTTTGGGTGTTTTCATTCGGGGAAGTTCGTCAAAGTTCAAACTTGCTTTTTACGCATGACCTCAGTAAAGGCTCGTTTAATGCTAATATTCAGGTAGAAGTTATTTCGTTCGTCATTTTTCTTATTTAGATATTGCTTTTTTTAATACTGAAATATCCGCGATTTAATTTAAACTGCTTTAAAGCGAAGTTTTGTTTATTATGAAAAACCACGCGATTTTAATCGAAGCAAGTCGTTTTTATTCAGGAGGGTTCTTTTGAAATACGCCACTTCAACCGCTTTTTTAATTACGAAACTAATTACTGGGTGGGTATGGTGACTTTCTTAATTGATGTCAGTGAGTGACACAATATTTACTGCAGTATTTTTTAAGAAAATAGGATATGTCTCATGGTTTCCGAGTAAATTAGCTGTGACAAACGGATGGACGGATGGATGGACAGACAGACGGATACGTAGAACTTATAAGGGTTCCGTTTCTGCCATTTTGGCTACGGAACCCTAAAAATGGCTATAAGTTTGCTTATAAGTGTTGAGAAGTACCCTCATGAAACCCACCATCAGAAGTCAATCTTGATATAATTGTGTAAAACTTGCTTGACAAACGTAACAACGAGAACGAATTGCTAAAAGTGAACTAGGCGTCGTTGAAGAGTTCCGTTCTGATCATCATCAGCAGTTCCACTTCATCAAATATCACTTATATAAACGTAAATGCTTGATTTGTTTATGAAAATATGAAAATCCCTTTAACATTTGAGGAGTTCACTCGACTCCTCATGGATCCCATCATCAGAACTTGAGCTTGACAAAAAACTGTACCTATTGAAAATCTAAACACAGCAAAGACGACAAATCGCCAAACGGAACTACGCGTCGTTAAATAGTGCTGTTCTGATCACCATCAGCAGTTCCACGTCATCAAATGTCTTTTTTTTATATAAATGCTTGATTTGTTGATCACTATGTGTACCTATGCCTTAAAGAATTGAGGAGTTCCCTCGATTCCTCATAGATCCCATCACCTAAACTGCGTTTTGATAAAAACGTGACCAATGTGTATGTATATACTTACAATCAAAAAAAGAACTTTCAAAATCGGTTCAGAAATGACGGAGTTATGGAGTAACAAACATAAAAAAACATACAACCGAATTGAGAACCTCCTTTTGAAATCTTGAAATCGGTTGATAAAAATTCAGTTAAGGAATTGAAAACGTTTGCTTTAATAAATTCGGTACTTAGGTACCGGCAGTTTCCTGCAGAAAAGAGACTCTCTCAGCTGTGTCCGACCATTATTATAACGTTTAGACGTTATAATAATTTATATTTCTAATATCAGGGGTCGAACACGAACAAAATTTCCTTTTTTCGTGTTTTTTCAGGTTTCACGGGTCACGGTCGCAGATGATTGACGTCTGCGTAAATGTCGTCACAGAGATAAGGGTAAATTTCTTTAACTACTCGACGAAAGTCTAGGAAAAGTTGAGTATATGTACATACCAGGATCCCAAGTTTTTCATTTTTCGTCGACATCATTCGTATTTTGTCGTTAAGGTACATAATGACTACCTCAGGGTAAACGTACTCGTGGTAAACTACACAATTGGCTACTTTCCTAAAAAAATATATTTAGTCCGTCAGTTAGATTATCAAAAAATATTGGACACGTATTTTTTATTTTGTCAATCAAACAAAAACTGGTGAAGATATAGCCCGTTAAAATTCAGCGTGACGTCACATTTCAGTACAATTTTTAGTATAATGTGACGTCACGCGGAACTTTAACGGGCTATATCTTCACCAATTTTTGTTTGATTGACAAAATAAAAAATACGTGTCCAATATTTTTTGATAATCTAACTGACGGACTAAATAGAATTATATTTTTTTTACCCAGGAAAGTACCCAATTATTTAGTAGGTGGGCATTTTTATTTTAACTTGTACTATAAAGCTCGACTTAAGTCGTGTTTAAGTAGCGTCTAACCGTCACATCCCTGATAAAATGTATGATAGACCTGCAATGATAACAGAACTATTTTTATAGTAGAGTATGAGAGTGAATTGCAGCTTGAGGTCACTTCTTCAAACTTTAGCCGTGGTTGTCCCTCTTATATAAGGTTTAACTAGTGTAGAGAGGTAGGACAAGACCCAAAAAATATAATCCTTTATTACCAAAACTGCATTTTTAGGAGCTCCGTCAACCTCACTCAGTACAGTACCTTCGGATACCCTTTTAACTACCTGCAAACGTGAGCTTGTAACGGGCCGTCCGTACCCGTTCAAATATTTATAATTGTTAAATTATATTTTAGGTTTACTGTATATTTTTAAGGACCACAAACTGCTTGGTAATATAGTGTATATCTGCCTTTTTACTTCTACTGTTGTCTATGCCTTAGAAGAATAAATACTCTCAGAATTTTAAATTTAAAACCACTGACATTGGAATTTGTTTGAAATAACTGTCAATATCGTCAATAAGGCAGTCAAAGGTCACGTTGGAACGAAAAAGATTTTCTATTAAATGCAGCAATATGTGCAAGAATGTGCAGCTTAGGAAAACCGGATGTGAAACCACTAGGAGCATGTGCAGTAGGGATTACAGGCAGACTTCAGCCACAAGGAAGTTAAGTATTTTTAGTCTATATGTCATGTTTATCTCTGTTTTAAATACTATAATGTCCCGCCTTACCAAAGTTATTTTATTTGATGTGCTTGTGTGTATTCAATGTTAAAGGCCCTCCCTGTGTCCCTAACTTCATTCCTTACTGACCTTTGAGTGCAAGAGTTGACTTTCTGCGAAACCGGCATTTCAGACTTTGTAACTAGGCAAGACAACTATATATAGACAGCGGTAGTATAAGGATGATATTTAGATGTGATTTATGTATACTTTTTTATTAATAACAGCATTTCACAGCGACAAGGTAGGTATTCATCTAATGGGCCCATCAATTCTAGGTTTTATGACATACAAATAGCTAAAAGAACTGAGTAAAGACAATTCGACACACACTGAACGTACCCTCCCTACTTTAAGGCGCTAGGCGCTGATTGTGGCCGAAAACTGTTACTTTCTAAGGGATATATCTCAATAACGGGTCATTCAAAAATTTTGAAAAATTATATGTTATTTACCATTTCATGTACAACATTGTCAACGTTTGAATAAATCGTGTAACGTATAGTTTCTCCGTTATGTAAATGTAACGAAATGTCGTTTTACGGTTAATTTTGCTTATATCTACTGAACGGCTCATTCGATTTAAAATATTGTTGAACTAAAAAATATGTACTGCAGAACACTACAAACACAACGTAGGATATTTAAATTGATTAAATTTTCTTAAACAACTTGATCATATTCCACATTTCGTGCGCTATTAGTTAGCTCGAAAACGGCGTTGCTGGCAGTCGTGAGCTAGCTTTGAGACGAGGAGGCTGTGTCGCTCGTCGCTCCGTGCTTCCCTTGTACTACATATACTTGTGCTTGGCCCGTGAGCAATAATATCGGACTTACTGTGCCTAAAGACTAAATAACTGCAGAGGGTTCATGCGGTGCGGATATAACGTGTCTTCCCGGAATCAATAATGTATAGACGTTTTATCTTTTAAGATAATGTACTCGTATGCATGTTTATGTACGTTCGTATAAAAAGTGTATTTTATTTAGATTATAATACAAGTAAAAAACAAATGAAATAAAAATGGAGAAAAAACAAAAATCATGAATCTCACATTGCTCTGAAAACAAATTTGGTCATGTAAGTAAACTAAAATTATTATGTTTTAGTAGACGCATGCATCACGCAAAATAGGCATTAGTCGTCGAGTTGCGGAAATCTGCTAGTACTGCAATACAATAGACTAATAATTAATTTAATAAAAGTTTTTTATAATCCAAAGAACCGAATTTATTTAAACATATTTATTTAAGAATACCGTGTTCTAAACGAATGTAATATGCGTTTTATTTTAAGATTAAACACAATCTTTAATGTTATACTTTATACTAATTCCTCAAATCTAGAAATTGCGAAGTAAACTGCAAAGGATTGCAGATAAACCGGCCAAGAGATCCGTGTATCGGGCTATGCTCACTCATATATATATATATATATATATATATATATATATGTGAGTGAAAAAATACTCTGAGTATTTTTTACTGTGAGTATTTATATATATATATATATATGTGAGTGAAAAAATACTCGGAGTATTTTTTACTGTGAGTATTTTTTAAACTTTTTTATTAAGTCGATATTTTCAGAAATAATTGCTTCGAAAGTCTAAATATAATAGCCCCCATCTAACTTTTAATCCGTAAGTCTAAAAAATATGAAAAAATACCAAGAAGGCTTAGTACTTAATTTTCTACGAAAATTATTTCACATATTATCGGTTCATCCGTTTTTGAGTTATCTCCAAGAAACTACTTTCTACGGAACCCTACATTATACATGGTCCGATACAAACTTGGCCGGTCTTTTAAAGATATTTGATAGGTAGTATTAACCCTTAGTAGTAATTTATTTATTAAAAATATACAGTAAACCTAAAATATAATTTAACAATTATAAATATTTGAACGGGTAAAGTAAAGTTAGATGGGGGCTATTATATTTAGACTTTCGAAGCAATTATTTCTGAAAATATCGACTTACTAAAAAAGTTTAAAAAATACTCACATATATATATATATATATATAAAGACATTTTTAAAGCCGTATCGTTCATATTTACAAAAAAAATATTTTTGACATTTAGTTTGGCATATGTATGGAGTGCCTCACCTAAAAAAATTTTCTAGCAATTTAGCCAGAAAACTAAGTAGCGGCACATGAAACACACCTCTAGATAAAATTTCAGTAATATGTGTTTTATAATAAAAATGGCTGTGACATACGGACGGACAGACGGACATGTTTCAAAAAACTTTTCAGGGTTCCGTTTTTACCATTTTGGCTATGGAACCCTAAGAAGTGTTTGCGCTGTGTTATATTTTAAAGATCTAAATTTAATGGGCTTACAGCTCTCATTTGTATGACGATTTCGTGCACAAATACCGCTCCTTACATGTGCATTTTTACTATTTGCAACTCGCAACAGGCTTAGTTTTGTTAATTTATCGTAATTAAGTGAATTTTTACGGTTAATATTTAAAATCGCAACAAAAAAATAACCATCTATTAAGCTCACTTGCACAGCAAAAAAAATCCAAATTCACATGAAAACACCGCTTTGATGTGCATTCAGTTTTTCTGATATGCGGAATATTTTTAATCATATTTCGTAAATTCATAAATATTTTGCCGCTCACTGTAGGTACTTCAAATTCAAAATCTAGGTTTTCATTTTTTTACATAAAAATCTACTAATCGAGATCGTTATTACTTATCTTATTTAGTAACATTCCTAAAAAATGTCACCGTAGTACTTAATCACAGTATTCAAATCACAAAACATCCACAAAAGGATTAGGTATGATTATTATAAATCTGCCCGCGCGCCTCTGAGTAAAGTCATATTCTTTGAACATTATTGCGGTGCATCGCGGCGGATTTACGCACGATCGCAATGAGAAGGGTACGCGGGTGGCGCGGGTAGAGAGCGCCCAAACGCTCAAGGACACTCCGGCGACAATCGACTTAAGCTCATTGTTCTATACTTACTCGGGCTAACTGACATCGTTCAAAGACAATCTTCATGAAAATATTCCCATATAGGTCTAGGGGTACTTAATGGCCGTTTGGTCATACAATCTTTAAAAAACAGGAGGTCGATGAGGAAGCATGATGAAGGACGGGTTGAGCGCGGACGAGCTTTCTTTACTGTGTTCACCTGGATTACTTCAGAACACAACGTAGAGGAATAGACGATCACTGGCCGATTCACGAAGATTCACCACAAGGTCATAAGGTAACTGGCGATAACGTAGATTAAGCTAGGCTAGGGCTTCACAGATCTTAGAGATCGTGACAGGCTTTGATGGCTCTTGCAAAACCGAACTTTACCAAGTTCTCTTTCAGTCTTCACTACCAACAACTATTGTTGGAGTAGTTAAAGGGGTTTTTGCCGTTTTGCCGGGATTCTGACGAGCGTCTTCAAAATTCTTAACACTCATTGAGAGCGCGGATGCAATGTAGCAAATAATATTCAAAGACGTAATTATATAGGTAAAAAGCCTTAATGTGATCCTCATAAACCCAATAAATCACTAATTGAATACCCTGAAATGTCACGTTCGCATCCAAATCTAATTATTAATAACCATTCGGCCCAATGTGTCGAAAGTTCCGATAATATAAACAGATAATTCGGGCCGCTGGAGCGATACAGTTTTCGATTGTTAATTTCAGGTGCTTTAATGGATTTACGTGAGAATATCTGAGGGCTATCATGAACGTCGAAATACGAAAATTGTCTATTTACATCCTTGTCAAATATGGCAAGAACGATAGAGATGGAAGTAAACTTTCTCCGATTTTCGCAGTGGCTTTCCCGGGACAGCCACGGGCCGCTGGCGAAGGGATTGTCGGTTATTAATGTTATTATGTTCTTAATTCATGCGTGAATAGGGTATTAAGAGAGTTAAATTGAGTTTCAATATGTAAATACTTAGCTACATGCATTTTTAAGTGTAACTATGAGTAATCACGAGCTCTTTCGATCGGTAGGTATATATAAAGTGAAAATTAAATTAAAGATTACATTATATATTTTTCCGTTACAAACCCACTCCTTGTAATAGATAATTACAATAATTACACGTAGGAGTGACAGACGGATGACATTTAAAATAATAGGCTACAAAACCTGCGCGAGACAGATCTTGTTTAACTTAAATGTAATGGAACACAAAAACAAGATGGCGCTTAAAATAGAAACATGACAAAACCTGTAATTCCTAAACAAAGATTATTGAGGTAGCTAAACACAGCTAAATATGGAAAGCTTATTGTTTAATTTAAACAAAACAAGATGGCTGGTGCCCGATTCTAATTTACAAATACATTAACAATACAATAAAAATACAACCTATCTCAAACATAACTCCAACACACAACAAACATTCGACCAATATTGAAGTTGTATTGGAGTTGCGTTGGAATATTTCTCAAGCAAATTCTGATATTTCTGATTCAGATGTTTATGCCGTAGCTGTATTGCGTTGTTAATATTTTATATATTTATATATTTTATTTATTATTAAAAGACAACACAATGGTCCATACAATGTTAGTATTAACTTAGTCTAATATTAAGTAGTTACTTAATAATATATACAAAACAGCGATTTAGTCCTCTGACCCATTGTCCACAGCAGAGGACAGTCTAGCTTGTTAGCTATCATGTTTAGGATGCTGTTGCTACTCCCGCGCACCTTGTCTAGCAGTGAGGCCGTTTTCTTGCGCCAGACGGCATCAAAGCCGTCTGTGCGCGCCTCGGCGAACATGGACGATGCGCTGCAGAAACGCGGCAGTCTCAACAGCACCCTAAAAGCATTATTGTATTGAATTTGGAAGATTATTGTTTTGATTTGTTAATGCATTGGAGTTGTATTGAAGTTGGATCGTGTCTATACGTGTTTTAAAGTTAGAATACGGCCCCTGGTTGTGGTTGTGACATAATTTACGTCATGAAACATTTAGGTAGAAAGAAGATGTCTTTAAGCTGAAGGAAGATAATATTTTGTGTACATTTAATACACTAGTTTTTGCCCTTTAAACTTTTTGTCCGTGTGTGACCAATCTGATCAAGTTATCAATGTTTTTGAAAAAATAAAAATAAAATTCATTTCTTTCGGACAATAACAATCCATAACTATTTACAAATCATCACATTAAAGGTTAGCTACATAAACTACTTACATAGTTACATTAAAAACTAACAAAAATAGATAAAGCTTAATGTGGTACAAAATAAAAAAAAACCGGCCAAGTGCGAGTCGGACTCGCGCACCGAGGGTTCCGTACAAACCTGTAGGTATATAATTAAAAGTTCACCCATTGCATTGACATAGAAAATTTATTTTGTTACAGCTTAAAGGTATTATAGACCTGAGTATTTGATACAAGGGCTGCTATTTATATATCCGGAAACCGGGATTACAATCTTCTTAAATAGCATATTTGACCTCCATGGTAAAATTTGAACTTTTTTAAGTACTGGCCGGTATATTTTTTCTTTCTTATTAACGCTCGTGTTTTGTTTTTGACGGGTTTTAAATGTCATCTCGCAGCAAGAATGGAACTCACTCGTGAAAATATTCGTGCTATGATTTATTATGATTTTCGGCGTGGTTTAACGCAACAACAGTGCATAGATCAACTAACTTCAACTTTTGGTGATGAAGCCCCATCTAAAACTACTGTGTATCACTGGTTTAGTGAGTTCAATCGTGGACGTAGTATGCTTACGGACGAAGTTAAGGCAGGTCGCCCGAAATCGGTCGTTGTACAACAAAATATCGAGGCTGTGCGAAAACTTATAATGGACGATCGACATGTTACGTACCGCGAGATAGAGGCGACTCTGGGTATTTCTATGACCAGCATTAATAGCATATTACATAATTATTTGGCTGTAAAAAAAATTTGTTCGCGTTGGATACCCCACAACTTAACAAAAGAGCAAAAAGATGCTCGCGTCGAATGGTGCAATAAAATGTTAAAAAAATATAACCGTGGTGACTCAAAAGCCGTTTATAACATCTATACAGGTGACGAATCCTGGATCTATGCATACGATCCCGAAACGAAGCAACAATCAACGGTATGGGTGTTTCAAAATGAGCCGAACCCTACGAAAGTTACTCGTGCAAAAAGTACATTGAAACAAATGGTGGCCTGCTTCTTCGGTATTAATGGCCATGTAGCTACAGTGCCACTAGAAAACCGTAGAACGGTTAATTCAGAGTGGTACACGACCATTTGCTTACCGGAAGTATTTGAACAAATTCGTAAAACTAACCAGCGACGAAGAATCATTCTTCATCATGACAATGCCAGCTGTCATACGTCACGCGAAACAACTCTATTTTTGGAGGGTCAAAATGTGGAATTAACGGGTCATCCGCCGTACAGCCCTGACTTGGCACCCAACGATTTTTATTTATTTCCAAATATAAAGAATAAATTACGCGGTCAACGATTTTCGACCGCTGAAGATGCTGTCGACGCATTCAAACAACACGTTATGGAGGTACCTCAGGCGGAGTGGCAGAAGTGCTTTAAAAATTGGTTCACGCGAATGCAAAAGTGCATATATCATCAAGGGGAATACTTTGAAAAACAATAAAACCATTTTCAGCCGTGTACGTTTGTTTGTTTTTTTGTTTCCGGATATATAAGTAGCAACCTCGTATGAATTTCAATTTAATACCTCTACGCGTTTACGAGGAAAAAGGTTTTAAAATTTAAAAAAATTTTTTTTGTATGATTTTGCTAAAAATGTCTACTTTTCATAATTTTTCCTTTGTCTGTGCTATATGAAGTTTCTTCGTGCCAAGTTTCAAGTTTCTGAGTTTACGGGAAGTAAGTACCCTTTAGGTTTTGAGTTTCTTGCTAGTACTGTTTCAAAATATGCGACTTAAATTGCTATTTCTTTTGATTGCGTTGACATAAAAGTTTGGTTTTGCTACATCTCAAAGGTCCTATAGCCTTGAGTATTTGACATGAATTTCATTTTAATACCTCCACGCGTTTACGAGGAAAAAGGTAGTAAGTTTAAAATTAAATAAAATATTTTTTTGTATGATTTTACAAAAAATGTCTACTTTTTGTAATTTTTCCATTGTCTGTGCTATATGACGTTGCTTCGTGCCAAATCTCAAGTTTCTGAGTTCACAGGAAGTACCCCGTAGGTTTTGCGAGTGCCGAAAAAACTCTAAAATTTGCAGCATAAACGACTGTATCTTTTGATTGCGTTGGCGTTTAAGTTTGATTTTTTCACAGCTCTAAGGGGCAATAGACTTGAGTATTTGATATAAATTTCAGCTTGATAACTCCACGCGTTCCTGAGAAAAATGGTCTTGACAGACAGACAGACAGACAGACGGACAACAAAGTGATCCTATAAGGGTTCCGTTTTTCCTTTCGAGGTACGGAACCCTTATAACACGCCATATACGAATGTGACCCGATTTCATAATTTCTTGAATAGGAATTAACATAAATAAATAAATATTATGGGACAATCTTACACAAATCAACCAAATCCCACAGTAAACTTGATAAGCTGTGTTGTAGGTACTAGGCGACGACATAGATACATACATATATATATATATATATACGCATAGATACATACATATATAACAGAAACATAAATACATATAAAACATCCATAATTCAGGAACATGTGATAAAAAAAATACACACAAATAAATGCCATTGAAATTTGGGACTTCCTGCTTCATAGGTAGGCTAGGAGGATTCATTCATAAATTGGGTATGCAATTACGAACCCGACAGTACATGTGTAATGTGTATGTTACATGTATACTCATACTGCTACAGGTTACTGCATTTACTGCATTTTAACATAGGTACTTAAAACCAGAGATGGGCATTTCGTAATCGATTCCTGATTACACGATTACTTGATTTTACTTCTGTAATCCACTACCGGTTGTCAGATTACTAGTAATATAATCAAGTGAAACGGTGATTACCAGTACATATTAAGGAATCAGGAATCATCTATACGAATAATACAATTACTATTAATTGGGAATCATAATTGATTCCAAATTACTGGAATTGTTGACTGATTACCACCAGATTACTTCTACATATATATATTAAATTCGCCCTGCTGCCATGCTTGTGATGTTTTTTTTTACATGTATCAGTTCGGATCGGATTCATGCTTTGGGCATCGATCAGGTGCATCACACACTTGAGCGGAGTCATAGCGGTCGATCATAGACAAAAATCAGCTGTAAGTAAGAAATAACCCAATCTCCGGCTGAATTTTGTCTGACTCCATACAAAAACTCCATCACCATAATAGACAAAAATTAGCCGGAAGTTGGGTTGTTTCCGATTTCCGGCTGATTATTATCTATGATCGACTGAATTCCGCTTTTGAAGTAAAGTACAGTCAGTCACAAAATCGTATATTGTCACAAACCTGTAAACTGATTTAGAACCAATTCCTTCTAACCGATATTAGAATAAATAATAAGTATTTAGATGATTGTCTAAATAATAGTTTAGTCAGCCACAAAATCATTAACTGTCAAAAACTTGTAAACTGATTTAGAACCTATTCCTCCTAATTGATATGAGAATCGTCTTAATACCCTAAGTATCAGATGATTGTCTAAAGAAAAGTACAGTCAGCCATGAAATCGTATAATCTCAAAAACTTGTAAACTGATTTAGAACCAATTCCTCCTAACTAATATAAGAATAAATAATAAGTATTTAGATGATTATCTAAAGAGCAGTACAGTCAGCCACAAAATCGGTCCGCCACTAAAGCCACGCTACAGGCAAGCATGCATCGAACCCAAGATCGACCGGCTAGAAGAGCACAGAGGAAAAGTGTCCCCATCGTCACGTCCCTCGGCCACGAGGATCAAGCAAATAATGCAAAAAAACTGCAATTTTAATTCAAGGGATCCTTATACAAGAAACGTGTTATTTTTCGTGTTATGGTACGGAACCCTTCGTGTGAAAGTCTGACTCACACATGGCTTTCGATAATCCATTCGCAGGCAATCTTTAATTATATCCATCATTGCTTATAAATCACCCCTGACAACCATGCCAATGACACTCACGGTGTAATCCAGTCTGGAATTTAGTAATTTAGTAATTCAGATTACTTAAGGAGTTGATTACTGAGGAATCAAGATTACAGTAGTGGTTTACAATACTGATTCCTAAGTAATGGATTACAAATGTAATCATAGTACCGTATTACAGTAATTTTGATTACCCAAGTAATTGATTACCGAGGAATCACGATTACTGTAATGTAATCGTGTAATTTATTCCAAAAGTAATTGATTATGCCCAACTCTGCTTAAAACTAGTTAAAATGAGCGCGGTCTCACCAACAAACTGTTATCGCAATTTGGCGAGTAGCATAACATTGTTAAATGTACTTTTGATATAACAATTTAAAAAAAAGGTTTTTAATTATTTGTTAAACCTTCACTTCGCGAAGAAATTCTTAAGGTACAGTCAGCAGCAGACCTTAACACGCTCTTATTCTCTCAACAACAAAGTCGTGTCAAGCTCATTTTGAGCACCTCGCCCGCTCAGCTACTTCTGCTGCTGCTGACTGTACAAATAACAGTACGACGCTAAAAATAGCTAATAATTCACTACCAGTCAACCTTAAGACAAATCAGAGGGTTAAGATGGAAACGCGTAGCTTACACATCCTCGCAGCATAGCTGCATAGCTATGGTTAGACGGAGAGTTGGCCACGGCAGGTATGACACAATAATGAGAGCAACGAAATTGATGTAGTTAGACTGCTATACTATTGTTATTACCTAATCTGGCAATCTGGCAGCTTTAAGCCGGGGGGTTCAAGAGTAGCAGACCAGAAAAGTTGTTTAAAAATCTAGGGAACGACGCAATACTGAGAGTTCTTGCTTTAGTACGATATCGTGGCATTTGATGTATATAATTGGAATATACCGTGGAAAATGTCCCAGTGGGGGGGGGGGGGAAGAGGCAGGTTGGAGTTAAATGCGTTTATACCGGGCGCCTGCGGTTTATTTTATTCTGATCTGTGAAAACTGTTTGTAATTAATCAGGCGCTCGAATAAAACTTATTAGTTGACAGCTTTCCATGCCAAGACGATATTACTGGTAGTTATTTCTAAGTAGGAAATCGACTTTAACAAACAGGATTCTCGGTTTAAATAATTATGAAAAAATACGTGACATATTGGCTTTTGTTCTGATAATGAACTTAGCTTACAAAGCCACATCATAATACAGCTACTCGTTACTAGATTGCGCTAACATCTACTAAACATAGACAGAGTATGACATTTGAATTCTAACTGCTGACCCAGTACGGGTGAGTAGTACATTATTTAAACCAGTATAAGTGTGCCGCATTGCTACGAATCTCGCGGTCATGTTACACTGGCAGTTAGAGAAGTTGGCTCGCCAAGACGCGCACAACCATTAGAAAATTACGGATATATGGCTGCCTTATTTGTCTATAAAAATATTAACCCTTAGCCATGCCTGCCAATATTTTGACCATTAAATACTTAGAGAATTCAACCAACCGGAGTCGCCATTGACAGGCGTTCCCTTCTGCCGAAAACATATGACCAGTGGTCATAAACATGTATAGACGGACGTTTATCTGACGTATCTATTTGTACGTTACGTACGAATAGCGATACATTTGACGTTCCCCTCCACCGTAAAAATCGGCAGATTTTTTTTGTATAGAAAATGACAGACATGGCTACTCCATCCGGATTGAAGTCTCTAAGTTGAATACCGATTCTGATAGCCATCACCATCAGCATTCAAAGAAAATTAATTTCTTATTTTATTATTATATTCTCTTTATTTATTTGTCTTCTTAGGCTAGGTTTTTTTACAACATCAATATAAAACATTGTTGGAAATGTCATTGTGATAGTTGCCTTCCTTTTAATTACATTAAGTAAGATTTAATTAAATAAGGGTGTACATCTGAACGAAGTGACAGCTACGGCCTTGGAACGTATCGGATACGTTTTCGGGGTTGTCAAAATCCCCTTCGTTTATTTGCTGCATGACCACAGGTAAGTCAAAATATTTATGTAGTTTATAGTAGTAGTTTCGTTCTAAAGTAACGGTTAGATTGGGCAAATTAAGTAATAAATCTTACATTTATGTATTTTTGTATTAAAATTACTGATGGATCAGGTAGATTTTTGACAGGTCCAGCAATCAAACTAATCGCGTACTTGTCAACCCCAGATAATCGACAGGAAAAATTGTATGTAGACGTCATGTGCCACCGTTCATATGTCAGTCAAAGTTCTGTCAAACACTGATTTTGTAGGGAAGATTGAAGAGAAATGGCATGAAACCTTTGCAGCGTAATTGTGTTAATCTTCATTTAATACAATAAATTACGCTTCAAAAATGGGTATTTTATTGGTTAACAAGACATGAGACATTTTATTTTTGTAAACCTGAAAATGGGTTAAGTTTTCACATGAGCATTGTTTAACTTTACTCGTTTTTATATTATACTAGCTTTTGCCCGCGGCTTCGCTCGCGTTAAATTCGGGGTAACAAACCATACAAACTTCCACCCCCCATTTTAGGGAAGTGGGGAGTTAGAAAGAGACAAAAAGTAGCCTATGTCACTCTCCATCCCTTCAACTATCTCCACTTAAAAAATCACGTCAATTCGTCGCCCCGTTTTGCCGTGAAAGACGGAAAAACAAACAAACAAACAAACACACACATACACTTTCCCATTTATAATATTAAGTATGAATGTCGATGCTTATCCTTGCCTATTAATCATGAACTTTTATCGATATAAATATCGACTTTGCGCAGCATTTGAGTAGCGAGTATTTGAAGTGACAGAAAGTTCTAGATAAATAAATAGTACTATTATTTACTTGGTGGTACTACTAATGCGCAACATAGATTACCTCACTAAGATTCCGCACTATAGCCTTTATGAAGACTCGCAGTCGTTATCTATATGCCATTTTATTTATTAAATATTGAGCCGCCTGTCGTACCAGTGGATTGTAGGTTATGTACAATATTTGAAACTACAAAACCTAACGCGTACTCAATGAACTCGATTCATTTCTCATTTTGTAAGAAAGATTGGTGCCATTCGTATACGGGAACATTCATACTTTGGCCATATCTCGATTTTAAAAACACGCTGACACATTATTTTTGTATGAAAGATTCCCTCTCATACGCTTAGAATACTCTCGAAGAATGGTAACAATAACACTGTTGGTTTCCTTGAAAAGAGAGTTTTTGTGTTTTTGATAACTACGGACTCTGCATAGGTTTAAAAACTTCCTGCCCGTAAGTACCAAGAAGCTGCTTGTGCAGGCCTTAATTTTTCCTATTATAGACTAAGCTGATGTGTGCACTACCAACATTTCCCAGGCTTCCCTAAACAGACTCTATCGTATATTAAATAATACCAAACGCTTTATTTTCTGCTGCTTTTAAGCACCTGCTGGATCATGACCAGCGTGAATGAGTTTTTCCCCTTTGCGCATATGCATTATAATATATATGTATGTTTATTAGTATGTATATATATTGGTATTTGTGTAATTTATGTAGTAAATAGTGTATCGAAGTATATTGAAGTAGGTACAAATAAGTTATAGGATAAATCAGCAAGTTTTCTCTTACAGCATCCACTTTAGCGAATTTCTGTTTGGCCCTATGATTGACTGGGAGAAAATGCCTTGAGGCATTAAGTCCGTCATTTGTACTTATTTTTACTGTGCAATGAAGTTTAGAATTGCATGAAATGTACATCATTTTTGGGATATCCCTTAGGATTTAGGATTTTTACTGTATAAGTTTCAAACGGCTGTACTTACTTGTGTTTAGTCACTACGCAATATTATAAAATACTCAGTAAATAAATATTTTCATAATTCCTTATTAATACAAAATGACGGACGTCTGAATAAACAAACTCTCCTTAAAGTGGCCCAAACCGTGGCATCTGGCCTAATATTTTTAGATGATCGTTTTCAAAAAAAAATAGCCATTTCAAAAATCGTTTGCCTAGTACACTGTACTAAATTTTCTACTCTTTAAAACAATAGATTATTTTAAAATTAGTAGGTACAGTCGCCATCAAATATATCGGAGCGGCCAAGGTACTCAAAATTATCTGAACACACACTTGATTGCCTTGACAATAGAGGCGTTGTTCAGATATTTGTGACCACCTTGGCCGCTTCGACTGTACTTAAATTATTAACGCTAATATATGTAGTGATCACGCGAGTCGTTTTGTATGCTCAATCTAATGTGTACATAAGTTGTGCCGTTTATTCCCAACAATAGTAGTGCGCGCCTTGGCGAGCCAACTGCTCAAGCTACCAGTGTAACATGACCGCGAGATTCATAGCAATGCAGCACACTTATACTGGTTTATTTTCTACTGCTCACCCGTGCTACCAGGTCAGCAGTTGGAATTCAAATGTCATACCCTGTCTGTTTAGTAGATATTAGCGCAATCTAGTGACGAGTAACTGTATTATGATGTGGCTTTGTAAGCTAAGTTCATTATCAGCTTCAAATGTCATACCCTGTCTGTTTAGTAGATATTAGCGCAATCTAGTGACGAGTAACTGTATTATGATATGGCTTTGTAAGCTAAGTTCATTATCAGAACAAAAGCCAATATGTCACGTATTTTTTCATAATAATTTAAACCGAGAATCCTGTCTGTTAAAGTCGATTTCCTATTTAGAAATAACTACCAGTAATATCGTCTTGGCATGGAAAGCTGTCAACTAATAAGTTTTATTCGAGCGCCTGATTAATTACAAACAGTTTTCACAGATCAGAATAAAATAAACCGCAGGCGTCCGGTATAAATGCATTTAACTTCAACCTGCCTCTTCCCCCCCCCCCCCCACTGGGACAGCTTCCACGTTATATTCCAATTATATACATCAAATGCCACGATATCGTACTAAAGCAAGAACTCTTAGTATTGCGTCGTTCCCTAGATTTATAAACAACTTTACTGGTCTGCTACTCATGAACCCCTCGGCTTAAAGCTGCCAGATTGCTGGCAAGGTAATTACAATAGTATAGCAGTCTAACTATATCAATTTCGTTGCTCTCATTATTGTCATACCTGCCGTGGCCAGCTCTTAGTCCAGGTGGAAAAGCACCCTTATTAAAGCTTAAAGTTTGAAGACTTAGCCTTCAAGAACATTAGGTACGTGTTGTAATTTATAAACAACGCATTTAAGGCATATTTTATCGAAGGCATTAATTAATTAAAACTGTCATCGGCAGACACTCGGCGAGATATGCGGTATTGTCCGTACTTCAAATGTTTTCCAAGGTTTTTTGTTTAAATAAGGGCTTTGCTTCTACGACGGAAATATTTTCCAAATTTAATTCTGAATGAAGTTGTTGTAATTTTCTACAGTTGTGCGGTAAGTTTTTATTTACACAGTTTCTCTAGTGTTATAATTGCAAGACCACAAAAATATATGATATGCACATTACGGTCGCTCTTATGGAACTACAAATAAGATTGTGTTAGATAGCTTTGCGCGCTTTGTAGGTATATTGATAATATAATACTACAATTACAGATGACTTTAAATTTTATTCATTTATGCGAACATAGTAAAGCGTCATTTTGAACCGACTTCAAGATTTCAAAAGACGAGTTTCTCAATTCGGGTTGTATGTTTTTTGTTTTTTTTTATGTTTATTATTCCATAACTCCGTCTTGTCTGAACCGATTAAGAAAACTCTTTTTTTGATTGTAAGTATATATACAGATTGGTCCCGTTTTTGTCAAAACGCAGTTCAGATAATGGGATCTATGAGGAATCGAGGGAACTCCTCAAATCTTAAAGGCATACATGTAGTGATTTTTGTTGGAACTCTTCAACGACGCATAGTTCACTTTTTCAACGACGTATAGTTCACAATTTTGGCTGATGGTTGGATCCATGAAGAATCGAGGGAACTCCTGAAATATTAAAAGCATACATATAGCGATTATGTATGCTATTATTATGTACTAGCTGTGCCCGCGGCTCCGCCCGCGTGGAATTCGGTCTGTGTCAGTAAGCGGCTAATTCACCCCTAATTTCTCTCCCGCTACCCTGGAGGCGGAACTTGAAGTAAAGTTGACAGATGACGCTAGAGGACAGTAGTCCTAATAAAATATTTTACAATTACCACTAAATGAAACTACACTCAAAAATGAATACTCTCTTTTATCTTTTTTTTTTTTGCATGATTTAAACGACATAGAGTAGTAGGTGTATATCGGACGATACAGAACCACTTTTGTATTTATACGTTCATGTCCACGGCAAATATCATCCAAATCGATTCTCCCGTCAAGTCAGTCTAAGCATGAAAGGTAAGAACAGGCGCGGTTGAAATTGGGGAAGGGGGGGGGGTCACAAATGCAGAAATGATTTTTTCTGTTTGAGGTGCACTTGGAGGGGGGAGGGTGTTCATGATGTTTATCGAGTGAAGTGGCTACCCCCCACCCCCTTTTAGTTGAAATTGAGCATGATGAGATGAGAACCGGCCAAGAGCATGTCGGGCGATGCTCAGTGTAGAGTTTCGTAGAGGCCGCCCTGTTACAAAACATCCGTTCAAAAGGTCGTTTATTAAGGGATATTTGGCGGCGCTTACGTCATTTTACTATTCGGCACTTCCTTTCACTATGCGTTTTTGATTGATAGTGATAATTCAGAAACGGCTGAACCGATTTTATTAAATATATGTTTTATTGAAAGTTCTTATCAGGCCTCACCAAATTTCAGCTTTCTAGTGCGAACGGTAAGCTAGACCGCGGACAGACGGACGGACATGGCGAAACTATAAGGGTTCCTAGTTGACTACGGAACCCTAAAAAGAGATAAATAGTAGTTTATGTAACTGTTCCGTAATAAGGCCTAATTATGTTCAGAAGCATACACTGCTTTACCTACACACGTATTAAAAATCCAGGGGGTAATGAATTTTCATACGTTTTTACCACACTGTCACAGATAAATCAAGATATTTATTCTTCAATGTAAGCACTAATGAACGTCAGAGAAAAATAAAATACGTGAGTGTCGTGGAACACGCGATTGGAACGAAGTTATGTTATTAATTTTTTGAATTTTTTTTGGAAATTATTTTTTTTGTATTTTTTTTAAATTATTGAAATTGTTGGAATTTTTGAAATTTTTGAAATTTATGAAATTCATGAAATTTTTGAAATTTTAAAAATTAAAAAAATATATTATGTATATTGATCAAGTGGAACTGCTAAAGATGATCAGAACGGAACTCTTGAACACCGCATAGTTCACGTTTGGCGATTTGTCCTCTTCGCTGTGTTTGTTAAGCTAGTTATTTCATTGTATGGAATCTAAGAGTGCACCATCTACAATAATCCTTCACCGTCATCCCCCATTGAAGTCGGTTTTCTTTCTTAATAATTATGTATGAACATTTCCAAACCAAGTTTCCAGTTTCCAACTCTCTTAATTGTATTTTTTACCTAAATACTTTTTTTTAATCCAGTACAATAATAAAGGAAGTAGGGAGCTATTTTTTTTTACTTAACGTAGGTAATTAATACTAACAGTTCACTTATTGTAATTCGTTTTCGAGCCAAAAACATTGTTTTAAATTCTTAATTGGTTTTTAAATGGGCAAATTAGCGTAAAAATGAAATCAAAACAAAGTAATTGTTTTATAACCAGACATAGAAGTTTTTGTGGCAGAAATGAAAATGTCACGGGGACTTCCCAACGATATAAATTTATCGATATCCTTATGACAGTTAGGATGTACATATGATATGAATTTGTAAGTTGCATATATTATTATACATAATACAGCATATATCATTAATTTATAAATAAATTAGGAAAAAGATTTTCATTCGTTTTGTTTTAGTCGTTAAACAATTTTGTTGAAATAAAAAAATCCAATAAGAGCTTATATTTATATAACGAATTACCAACACATAATATCTATAGGTAATAGTTATCAGCATATATGTTAATTTTTACTTTACCCATTAAACTTAATATTTATTATGAAATGTCACTTCGAAAGCTATCGATAAATTTGATATTGGAAGGAAGTCCCTAGTTAATTGACATTTTTGCCACAAAATCTTCTATGTCTGTTTATAACACAATTTTAAAGTCATTGTTGGTTGGAGTCCTGCCGTAATAAGAATTTTACACGTATTAAACATAATTATTAAAACACATTCCGTTGTAAAATGTATTTATGTTTTGACATTGCTATAATCAAATACTGCTATATGATACTTTGTTATTACTTAAGAGTCCAGTAACGATTTGAAAACGAAAATAGGTAATAATGAAATAAAATAGGTAATAATGAAATAAAATAGGTAATAATGAAATAACGCACATAAATTGTATTTGATAAGATAGTTTGAAGTCTTGTTATTGCAAGAAAATACTTTTGATACACGTTTATTATTATTTAATACCTGAAAACTCAATTCTTGCAGAGCTTGTTTAGTGAGGATGTCGATTCGTGCAAAGTTGTCGCTTGTTTTTTTATTATTTGTTGTTATACCTTCCAATATGTTTTATATCACTTACTTGACGAAATTTTTATCAAATACTTTAAGTAATACATTCCCAAAAATACCACCTAATCTTCAGCAATTTTTCTTAATATTGCTCTAGGTAAACATACTCTTGCTTAAAAAATATGTATGAAAATGAAAAAAACTGTTGAATTTATTCTTTAAACGACTCATTTTACAACGTATTTATATATGTTACATAATAGTTTAACATCACTTTAATAAATGAAAATCTTACTTTTTTCACCTCTCCAGGCAAAAATCGCGAAACAGCTGTTAGATTAAGGCGAATTATTAATTATTAATACAAAAAAACTGTCTACTTATGCAGTTTAAAAAGAAACTATCTTTCAAAATATGTAAACCAACTGATAATAGTCTTATTAGTTACGGTACAATAGTATCGAAAAGTTGAGCGAAATCGAAAAAAACCTTACCGAACTCTTAATACACAGTGTATAACAAAATCCTATTTTCAACAGACCATTTAGCTAACAAAAAACAAATGTCAGTCAAACAAAACAAACCAATTGTTTCTAAACACCCTGTTACACTATAACCCCCTTATTCATAAACGGCCACTAAAGTTAAGAGATCGCTGATAATCGTTTGTCCCTTTCCCCCATATAGGTTGGACGGAAAGGGACAAACGATTATCAGAGGCCTCTTAACTTTAGTGGACGTTTATGAATAAGGGGGTAAGTCCCTGCATGTAATATGACGGATTGACGTATTTTCGGGCAACGCGACTAGGGTCACCAAATACATGAATCTAAATTCCGGAGAAATATCTAAAAAGTCTCGATATGCCGTCTATAGCACCCGATTCATTCAATTGTAAGGTAATACAAAAGATTTAATCATTTAAGCTGTTCGGCATATTATTGTGACATACAGCAAACCGAATGAGGAAAATGAAAAAAAAACTGCCTGTGCTGAGAGTAAATTCAAATTTGAGTACAGTTAAGACAAATTTAATAGTTAATGAAAAGGCAATATTATTATTATTAATAGCCTATAGTGTCTCCCAGTAGGCAAAGGCCTCCCCCCTCGATTTCCATTCGTCTTGGTACCGTGCGATTTCAGGCCAGTCGTTAACAAATGCGTCCAGGTCATCTCGCCATCTCCGCCTGGGCCTGCCCACCCCTCGCCCATCTTGTGGCACCCACTCCGTGGCTATTTTAGCCCACCTCTGTGGATGCATGTGACAGATATGCCCGGCCCAGTTCCATTCCCAGTCCCATAGAAAAAGTAATAATCTAAACAAATCATACACTGTACTCCTTCAAACAGTGCAGGCCACGTCAAAAAATTTGAATAGATTTATACGCACGTAAAGCATAACCCTGCTTCGGAAAAATATTCATAAAAACAGTAGGTATTTTAAATTATTATGTTTATATTTTCGTACTCTGATGCAGTCCGGGAAAATCCTGCCGTCTGGTAACCCTAAACAACTGCGCAACACGTTTCTAAACGAAACGCGCAGATTAAATTATCCTACGGGCCCCGGGCCTAAAGGACAAACCCTATTATCGCACCTTTGGCTATATATTCCGTTTTAGATTAGCAAATGTATAGCGACAGTTCTGTCATCTTGTTGTCTAAATCGTAAACTAAAACTACTTAACGGCAATAGTAACTTACTGCTACAGTTACGTAACGTACGTTACGTTGCGCTTTAGAGTCTATCATCTAATTTACTAATTTGGCATCTCATGACATGACACTAGAAGTCGCCCAACGTAGTTTCACATTTTTGACGTTTCAGGGCTATCATAGATAGTAGGTTTATTAGAGACATTTGAATCTACAGGGAAATAGAATCGAATGACGACTTCCAAAAAAATCATGCATGTTCCTAATTCAGTTATGAAATGAAATGAAATGAAATATTTTTGGGCGCGAAATTTTTTTTTTGTTAGGGTCACGTCCCAGCCGGCCAACCCTCTATACAAAACCACTTTTTTTGCACGAATTTTTTTTTGTTTTATATAATTTGAATACGATACCAATTATGCCCTTAACAGGATCACCAGTATTTTTGTTAAATCTTGGATAGTTATCAAACTCGGGGCAGGATTATTTCTTAAACTGTGCACCTATATTACTCATTTCTCTTTGGTGCCAATAAACAGGGAGGCCCAGTGCTGCCATCTACAGTTCACCCACAATCTCTATTCAGACGCGTGAAACATGATATCAATGTGAATGTAAGTCATTTCATGGGCTAACAACAGGAATTCACAACCGTTTGCGTTTGTTGTTGCATATATTAATAGCAACACAACCTATAATAATTATAAAATCAAAATCAAATAATCGTTTATTTCAGGCAAAGCCCATAAACGTGTTAGTATACTCGTACATATACAATAACGTAACTTACTGAACTATTCTTAATATAAGCAAAAGTCAGAAGCACAAACACGTAAGTACACAAAACAGCACAGAGAAACAACCGGATGAGCAAAAAAAAACAATAATAATAAAAGTAAAATGTTAAATAACATTTTAGGTTAGTTTTCAAATTATCAGTTGATGCAAGTAATGACAATAAAATAAAATAATCGTAAAAAAAAATCGATTTGAAATGTCAATATCGATAAATTAATTAAAAAAGGTCAATATGTATTGTCGGGGCTGCTAACCTCTGTGCCAACGAGACATTGAATGACCGACTGGGTGCCTGAAATACTCTTCTGAAACGACGGACTTTAAATTCAAATTTGGACACAACAAAAATATTGACCTGACAAACAGACAGTCGACGACACACAGCGCTTACTAAAAGACGATTCAACATCCTCGAACCAGACCGATGGTTCAGTGTAATGACCTAATGACTAATGAGAATAAACAGATAAACTTCCGGCAATTTTTTATAAATGCCTCATTGGACAAGTTTAATCCAAATACCACAAGTTTCGATAAAAATTGTCTACAAAAGCTCAAAATTGTAGATGGACGGCATCGACGTTACCCTACGCTACATATTCCATAAACATTATACGACAGTAGTAAATCCAGCCTCCTGTTTTATGCATGGAGTTTTTCTAAGTGGATCCTGCACGGAAATGTACGACACAAGAGAGATAACAAAAGGAAATTTTCTAGGTGACTCTTCCAGGTCAGAAGCTCATGTAGCAAAGTTGTGAACAATAACACTACGCTAATACCTTTTGGTTTCCGTAATAGGCATGGTGAATTTTTTTCATGTATGGTATCAATCGATTCGTTTTGTTGTGAGGATCAAATGTCTATATGCGGCCAATTGCGTTAAAGCAACACAAAAGTCAGAAATGAGACTTAAAGCACAGATTATATAATAGTTCTTACGAACAGATATGAATCACCCATGGAAAAAGCAAATACCTACGGTTTACGTACCTACGCAATAATACAATGGAGCGACCTTCAACGCGCGGCACCCCGCACCTCCCGCGCACCCGCACAATCGCTAGGGTCGCCTAGCCTATGTTTGGAAATGTTTTATAGTTAAGGAAATAGGTATTTTGCATTGATTCAGTGTTTAAGTGGTTCGCATGGCGCATAACAATTATACCTATAGTTACATGAGTAATATTTATTGATATTTTGTTGCCGCGATGAGAGTATGATTAATCTTGACAGATTTGCCACACACTGTCAAAATTAATATGGATTGACAGCTATATCAATCTTATTCTAATCGCCTTTTAGCAATATCATCATAGTTATTCGAAAGATTAATAAAGATAACATGTCTATTATTATTATAACTTACGTGAATCCTCCTTTTTTGTAAAGCGTCGGCAACGCGCGGTTACGGTAGCTGCTTACCATCAGGCGGGCCGTATGCTTGTTTGCCACCAACGTGGTATAAAAACAAACAGTTTGTACTTTTCCCCATCCGTCGGCAGAGCGAAAAACGATAAGTTTTTATTAGCTTTGCTATTTTTACATCCAACCACATCGCAATAATTTTTTTTTTTCGTGATGACATTGTTCCGAGTTCCGAGTAGCGTCGCGCGCGGTACGACGTGCGTTCAGTGAGCGCGTTGGTAGCCCACTGACTTTAGCTCCCTCGAGGGAGGCGCAAAACATAGGTATATAACTCGCTCGCGCGGGCATGATTCATAGGCCTGCTTAAAGTCTGAGATTTGCATTTGTTTCTCGAAACGCTCCTAACAAAATGACGTGCAAAAGTGACGTCACGATCATATAGTCGCCCTGTTTAAAGTATGGAAAAAATATGAAATTGCATTTTTACAGTGAAATGTTACGTTTATGTATATGGTTACCATACAATTTATTTAACAGTAAAATGTAAAAAATCGAATTGTATCATTGTTTTTTTTTTAATTTCGTACTTTAAAAAATTTTTGAAGCGTGATATCTTTGAACCATTTCAATAGATTTTTTAAATTTTCACGTCATTTGGATATATTGGTAATTCTGCATCCTATCAACTAAATTGTATTGCATAATTCAACATGTGTCACCGTCCCTATCCCCATTTATCTATTTTCCCCTTTATCTCCATATTTAGACGATTGGATAATAGTTATGCCAACTGGTGGCAAATGCTAGACATAAAGTGACAAATGGGTCTATTCATTGGTAAAAGTTGCGAAAGGCCGGGAAACTTCGTAACTAACTTGACGTATCTATTAGGGAATAGTTAGGTATTTGCAAAGCTAAGTAATAGTTTATTTGAAAAAGGAACTTTGTCGTAAGGTTATTAAGGTTAAAATTAACTTAAGTCACCCGGCGTGAAGGCGACGAGTCTTTTGGCGAAATTATTACGGATGATTCTTGTAGCTTTGCTAAACTCTGCTCAGAATTCCTAGATCTCGGCATGACCTCAATACGTCAACTTCAGAAAATTCTAAAATAAAGCCTGCGTAAAACAGCCGAAACCTAACAAATAGATGGAGTTAGCAAGTTAAAGTTCAAATATTAGACAGGCAAACAAGGGATAACAAACTGCCGACGGGGGTGGATAAAAGGATTTACGAGATATTTAATAAATCGCCATTGACACGGAAACTTTTAGCTCTTAACTACGGCGTTATGTTTGCTAGCCGCCTAAAGACTTAAAAAAGTAAGGGATAAACTTATATAGATGTCATATACAAAGGAAAAAGTGACCTAGGCCTCCGGTGCCCAGGGCTGGGATCGAACCAGCGTCTTCTGCATTCGCAGCAGACGCCTTTACAACTTGGCCTCCCGGGTCACAGCTGCACCGGTCGAATTTTCCCGTGTATATGCAATCTTTGTAAATGCTCAGGCGCATTTTAGCCAATCATCTAAGGTAGAAAGAACATTATGAGTCCGTACCTCCAATCCGAACTCGTAGGAGTTCATTGAAAGCGAGAGAGATGGCGCTGTCCTCAGTAAGGGATAACTAAAAATGTTAATGCGGAAAAAGAGAAAAGTCCCACTGTGGTCATTGTTTTTTCTTAATATATGGCTTTTACTCCTCGCCGGTTTTAGCGAGGTGAATTCTGCCAATGTCGAGGTGTATACTTTTGATTTTTATTAATCTTTCATAATATAAATATAAGCAACGTTGTTCGGTTGAGGCCTTGCTGATTATAAGGTGAGCCTCCTTACAAACACGTGGGTGGCCGAGACCCCGGATAACCGTTTATTCAACTAAAAGGTGGTTACGCGCGTTTTGAGACTAATTTTTCATTAACTGCACACTTGTTCGTTAGGTCACCGCACAATAAGCTATCAATATTACACACTGAACAACGTAAATGAGCAAAAAACTATTCCCAAGACGTCGTCGCCATCTTGTGCTCAAACGATTATCCAGTCATTGATGTAATACGTATTCTACTAGATGTGACATCTAGAAAAAAATTGTGCGCCATGTTTGCCGGTTGACAGCGGTGACTGAACCAAAGAGTACTATAGACTTGTAGTGGTTTTAACTACAACTGTTGGGACAAAGAATTTCTTTGGGATGTCATCTCCTGTTACTCGATGACTGTGGTATACCAAAATGTGTTCAAGGCCAATTTATTGACTAAAGACGAGGAAAAAAATGTACTCAGGTAATTTAAAACTATAACGGTAGAGGTGGAGGCAACATGTTTAACCCAATAACAAATTACGACTCTCCAGTTATCAATCTCCATGCACCTATCATAGCTTTATAATAAGGTTATTAAATTTGAGCATAAAAGGTAGAAAATATAACTAACTACAATACTATGGATGCAAACCTCTTGGATGCTCAGAGTAGCCTTAAACTTAAGCACATTCGAGCTAACCCAATCGTTGATTTTTTAAATATTTCGCGAACTAAAAGAGATACCTAATCCAAGGTACATTCTGTTACGTAGTTGGCGAAATGTAGACTAGTTTGCTAGAAGCAAAATTCTCAATAATACCAGATGAAAAAAACAGACCGTTCCGATTTATTATTACTATAAAGAACTATCATTACTGCCGATCCATTGCCCTTTTTTACAGTCAAAGTTTTCTGTAACTCTAAACTGGCACAGCAATGGTTTTCGAGTTACGGGAAACTGCCGCGATACATTTGAATTTGGGTAGAATGAGAGGAAACAGCAGTTCGGATTACACGGATTTTCGAGTTCTGTTTAATATAGGTAGGAGAAACGATATTGGGGTGGTTTTATGTTACAAAGATTTAAAAAAAGTGTTTGTTCATCCGATTGTAATGACAAATACTGGTTATGAAGAGAGTACCATATATTTAGTTCTTTTTAGGGTTCCGTACCCTAAGGATAAAAACGGGACCCTATTAATAAGACTCCGCTGTCCGTCTGTCACCAGATGATATATTTTTGTTGCCGCTATAACAACAAACACTAAAAAACAGAATAAAATAAATACTTAAGGGGGCTCCCATACAACAGATTTTATTTCCCGTTTTTATAGATAATGGTACGGAATCCTTCGTGCGCGAGTCCGACTCGCACTTGACCAGTTTTTTACTTTCCTAGCTAGAAACATACTCCGGATGTTACCCCGGTAGATATTCTAACCAGCAAAACCTAAACCTAATCCAAGCCTTATTTAGAGTTCAGTCCTCGACAAGGATTTCTTCCTTGTTTATTGTACATATACTGTTCTTGCACATAAGTGCCGTAAAAAATATCAGCACCCTCCTCAAGGATAAAATTGTAAGTATTTTGGGCAATTTAATTCCCTATTTCCTGGACACCTTCCACGATATACTGGTATGGTCGAAATTTCATAAAGAACGATTTATGAGGTGGCCCTTTTTACTTTGTCGCATATTCGGGATTGGCCTCGACAATTTGTGGCACGGACGAATAATTTATCTAGGGTTTACTTAATGGGTTGGAGAAGCGAGAATAACGAGATGGAGTCAGCTCAGTAAGTTAAGAGAATTTTTGTTTTTTTTTTTTGCACGGATAGGTTGGACCATAGTACCGAATAAGCTATTTGTTCCAACCGCTGTGATATGTCGATTGGTTATGTATGAATAATGGTGTAATTGCACCATGCTCAATAGATGGACTGACCATACAATAAAATTATTGAGAATGTAATTACAGTGAAAAACATTTTGGTAACGGTTTGGTTTGGTTGGCTCTTTTAGGGTACAGACACTGTCATTTTCATCCTTCATATACATAGAAAATGATGGGATACAGAAATAATGACATTATTACTGATAGTGTCTGGACCCTATTAGTAGTATTATTGTTGAAAACTAGTATTTTTGGAACTAGTTTCAGTCTTTAAACTTACTAAAGCAATCGCACATAGCCAAACATTAACTTCTCATCGACCCTTTTAAATTTCAGTAGCTCTTTATTTAGGTGTATATTTTGTGAACCATATTTTCTTTCGTATTTAGGTAAACTTACGTAAACTTTCGTAAGACATACTAAAAATATAAAATATAATGGTTGTGAGCACTACATATGTCCTGACATAGGATATATGTAGTGCTTGAAGATGTAGAGCTAGGCTCTCCGAAACATGTCGCGCGAAGTGACTAAAGTGACGAGAGTGTGACCGTTATATTAAAAAAAACTAAGTTTAATCTCTCTCTCTCTTCACTCTCGTTTCCTCATGACTGAGGGTCGCGACAGCAATCGTCGGTAACTTTTTTCACGAAAGCTTTCCATATTGTTCTATCTTCAGCTCTTCGGATAAATGTCTGCAGGTTTGCTTGGCAGGCTTCCTCTACCGCGTCGGTCCATCGGGTGGGTGATCTTCCACGGCTTCTTTTTCCTTCCACTTGGCCGACAACAATAAGCTCCTCCAGATTGTCTGGATCGCGTCGGGCCACGTGACCGAAGCACTGAAGAAGTCGTTGCATACAGATAGTTGACAGACGAGTTCTAATGCTGAGTTCCTTCAAGATGGAAGCGTTGGTCCGGTGTTCTGTCCAAGAAATGCCCAACATCCTACGCCAACACCACATCTCGAACGCATCTATCCTTTTTCGAGTGCGTGCTCTTAACGTCCATGTCTCCGAAGCATAAAGGAAAATGGAAAATATAAGGGTCTGCATGAGAATATATATATATATATATACCTACCTAAAAAATCCTATGCTAGGTCCTTCAGGTCTGTTCCTTGCGGAAGGGTGCCCATAAGGCTGGCTACCTATACATTCCCCCGTTCAATGGCGAGTTGGCGATACCTATTCTATGCCCGAGGAAAGAGCCGGCCTTAGGGTCACGCATTACTTCGAATCTTTTTTTGCTATTTTAAACAGCAAGTGGGCATCTTGACTCCACGGCCCTAGAGTATCTACGGCGAACGCCGCAAATTTTTGAATTTTACCAAGTTTGCGCGCTACATAATATAAATTCGTCGACATTTTTCGTTGTTTTTACCGCGGCTTTAAGTAATTGATGCTTACGCCAGAATGTCAATACATTTTTTACGAGACCAGCGTGAAATAAGGTGGGTGGTTTTTAGAGATTTTGAGTACTCGAGTCGTACGAGTCTAAAAGAAAATTTACTCGGATTGACGGGACTCTGCGCGTATACGAAATAAAATGTGAACGTAGTATCCAGTGCCTCGCGTTGAAATCAAAACAGCCCCTTGAAAAAATAATTTTTCATTTTCGATTTTTTGCTGCGTAATTTACAAGAACTTTATCCGGATTTAGTAAAAAAGATTATGCCTTGACTGACATATAATTAAAGCAGAGCAGAAACTACTAAAATGTAAACGTTTTTTATAAATAGTAGCTTACTTACACGTATATAGGCTTCCCAGAAGTTGTCTGGAAGAGATCGCTCTTTAGTGACAGGACTGCCAATTGTTTGACCTCTACTTTTCTGTTTGTAGCTTGAGTGTACTCTGTTTCTTTAATTTGAGGTGTGCAATAAAGAGTATTTATATTATGTTATGTTATAGGCCTTGCAATACGGATATTTCGAATAGTAATTAGCATGGAATTATCCGGATAATTGCAAGCGCAATTATACGTAAAACTTTGGTTTCCACTAATGAGGGATTTTACTAAATTTAAGGACGACCTTATACTTGAACCTCTTTATAAGGAGGTAAAAAAAGTACAAACAAAAAAAGTTGCGAGCATCACCTTGATATAAATAACTAAAACTGATTCTTATGAAGACAATGGGGATTAAAAGTTAAAAAAAATCTCTACACAACACACGAGATACATGTCTTTTGTAGTCATGTCTCTTACATGTTTAAACGAACTCAAATAATGATATGAATAAATCTGAAACTGAAACTCCAAAGGGTCGAGTTTTTGACAACACTAGTGATTTCAAGTTAGGCTGGTATGCTACACTTTATATCTGATAATATATATGATATGAATTTTAATATCAAAGAGGAACTTTGCGCAAGTCATGAAGCAAACGATCACCCATCTCACAGATGTATTGAACTTTATAAAGTTTGTAAACGAATACGGATGGATGAAAACATACTTTCGATTGATGGAACGATTGACAAAAAATGTACACAAAAATAATGTTATAAAACTCCTTGTTTGCGACCAATTTAGTATAAAAAGTATAAAAAATAATGATAAGTCGTCGTTTGAATTTTTATATAAAATAAAAAGGTTACAACAGATGACATCACTATGCTGCATTTCAAGGCTAAAAAAGTTTTATCACTATGAAATTCAGATATAGATACGACCATATCCTAACAGTGCAGAATAATGGAGCGCATGACACTCCTCAACATATTAGCAGAGTAAAAACTAGTAGCGCAACTCATCTAGACTTGGCTCACTCACTTTTTACGTAAATATTTATTTATTTAATCTTTATTGCACAATACAAGATGGTACAAATGGCGGACTTAATGCCATAAGGCATTCTCTAGCAGTCAACCAACGGGCTAAACAGAAAGGTTAAGTAGGTGCAGGGTCCATTAAATATGACAGAATTAATAATAGAAGGAAAAACTAACAATAGATACATATTAAGCTATATTCATAAACTTACACAAATACATATAATAATAAACATATATACATATATTTTATATACCTTGTGTGAACCATCAGGAGGACGATGAAGAAACCTTGTCAAGGAAATGCTTGCGCAACAAGCGCTTGAAAGTGAATTTAGTCTGAGCTTGCCTGAGAGAGAGCGGCAGAACATTCCAAAATGGGATTGCCTGGACGGTGAAAGAATTAGACATAAAACCAGTTCCATGTCGGGGCACATTGTCAATGAGCTTTAGAGAACGATAAGAACGAAGATGTGTGCGTGGAGAAACAAATTTAAATTTCGATCGAAGATAACTTGGGGCGGACGGGTCAAACAATATGGAATACAGAGTGCAAAGAATACGAAGTGACCTATGTTCTCGGATCGGAAGCAAATTAAGTAAATATCGACCTAACGAGCAAATTTCAATCCATACTTCATATTATAAATGCGAAAGTGTGTTTAAAAAGGGGGTAGATTACTAATTCCACACAGCTTGCTTATGGTATGTCCGTCCTAGGCTGTGCTCCCGGTACTCGTTTTCTATGCAAATCCATTACCGGACCCGATAATTCCCGGTTCTCGCCATTCAAAAACGAAACTGGGAACATTGGGCCGAAACACGTTTTTTTGGCCGCAACTGGCCGAAACCGAAACCGAACCTTCGGTCGGACACTAAAAAAAACGTATACATTTTAGTAGTTTCTGATCTGCTTTAATTATAAGTCAGTCAAGGCATAAGCATTTTTACTAAATCCGGATAAAGTTCTTGTAAGTTACGCTGAAAAAAAATCGAAACTGAATAAAAAAAAATTTTAAGTTTCGATTTCAGCGCGATTTCTGGTTACTACGGTCACATTTTCTTTCGTATACGCGCAGAGTCCCGTCAACCCGAGTAAAGTTTTTTTTCCTTGCAGTTCGCGGTCCTTCGAACATGTCCTAGATCCGGCAGACAAGCCCGTGCGTATATGGCTATTTATTAGTAGGCTTGTCTCGTAGTCTTCTTTTGTTTCATCGCCGATACACGAATGGCATCTTTCCTCAGTTCTTTAAGACTGTGTTGACCGTACAGTGGCAGCCTCGTTGGGGGATTGTGTTTCCTCTCCTTCAAACGAATCAATTTCAGTATAATCCCTCAGTCTTAAGTTGTAGTCCTACTGATTACGCTATTTTTGGTATTTGTTGCATAGTTTCATTTTGTGTATTTTTTGCTTCATTACCTAAACGACAAATGGTGGCCATTTTTTTTCGTTTAGGTGATGAAGCCAAAAGTAAATAATATAAAACTGTATCACATAGATCATAAGTTACGGAATTAGTAGGACTACAACTTAACATTGTGGATTATACAGAAATTGATTAGTTTATTAGGAAACACAATCCCCGTAACGAGGGCGCCACTGGACGGTCGAAGCAGTCTTAATATCGTCGAACTCGCTTTAAAAATTGCAGCTAAGTAAATGTACTACGTTCTTCCTTTATACTTTGGTATAATAGAGTACACTCGACATATAACGCCGGGACCCCGCACGACGTGAATATTAAAGCGAGTTATCGCGTTCTCAGAAATTGCTTTCAAATTCGTTTTCGCACTCACGTTTTTTCATAAGGACAAGTATAATTGTATAGCAAGACGAATTACGTGTACATGTCGTAAATGTATAAAGCCTGACCAGAAATATATGATTATTGTCAAGAGGGCGCTATTATTCTCATTTATATGGCAACAGTCATAGAGCGTATAATTCTATGAGCGTGTGTCTATGGTATAGTGTCATCTTGATTTGTTTACATGTCAGCTCTGATGTTAATTTGAAAATGTTTCACAGCGAAATAGTTTCATTTCCCGAGTGTATTATTTACAGCAGTTTATTATATACACTATTTACAATGTTTCGCTCTTGAATATGAATAATTTTGTCGTTTATTATTTCATATTCAACACTATTATTATTCAAGTAAACCATCTCAATGACACTTGACAACAGTGACAGCCTATCACATGCACTCACACATGCATATCATCCTGTCATTAAAATTATTGCCAGTGTCACAGAATAACTAATAGTAGTACCAGTGTAAGAAATTAGTTCCAATGAAATTCCGCAACATGGCGCGTGATCATATATTTCTGGTCAGGCTTTATATATATATATATGTTTGTATTTATGTTGTCGTTTTTAAACCATTAGTATATAGTACACTATACTTACTATTTTGGTCGCAGTCGGGTCGTATTGATATTGGCGTAGCTCGTCAAATACATATGAAAATTATATTTGGCGTCAATATGATACATCAAATATTTTAGTGACATTGGTTGTCAGAATCGCAATATATTTAGATGTCACATTTATGACAAGAAAAGATCATTTTGATAACACATCCGCAACATGTCATGATTTTTGAGTTAGAATCTTGGAAGAATAATAAGTAAGGAAGCGTAATCAACGCTCAAAATGTGCTCCACTTTCCTGGTGCCAAAGTGGGCGGAGCTTGTGACAGCGGTGCCCTAATGTCATGTCAAACATTTTGAAATTGTCATGTCGTCAAAATATTAGTTTTTTCGGCCCATGAAATTTCGGTAATATATCGGTATTAAAATGCCGGCTTGTGCCGTGCATTGGTGCAGGAGCCACACAGGCGCCAAAGATGATGATATTTTTTTCATCGGAATCACGCATAGATATTCTCATACATTACGGACTTGGTCGATGTTATGCAATATAAGTTTTGGAAAAGTAAACATAACTCGAATCTTGAAGCAAATCAAATTATTTTGTTCAATATTTTTTTATTTGCAATTTTAAGTAGTTACACTACTATATATAAACTGAAAATAGATGTCATACACTTCAGAAAAAGTGACAACCCTCCGTTGTCCGAGGCCAGATTTGAACTGGCGTCTTCAGCTTTCGCGGCTGACGTCCTGACCACTAGACCACCCGGTCACGGCGGAACTTGACAAATTTTCTCATGTATATGCAATCTCTGAATTTGAAACGGCTACGCGCGCTTGACCATACTCTAAGGGCATGCGCAGTAGTGGCCTCGGACACCGGAGGGTTTGGTCAATTTTTCTGAAGTGTATGACATCTATTTTCAGTAAACATAACTCATTTGAGGAAAAGTATCAGCTAGTAGTAATAGCAGTTAGGTTTCCGTTGTTAACAAAGAATCTTTTCAGTTTGTTTTTTTCGATATACAGTATGGGTCCTTGGAATAAATCTTTATCAATATTATACTACTTTGATAATATTTAAATGTCTACCTTGTACTCATATACGAGTAATGGGAATATGAGATACGTACTTATTAAACAATCTGAATATGCCACCTCAGTCGGTTTTACTTACGTACTAAATATAATTTAAATTCTGTTATAATGATGACTTCAACAGTATGTGTATGTTTAAAGTTTTTTTTTTCAAATCACTAATATCAAGTAAATTCAACGAAATCGACAGAACAAAATCCTTCGAATTAGTAGGTACCTACCATACTTACTCTGGTAAAATCATACCGTTCTGGCCGTGCCATTTCTAGTACAACTGATTAATAGGTATGACTCTTATTTTTCATTAATAATTAATGCTATGACTTCATAGCATAGTCTTTAATTATCAAATCTAGAGCAAAGCCCAACTGGGGGGTTGCGTCAAACATTAATTTATAATAGCCTGAATTTTTATTAATCATTGTTATGGAATATTTATAGTTAATATATGCAAAAATCCTACCAACTTTTCACCCGGAAGTAGTTAAATAGGTAAAAAAAAATATATAAAAAATTTGTATATTTTTATTTACAATAATATCAATTATTTTTATTTGTAAATATGACGATATTTAAGTTTTCTTTCTGTTTAAAGCGAAAAACAAGAAACCGTGTCCATGTAAAACCACATAAATAACAAAATGTACAGTGCGGGCGATATATATCCTAATTCGTTAGAAACAAATAGTAATAATTGGTAATTTGTTCTTACACATTTTAAATGACTTAGAAAATATATATTTATTAAAATCCTACAAGAAAAACGCTTGTAATATGTGTGTACATATTTGTGGCGGTTAGCGAATAACGATATTTTGTAGGATTTCATTGCGTAAATAATACTTGTATCATGATATATGCGTTACACTAAAAATATTAGCTATTATTAATTATATCCATTTCCCCATACTAGCCGCCCGTAAATGACTGTAGTATAATATAAGGTAAATATCAAGCATACGGCCTCAGAAATGTATGTAAAACGCAAAAAAAAACATGTAAACAAAACGAACACGCGTGTTTTGACTTCCACAAACTCAACAATTTCAAATCAAGATTTCTTTTTAATTAAATTTCAAATTGTACAACAGTACCTTCGTAATTAATGACGTACGGAAACGCATTCAAAGAACGCTGTCAGCGTTTTGTGACATTAGACGTCTATTGTTTTGAATTTGTATTAAATCTAATTAATGTGATTTGGAAACTTCCTCCTTAAATTGATTCCGAGAATGGTGTCGGAATTTCACTTAAGGGTGTGAGAGTTTTTATTATATTTTTGCAATAGTTTCTAGGTTGAAAGGAGATCGTCAATTTTTGTTAGGCGATTTGCCCCAGCTCATTAAGGTGCGTATAATTATGACGTAGGTAAACATTCACTTTAATTTCTAGATCAGGACGGTCATAAAATAATCATGAAAACTAACGGGAAAATTGAGAAATCGGGGATGAAAAAACATGAATGTGATAAGGACAATATTTAAAAGCGTACATGTTTATGATTTACAGTATAACACAAAATAACTACCGGTTTTTTAAAGAATATCTACAAAATCTGACATGATAATGAAACGAAAATCATAATAAAATAATAAAAAGTCATATTTTGATCCTGCCGCTGATTTCTTGTATTTGGGTAAACAAAGATAATGGCTGTCAAACCATCATTGCTACTATTAACTAAACAATCGTAGAACTTATTACAAAGAGATAAGGTTTAGCTCTGTTAGTGCGCTACTACAAGTATCCATGAAGTTGTCATTTTAAACTGGAGTATACTCTTGGGCCACAAAGTGATGCCGAAAGAGAGAGTAATACAGGGAGCTGCGTATCGTTTTGACTAAGGGATTTATGACGTCATTAGACAATAATGCCAGCATGACAACAAGTCAAAATGTCAATGTGTGTCAATTTCGTAACAAGTGCGAGTGAGGCACCGCCCCCATAAATTATCCCCTCTATCGGGCCGTTTTTTTTCTAATCACCTATGAACGACTGTTTTGCACGTTAATAAGGTTCATCTGTAGTTAGGGAAAAAGTGCAACAATTACATCCACTTTTTATAAATCCATACGAGTATCAGACATTACTAAATTGAAAAAAAATGCATTTCGTTATCGTAAGAGCATGATATAATGCCGTCATAACGCCCTAAGTCAAAACGAGACGCAGCTCCCTTTCTTTCGGCCCCACTTTGTGGCCGAAGAGTATACTCCAGTTTAAAATTATAACGTCATACATTGACAGTGTCAAACTAGAATAATAAACTAGATAAGCAAAGTAAACGTACTTAACTCCTTTCTAAAAATGTCTGTTTCGTCTCAGTCCAGGTAAAGTTAACCTTATGTCAATGCTGTAAAGACGTTAACAACTTATTAAGCACTATTTGGATCGCGGAAGGATCAACGAAATTACTTTTTATTTTGTATTTCTAATTCCCGTTTCATTTTCATGAAATATTTTGTCAAGTTTCGTAATAAAATGGGTATTTGCTTAAAATTGGAGAACAAACCTTATACGAGATCATTATCGCTCGTGGGCCTGGAATTGACGGTCTCCTTTGTACCTATTAAGTTAAGGCAGGCCTATGAATCGTGATGAACTTATCGTTTTTCGCTCTGCCGACGGATGGGGAAAGGTAAGTAGGCATACAAACTTTTTTTTATACCACGTTGGTGGCAAACAAGCATACGGCCCGCCTGATGGTAAGTAGCTACCGTAACCTATGGTCGCCTGCAACTCCAAAGGAGTCACATGCGCGTTGCCGACGCTTTACAAAAAAGGAGGATTCACTTATGTAATAATAATAATAGACATGTTATCTTTATTAATCTCTCAAATAACTATGATGATATTGCTAAAAGGCGATTAGAGTAAGATTGAGATAGCTGTCAATCCATATTAATTTTGACAGTGTGTGGCAAATCTGTCAAGATTAATCATACTCTCATCGCGGCAACAAAATATCAATGAATATTACTCATGTAACTATAATTGTTATGCACCATGCGAACCACTTAAACACTGAATCAATGGAAAATACCTATTTCCTTAACTATAAAATATTTCCAAACATAGGCGACCCTAGCGATTGTGCGGGTGCGCGGAAGGTGCGGGGTGCCGCGCGTTGAAGGCCGCTCCATTGTATTATTGCGTAGGTACGTAAACCGTAGGTATTTGCTTTTTCTATGAGTGATTCATATCTGTTCGTAAGAACTATTATATAATCTGTGGTTAAGGGTAAAAAATACTTAGGCAGTCAAGTAATTAGATAGAATGAGGGTTTTCGCGCCGTTTTTTATTCGCCACGGTGCTGCCATCTAGTCAAAAACTTATTGGAATGTCATTACCATCACAGCAATAGATCGTGAAGATTTATAAAATAGAATTCAGTAACATATAGCTAGAGAAAAGCAAAGTATTATCACTTTTATATTTATCTTCGTTACGTGCACGATATGTGCTATAATTTTTTGTCTGTCTGTCGATATGTACTAGTTTTTAATAAACTTTATAGGTTAATATGTAAATACTATTGTGTGTCCTGACAGGGTGTCATGAACTGTTTCAAAATTATAACAACTTATTATGTACACGACAATGCAATATCAATAAATGTCTGACAGACAGTGCCAGATCTGCTTTATCTGCAGACAGATCTTGGGCATCACGGCAGACACACACATACACACCTGTCTGTTCTGACTGGCACATCTGTCGCAAACCGATTTGCTAATTTGTCTACGTATTAAAATCAGTCGGGTTATTTTTAACCACCGACACAAAAAGAGGGGCGTGCGTTTGACCAATATGTATCTCTGACTGTATGATCTTCAAAGTAAACATGGGTCATTCACGAGTAAGTGATTTAAATGAACTATATCTTTTGATTCAACTCACTCACTCAAATTCAAACATTTATTCAGTAAGTAGGCCACAAGGGCACATTTACACGTCAGATAGTTTATCAAAGTAAAAGAGACAAAAAAAACTACACCGGTTCACTATTCAACTCACTGAAGATTTAACTCGCTCAGTAACTCATCTAGCTCAGTGATTACAGTGTTACTTGCTCGCTCTTTCTCACTCATGATTCGAATGAGCCGGCCGAGTCAAACGAGTGACACGATGCGATTGAGGCGAATATGCGAACAGATCCACTGAGCGAAATGAGCGAAACGAGTGATACATATCTCCGCGAGCGAAAGATATAAATCAATCTTTACAATTCAGTGAAGCGTGCGCAAGGGGCTGACAACAGCTAAATTCCCTCCCTTTCATTTGCAGCGCGAGTGAAAGAGAAACACTGTGTTACGATTAGTATGGGAGCTCATTGCAAATTTTGCAAAATTATGAATTTAAAAAACTACGCATTAATTGAGAAATATAAAACAACGAAGTTTTTAGTATTAGTGCGGTTGAATTTTGTCCTTAGTTACAGATACAGACGTATAAGTCAACAAACTAAAAACATACGACTGTTTAAAGCTAATTTTGAAATGTAACTTTGGAATTATTTTCTATCGAGCTGATTTCGTCCAAGTAGTTATAGCTAAAAAGCTGTTTGAGTAAAGTCAATTTGAAGGCGATCGGGTGTTGTCAGCCTCTTAAAGATTGCTGTGATACAGTAACAGCCTTGGACTTGCATGTGTCCACAGGTAACGGTTATCGCTTACCAATAAGCGGACTGTATATGTTTGCCACTGAACTGAAGTGTTGAAAATATCAACTCGCGTACATGACAATAAATTCGTTATGCACGTTAATATACAGCTTATTATCACGACTTTTAATTATAACTATGAACAAATTATAATCCGTCACACCTGTTTCAGTTAACACTTGTCACTTACAAGGTATTAATTAAAATACGAAACAACGTCGAACGCGATATTTTCGCGAAAACAGCGCAATGTATATTTGTGTAACGAATGAAATGAATACCTACGGTGTTTTGATTGCCAACGTTTTCGGGACCTGTTTTAATTGTCGGGCATTCATTAAAATAAACAATAACATTTTTATTTCTTGCACGTTTAAGCTTTTTTCACCGCCTTATCAGTGGCGGCGTGTCGTAAATATTTGTAAGCAAGCCAGTGCTAATTTGTCTTTTATCCTTTTCGTTTACTGTAAGAAAAGTTCTTTGGAAATCAAACAGGAGCCGTATTCTAACTTTAAAACACGTTTTGACACGATCCAACTTCAATATAACTCCAATGCGTAGTAAACTACGCAATACAGCTAGCGCCTAGACGTTTCAATCAGAAATATCAGAATCTTCTTGAAACTTGTTCCGATGCAACTCCAATACAACTTCAATATTGGTTGATTTGTTGTGCGTTGGAGTTATGTTTGAGATAGATTGTTTTTGATCTATTGTTTATTTATTTTAAAATTAGAATACGGAACCAGGTCATACGAAATGTAAATCGACGTCTATGGAAGCCCCGCCCCTGTAACATATACATAAGTAAATTTTATAATTCAAAGATAAATTTAAAAATACACCGCGTCGAGTAAGATTCTACATTGCGACCTTTCGGAACACCGGTACGATCGCTCTGAACAACTGAGCCATCGACACTTACTCAACCTCGGTGAATCTTTCCATTAGTTCCTTCATTTCTTAAGTCAGAGAGACACGTGTGGCGACATCTACCGTAAGTGTATATACACGTTAACAGCATCGAAGTTCCAAGACATATTGGAATAACATCGATAACAATGCGCTAACCCATTTTAAATTAATTTTGTACTAAGCGACCTTTCCTTTTTAGGGTTCCGTAGTCAACTAGGAACCCTTATAGTTTCGCCATGTCTGCCCGTCCGTCCGCGGATAATCTCAGTGACCGTTAGCACTAGAAAGCTGAAATTTGGTACTAATATGTATATCAATCACGCCGACAAAGTGCTAAAATAAAAAGTGGAAAAAAATGTTTTATTAGGGTACCTCCCCTATACGTAAAGTGGGGAGTGATTTTTTTTTGATATATTGTTGGATAGGTATTTAAAAATGAATAGGGGTTTACTAAAATCATTTTTTGATAATGTTAATATTTTCGGAAATAATCGCTCCAGAAGTAAAAAAAATGTGTCCCCCCCCTCTAACTTTTGAACCATAAGTTTTAAAAATATGAAAAAAATCTCATAAGTAGAACTTTATAAAAAATTTCTAGGAGAATTATTTTGAACTTGATAGGTTGAATAGTTTTTGAAAAAAAATTACAATATAATTTCTGAACTAAGTTTGTAATTTAACCGTATAAGCAGGTGTTTATTGTACCTGTAATTTCTACAAAATCACAATGAAATGACGTGCTTTCAAATAAAGTAAAAACGGTGAAAATCGGCTCACGCAATAAAGAATTATCCCATAAAAATCATCTTCCATACTTTAAGTTCGCGCGCAATAGTTTACTTAATTTGCCGATAGATGTCGATGTACGTGGAACGCTCATATCATATCCTGATGGCGGTGTTATTTTAACTCTTAAGTGGGGACACTTACTGTGACGGACGGAAAACTACGGAACCCTACACTGAGCGTGGCCCGACACGCTCTTGGCCGGTTTTTTTTTGCGATCGGGCCGGTGTCCCGAAAGGTCGCAAGTTCGAATCTTGGTCGACGCCGTGAATTTTTCCATTTTTCTTTCAATTATTAACTTGAAATTTTCGCTTGCAGGCGTTTCTGATTAGTACAAAATTAACCTATAATTGTACCTTTTTGTATGGGACACGTCATCCTAGCCGGCCAACCCTCCATACAAAACCAGATTTTTATTTCCCGTAAAAAAAACTTTTTTTTTCTTAATTACGATACCAATTACTTAATTGGTATGTCCTTACACGAAACACCAGCTTTTTTGTTACACCTAGTATATGCTTTTCAATTTTCACGCAACGAATTCTTATAATTGATGTCAAAATTTTCCTCGGGGTTCATGCCCCTTAACAAATTATACGTCACCGTCACCAACGCTGTAATAACATTTTAATATTTGAACATTATCAAGATTTTCGTTCCGAAGTTAAATGTTAACGTCGGAATTTACTCATCTAAATATTTTTTTAATATCACGCGCGCTGGAAACTAAATAGAGGTAAGTTGGCTTTTAAATTCGTTCGATATTCAATCTTGTGTTGATGACTTGAGAACTATAATGGGTTAGCAATATTTTTTGTTTTTTATTTGTTGTGACATTTTAAGGCTGCTCAGCTATTTGTCATCATTATAACACGCGATTGTAATTAATATCCAGGTATTTAGGTACTTATTCAAGTTTACGTTTTTATCAAAAACCATGTTTTATGGCTAGGCGTGTTTATAATGGATTATTTAGGCACACAAACGTTTGGCCAACCTGATGGTAAGCAGACAACGAAGTTTATGGACGCTAGCAACTTCAGCGGTATCGCAAACACGTTGCCGTCCTAAAAGTACCATTATCTGTCAACCGTTAACCTAAGATAATCCCATTGTATGGTATACATCCAATAAAAACCGGCCAAATGCGTGCCGGATCACGCATAATGGAGGGTTCCGTACCTTCAATGGAATAAGAACCAACATAATACCAAAAGGTTGTATCTGATGCCTATGGAAGAAGCTTTCTGGAGATAACTCAAAAACGGCTGAACCGATAATGTACAAAACAATTTTCGTAGAATGTATGTGATAAGATGCATCTTCTCAATTTTTTTCATATTTTTTGGACTTACGGTTTAAAAGTTACAGGGGGGACAAATTTTCAACACGGTCCGACCAATAATGAAGAAATTCCAGATGACTACCGCAAAAACTAAGATCAAATACAACTCACCTGTTATAGCCCATAGCTCCTTCAAGCACTCCTCCCTGGACCGCTGTATAGCGGACCGCTTCTGCACCTCCGGCCCCGACTCCAGATACTCGAAGAGTAACGCTCCCAGCACCACATATACCACCACTAGTATAACCAGGCCCAGTTGGGAGCATGCAGCGCGGGCGCAGCCCGAGAGAGCACGCCGCGTGAGCCCGCGCGAGCGGTCCAGTGACGCCTCTGAAGACATGGTTTAAAGGTCCATCTTCTGAGCGGCCATCTTGTTTAACTTGTCACTTGGTTCCTGTAAAAAATGAGAAATCACTAAGTGTCGTTTCGGAGAATATTTCTATAGTTTAGCAGACTTTCCGATGATTTTAATTCTTTATAAGTATTTTTGGTTAATATGAAACTAAAATTCATAAAAACAGCCTGCTTCCTACCGTTTCTAAGGCATGAATCTTAAAGCATTAGAATAAGCCTAATTTAATTGTGACCGGCAAATAATGGATAACCTTCTAACCACCGACGATCGAGTTGGATCGCTTGAGGTGAATAACAATGTAATGAAGACAGAAGAGATACTGTTATTTTTAAGTTAATTAGTTTTAGTTAATTTCATCATCATCATATCAGCCGAAAGACGTCCACTGCTGAACATAGGCCTCCCCCAAAGAGTGCCACAATGACCGGTCCTGCGCCACCCGCATCCAGCGGACTCCCGCGACCTTCACCAGGTCATCAGTCCACCTTGCGGGGGGTCTACCCACGCTGCGCCTTCCGGTTCGTGGTCGCCACTCGAGAACCTTTCCGCCCCAACGGCCATCGGTTCTACGAGCAATGTGCCCCGCCCACTGCCACTTTAGTTTAGCGATTCGGAGGGCTATATCGGTTACACGCAGAGAGACTCCAACCATAGCCCTCTCCATTGCCCTTTGGGTGACTTTGAGCCTTCTTATGAGGCCCATTGTAAGCGACCACGTTTCAGTTCCATATGTCATCACTGAAAACACACACTGGTCAAAGACTTTCGTCTTGAAACACTGCGGAATATTGGACAAAAAGATGTGCCGTAGCTTCCCGAACGCTGCCCAACCGAGTCGGATTCGTCGATTGACCTCTTTCTCGAAGTTGGATCTACCTAACTCGACAGTCTGTCCTAAGTATATATAATCGTCCACAACTTCGAGTGTAAAGTCTCCGATTGTAACGGGAGTTGGTGCTACATGGGTATTTGACATGATCTTCGTCTTATCCATGTTCATCTTTAGACCAACTCGCTCGGAGGCTTTACTGAGGTCATCGAGCATCGTACTCAAATCCTCCATGGTCTCAGCCAAGGCTACTATATCATCAGCAAACCGAAGGTGAGTGATGTACTCGCCGTTTATGTTGATGCCTAGCCTTCTCCAGTCCAGAGTCTTGAAAACATCCTCCAGTGCAGCGGTAAACAGTTTAGGAGAAATAAACATCTCCTTGCCTGACTCCCCGCTGCAACGGAATAGGCTTCAAGTTCTGGTCCTGGAGTCGGACTGACATAGTGGCGTTCTCGTACAAACACTTCAGCACTTCGATATAGCGATAGTCCACTTGGCACCTCTGGAGAGATTGTAGTACAGCCCAGGTTTCGATCGAGTCGAAGGCTTTCTCGTAGTCTACGAACGCTAAGCAGAGGGGCAGGTTATACTCCTCAGTCTTCTGTATAATCTGACGGAGCGTATGGATGTGGTCTACGGTACTAAAGCCTCTTCGGAAACCGGCTTGTTCGGGAGGCTGGAAGTCATCTAGCCTGCGTGCGAGACGGTTCGTAATGACTCTTGAAAAAGAGTCTTTAGTTAATTTACATAAGTTTATACAATTTATTTTTTTAATGTGACGCCAAATATATACATATAATATAATTTTAAACAAAAAAGAACCGACTTCACTTGCCTCCACCTTTCCAAAAGGAAATGCTCGAGCTGCTGTATAAAATACTGAAATCACTATAGGTGTGCCTATAATAGTTGAAGAGTTCCCTCGATTTCTACAGGATCCCATCATCAGATCCCGACCTGGTTACAAGGGATTAACTGTGAAGTATACTCTATCAAACAAAAAAAGAATTTTCCAAATCGGTCCAACATAAAATATACATAAAAAAGAAAAACCGGCCAAGTGCGAGTCGGACTCGCGCACCGAGGGTTCCGTACAAACCTGTAGGTATATAAGTAAAAGTTCACCCATTGTATTGACATAGAAAATTGATTTTGTTACAGCTTAAAGGTATTATAGACCTGAGTATTTGATATGAATTTTAATTTTATACCTCTACGCGTTTACGAGGAAAAAGGTAGTAAGTTTAAAATTTAAAAAAATATTTTTTGTATGATTTTACTAAAAATGTCTACTTTTCGTAATTTTTCCTTTGTCTGTGCTATATGAAGTTTCTTCGTGCCAAGTTTCAAGTTTCTGAGTTTACGGGAAGTACCCTTTAGGTTTTGAGTTTCTTGCGAGTACTCAGTTTCAAAATATGCGACTTAAATTGCTATTTCTTTTGATTACGTTGACATAAAAATTTGGTTTTGCTACATCTGAAAGGTCCTATAGCCTTGAGTATTTGACATGAATTTCAATTTAATACCTCGACGCGTTTACGAGAAAAAAGGTACTAAGTTTAAAAAAATTAAAATATTTTTTTGTTTGATTTTACTAAAAATGTCTACGTTTTGTAATTTTTCCATTGTATATGCTATATGACGATGCTTCGTGCCAAATTTAAAGTTTCTGAGTTCACGGGAAGTACCCCGTAGGTTTTGCGAGGGCCGAAAAACTAAAATTTTCAGCATAAACGACTGTATCTTTTGATTGCGTTAGCTTTTAAGTTTGATTTTTTCACAGCTCCAAGGGACAATAGACCTGAGTATTTGATAAAAATTTCAGCTTGATACCTCCACGCGTTCTTGAGAAAAATGGTCTTGACAGACAGATAGACAGACGGACATCAAAGTGATCCTTTAAGGATTCCGTTTTTTCCTTTCGAGGTACGGAACCCTAAAAATATTAAATAAATAGCAAAAAAAAACAAAGATCCCGACGAATTGATAACCTCCTCCTTCGAAATCTTGAAGTGGGTTGAAAACATTGAAAATATGTTCGTTACGTACTCTATTGTTTCAAGTGATCATCCCGAACGACGTAAACAATACATACCAATATAGGTCGCAGCAATGTCACTGTTTACCTATATACTCTGCCTATTCCGATCACTGGTTTTCAGTTCCAGTTTCAGGAAATTGTAAGGTTTCAGTTCGGTTATGATGTATTTAAATGCTACTACTGTCGCCATACCAACTGACCATCAATTTTGCGATGTCCCTTTCTTACTCTGTCACAAATTAGTAAAGAGGTAAAACTTAATTTATTTTAATGCGGCAGTGTGGAAAGGATGACATAAACGACTTTAGTTATATGGAAATATGACGTTTATGGTCGCAGTTTCATACTTTCTCGCAGGAAAGTCCAACCAGAATTAGTATGGTTACCCCTTATTCATAATAAGCGTCATACAAACCTCATTTAACTAACAATCGTTTCTCTTTGTCTGTCACTTTGACAGTTGTGTTTGTTATAAACAGACAAAACATAAATTAACTTAATGAGGCTTAATGAATAAGGGGGTTGGTGTATGAAATGAATACGCCTGATGTGATATCATATTGCTTGCGTTTCATCACTGCGTGCACGTAACATTTATTTTATTGTATTATTATTATTATTAATCAAACAACAAATCGAAAATAGATGTCATATACTTCAGAAAAAGTGACTTAACCCTCCAGTGTCCGAGGCCAGATACAGACAAACAACAAATATTACATTTTAAACAGAAGTCCCGCAAAACTGCTTGACAGTTTGCCTGCAGGAAAAAATTAAATACATCATTTCTAAAAATAAACTTTAACATATTACAATTAATACTTTAACATTAAAATTAAAAGCTTATTCTATACATAGTTGCACGGTATCTCGCATCTAGTATGTATAGCCTTAAAATAACAAAGAAAAAAAAAACGGGTGGCACTCCGGGAGTGACGGCAAGAGTGAAAACTTGAATATTAACTTTGTGTATTTTTGATATTTTGGAATGGTTAAGGGAATAATTTTGCACGAATTGCTTTAATTATCAGTATAAAAATTGTATGTGGTAAAATACAATATTCAATTTGTTGCGCTATCGTACACAAACATGACAATTTATATTACATTAAAACTTTAACACTTCAGAACTATTACAATTATTTAACATTAAAAAGTTTATCTCTCAGAAATATCAACTTTCATCCATAATTTCAACGACTCTTACACCATCATCATTACTAAATAGAACCATCATCGCCAGTCTCTAAAACTGATACGATAGGTTTATGGTAGCTGAAATGAGAAACGAACAATTTTGATTCTAACCTATTTAAATGTCTCTCAAGCTGTTTTGATATGTCTTCTTATAGAACTACGCATTATTGTGTATCTTTAAGATATAATATTACTGTATTACTGTTTTGAAAAAATAAGTCCCGCCGAGTTTCTTGCCGGTCATAAATCCGGGTCCGGGTCCGGGTTTTCGGACCCGGGGTATGTCCTTAAACTACGTCCGGACCTGGGTATGTCCTTAAACTACGCCAAAAAGAGAGGTATGGGCACTGCGAATGGCATCTCGCTAAGTGTGGTAGGGCACGTTCAGCGAATGCCATCGCTCAAATCTGGAGCAGAGCCCGACTGGGGAAGTACCTCCACCTTACAGAAAACCACAGCCAAATAGCACTAGACCCTACTCATAGTGTTGTGTTCCTGCTGGTGAGTAAGGTTGCCAAAGAGCTCAAAGAGGACCCAGTGTGTTGAAGATGAGGGACCTTCTTGTTCCTTTAGTCGTCAACACAGTGAATCCTCCTTTTTGTAAAGGGTCGGCAACGCGCATGTGACTCCTTTGGAGTTGCAGGCGTCCATAGGTTACGGTAGCTGCTTACCATCAGGCGGGCCGTATGCTTGTTTGCCACCGTCGTGGTATAAAAAAAAAATAATAATAATAATACTTCTCGGGTCAGAGGTGTAGGGTTAGAACCGGTGGTAGTTTTTCTTTTTCTCTCTGACGTTCATAAGTGCATTTTAATGTGCCTAAATTGAAGAATAAATATCTTTTATCTTTATCTTTTATCTTTTGTCTAATAAATACCGCATCAATAGTAGTTTTGTATTTCGTAGTGCTAAGATTACGATTTCGAACGAAACAGCAGGCGCAGGCATACATTTTCGCTGCGCGGTAGAAAGAGAGGGGAATACTTCCTCTCCTACGCCGCGCCGGCGGTCTATTGGCTTCAATGGCATTGTAACCATTTTTCGATCAGGTCACGTGTCCATCTTACGAATTTTCATGAATTTTATGTTATTTACATTTATTTTTAGTAAAAATATCAATTTTTACTTAAAGCCTGATCAGAAATATATGATCATGCACCATGTTGCGGAATTTCATTGGAACTAATTTCTTGCACTGGCAATTATTTTACTGACAGAATGATATGCATGTGATAGGCTGTCAGTGTCATTGTGGCGGTTTATTTGAATTATTACAGTAAAGTGTTGAATATTAAATAATACAAGACAAAAATATCCCAAAATTATTCATAGTCAAGAGCGAAACATTGTAAATAGTGTATGTAATAAACAGCTGTAAATAATACGCTCGGGAAATGGAACTATTTCGCTGTGAAACATTTTCAAATTAACATCATAGCTGACAGGTAAACAAATCAAGATGTCACTATACCATAGAGAAATAATACGCTTTATGGATATACTGAACTGTTGCCATATAAATGAGAATAATAGCGCCCTCTTGACAATAATCATGTATTTCTGGTCAGGCTTTACCTATATTTCAGTGAAAAGAAAACTAATTTCTGTAAGAATATATTTTGTCGTGTGTCAAATGCTTTCTTGCCTTGTCAGTCAGCCGGGTTTTCTTAATTTATTTACTTTCGTCCTGCTTTTGACCAACTAACCTGTCAAATATGCCGGACGTAAACATAGTTCACAATTTCCGAACGAACCCTCACTGTCAAGTTGTCGACCACTAAAATATGTAATATGGCCCACCATTTGTCATTAAATTAACACTTTTAAATGCAAAATACGCGACAATCCGAATTTTGGCCATATATGTCTTCAATTCAAAACTGTTATTTTTTTTCGCTTTTTCATTTCAGTATAATTTCATTTCATTCGGGTCTACCGTGCCACTCGACGGAATTATTAATATAGAAGATTTAGGTATTCGATCAGGTCACGTGTCCGTCTTACGAATTTTCAACCTGAGAGTGTTGCCAACTCCGCATTTCAATCAGTGCTAAAACTATACTGAAAAAAAAACCGGCCAAGTGCGAGTCGGACTCGCGCACCGAGGGTTCCGTACAAACTTATAACAAGCAAAAGTTGTAGTATGTTTATTACTAATTTCAATTTAATACCTCTACGCGTTTACGAGGAAAAAGGTAGTAAGTTTAAAATTTAAAAAAATATTTTTTGTATGATTTCACTAAAAATGTCTACTTTTCGTAATTTTTCCTTTGTTTGTGCTATATGAAGTTTCTTCGTGCCAAGTTTCAAGTTTCTGAGTTTACGGGAAGTGCCCTTTAGGTTTTGAGTTTCTTGCGAGTACTCAGTTTCAAAATATGCGACTTAAATTGCTATTTCTTTTGATTGCTTTGACATAAAAGTTTGGTTTTGCTACATCTGAAAGGTCCTATAGCCTTGAGTATTTGACATGAACTTCAATTTAATACCTCCACGCGTTTACGATGAAAAAGGTAGTAAGTTTAAAATTTAATTTTTTTTTTTTTATAATTTTACTAAAAATATCTACTTTTTGTAATTTTTCCATTGTCTATGCTATATGACGTTGCTTCGTGCCAAATTTCAAGTTTCTGAGTTCACGGGAAGTACCCCGTAGGTTTTGCGAGTGCCGAAAAACTCTATAAAATTTGCAGCATAAACGACTGTATCTTTTGATTGCGTTGGCTTTTAAGTTTGATTTTTTCACAGCTCCAAGGGACAATAGACCTGAGTATTTCATATAAATTTCAGCTTGATACCTCCACACGTTCCTGAGAAAAATGGTCTTGACAGACAGACAGACAGACAGACAGACGGACAACAAAGTGATCCTATAAGGGTTCCGTTTTTTCCTTTCGAGGTACGGAACCCTAAAAAGTGCTAAAATAGTGCTAAAAAATATGCAAAAAAAAAGTGCTAAATAAAAAGAGTTATCCATTCGAATGTGTTTATTATATCTTCCAATGAAGCGAGTCATATAATATCGATTGAACTTCACTTGCGAAGCTCAATTGATCTTATTTAATTTAATAGTACTACGTACAGAAGGCTAACTTCCCTACAAAATTTATGTCATACAGCATTTTCACAGATGAACGATGGATGACACATGACGTCTCCATACAATTTTGCCTTTCGACTTCTAGGGTTGACAAGTACGCGATTAGTTTGATTGCTAGATCTGCCCCAATCTACCTAGACACCGCCCCTTATATTATGCTCTCTATCGGACCGTTTTTTCTAGTCACCTATGAACGACTGTTTTGCTCGGTAATTAGGTTCAACTGTGGTTAGGGAAATAGAGCAAAAGTAATGTCCGGTTCTCTACTGGTCCGTGTGTACAACTCCACTCCACGAAGTAACAGCTTCGGCCTTGGTTAGCGATCGGATACTTTTCGAGGTTGTCAAAATCCCCTTCGTTTATTTGCAGATAAGATAAAATATTTAAGTAGTTTATAGTAGTAGTTTTGTTTGTACTAAAATTACAGTTAAATTGGGCAAATGAGGTAATATATCAGACATTTATTTAGTTTTGTATTAAAACTACTGATAGCTTAGATAGATTGAGGCAGATTGGAGCAGGTCTAGCAATCAAACTAATTCCATACTTGACTTGTCAACCCTATAAAGTCGAAGGCAAAATTGTATGAAGACCGCATGTGTCACCGTTCATATTTCAAAGTTCTGTCAAACACTGATTTTATAGGGAAGATAAGCATCTTTATGTAATACTATTATATTATTCTGTGCTACTACTACTGACAATTTTGGTTTGACAGACTACAAATAAAATTTATCAACTTTTGGAAATATTTTTTTTATAAAATCGCAATTTCCAAAAAGTGCTAAAAATAGTGCTAAGTGCTAAATGCAAAATATTAGGGCTAAGTCAGTCTAAATAGTGCTAAATTTAGCCCCAAAAGTGCTAAATTGGCAACACTGAACCTGACGAATCTGTCGGTCACGTGACCCTGACGCGAGTTTAACATTTTTTCCCCATCACAAAAAGTGCACAGCGCCGCTAAAGAAGTTTTAACTTCAAAAAAAAAATCAATTTGAACCCAAAGCACATCCAAAGCATCTCAAGCAACATGTCATTATTAAATCCGTCACGTACCAAACCTTGTATCAATTCAACATACGTAGGTAAGTATCGAACTGTCGCAATTTATCTACATATCACTCCATACCTTTTGAGAAACCTAAAAGGGTTAAAAAGGGTCATAATCGATTGCGATAAAGGGAATAGAAATGTTACGACCCTCGGGAAGTCGATGTACTGACAATAAAAGATAATGTCAAATAAATGTGTTCTAAACCTGGAATACATACATAAGTAGCTTAAGAACCTCTGGGAGTCTATTCGACATGGCATAACTGACAGTCGCATGCGAGACAACTATGATATCACACTTTTGTGACAGTTGATTCACCTAACCACCTACGTCAAAATCAACAGGTCTCGCTAGAGGAATTTCTCTATTGGCATGGGCGCCATCTTATTGTTTTGACGTTGACGTCAATAAATTATGGGAATCCCACGTAAGGCATTTATTTACCTCTAGTAGGTAAAGAGAGCCTTGAAGCATTTTATGAAAACTAATTTGAAAGCGACATCTCTGAATGTCTTCTGAAACTAAATACGTGTGTGAGTATGTGTGTAAATCATACGTGTATTTTCGTGCTAAAATACTAGGCTAGAACTAGGGTAGTCTACATAGACGGCTTACAAGCAATTTTTTAGATTTGACGATGCATTTTTGGGTGTAGCAACTATGACGAAACCTGTGCTTTGGGTAAAAAGATATGTGACAAATATTACATATTGAATAAAAATGACTGGTATGAATGATTTTAAGATTTCTTGTAACCAATAAATGTTTTTTGTGACAAGAAATAAAACAATACATTGACTTGTAAACCGACCACGTAGATCCAATATTATGTAGAAAAGGTTTAGTGTAAATAAATTATAATATCAAGAATACAACCTTGATATCTATCTCACGTGTTTATATCGAGACCCGAAAAAGTGAAAGATTACAAAATTATAACGAGTGTATGGTTAAAAAAGTGGTATCTTGAGCGTTGCGGGGGGCACTAGAAGCAAACAAACTGCTGCCGAGAGTATTACAACATTTTTCACCACGCCACGGCAAAAAAATACAAGCTTAGGTAAATACATAAAACAAAACAAATTAATTCTGCCAAATATTTATGGTTCAAAATCATCGTTCTATAACGTAAAGTAATTACTGTTCTCCCTTGTGAAAAAAAAAACAATTTTACTGACGCTTTAAAAAAATCAAGATAGGCGGTGGTGCTGATGTGGTGAAAAAGCATTCATACACAAGAAAATAATTTTAATAAGAAAACCTAACTACTAATAATATAAATCTACTCTAACATAGCATCCAAATTACACAAAATAATGCAGAGCACAGTGAATGCAGGGTACTGTAGAGATATTCCCAACAGCAGGGTGGAAGAACACCTACAACTCATCGCACTTTTTGATGTTTATCCATTCGCTCCTCGGCCAGATTTCGACATTGCTTTTATGGCAAGTTAATTGAACTTTAGGTTAAATAGGTAATGCCAATCATATTATATTTTAACAGTTACATATTTTTAATAAATACCTACAATTAAAAATCATAAAAATTATAAATATTAATGTGCTCTCAGTGAAAATGTCTTAAAATCATATCAATTTTATAATTACTTCTAGTAGGCATCTTACCTAGTTTGAATAGTCAGAAATCAACTTCGCGCAAAAGTTTCGTGGGGGCAATTACTAGAGGTCGCCTCCATCATTACTATCGGTAGCCTGGTATGGTAGTCAGTGCCTTAAAGGATTGTTTGACATCTGATACTTCACTTCTTAAACATTATAGATACTGGTGCCGGCTATACTGTAAATTTATCAAAAATCTAAAATTACCGGTCGGCTTCCATATAGCGTTGACAGCGTTGTAGAGCCCATCACGGAGATATTGAAAACATAAGTCTTAAAGGTCGTAAATGGGCGTTAGTATGTGTGGCGTCAAGTTGAAAACACAAAAAAATACGTTAATTTATCGTTACGCTTAAATTTTGACACACGGCGAAGCCCACTTATTTAACCACCCACAAAATCTACATACTTACCAAATTTAAGGCCATTACGGTGGGCGTATAAGGTTTTAAGACCAGTTGAAATCGCAATTTGTTGAGCCTTAATTTATTTTTGAGCTTACTGCTCGAAATTTTTACAGAAGCTATAAGACCCGTTTAATAAGAAAATACCAAATTTAAGACCATACCGGTGGGCGCATAAGGATTTAAGACCACTTTAAGAAATAGTCGGCTTTATAACATCAACTGTAAGACACTCCTCCGTCTACAGCTCAGCCAGCCTCGTAGGTAAAGTCACTAAAATCTTACAGGACCCCCACCCCCAAACCATGGACCTGTGGGCTTAGAGGAGGCCAAAAAAGCTTGTTGAAGTGGTTGGCGGGTCAGGATGTTTTTACCCGTCCAAATTGCCATTGGAGCTGGGACGACGTATTGTGCCAAATTTCTTCTGAGTCACTCACTCCTAAGCCGCAGCACTGGCTACCGGCTTACCCGTCACCAAACAGGAGGTTTGGTGACGGGTGGACAGCTTTTCCAGACACTGTCAGTAATAATGACATTATTTCTCTACTCATCTTGCTCATCCTTCATTCATATACATAGAAAAGGATGGGTACAGAAATATTGACATTATTACTGGATAGAAATAAGTCAAATAATAATAACATTAAATAATTAAAATACTTTAAAAAAAAAGAAAAAATATATAAATTTACAAAAATGTATAACATAAAAAAGTTAAAAACTAAAATAAAAACGTCTTCTAAGGCTTTTCCACAAAATATGCACTTAATGAATATACACAAATCATATGTAAGTTAACCAGTGAACGCACCGGGTAGTTCGGTTTAACTGGTCCCTATGCACAATATTACATTGTCGCATTGCGCTTGGTATTACCGAGCGCCTTTGTTCTTAACTCTTCCACCAGTTTTTGCATTCTACCCTCTCCCATTTAGCTTTAAGATAAATATTGTTTTCTCAGTAAGTGATTTATGTAAATCTTTTTGAGAAATAAATGTCTTAAACCGTATAGTATCTGGACCGGCACCTGATTGATTGAAATCTGATTCCGGCTTTGAGTCCGTGTTTGTGCTCCACACAGGTGTTCTTGCGGTACTTAAGTAAATGCCACATGCGTGCCTGTGGGATGCTATATGCGTAGACACACTGGCGGCTTCTCACTTCACCGGAACCAATAAACAAGCAGGTGCGGTGGCCAAAGAAGCTGAAAAACTGAAGACCCATAAAACATTTTTATACCTTTCGTAGTCGAGACCCTTTGCGCGTGGGGACCCAGTGCTCAGTAACTTTTTAAAGAACGCAAAAAGAGGCTCGTCGACTCAATTGGTGACCAAAGAGCTGGCAGCTTCCTCGCTCAACTCATAAGTTTTGCGATACAGCGGAGAAATGCTGCCACCATCCTCGTTTGTTAGTTTCTAACATGTCGATACATAAAATATATATCGGAACCTCGACAAAACAAATATCCATGGTAAATACCCCGTTTTAAATAGTTTTTGTAACTTCCATAAAAAAAATTGCGTTCTAGGTCGTTAAAAAAAATTGTTTTATTTAGAACGTCATATAAATATTGAATACCATTTTTTTTTTAATAAAAGAATATAGGGATGAACATTTAAAGCATTCTTTTAGAAACATGAATGAATGAATGAAAGATTTATTCATGACAATTACAAAAAACATAATAAACAATAACATATACAACCCGAAACATTAAGTGCCACGAAATCGTCGCAATTCAGCGTTAAATGCCGGCAGGGCCAGCACTGGTCTTCCGTTGCAACCATTTGACGACACGGCCCCATATAGACATTTGACCCTCACAACAAAACGAATCGATTGATACCATATATGAAAAAAATTCACCATGCCTATTGATGCTCCCACCGGAATTTGGTATGTAGGTTATTTGAAGTAGACTTTACCGTGAGTACAAATTTGGAGCAGTAAAACCACTGATTAATTAACGTTATTTTCTTGTATTTTCAACTTGACGCCATATGATATGATATGATATTTATTCAAGAACAATTTACATCGTGTTATACATACTAGCGCCCATTTAAGACCTAGTAAGACTTATTTTTTCATGATCTCGAAGAGAAGGAGAAGAGAAGGAAGAAGTTTTTTGGAGATAACTCAAAAATGGCTGAACTGATAATGTTCAAAACAATTTTCGTAGAAAGTATGTAAAAGAAAAGTAAGATAATCTTCTCAAATTTTTTTAAGTATATTATATGGACTTAGGGTTCAAATGTTACGGGGGGGGGGTTCACTCAATTTTTCTGACTTTCGAGGCGATTATTTCTGAAAATATTCACTAAATCACAAAATGTTAAAAAAAAAACCTCAATGTTATTTTTAAACACCTATCGATTGATGTGCAACATGTTGATATTAGGGGAAAAATTGTTTTTTGTAATTTAGTTACAGGGAGCGCCCCCCATAAAAATATTTTCTCCTTCAATTTAACTACATATAGTCTGGCCAGCCAACGAACGCAATAGCAATGTACAGCGACCAAAAGTATGACAACACTAAGAATCAGTGAAAAAAACCCGGCCAAGTGCGAGTCGGACTCGCGCACTGAGGGTTCCGTACAAACCTGTAGGTATATAGTAACTTTAAAATATTTTAATTATATAATGTAACTAAAAATTTACGGTTTTCGCTATTTTTCCTTTATCTGTGCTATAAGACGTTGCTTCGTACCAAATTTCAAGATTCTGAATTCACGGGAAGTACCCTGTAGGTTTTGATTCCCTTGCGAGCGAAAATTTGCGAAAATTTGCGGTATAAACGGCTGTATCTTTTGATTGCGTTGGCTTAGAAGCCTGATTTTTTCACAGCTTCAAGGGAGAGTAGACCTGAGTATTTGATATAAATTTCAGCTTGATACCTCAGACAGACAGACAGACAGACAGACAGACAGACAGACAGACAGACAGACGGACAACAAAGTGATCCTATAAGGGTTCCGTTTTTTCCTTTCGAGGTACGGAACCCTAAAAAGCAGCAATGATCATCAAATTCTATGTTTTTAATTTTAGTTGGTATTTCCACCTCTTTCATTACGTGACGGAATATTTCGTCTGATTTGTCATCAACTGTAACAAATAATCTGATTGAGGCAATTGACATATGCCATAAAAACGAATTTAAATTCAATGTAGAACGTTGCAGGAGTTCTATCTCACTCGCGCTTACGACGAGAGAGTGAAATGCACTAGAAACAAATTCAATGTAAAAGAAATGTGAATTGAAATGTTCGTCACGAACACGGTGTCTCATCACAAAGGGTTGGCACATGTACGTATTTTGAATTTGCCGCGCTTTTCTACTGAAAAAATGGTTTGCCAGACTATAATTAAATAGCGGCATGAAAAATACACCTTATGTCTACATTTTATTTTATTCATCTGATAGTTTCCGAGTAAAATGGCTGTCACATACGGACAGACGGACTGACGGTCAGACAGACGGACATGACGAAACTATAAGGGTACCGTTTATGCCATTTTGGCTACGGAACCCTTAAAAGTACTAAAAACGGTCCGATAGAGAGCATAATAGTGGGGGGCGGTGCCTCACTCTTACTCGTTACAAAATTGTCACATTTGACACATATTCACATTTTGATTGTCTGATGACGTCATTACCTCCTTAGTCAAAACGAGACACTCCCTTAGATAAACTTCTCTGTCGGCCTCACTTTGTGACCGAAGAATGAAATCCACTTCATATACATCCATGGTTCGATACCTACGTACACCTACTAAAAAAAAACACCAAACTCTCTGCCATGGGATTCCCAATGTCCTGTCAACATATCTAAAATGGTGGCCATAGCCATAGACAAAACGCTCTAGCGAGACCTACTGACAGCTTGACAGTTAGGTGTATTACTCTATCACCTAGTGAGACGTGAGTGAGACAAGTGTGAGAGCAACGTTTCGCAGTTTGGCATCTCGAATGGCCCTGTAATGTTGTTATATTTATATGGGTCTTTTATGTAGCGTTCTAATGCAATGGAGGAAGATGCCAATTTTCAAAGGTCCTAGTAAAGTAGGAGGTCAATTCACATCTCATAGTTATCGGGACATGGGTATATGAGATATCGAGATATGGGTCGTCTTGCCATGTCATGTCGTCTGTCTGTCTGCCCGTGGTTACGCACAGTGACTGTTATCAATCAAGCCGGAAAAAGTGGTGAAATAAGATCTTGAATAACAATATTCAATCTGGAATACTTTTCGCGTACGTATATAATAGATTTTTTCTCTTTAACCCATTAGTTTCTTTTTTTTTAATAGAAAAAAATTGGTACTGTAGGTATACTAACCCAGGTACGTAGATAATAATAAGAGAAAAATATATATTTGAGTGCAATCAATTCCTTGTGTGTTAAAAATACATCACTGACATTATTCCAAAGTTCCAAACACACCAACTCCATCAAAACAAGACTTCCCCAACAGATAAACCTTCCTAAAACTAAAACCACAACTAAAAGTCCCCTTTAATTGTCTTTCCTAAGCGACGTCGCGACAAAAAATCCGTGAACGTGAAATAGGGTGATCCCCAGTCAGGTCGATGTCAGGCGAAATCAGAGCGGTAATAAATGATCTTGCAGGGTGCAGGGGAATGATAAAAAAATGTCCGCGGAAGCGTAATTGGATGGTTACACACAAAAATCTAAGAGGATGTTGAAGAATTATTATTTCAAGCTACTTTAAAAGAGGGTTCTTTGAATATACACTTCATCTTCCTGTTAACATCTGAAAGGGCTGTACAAACGGATTTTGGAGCGTTTGTGTGTTTGAAAATAAAGTCATTTTATCAGCAATTTCGGCTACATAATCGGTATCGTATTGCGGGTGAGAAAAAGTAGGAGAAGTAATTTTTGGACTCGAAAAAAAAATATTTTTTTTGTTGGGGCTCGTCTCCTAGCCGGCCAACTCTCCAATGCTCTCCATACGAAACAATTTTTTTGTTAATTAGAATACGATACCAAATACGCCCTTAACGGATCGCCAGCATTATTGTTATACCTATACATTTTCTCAAACGGTTATTCTCCGAAGTGTTAACTATTCTTTCAACTGTTAGGCAGCCCATATTGGGATGATCAAGTAAAAGAAATTGGGAATTTAAATAATTGTCAAATAGAATACGTGCGACTCTATTAAAATATCCATGGCGTTGAATAAGAAGCGGAACACTGCGATGCGCGACGCGAACTTCGCTCTGTGTGTGTATGCCTTTTGCACATCCCCGCAGAGGAATCAACACCGCGGTACCACTTTACGCGTACAGTACACGATACGTCGCGAAATCTGCCCTACTAGAATGACTTAAATTGTTCCGCGACTCTCCATACTTCAGGCGCGACTCGAAGTATGAAGTCGCGCGCGACAACGTATGTTATGCTGAGCGGATCGACACCGAATCAAGAACGGAAACGACAAGAGAAACATCCGAATCCCCTTAGCCTAAAGAAAGTTCATTGAACTCAAACCTTTAAAATCGATCTACCTTCATTTATATTACAAATAACTGCCTTTGTTATAGTTCCTTTGTGTTACTAACCCGATGTACCAAAACTTCGTCGCTCGTTTTCATTTATTATAACGTGATTCAGAATTTTCAGACCGTGAAAGCAAAGTTACATCGTTTTACGTGTAAGTTTTTTCTTCTAAAAATTGTTGGAAATAAAGACTCAGTTACGAGTTCTGGTAAAAAGTAGGGCCTTTGTACATCTCCGCAGTGGAACGGACAACGCGGTACCACGCTAAACGTTTCGCCCGCTTCAAGCGTCCATAAGGCCGTATGTTTGTTTGCCACCGTCGTGGTAAAAAAAACTCAGCGAATCGAGATCGAAACAATTGCGAATTCGTGTCACGCGCTTTCGCGGTTAAGTAGATAACGATAACGGTATTATTCTCAACTTCTGTAAAACTAAATGCATACATATACACTCGCCATACAACCAACGCGCTAAGACCATTGATAAACAAAATTTAAGTATTATAGGGCACACATATGAGTGTTTACACCTTAATAAGGTCAACTGTAAGTGTGACACTTTAGAGTACCTACGTAAAAACATTTAAATACTTAGGCTTAACTCTCGATACAAACTTTAACTGGAAATCTCACGTAAACGATGTTTGTAACAGGCTAAGGTCAGTGTTAGGGAAATTTGACCAACTAAAAAAAACCTTACGGGTTGTTTATTACGCACTCGCGAACTCGTTAATTAGCTATGGACTTATTGTATACGGCAGAACATTTAAAACCTATTTTAGTGAAATTAAAAACATACAAACTAGACTGCTTAAGTTTTTAGTAAGCAAAAAAGTTAAAGATAACTGCAACAAAGACTACGATTTGTTATTTCCCTTGTGTAAGATCTTACCTATAGATAAAAAAAGTTAAGTATTTAATAGGATTAGAATACTACTATAATGATCTGTACAAATTATTTGCTAAAAATAAGTATAACACAAGAATTGTAAGAGAAAAACGATTAGTAGAACCTAAAGCAAACAACTACTATGGCGAAATGAAGAATTTTAACATATTTAGTACCAAAAGTTCAGTAAACCAAGGTTGAGTTGAGGCTAAGGTCCTCTCTTCTCGAGGACCAGATTGAGACATAATGCACATTATGCACACATTCTACCACAACATAATCCACACCGTGGTACTCGAGGAGAGATTACCTAACTTAGAGGCTTAGAATGTTAGTAAGTAAATAAATAGGTTAAGTTAGATTAAGTTGCTTTGTATTTTTTTTGCTTAAAACAATGAGCGAATCTCGCCATCAAACGTCACAGTTTGGCGAGGTTTACAGTAATATGTTTAATATAAGTTTACATTAATTAATTAAAAATAAAAAGATAATTATCTAATTATTTCAAGTGCGTATAGAAAGTTAAATAAAAAGTGAGAAAACCCACAATTTCGACATAGGACTTAGTAATATAACATATACAGGTAATAGGTACGCCAAACTTTGACAAAGGTGCGTCAATTGTCAAATAAACAAAACGTGGTTGGCACTTCAAAATAACATTTAATTTCCATTAGACCAAAAATGCCATGAAACTAATTAAAATGGGCTCTTGCCAACTATTCAAACTCGACAGCTACCCTCATAGGGTCCGATTATTCCTGTTATTCAAACACCATTAAAGTTTTACCTTTGTTTAACTAGAATGGTTACAGATTTCATGGGTGTACTTATGCTGGATTTACTGGACAAAAGCGTTTATAAATATCACTCTAGATGAGGAAACTGAGTGGAGTGAGATGGCATTTTACTTTCAGTAGTCGAACGAGCGGAGCGTAAGCGAAGCAAGTTCTTACAAACAACTTCTGGCTAGTGGGACGTCTCGGCATTTCGACGGCTTTTTTATTTTGAGGGTTTGTTCCGCGATAACTTTAGTAACGGTTTTCTGATCTTCATGTTTGTTGGGGTTGCAGCAGAGATACATATAATTTGAGAGTTCGTATATGAGCAGGATCGATCAAGGGGTCGTGGAGCTAGAAGGCGAAAACAAATCTTCTGAAGGGTCTTGTCATGTTGGTCATCTCGTTTGCAAGTAAATCGCGAGTTCTATAATGTATAAATAGAAAAGAATGGATGGTACGGTTGGGTCCAATATGAGGAAACGGGGTCGCGTAAATGATGCGTAAAAAACTTGACAGGGGCATTGCATGGGTATTTACGTCTATAAAGAGGGATGTTGTATTCTATCAATATAAAGGATGAAATATTCAATGTTGTAATAGAAATATTTTGTATATTTCGAGTATGTTACACACAGCTTTTAAAACCATAGACGGTGTATACTCTGCCGTTTTCTAAAGATTTTCGAATTCTATGATCACATTGCAAGGGAATATGGTTTTGTCTGGAAAGGTAGGGGCAAAACTGGTTTTTCTGCTTATCAGTTGCTCAACGACTCCGAAATCATGCTGTAGACAAATTTGGTAGAAATTTATCAAAAACATTGATAAGAAGGGGTCACGAGACTCACGAGCCGAATTGAGTACCTAAATACATGAGGAAGATGTCACCATGTCCATGAGAGTATCCGTGATCCGTTACCACGTGTTCCGATTCCAAGTGTGTTCGTAATTAAATTTATGAATGAAAGGTCTGATAATAAGTAATAACATTAATAACAACGTGCGTCTATTATTTCGACAAAAAAGGCCCCGAGGAGTTGAGAACCTCCTCCTTCAAAATCTTTAATTTGGTTAGAAAATGGGTAAAAACAGTACCTCTACCACGAGTCATGCAAATAAGCCCAATTCGAGATTCGTTCACGAATTCGTAAATTATTTGTATGGAGAATTTGTGCAGAGCCTCTAGCGGTCACTTATAGAACTAAAAATTACTGCCATACCATAAGTTAAATTATCGTTTATGCAATTCGCTCACGAAAGTTCGATTGCTTGTTTCGTTTGTGTAGATTTCAATACTTTACAAAGTGACGTGACGTGACAAATGTCACATCCTTCACACCAACCGAAACAGATTGTAGGTAAGCCAAAAAGGTTTTACTTCCTAAGTACATTTTATTTGAAGGTTTAGAACTGTAGACAATTATATGAGCAGTGAACAATAATAAGCATAGAAACCGTACTAGCTCTGAAAAATTACCCTACTTTTTGTGGGTGTTTAATATGCTTGCTAGGCACGGCCTGGTTTACGAACCAGGAATAATTTCCGTTGGTCATCGTGTCCCAAGCGGTAAATTTTAAGAGGTTAAGGGCAGTAAATAATCAAGCTTCGTGATGGTCAGCTGCCGTTCCTTGAGTGGGTTGAGGAACAGCAGCCATTTTCTCACATAAAATATATATAAAATAAAATGACCATCGCGTCCCAGTTGAAACAGGTGATAATTTATATGCTATTACAAATAAAATAAAAATCATCAGCCGGCTGTATAGCACTGAAAAAACCGTAAACTAGTCACATGAATTTAGGGTATCAGCAGACGGTCTTTCTACCTCAATACAGCCGGCTGACGATTTTCCTGATAATAAGAGCATCAAATACTGACGTTCCGCAACCCACCAACGGAGCGACAACTGACCTACGCGAGTCATCATTATACTTAATTATCATCGCCTGGGATGCCTTGCGATTGGTCATGAAATTTGTTCTTGGCTTACGGTTCATGCCAGGGGAAATACAAGCTATGACAGTAAGCCTTTTTAGGGTTCCGTAGTCAACTAGGAACCCTTATAGTTTCGCCATGTCTGCCCGTCCGTCCGTCCGTCCGACCGTCCGCGGATAATCTCAGTGACCGTTAGCACTAGAAAGCTGAAATTAGGTACTAATATGTATATCAATCACGCCGACAAAGTGGTAAAATAAAAAGTGGAAAAAAATGTTTTATTAGGGTACCTCCCCTATACGTAAAGTGGGGAGTGTTTTTTTTTTCATTTCAACCCTAACGTGTGATATATTGTTGGATAGGTATTTAAAAATGAATAGGGGTTTACTAAAATCATTTTTTGTAAACCCCTATTCATGATAATGTAAATATTTTCGGAAATAATCGCTCCAGAAGTAAAAAAAAATGTGTCCCCTCTAACTTTTGAACCAAAAGTTTTAAAAATATGAAAAAAATGTCAGAAGTAGAACTTTATAAAAACTTTCTAGCAAAATTATTTTAAACTTAATAGGTTGAATAGTTTTTGAAAAAAAATTACAAAATAATTTCTGAAATAAGTTTGTAATTTAACCGTATAAGCAGGTGTTTATTGTACCAGTAATTTCTACAAAATCACAATGAAGTGACGTGCTTTCAAATAAAGTAAAAACGGTGAAAATCGGTTTACGAAATAAAGAATTATCCCATAAAAATCATCTTCCATACTTTAAGCTCGCGCGCAATAGTTTACTTAATTTGCCGATAGATGTCGCTGTACGTGGAACGCTCATATCATATCCTACATGGCGGTGTTATTTTAACTCTTAAGTGGGGACACTTACTGTGACGGACGGAAAACTACGGACCCCTACACTGAGCGTGGCCCGACACGCTCTTGGCCGGTTTTTTTTTTACCTGATTTAAACGTGCGTAACTTTTAACGCATAAAATGTTATCAACCGACTTCAAGATTTCGAAGGAGGAGGTTCTCAATTCGTCAGAATCTTTATTTTTACTATTTTTTCATAATGTTCACCGATTGCAACTTTTTTTTAAACAGGGAAATTACGTATTTCGTCATACATATTCAAAGCTAGGAAAAGGGGTGAAAACTGTCAGTCCTTCATCCATCCATCCATATATTTATTTCGTCGTAGGATATAGGATTACCTAAGAAAACCAAATTGATGAAATTTTAAATGTACAAGTAACACTACTAGTTTAAAACGTCCTAGAACTACGTCCATATGTAAAGTGTTAGGTGATTCTTAATTTATTTGGTTATTTTGTCAACATGACAGTTCGACTTTTAGTGATCATAGTGGATCATAGGTTTATTTCTTATTATTTAGGTCTATTGTATAATCACAAAAGGATAAGTACCCTTTCAGGATGTTGTTGATTCTCTAAAGTATAGGCATTGCGCTACTGTTACACATCCCACCTGCGTCGACGCCGACACGTTGGCCAAGTCCTTTAATTTATTTACCAGCGAACAAGCCGGAGCGGCACCCGACATCCGAAATCACTACAAGACTATTAAATATAGTTGTCGTCCGTCTAAATATTGTTGGTGTCGAGGCAATCGATCCGTGGAGCAAGGGGCACGGAGCCTCACGACCTAACAAACGCACAAGGGAAGCTAAAGATGCTCCAGCAAGCCGCCGGTTTTCATACATAACACAACGCAGGATTGCGGCTTTGCCGCTTCTTGCATAATAATGGTTTTATTTCTATTTATAAGTTACACGTACGAGTAATTGTTAGTAGTACTTATAAGTTTCTAGTTTGTGACAATGTTACTTTAAAAGGCTATTTCGCAATAAATAAATCTTTAATATAATTATGTACATTATAATTTCAAAGTGCCCTGTATAAATCTGGATATCTTTTAAGTATATTTGAAGTGGTTAAGGACGAAGTATAATGATGACTCGCGTAGGTCAGCTGTCGCTCCGTTGGTGGGTTGTGAAACGTCAGTATTTGATGCTCTTATTATCAGGAATCGTCAGTCGGCTGTATTGAGGTAGAAAGTCTACTGATACCCAAAATACCATATATTCATGTGACTAGTTTACGGTTTTTTCAGTGCTATACAGTTGAAGTGGTTAAGGACGAAGTATAATGATGACTCGCGTAGGTCAGCTGTCGCTCCGTTGGTGGGTTGTGAAACGTCAGTATTTGATGCTCTTATTATCAGGAATCGTCAGTCGGCTGTATTGAGGTAGAAAGTCTACTGATACCCTAAATACCATATATTCATGTGACTAGTTTACGGTTTTTTCAGTGCTATACAGCCGGCTGACGATTTTTATTTTATTTGTAATAGCATATAAACTATCACCTGTTTCAACTGGGACGCGATGGTCATTTTATTTTATATATATTTTATGTGAGAAAATGGATGCTGTTCCTCAACCCACTCAAGGAACGGCAGCTGACCATCCCGGAGCTTGATTATTTACGACTCTTAACCATTTAAAATTTACCGCTTGGGACATGATGACCAACAGAAATTATTCCTGGTTTACGGCCTAGCAAGCATATTAAACACCCACAAAAAGCAGGGTAATTTTTCAGAGCTAGTACGGTTTCTATGCTTATTATTGTTCACTGCTCATATAATTGTCTACAGTTCTAAACCTTCAGATAAAATGTACTTAGGAAGTAAAACCTTTTTGGCGTACCTACAATCTGTTTCGGTTGGTGTCAAGAAGGTACTCTGGTTGGTGTGACGTTTGTCACGTCACGTCACTTTGTAAAGTATTGAAATCTACACAAACGAAACAAGCAATCGAGCTTTCGTTAGCGAATTGCGTAAAGGATAATTTAACTCATGGTATGGCAGTAATTTTTAGTTCTATAAGTGACCGCTAGAGGCTCTGCACAAATTCTCCATACAAATAATTTATGAATTCGTGAACGAATCACGAATTGGGCTTATTTGTTTGACTCGTGGTAGAGGTACAGGGCTGATTTCACGTAAGCAAATATGTGCGTAGGTAGGTATAAAACTACTGTGATTTTAAATTTCGAAAGAGAAATTAAAATTTTTGAATAAAAGACGATCTCCTGTATTGTATAGAATAAATAATTATATTTCATACAGAACGGCCACGCTACGCCCCGCCCCAAATGGAATTACCTCTACCCGCGGCGGCCGATTGGTATGAAATTAGCAGTTTACTCAGTCTGGTTGGAAGCGCGTCAATAATAGACGGAGAGCTAGCCACGTCAGATATGACACAATAATGAGAGCGACGAAACCCCCCTCGTTAGTTTGCTATACTATGCTTATTTCTAGATCCGGACATCTGGCAGCTGTAAAGTGGTGGAGGTCAAAGAATGCAAACCACTTTAAGAACACAAATCCTAGAGTTCTGGTTTTTATGCAGTATTATGAAAAAATATATAAATAACTAGATCATATCATTGCCAAAAGTTTCTGATGGGGGAAAGTAGACCAAAATCGTGTATAATAAAATTCGTAGTTTGTCGCCTACTGTTTCTGTTTCCAAAATATTACGCAATGTATTTTGTTCTAATGTTAAAATATAGGCAACGTCCTCTATAAATAAGATAACTTTGGCCGTTTTTACCTATTTCGGTATTACTTTTTTCCAATTCAAAAATTTGCTAGTCTGTCACTCTGACATCCACCCATTAAAAGCTGCCAGATGCCCGGATCTAGCAATAAGAATAGTATTGCAATCTTACTAGATGGGTTTCATTGCTCTCATTATTGTGTCAAATCTGACGACCATAAAAAAATGCAAAAGTCGGTATATTCTTATTATTGTCAAATGTCATTTACGACAGCGGAAACTTGGAAAATAATAGACACAGAGCCCTAAGACTCGCGCACTCATTGAAATCTGTACAGACGTGCCGTGCACACATAGCCGCTCAAACGAGTTTTGCAGTATGACGTGTCCGCCCTGTGCTGCAGGTAAGAACCTATTCAAGAAACTCGTTAAATAAATTATGCAGCATTGTTTTGGTTCTTTCTATGCCATTTTTTCCTTAATTTAGGCAAAATGGGACATGTGGTTTCTTTATAATAGCCATGCGTGTCAACATCACATACTGTGGGACCGCTAAATCGCCCATAACCAGCACCTAATGGATTCACCACAACTCCTATGGGCGGCCCTTTATTGTTTTACTTATATATAACCATTTAACCAATTGTATGCACGATTTTTTTGCGACGGCTCGCGCAGGGAGTCTAGAGGCAGGTTGGAAAATTAAGCCCAAGAATTCATATACTTTTTTTTACAAAACCGGCAAGAACACCGGAGATAGGGCGCCATGCTCAACGTAGGGTTTCGTGGTTACCGGTCCGGCATAATACACCCATTCAAAAGGTTGTTTTTTATATGATATTTTGCAGCACTCACGTCGTTTTACTATGCGGCACTTACGTCCTTTTTACCAGGGGTTTTTAAGTTATAACCCAAAAACGACTCAACCGATATTATTAAACATTAGTTTTCATTGAAAGTTCTTATTAGACCTCACTTTTATAAATTATCCAAATTTTTGGTTACAAAAGTTAGATGGAGGATTTTGAACTTTCGGAGCTATTATTTACGAAACTATTAGTTTTATCCAAAATTTGTTTTAAAGATCCCTATTTGTTTTGAAAGACCTATCCAACAATACCCCACACGATAGGGTTAAAGCAAAAAAAACATACGTGATTAATACCTACACATACTGATACCAAATGTCAGTTCACTAACTAGTTAGTATTAACCGTCACTGAGCTAGACCGCGAACAGACGGACGGAGGGACGGACACGGCGAAGCTATACCTAGTAGTCCGCCTCGAACTCAGAAATCGCGAATTCCTTGCAAACGAGATGACCAATATAAAAAACCCCTTTGATGTTTTTTTCCGCGCCTTCTAACTCCATGACCCCTTGATCGATCCTGCTCATATACGAACTCTCAAATTATATGTATCTCTACTACAACCCCAACAAATTTCACGAAGATCGAAAAAGCGTTACTAAAGTTATCGCGGAACAAACCCCGAACAAACCCCAAAATGCCGAAACGTCCCAGTAGCCAGGGGGGCGATTTTTGAGATTCAAGCGCTCGAATCTGACATTTTAAAATCTGAATAAAATGATGGGAATTTAAAACTAGTAGTCCGCCTCGAACTCAGAACTCGCGATTTCCTTGCAAACAAAATGACCAATATAACAAGACCCTTCTGAAGATTTTTTTTCGCCTTCTACCTCCACAACCCCTTGATCGATCCTGCTCATATACGAACTCACAAATTTTATGTATTTCTGCTACAACCCCAACAAATCTCATAAAGATCAGAAAAACGTTACTAAAGTTATCGCGGAACAAACTCTCAAAATCAAAAAGCCATCGAAATGCCGAGACGTCCCAGTAGCCGAAGTTGTTTGTAAGAACTCACTTCGCTCGTTCGATAACGATTATTTAAACTATCAATTTTATGCAAAAATAATGGCGACAAACTCTTCTGTGCGATTATGTTCGTGCTTAATTTCTTTGAATTCGAGCGTTCGGATGTCAAAAATAGGCCCCCAGAAGTTGTTTGTAAGAACTTGCTTCGCTTACGCTCCGCTCGTTCTACTATTAGTTGACTACGGAACCCTAAAAACGAGCTTCTTACTCAATTGGGAAACTTTTTAATGGTATTAGTCCATTCCTAAAGATGACAATTATTTATCGAAAACTCATTGGTATGAGCCTCAGTTCTAACCATGATTCAAACTCAGGACCTCAGGCGATGACACCGAACACCTTGAAATCTCCAAGAAATTTAGACTTTTAAGTTTAATTTAGAAAGAACTTAAGTATATAGAATCATCCTCTTTCCCTTGTGCCATTACTTGGGGTCGGCGCAGCATGTGTTTTTCTTCCACACATCTCTGTCACCCGTCATCTCATCACTCACATCCTTTCTTTTCATATAATCTCTCACCAAGGATGATTAAGACATGGATTGACAATGCCTATACAAAATCGCGTTCCCTTATTTCAGGCTAAAGCACTAGCGTCATCTATGGTCACCACAAACACTTAATTCTTTTCACCTTTCTGTTAAGCCCATTGGTTGACTGGTAGAGCATGCCTTATGGCATTAAGTCCGCCATTTGTACCATCTTATTTTGTGCAATTAAGATTAAATAAATAAATTCTAGTTGGTTTCTAGAATGTATCTCTAAAAAAAAAAATAACTTAAGTTTGGCGTTATTACTAGTATCTAAAGGACAGAGTCGCATCCTAAAAAATATATAGTCTTTACCAACTATTAGCTAAAACGGGTCATGTGGTCTCTTAAAATAGCCGTGCGTGTCAACATTAGTTGGGACCGCTAAATCGGCCATAACCGACACCTAATGGATACACCGCGACTACTATACGCAGACCTTTATTGCCTTACATATGAACTTTAACCACTTGTTTGCACGCGGTTGGGTGCCCAATGACACTGTTATCTTCAAGAAATATTCCGATTGTTTGGGTTCCGTATCCAACATGGCAAAAACTGAACCCTTAAGTGTATCTATTCGCTGTGTGCATGATTGTGGCGCCATCTCTTGGGCAGGGGTTCAATCCTTTTTTTTTTATGAATGCCTTGTACTCCTTGCTTATATGAAATGTATCTAGCTGATTCACTATTTTGACAGTTTACCGAGTTGAGGTGACATAGGTCATGTCAAATGTTTTGAAATCTAGACACGCGGCAGCGTGTCAAGCCAAGTTCAAGCAAAGGAACTGGCTAGCCAGCGCCGAGTGTATATTACACGAACCACTTGGGGCCACTTTTGACCCTTCTATAACTCAAAACCTCTTTAACGTAAACACATAAAACTACGTGTGTTTAATTATATCCATAAGTACATCTAGAAGCCCAAATTTCATGAAGCTAGCTCAAACGGTTATAAAGATATGAAGGTCAAAAAGTCGTAAATTTTAGCACTGACTGACTGACTGACATATAGTACCTAAATATAACCTACTTCCAGATGACCTAGAAGGATGAAATTTGTAATCCAGCTCGGTAATTGTGTGTAAGCGTAGGAAAAAATCTAAAAATAAAAAAAGTTAAAAAAATTGTATGGGGGTTTTTTTTATTTTATTGTATCGTTGGAACCGTTACAAGCAGATATTTGAAACTATCCCAATATATGTATTATTATATTTGCTATATAACAGAAATATAAAAATAAAGTTAAGTCAAAAAATAAGTGGTGTCTCCATACAAAAAACTTGTAATACGCGCTAAACGACCGGCCAACGGTGTGCCAAATCAAATCTAACCTACTTTAAGATCTCACATTTTTAAATTACAGCAATTGTTATAGGTATCCAATAAAGCAAAGAAATAGAGTTTAATACTTGTTCATAATGTTATTTTGTTCCTATAAATACATATTTGGATTTTGCATAGAACTTGGCAGTCATTTAGACCTCCATTCTTTTTGCGGCGAAGCTCACAGCCAAGCATAATTTTTGTATTGAACTTGGCTCCCCTTTTTCACATTTATGTTTTTGGTGGGATTCGATATTGACAAGAGCCCTTTGCAGTTTAATTTCTTGCCAAATTATGCACTGCGATCGTTCACGTTAGCCCTACCATGCACTTCGCACATAGCGAATAGCTTCGTCATGCCCGTCTGTCAGTGCGTATGTCACAGGCGTCACAGCTATTTTACTCGGAAACTTTTTGACGAATGTTAATGAAATTTAAACGTTACATGTATTTTATATGATTATATATTATCTTTAATAGTATTTTTATATAAACTAAATATATACATATTTATATATCCATACAGTCCATACATATAACTTAATGACAATAATATTTTTTTACAAATTATCAACATGATGCACAGGTATTTTATAGACGACATTAATTTTACCAATAGGTACTTGGACAAGGGCCTACAGGGAGTTTTAGGGAGCTTATCGAAAGTAGTTCGCCTACACGAAATTTAGCCACTTAGACGCGAAAAATCTTCAGTGTAACAAGGGTCTCAGCCGTCTCAAGCCACGAGAGACGTTCAACTTTGTTACTCTAATACCTACATAACTTTTCACCATACGCGAGAAAAATAATACAAATTAATGTTATCTGTACATACTGTATAGCTACTATTATATAAATATAAATTAAGGCTGACATAGTGGTCTGGCCATGGTGCTAGAAAAAAACACGCCAGAAACAAATGCTTCCACCATCAATTGTCCGATGACCGCCGGGTTTGTTTGTGTGGCAATTGTTTTTTTATCTACACCAATAGCATAAATCCTCTATTCCGCGTTCGGAAACCGTTTGTAATTAGTAATTACCACCATTATTGCAACCAGTAACGTAACATCAGTGTATTATGTATTATCTGTGATAATGTGGTAAAAACGTATGAAAATTGATTACCGACGGTAACGTAATGAAAATCTGCCCTCCTCTCCGACCGCCGGCACGCGCCCGCCCGACCGCCGCACTGTGGGCTGAAAATCGGCTTTCATAGAAATAGAAATCGATTTCATAATTTGTACCTTTTTTTTCTTGAAATAGCTTTAGCTAGGTATTAATATGTCCCAAAATTAGTCTGAGGTAATTTGGTTGGAAAAAAAATTAATTATAATAAAATTAAATAAAATATGTATGAAGCGAATGAGAAAAATCAAATTTTCTTTAAAAATAAAAGCCAAACCGTTATATCCTCGCAGATGGTTATAGTGCCAATTATTCTTGATTTTTTGTCATACTCAATTTTTTTCTACCAGGTGCACTTTTTTTTTAAATCGATTTTTAAAAAAAATATGTTTTTTTCAACTTTTTTTTAGAAATAGGTTTTACTCATTACTTTGATCTTAATAAAAAAATCTGAGTCCATTTGAGTCAAAAACTTAGGAGCAGTGAGCTTTTTTTCGACATAGATGTATGGAGCGTTTCGGACATATCAGATTTTCTTCAAACATAAAAAATAAACCGTTATATCCTCGCAGACGGTCATAGTCCTAATTATTCTTGATTTTTTGTCATACTCAATTTTTTTCTACCAGGTGCACTTTTTTAAAAAAAATCGATTATTTCAAAAAACATATTTTTTCGAGTTTTTTTTTTTAAATAGATTTTACTCATTACTTTGACTTTATTAAATAATTCAGAGCCCATTTGAATCAAAAACTTAGGAGTAGTGAGCTTTTTTTTCGAAATAGATGTATGAAGAAAATCCGATATGTCCGATACGCTCCATACATCTATTTCGAAAAAAAGCTCACTGCTCCTAAGTTTTTGACTCAAATGGGCTCAGAATTATTTATTAAGGTCAAAGTAATGAGTAAAAGCTATTTCTAAAAAAAAACTCGATTTTTTTTTTATCGATTTTTTTTTCAAGTGCACAGGTGGTAGGTAGAAGAAAAATGAGTATGACAAAAAATCAAGAATAATTAGTACTATAACCATCTGCGAGGATATAACGGTTTATTTTTTATGTTTGAAGAAAATCTGATATGTCCGATACGCTCCATACATCTATTTCGAAAAAAAGCTCACTGCTCCTAAGTTTTTGACTCAAATGGACTCAGAATTATTTATTAAGGTCAAAGTAATGAGTAAAAGCTATTTCTAAATAAAAGTTCGAATTTTTTTTTTTAAATCGATTTAAAAAAAAATAGTGCACCTGGTAGAAACACATTGAGTATGACAAAAAATCAAGAATAATTGGCACTATAACCATCTGCGAGGATAACGGTTTGGCTTTTTTTTTGAAGACAATTTGATTTTTGTCATTCGCTCCATACATATTTTTATTTTATTTTATTATAATTTTTTTTTCCCAACCAAATTACCTCAGACTCATTTTGGGACATATTACTACCTAGCTAAAGCTATTTCAAGAAAAAAAAGGTACAAATTATGAAATCGATTTCTATTTATATGAAAGCCGATTTTCAGTGCTAGAAAAAAACACGCCAGAAACAAATGCTTCCACCATCAATTGTCCGATGACCGCCGGGTTTGTTTGTGTGGCAATTGTTTTTTTATCTACACCAATAGCATAAATCCTCTATTCCGCGTTCGGAAACCGTTTGTAATTAGTAATTACCACCATTATTGCAACCAGTAACGTAACATCAGTGTATTATGTATTATCTGTGATAATGTGGTAAAAACGTATGAAAATTGATTACCGACGGTAACGTAATGAAAATCTGCCCTCCTCTCCGACCGCCGGCACGCGCCCGCCCGACCGCCGCACTGTGGGCTGAAAATCGGCTTTCATAGAAATAGAAATCGATTTCATAATTTGTACCTTTTTTTTCTTGAAATAGCTTTAGCTAGGTATTAATATGTCCCAAAATTAGTCTGAGGTAATTTGGTTGGAAAAAAAATTAATTATAATAAAATTAAATAAAATATGTATGAAGCGAATGAGAAAAATCAAATTTTCTTTAAAAATAAAAGCCAAACCGTTATATCCTCGCAGATGGTTATAGTGCCAATTATTCTTGATTTTTTGTCATACTCAATTTTTTTCTACCAGGTGCACTTTTTTTTTAAATCGATTTTTAAAAAAAAATTTTTTTTTCAACTTTTTTTTAGAAATAGGTTTTACTCATTACTTTGATCTTAATAAAAAAATCTGAGTCCATTTGAGTCAAAAACTTAGGAGCAGTGAGCTTTTTTTCGACATAGATGTATGGAGCGTTTCGGACATATCAGATTTTCTTCAAACATAAAAAATAAACCGTTATATCCTCGCAGACGGTCATAGTCCTAATTATTCTTGATTTTTTGTCATACTCAATTTTTTTCTACCAGGTGCACTTTTTAAAAAAAAATCGATTATTTCAAAAAACATATTTTTTCGAGTTTTTTTTTTAAATAGATTTTACTCATTACTTTGACTTTATTAAATAATTCAGAGCACATTTGAATCAAAAACTTAGGAGTAGTGAGCTTTTTTTTCGAAATAGATGTATGAAGAAAATCCGATATGTCCGATACGCTCCATACATCTATTTCGAAAAAAAGCTCACTGCTCCTAAGTTTTTGACTCAAATGGGCTCAGAATTATTTATTAAGGTCAAAGTAATGAGTAAAAGCTATTTCTAAAAAAAAACTCGATTTTTTTTTTATCGATTTTTTTTTCAAGTGCACAGGTGGTAGGTAGAAGAAAAATGAGTATGACAAAAAATCAAGAATAATTAGTACTATAACCATCTGCGAGGATATAACGGTTTATTTTTTATGTTTGAAGAAAATCTGATATGTCCGATACGCTCCATACATCTATTTCGAAAAAAAGCTCACTGCTCCTAAGTTTTTGACTCAAATGGACTCAGAATTATTTATTAAGGTCAAAGTAATGAGTAAAAGCTATTTCTAAATAAAAGTTCGATTTTTTTTTTTTTAAATCGATTTAAAAAAAAATAGTGCACCTGGTAGAAACACATTGAGTATGACAAAAAATCAAGAATAATTGGCACTATAACCATCTGCGAGGATAACGGTTTGGCTTTTTTTTTGAAGACAATTTGATTTTTGTCATTCGCTCCATACATATTTTTATTTTATTTTATTATAATTTTTTTTTTCCCAACCAAATTACCTCAGACTCATTTTGGGACATATTACTACCTAGCTAAAGCTATTTCAAGAAAAAAAAGGTACAAATTATGAAATCGATTTCTATTTATATGAAAGCCGATTTTCAGCCCACAGTGCGCCGGCACAATCGAGTTGGTCATGGCGGTGCAATGGCGGTCATTCTAACGGTTTCCGAACACTTCATTTAGGATTTATAATATGTGTGTAGATAAAGCAGTGTATGCAACTGTACGTAATTATAATTTTGACAAAAACGCTTAATCGCGTACTTTTATTATTTTCCTTACTTTTTTTTGAGTCTGCCTGCGAACACGAGCGTTACGGCACGCTCGAAACGTCAGGAAAATAATAAAAGTAAGTGTACGCGATTAAGTCCCGTTTTTTGTCAAAATAATGAGTGAAAATCGTGTAAGTTTAAATCAGTACATTGTACGTAATTAGGCCTTAAAACGTAACAGTTACATAAACTACTATTGTTAGTATGGTATATAGATTTGTACCATTACAGTATCAACATTATATCATTCAAAGTCATTACCGTAAAGTCCAGCCAGTGAAGAAACAAAATAAAACTTGCACTGAATTAGGTACTTTCCCCACATCACCTACATGTATGTAGATAATCGCAGCTTTCAAAGGATAAAGAGCTTGTGCGGTGAAAATGGAATATCTCGTTCCGTAAGTCCAAAAACTAGCTTTTATGTAAATGCGTAAATAAAATTCGTAGTTGCACTATTTGCACTTAAATACGATTTATAAACCGATTGGATGAAATATCACCGCAAGCAGCGTGCAACCTAGCATGCGGTGGGATTTAATGATTACTATGACAATGCCACAGATGCGATTTTTCAACGTTGAAACCCACAATAAATAATACTATATTATAATATTAAAACGCTTTAACATTTTATTATACAGGATGGAAAAAATCATGGGCCTTGGAGGAAACTACCTTAAAACGTTGAGATAGCTCAGTTCACTGAAAGGAAACTTTCTTTTATTTTTCCTAAAAAGTAAAAGTGCAGATTTTTCATAATAGGGTCAAATCATCATATTTAATCGTAAACTTCATGTCAAGATGGTATATATTGATGGTATAAATTGCGACATTAACTTTTAAATAAGAGAAGTTCCCTTAATTCCATGTTGAATTGATGATTCCTCGAAATTTACTTGATTATAATTGAAGTTCAAATTATAGCCCTATAAATATACACCCACTCGGGTGTATATTTTTGAGAACACCATTATTTGCCATAATATAATGTTTTTACGCGATACAGATTTAACTACAAACCCTATTCTGCTACACTGAAAAAAATTAAGAGCCAACTAAGATGCATTTTATCATTGTTGCTAATAAAATATTTGTAATAATAATATATTTATTTACTATATGATAACTTTTACTACGTGCTCTTAGCTTCAACAGACAAGATCTTATTAGGCTCATATGCAGTCAAGATGTGTATTATATTAAATAAGATCTTCGTTGGAGCCAACATTAATTATTAGGGTTCCGTACCTCGAAAGGAAAAAACGGAACCCTTATAGGATCACTTTGTTGTCCGTCTGTCTGTCTGTCTGTCTGTCTGTCTGTCTGTCAAGACCATTTTTCTCAGGAACGCGTGGAGGTATCAAGCTGAAATTTATATCAAATACTCAGGTCTATTGTCCCTTGAAGCTGTGAAAAAATCAAACTTAAAAGCCAACGCAATCAAAAGATACAGTCGTTTATGCTGCAAATTTTAGAGTTTTTCGGCATTTGCAAAACCTACGGGGTACTTCCCGTGAACTCAGAAACTTGAAATTTGGCACGAAGCAACGTCATATAGCATAGACAATGGAAAAATTACAAAAAGTAGACATTTTTAGTAAAATCATACAAAAAAATATTTTTTTTAATTTTAAACTTACTACCTTTTTCCTCGTAAACGCGTGGAGGTATTAAATTGAAATTCATGTCAAATACTCAGCGCTATAAGACCTTTCAAATGTAGCAAAACCAAACTTTTATGTCAACGCAATCAAAAGAAATTGCAATTTAAGTCACTTATTTTGAAACTGAGTACTCGCAAGAAACTCAAAACCTAAAGGGTACTTCCCGTAAACTCAGAAACTTGAAACTTGGCACGAAAAAACTTCATATATCACAGACAAAGGAAAAATTACGAAGAGTAGACATTTTTAGTAAAATCATACAAAAAATATTTTTTGAAATTTTAAACTTACTACCTTTTTCCTCGTAAACGCGTGGAGGTATTAAATTGAAATTCGTGTTAAATACTCAGGGCTGTAGGACCTTTCCGATGTAGCAAAACCAAACTTTTATGTGAAAGCAATCAAAAGAAATAGCAATTTAAGTCGCATATTTTGAAACTGGGTACTCGCAAGAAACTCAAAACCTAAAGGGTATTTCCCGTAAACTCAGAAACTTGAAACTTGGCACGAAGAAACTTCATATAGCACAGACAAAGGAAAAATTACGAAAAGTAGACATTTTTAGTAAAATCATACAAAAAATATTTTTTGAAATTTTAAACTTACTACCTTTTTCCTCGTAAACGCGTAGAGGTATTAAATTGAAATAAGTAATAAATATACTACAACTTTTGCTTGTTATAGGTTTGTACGGAACCCTCGGTGCGCGAGTCCGACTCGCACTTGGCCGGTTTTTTTTTCAGTGTAATATCCCTACTATAGTCGCTATACTAATGTTATAAAAATAAATACGAAAGCAATTCACAGTCTGTCTGTCTATTATCTCTTCAAGCTTAAACCGCTGCATCAATTTAGGTGAAATTATGTATGGAGATGGTCTAGTAATTTTTATCGCGGCACTTATGTCATTTAAGGGGTTGAAAAGAGGGAAAAAAAAAGTGTTCCCTAATGCTTGCCATAATATTTTATAAAGGTGCGTACGGTACGACCTCGTTCAGAAACTGGTAAGTAGAGGTACCTAACCAGTATTATAAACGCGCAAGAATAATAACTCTGTCTATCTCTCTGTCTGTCTGTTACCATTTTACTTCTAAATTGGACCCGGGTATGTCCTTAAACTACGTCCGGACAGTGGTATGTCCTTAAACTACGTCCAAAAGAGAGGTTAGGGTACTGCGAATGTCATCGCGCTATGTGTGGTAGGGCACAGCACAGCGAATCTCGCTCAAATCTGGAGCAGAGCCCGACTGGGGAAGTACCTCCACCTTACAGAAAACCACAGCCAGATAGCACTAGACCAGGGGTCGGCAAACCGCGGCTCGCGAGCCGCATGCGGCTCTTTGAAGGGTCAGTTGTAGCTCTCCAAGTTCCGCAAAATTAAAAATATATGAGGTTCCAAAAATTCCATATTTTTCGCCATCAGGCTATGTCAAAAAAGTTTGCTGACCCCTGCACTAGACCCTACTCATAGTGTTGTGTTCCTGCTGGTGAGTAAGGTTAACAAAGAGCTCAAAGAGGACCCAGTGTGTTGACGATGAGGGACTCTCTTGTTCATTTAGCCGTCAACACAGTGAATCCTAATTATTGTAAAGGGTCAGCAACGCGCATGTGACACCTATGGAGTTGCAGGTGTCCATAGGCTACGGTAGCTACTTACCATCAAGCGGGCCGTATGCATGCTTGCCACCGTTGTGGTATAAAAGAATCCCTGAAGCGATTAAGATTCAATCAGGTATGGTAGCAATTTGACTCCCAGGAAGGTCATTGGATATTTTTTATCACGTAGTAAAATGATTGCATAAAGGGGGTGAAAAGAGGGGAGTATTTCCTATGGAAGTGCTAATTATATACACAGACAAAGTTTCGGACAGAAGCTAATGCCTACTTTATAGGCCTTGAGCTTAGATCTTGAGAAAATCAAAATTTTGGTACCCATTAGCTTTAAGGTATTCTTTTTTTTTTTTTATTACCAAACATAATATGATTTAAATTACTCCCGTACATTCAAGAAAGATGTAAACATTGTGACTGTTATATCAATGTCATGTATCTTCAAGTTGAATTAGTTAATGCTCAAGTTAGTTCCTGACTTAAAACCCAAGTAGGTAAGCAAAGTATTTCAAACTAATATTTTAGTACTAATTTGGTACCTACTTAGGAGTACTTGAAGTGTCAAGTAATGAATCACCTACTAAGCGACTCAGTCGACACTCCATCAAAAATTAAAATCAAGTTTACCTACTAAAATATTAATACCAACCTAATAAGCATTAAACACACAACATTAGAGTCATAAATACGATGTAAACTTTTTCAAAAGTTCAAGTCATCCATATTAATCACAATTTCAAACACTATTTACAAGTCACAGAGAGTATAACTCATTTGGTTACCAATTACACGTACGAAACTTGACCGAGAATTCGAAAACAGGGCGAACGCGCGCCAGACCGTTTCATTTCAACGCTCAAGGTGGCACTGAGGCATGGCGGTTTCGGCCCTGCACACGATTTTCCCACTGTTCCTTTCCTTCTACCCTGCGCAAACCTGCGGAGAACTTTCCACGTGGTTTGATTTATTTATTTACATAGCATTTGACGCCATCTTATGGGTGGTTGATGCAACTAGTCAAACGTTGTAATTAGCGCCACCTAGTTGGCACTTTTGTAAACTTTGTTTGATACTGTCATTCGTGTTGCAATAGTTTGGACTCCAAACTACAGATGGCAGTAAAATACGTTGATAAGCTTTTGTATTTATTGTAATAATAAAGGTATAAACTAAAGTGAATTATGATGAAATTGATAAATAATCGATTGTAAATAAAGAATTTCCAATAACTATTTCATGTCCAATGTTAATTTCTATTTGGAATTTTGACAGTTGTAAATAAAAGCGGGAAATATTATCATCACTGGCAACACAGCCCGGTTCTTTCAAACTTCTGGAAAGGTGTACGTACCGTCTCTCAGTATATACATATTAATCTATGGTACCGTCCACGAAGATTGTCACGCTTTCCTTTTATTTTAAATTGTGATCTTTTCACAAGGAAACAATCCGTTTAATTTATATTTTTTTATTAATTAGCCCTAAAGTTTAAGTAGAAACTACAAAAATGAGTACTATATTGGAGAAAATTGCGGCTATTGAGTCCGAGGTTGGTAACAGAGGTTATGAGTTAAATTTGCGTATTTCTGCAATGATTATGAAGATATCGTGTTACTGCTCTCTTCATTCGGCTAATCCAAGTGAAAATCAAGTGACAAACTTTGAAATACATTTAAAAAACCAGCGTCAAAAACTAAACTGTTCGATGTCTTTCAGATGGCTCGAACGCAAAAAAATAAAGCGACTGCATTGCATTTGGGGTTACTCAAGGCCAGGCTCGCTAAACTGAGACGTGAACTGATCACTCCCAAGGGTGGCGGCGGCGCTACCGGCGAAGGTAAGGTTTTCATGTTCAATATTTACTTGTGAATTAAAACTCTGTAGACCCTAAGCAGCTGGGCTGTCAGCTTCCATCACGGACACGTATACATATTATGTCTAATTCTTTAAATAATAGGTCATAAAAATATGACTCAAAGAAGTTCCTTAGTTCCAAAAGGCCCCAGTACTGTTACCAGTACTTTTCAAATAAGTGATACCTACTTGGATTTTTGCCAAGTACCAAGTAAATGAATAAGTACCAAGTTCCATAAAAATACCTCAAATCATAAATAGTTATAGGAATGCACACTTGATTTCCAGCAGTTTTTAAGGTACATTTTGAATAAGTATCACGTTACATAGAAATACCTAAAATTATAATAGTCAGAGAAACGCACACCGGTTTTTTTAGCAGTTTCCTGATAACATTTATTATTTTCAGTACTTTTTAATGATGTTACTTGGCAAGTTTTCACACACCACACACCTTTTCAATGCAATGAATCGACACCTTTGGACTGCAATGTGTCAAGTATATAATTTTCTATTAAAACTTGCCAAGTTACATCATTAAAAAGTACTGAAAATAATAAATGTTATCAGGAAACTGCTAAAAAAACCGGTTTGTGTTTCTCTGACTAGTATAATTTTAGGTATTTCTATGTAACGTGATACTTATTCAAAATGTACCTTAAAAACTGCTGGAAATCAAGTGTGCATTCCTATAACTATTTATGATTTGAGGTATTTTTATGGAACTTGGTACTTATTCAGATCTCACTTCTTTTATAGGCGAAGCATTCCCATAGTATCGAACTTGGCAGCCTTTCACATTTATGTTTTTGATGGGATTTCATTTATTTTTGTTAGGTGTAGGTTCTTTATGATTTTTTTATCACTTTTGCTTTCGGAAATGTCTCATTCCACTTAGGTATGTACTTTATACTATACCCTTTATACTAAGCGTCTAATTCTATTTTACTATTTATTTATAGGTGATTTTTACAAATAAACTGGCTCCCTACACCTATAAAATGTACCTACTTACATATAATTACATACATCAATAACGTACTTTATTCTGTTTGTAAGTACGCTACCTACATAGATAATTAATAACTTGGTAATACCTACCTACCAGTAGGTATTATAATTGGTGGCCTATTATGTAGCCCTAGAAGTGCACCATCCCATCTCAACCCGTGGCGTATCGGAGGGTGAGATGGGCAGTAGTATATATAATTCCATCTTAAAGTATATATGATTTCTATGTTCTTGAATCTGCGATTTTATTAGTTGTAAAATTAGAAATTATTTAGACTATGCGAGAAAAAATAGTCTTTTCATTTTTGTTTGACTGATTTAGCGCACCTAGTGTACCTAGTGACCTGCTTTGCACTTCGTAAATCGTGGGTTCGGTTCCCGCAACAGACACACACAGTGGTGAACAATTTTATTGTTCTTGTCTTTAAGACAAACATGTATTGTCTTAAATTGTTATGTATCTAAATTTAAATAAGTCTTATCTCATTTCCACTCCATACCTACTTATAGTAGAACAAAATTACACATTCGTTGTTTTCGAAACTGACTCACACTTGGCCGTTTTCAGATTTTTACTTTATTTCGACCTAAAGACAAACCTTCGAGCCAAATTTCAGATCGGTACGACCATTGGAAGATAGACTCACTTAGTTCATTATGACTTCATAGTAGAACAAAGTTACACCTTCGCTATTTTTAAAACTGACTCACACTTGGCCGTTTTCAGATTTTTCCCTTTACTTTGACCTTAAGACCTATCTCCATGCCAAATTTCAAGTCAGTACGACCATTGGAAGTGGTCTAGGTTTTTGATGAGTCAGTGAGTGAGTGTATAGTAAAAATAGCGATTTTCTGACGTCAATATCTCAAGAACTGCTATAGGTAGAATAATGAAATTTTGTATTCTAGACAATTAAGGGGATGTCAACAGACACTCGAAATTTCATATGCGTACATAAAATATGTTTGGAGTTATAGGGTGGTCGAAATTGGCCCGAAATGGTTCGTGTAATATAACCCACGGCCGGTGTGTCGCTTTTTTTTGCTCGAACTTGGCGGACACACTGCCGTGTGTCTAGATGCGGCTAACCATTAAGTCTTCTTCCTACCCACCTTAGTTCACATAAAAATTTCATTGCAAATATCAGTGTTGTATGGCTTAGTCATTACATAATTGACATTTACGAGGTTGGTTTAAATAGGAACCTAAAAAAAGTTAACTACCCAGGAAAGTAGCATTAGTAAAAAACATATTTTTTTTTTCTGATAATACTTACCTTTTCCACAAATCCGAATTTTCCACCAATTTGGCACCTTTGTGTCAGCATCAGTGCGGGATTGTTGATATTGTACTGTAATAGTTTTAACTTTATATTTAGAATTTTTTTTTGGAAGGAGAAATAAATAATTGATTTTTTGGGTTCCGTAGTTATGGCAAAAATGGCAGCCTGATGGTTTTTCCATGTCTGTTTATTTGTCCATATGACACAGCCATTTTGCTGTGTTTTGTGTGCCTCTTATTTTTGGTAGTTAAATGGTTGAAAGAAAGTAAGTGTTCTGGTAAACATGTTGCATATAAATTGATAGAGGTCTTTAAAAATAAATTTGAGGTATCAGGAATACTCACCCCCCTTCTCTAACTTTAAAACTCAATGTCCAAAAGTTACGAGAAACGGGTCCTTATGCTCATTTCTATTCACAGAGATGATCAGTGATCGGCACCAACTCTGCAACACCGCGGGGTTCCTATAGTAATTTTAATATGGACATAATTATAATCACACATTTTTGTTCGAAAAAGATGTTCTATTGGGTGTAATATAATATAATGCATAGTAATAAATAAAATATTATTGTCATGTCCATTTTTTAGGGTTCCGTAGTCAACTAGGAACTCTTATAGTTTCGCCATGTCTGCCCGTCCGTCCGTCCGTCCGTCCGTCCGTCCGTCCGCGGATAATCTCAGTGACCGTTAGCACTAGAAAGCTGAAATTTGGTACTAATATGTATATCAATCACGCCGACAAAGTGGTAAAATAAAAAGTGGAAATTTTTTTTTTATTAGGGTACCTCCCCTATACGTAAAGTGGGGAGTGATTTTTTTTTTTTCATTTCAACCCTAACGTGTGATATATTGTTGGATAGGTATTTAAAAATGAATAGGGGTTTACTAAAATCATTTTTCGATAATGTAAATATTTTCGGAAATAATCGCTCCAGAAGTAAAAAAATATGCGTCCCCCCCCCTCTAACTTTTGAACCATAAGTTTTAAAAATATGATAAAATCTCAAAAGTAGAACTTTATAAAAACTTTCTAGGAAAATTATTTTGAACTTGATAGGATGAATAGTTTTTGAAAACAAATTACAAAATAATTTCTGAACTAAGTTTGTAATTTAACCGTATAAGCAGGTGTTTACTGTACCTGTAATTTCTACAAAATTACAATGAAATGACGTGCTTTCAAATAAAGTAAAAACGGTGAAAATCGGTTCACGCAATAAAGAATTATTCCATAAAAATCATCTTCCATACTTTAAGCTCGCGCGCAATAGTTTACTTAATTTGCCGATAGATGTCGCTGTACGTGGAACTCTCATATCATATCCTACATGGCGGTGTTATTAACTCTTAAGTGGGGACACTTACTGTGACGGACGGAAAACTACGGAACCCTACACTGAGCGTGGCCCGACACGCTCTTGGCCGGTTTTTTAAATGTGAAATCCCGCTTTGTTGCATGGTTGGTGCTGATCACTAGAGATGATGGATGTGTAGAGAATATTTTCTTACCTTTCTCTTTGCACCTTTTTGACATGCCCTTGTTTAGTCCTATGGTTGACTGGTAGAGAATACCAGCATTAAGTCTGCCATTTGTACATTTTTGTTGAGCAATAAAGTTTAAATACATAAATACAATGTCTCCGATTTCAGGTTTCGACGTCGCCAAAACCGGTGACGCGCGCATCGGTTTCGTGGGGTTCCCATCGGTGGGCAAGTCCACGTTGCTATCCAACCTAGCTGGTGTGTACTCCGAGGTGGCAGCGTACGAGTTCACCACGCTCACTACCGTGCCCGGCTGTATTAAATACAAGGGGGCTAAGATACAGGTATGATAGCAATATAACTAACCAAAGCCTATGGAGGAACCTGGTCTTCAACAGAAGGATGTTGATGATATCGCTGCTTATCCAGAATAACATTACATTTCAAAATACTCCATTTTGTAAGTAAGTATAAAACTGGACTTGCAATACGCGAAAGTTATCGTGAATAAAAAACCCATGGGTTTACCTTAAAAAATGGCCAGAAAAATAACCCGACTAAAATACACAGTGAAAAAAGTTGTTTTTGTTTTTATAATTACTTATAAACTTGGCACAAGTTGCAGTAGGTGTGCAAATGAAAGAGTTTGTGTGGGATTTGGTGCTTGACTTATGCATAGGGGTAGCGATCCTCGCTTTAAAATTTTGAAATCCTTGCAATTTGGCTTGCCCACTGCCATTTGAGTTGGCATAATCAATGTAATTTTTTGCATAATCAATGTATTTTTTTGCATAATCAATGTATTTTTTTGCATAATTGTATTTTTTTGCATAATCAATGTATTTTTTCAATTAATGTATTTTTTTTCAGCTTCTCGATCTCCCCGGTATCATCGAAGGCGCTAAAGACGGCAAAGGTCGCGGTCGTCAAGTGATCGCCGTCGCCCGAACCTGCAGTCTAGTGTTCATAGTACTGGACGTACTGAAACCGTTGCAGCATAAGAAACTGCTGGAACACGAGTTGGAGGGCTTCGGTCTGAGGCTGAACAAGCAACCGCCGAATATATACTTTAGGAAGAAAGATAAAGGAGGGATCAATTTGAATACTACAGTAAGTGTTTTTTGTTTTTTAGGACTCCCATGCCTTAAAAAAGAGAAAAACCGGCCAAGAGCGTGTCGGGCCACGCTCAGTGTAGGGTTCCGTATTTTTCGTCACAGTAAGTGTCCCCACTTAAGAGTTAAAATAACACCGCCATGTAGGATATGATACGAGCGTTCCACGTACAGCGACATCTATCGGCAAATTAAGTAAACTATTGCACGCGAATCTTGAAGCAATTCAAATTATTTTGTTCAATATTTTTTGATTTGCAATTTTTTTTAAGTAGTTACACTACTACCTATATATAAACTGAAAAGAATAGATGTCATGTACTTCAGAAAAAGTGACCAAACCCTCCGGGTCCGGATCTTTCCTCGGACACCGGAGGGTTTGGTCACTTTTTCTGAAGTATATGACATCTATTCTTTTCAGTATTGCGCGCGAGCTTAAAGTATGGAAGATGATTTTTATGGGATAATTCTTTATTGCGTGAACCGATTTTCACAATACTTTATTTGAAAGCACGTCATTTCATTGTGATTTTGTAGAAATTACAGGTACAATAAACACCTGCTTATACGGTTAAATTACAAACTGAGTTCAGAAATTATTTTGTAATTTTTATTCAAAAACTATTCAACCTATCAAGTTCAAAATAATTTTCCTAGATAGTTTTTATAAAGTTCTACTTTTGAGATTTTTTTCATATTTTTAAAACATGATTCAAAAGTTAGAGGGGGGGGACACATTTTTTTTTATTTCTGGAGCGATTATTTCCGAAAATATTAACATTATCAAAAAATTATTTTAGTAAACCCCTATTCATTTTTAAATACCTATCCAACAATATATCACACGTTAGGGTTGAAATGAAAAAAAAAAATCACTCCCCACTTTACGTATAGGGGAGGTACCCTAATAAAACATTTTTTTCCACTTTTTATTTTACCACTTTGTTGGCGTGATTGACATACATATTAATTAATTAGTACCAAATTTCAGCTTTCTAGTGCTAACGGTCACTGAGATTATCCGCTGACGGACGGACGGACGGGCAGACATGGCGAAACTATAAGGGTTCCTAGTTGACTACGGAACCCTAAAAGAGGTCACTCACTCGTGCGTTAGTCTGTCCGTCTGTCACAACCATATGTCGCACTCCAGCGGGCATTTTGCGGGCACGTCATTTAGATAGATTTTTTTTTCTTTTAATTAATGGCTTTTACTCCTCGCCTATTTTAGCGAGGTGAATTCTGCCAATGTCAAGGTACACTTAGGATTTTATTCATTTTCGTAAAATAAAATAAAAGCAACGTTGTTCGGTTAAGGCCTTGTTGATTGTAAAGTGATAGCCTCCTTACAAACACGTGGGTGGCCGGGACCCCGGATAACCGTTTGTTCAACTAAAGGGTGGTTACTCGCGTTTTGGGACTAATTTTTCATTAGCTGCACACTTGTTCGTTAGGTCACCGCACAATAAGCTATCAATATTACACACTGAACTACGTAAATGAGCAAAAAACAAAAAACTATTCCAAAGACGATGCAGCCATCTTGAAGCGTAAACGATTATCATTTAGATAGATAGATAGATCTCTCTCTCTTCCAAACTATGTGTCCCACATGGTGGTGGGGTCAGCTTTCCGCACCTTTCCTCTCCACTTCGCCCTATCCTCGACGTCTTTTTCGGACACCTGACACTCATGTCAAAGTCATGTCTGGGATGGAAAGCCGTAGAGCCAAGTTTCCTACGTAGTCGGGTGGCTTCCTCTTTACGTGGCCATACCATCGCAGCCTACTTTCCTGCATCTTGTCGGCGATATCGCGCACGCCCAGGCTTCCTCGCACGTACTCGTTGCGGATTTTATCGAGCCTGGTAACGCCGCACATCCACCTCAGCATCTTCATTTCAGCAACTTGGATAGTGTGCACGTGCTTTTGAGTGACTGCCCACGTCTCGCTGCCGTACATCAGAACGGGCCTTATAATGGTCTTATAGACCAAGCCTTTCAGCTTGACCGGCATTCTTTTGTCACAGGTGACACCAGTTACTTCCCGCCATTTCAGCCATGCAGCGGCTATTCGGTGCTGGATGTTGCATTCGATGTCCCCGGACATGTGCATCATACCACCCAGATCATCTATATATATATATATAACTCAAAGGTGACTGACTGACTGACTGACATAGTGATCTATCAACGCACAATCCAAACCGCGGGTTCTAGAGATTCCAAATTTGGCACGTAGGTTCCTTATAAGGTCTAGGGGTGCGCTAAGAAAGGATTTTTCAAAATTCATCCCCTAAGGGGGTGAAATGGGGGTCCAAAGTTATTAGTTAATCTATTTTATTCGAAACTTCACAGAAGTATTCCTAACAATAAATGAGTAAATACGTGTTGCAGGTTTTTTGAGAATTCAATCCCTAAAAGGGGGAAATGTGGTCAAAAAGTCTGAAAATCAACATGGGTATTGTTTCTATGGTTTATCGGGTCGTTGATTACGAAAACAACAACGATTTTAAAATCCGACGTGGCGGACGTGAAATACCATCTCCCCTGTTAGGGTACAATGGGGTTGAAATGTCGAAATATCCATATGGGTGTCGTTTTTGTGATTTTTTGGGACGTTAATTAAGAAAATGGCATCGATTTTGAAATTTAATATTGTGGAAATGAAAATTCTTGAAAGTATTTGTGCCAAATTGCAATCTTCTAAATATATAAAAGAAGAAACTGACTGACATATCAACGCACAGCCCAAACCGCTGGTTTTAGAGATTCCAAATGTGGTACGTAGGCTCCTTATAAGGCATAGGGATGCACTTAGAAATAATTTTTAAAAATTTACCTCCTAAGGGGGGAAATGGGGTTCAAAGTTTGTATGGGAAACGAGATTAGTTCTACTATTTTATTCGAAACTTTACAGGAGTATTCCTAACGATAAATGAGAAAACAAGTGTTTCAGATTTTTTGAGAATTCAACCCATAAGGGGGAAATGTGGTGACAAAATTTAAATATCAACATGGGTATTGTTTTTATGGTTTATCGGGTCGCTGATTACGAAATCAACACTTAAGGGGGTGAAATGGGGGTTGATAGTTTGTATGGGGAATTTTTAAACGTTGAACCAATTTAGATGAAACTTGGTATAGAGATAGTTTGTGTACCGGGAAACGACATGGGACAGTTTTTATCTCGAAAATCAATCTTTAAGGGGGTGAAATGGGGGTTGGAGGTTTGTATGGAGATTTTTTTACCGCGAACCGATTTAGATAATTTTGTTGTGGATATAGTTTGAGTCCCAGGAAACAATATAGAATATTATTTAAGCCGCAAATCAATCTTAGAGGGGTAGAAAACATGTTGGTAGTTTGTATCGCGAATTATTAACCGCTGAACAGACGATTGAAATGAAACTTGGTACATATTATATAGATTTAGTCGCGGTAAACAATATAGGATAGTTTTTATCTCGAAAATCAACCCTCTAGGGGGTGAAACGGGGGTAGAAAGTTTGTATGGGAAATTAATAACCGTTGAACCTATTTAGATGATTTGGTATGGAGATATTTTGCGTTCTAGGGAAGGATATATAATAGTTGTTATCCCAGAAGTCATTCCTTAAGCGGGTAAAAAGGAGGGTGGATTACTAATTCCACGCAAATGAAGTCGCGTGGAAAAGCTTCTATTCAAGAGTAGAAATCTGTATTAATCATAATCTCTCAGTAGTAAGTCGTTGATGGCGTAACAATTAAACAATTATTGCAATAATTTCTTTAAAATAAAAAATGAGGGAACCGCCGTCTTCAAAACGTGGTATACCGAAACCTCCAGAATGTAACGAATACTTTTGCGAAAACCGCTTCTAAATCAGTTCAGCGAAACGCAAGATGATCGCGGACAAACATACATTCCTACATACAAACATACGAGTCTAACTGAGAACCTCCTTTTTTAGTACTTTTAGTACGCGGGCGAAGCCGCGGGAAAAAGCTAGTTTATTGATAAAAGACAAACAATTTACACGTCACTTTTATAATACATATAAGAAGTACTTAACATCATTATGTTTGAATAATATATTTAGGCAAAAACATAATGATTTAATACTGTAAATGGGCCTGCGACTTGTAACAGGCGACAAATTCGTCGACACTATAGCACGTCATGTCCAGTAGTGTCAGTTTAAAGCTTGTTAATGAACATGGAATCGGTGCCAGATTTGAACTCCTCACTTAAGGCATTGTACAGTTTAATCCCTGTTATGTATAGGGATTTCTTTGATTTTGACACATGGCGATACGATATATGTAGGAGATTGCGTCTGCGCGTAACTGTCTGAAATTTATTAAAATTTGTGTAAATTTGGTATTGTATTGCTTAGTATTTAACTATTTACTACGTACTTAGTATTTAAAACATACCTGCTATCATGTACCAATATAGTGTGTAAATACTCTTTATTTTGTAAAGATTATATACCTTACCAAATGACGTGCCCGCAAAATGCCTGCTGGAGTGCGACGTATGGTCACAACCAATTTGCTCCGAAACTAAACAAAAGACTAATTAAATTCAAAGGACCCCGGGCCTAAAGTATGGAAAATGTGGTTTCAGTTAAATGGGCTGGAATTTTGATATTCTGTAGACGTCAGTACTCTGAACAAAAGTCTCTATGGGTGCTACCACTGTTTCCGAGACCCTTTCAAAGTTACGACTGATTTTGTGCCAGATAACAAAGTTCTAGGCGTTGATAAGATTTAATCCCCGTCTATATATTTAAAACAATTGACATATTATTTCCAACCTATTTTGCGATAAACTGGCCGTCAAACAAAGATAAAATGTAGCAACGTCAACTTCATAATCTTCATATGCACGTCAGTGCCATGTACAGTCGAGGACAAAGAGATGTATACACTTTTGGACCTTATTGCGTTGTAATCTCTTTGTCCTCGACTGTACATTGTACGTGCATGTGCTTTAATACATTGTGCATTTATAAGTTAATAATATGGCAGTTTTAGTTTAAATATTAACCAAAAACAGGGTAAAATGGCGTTACTTTTAGAAAGAGGACATTGCTTCGTCTGCAATAATGCGTATGCTTTTCGTGCTCTGCGGCGGATACCGGAAGCTAACGAAGAAAAAATTCAATTTGCCATTTCTTACAGAGAAAATATGAATAATATTCCGGCTGTGTTCAACAATGAGTCCCGTGTTTGCATTAACTGTGATCGAATGCTAAATAGGGAGTTGGAGGAATTGCGTCGCGAACCTGATTGTGTTGTTTTAAACGGTTTGAGGCAACGATCGAGCCATACATGCATGATTTGCAACTCACCCGAAAACCGTCGCCGATTAAACCTCAATGCAAGAGCAAGTATTTTTATTGAGTTAAATATTTATGTCCCAGCATCATCTCGATGTTGTCTTGGACACTTGACCCCTACTTGCCGAATTAAACCCCATGCTAATGAGTGTTAAACGACGATACAAACTTGCAGGAGCTGAATTAAGTTCATTCTTGCAAACGTTACGTAACCAAAAGAAAAAAAATGATTTTGACATAGACAGCATTTCTCAGGAAGATTTTAAAATTATATCTCCAGTTACAAAACAGCAATTCCAAGATCTTTTTCAGTATTGTGTCCCGGTCCACAACGACGGGCAAATGCGTTATGTCTCAGAAAAAAAATTATTCATGTTTTTGATTAAAATGCACCAAGGACTCTCTGATGATTTCCTAAAAGTACTTTTCAAGTACAGTTACAGAGAAAACGTCAGTCGTGACATTAAAATAGTCAGGCAATCATTGTTGATAAGATTTGTGCCACAGTCCATTGGTTATAATGCAATTACTCGAGATGACTTCATTAATATGCATGTGACACAATTCGCAAATGAACTATATAACCCTAATATTGATAACCGACAAGCAATAGTTATCGTGGATGCATCTTACACTTATATGGGAAAATCCAGCAACTTCAAATCTCTCAGGAAATCTTTTTCTTTGCATAAAAAACGACATTTAGTAAAACCCTGTCTAATCGTAGCCCCCGATGGCTATATTTTAGATATACACGGACCTTACTTTTCTGACTCTAGAAACAATGATGCGAGCATACTTAAAGTTGAGTTTGAAGAAAATGTTGCAGGTATAGATCAATGGTTTCAAGTTGGCGATGTATTTTTAATGGATCGAGGATATCGAGATCCGGTACCATATCTTCAAAACAAAGGCATGCACTGCAAAATGCCAGCAGTTCTTGAACGTGGGCAGCGATAACTTTCAACAGAAGCAGCCAATGAATCGAGAATAATTACCAAGTCTAGATGGATAGTTGAAGCACGCAATGGTCATTTAAAGTCGATTTTTAAGTTTTTTGATGGTTTGCTTCCTATGGCACACATTATCCATCTTAACGATTTTCTTAAAATAGCTGGTGCTATAATTAATAGATATCATGTTAATATCTATATGGAGGATGCAACTATTCCATTAGCTCGGGAGTTACTGAATAGGGTCCATGACGTTAACTTAATGCAAGCTCGAGTGGAAGCTGAAAATAACCTTCGTAGGCGTAACGGCAATTGGAACATTTTGAATGAAAACAATTTTCCACAGTTTCCCAGACTCGACATGGCTTATTTAAAGGAACTGACTATTGGTACTTACCAAATCAATTTAAGTCCCGCATACATACAAGACAAACTGCTCATGGACAATAATGACGTTTTTGAGTTCGACGAACTAAATGAGCATGGTCTAATCCGTTTAAGAATACGCTCGCGTTTCCGAAACGCAGTGAAACACCAATTGTGGATAGCGTTTCAAAACGAAACGCAGGAGGATGAACCTATTTTAGCATATTATTGTACAGTCGAGGACAAAGAGATGTATACACTTTTGGACCTTATTGCGTTGTAATAAGGTCCAAAAGTGTATACATCTCTTTGTCCTCGACTGTATGTGCAAAACTGGGGCTAGAACTATAGGTTGTTGTGCTCATGTCGCCAGCGTCGTATGGTACCTGGGTTATGCACGACATCAACAAGATGTCAAATACCCGAGTACAGCCCTATTGAACTACATTCTGGACTGTGCGAATATCAATGAATAGAACATAAGACATAACAAGTTAAAACTTGTTAAGTTTAAAAAAATGTAAATATAGATTTTTTGATAGGTATTTTTCTTTTATAGGTGTGTAAATAAAGAATATTGTATTGCATATAGACTGATTACTTACTCTGACGCGGGTTTTCTTTTATTTTACCCTTAATTTTACATTTCATCGTTTTTGTTTTCCCAACTCGTAGGAGGGTATAAAATCAGTCGTAACTTTGAACGGGTCTCGGAAACAGTGGTAGCACCCATAGAGACTTTTGTTCAGAGTACTGACGTCTACATAATATCAAAATTCCAGCCCATTTAACTGAAACCACATTTTCCATACTTTAGGCCCGGGGTCCTTTGGTACACCATACACATACACGCGTTAGTCAGTGGGCCCAACACGGGTGCATAAGATAAATAAATAATTGTACTATTAATTATTCTGTGGTGCGAGTTGCACTCGCTCTTCGCCAGTTTTTTGTCAACAACTTACAATTCTAAACAGCTCCACCATTATTCCAGTGCCCGCAATCCGAGCTCGACATAGAAGCAGTGAAAACCATCCTCTCCGAGTACAAGATACACAACGCTGATATAACGCTCCGCTACGACGCCACCAGCGACGACTTCATCGATGCTATTGAAGGCAACAGGATATACGTGCCTTGCATCTACCTGCTCAACAAGATCGGTTAGTGATAACACTGATAACGCTAGAAACAAGGTCAAGTGACAACCCTAGGACGAGTAGTGGCAACCCTAGGACGAGTAGTGGCAACCCTAGGACGAGTAGTGACAACCCTAAAAACAAGGTCAAGTGACAACCCCTTTTTTGTTCTTTTTTTTCGTCAGAGAATGCTTTTGCGCATATCTGGTCTCGTAGGGAGCCCGGGTTATGCCGGACTCGACGGGTGTAAATTGCCCGTGATACCTGCTAAAAACTGACGTTGGCCGCTTCGCTGTCTGTAGGCACGTACACGGGACCACCTGCGTATTCTCCGCGAAAGTGACAATCCTAGGACGAGTAGTGACAACCCTAGAATCAAGGTCAAGTGACAATCCTAGTACGAGTAGTGACAACCCTAAAAACAAGGTTGTTTGACAACCCTAGCCGGACAACATTCGTTAACCTTATAGCTCAATCACACTGGGTGGTTCGCGAAATGCAAATTTTTCTTGACAGGCGTTCCCCTCTGCCGAAAACATATGACCAGTGTCATATTTATTGTATGGACTGCCGTTTATCTGACGTTGCTATGTGTACGTTACGTACGAATAGCCATACATTTGACGTTCCCGTCCGCCGCAAAAATCGGCAGACTTTTTTTGTATAGAAAATGACAGACATGGCCGCTCCGGTTGGTCAAATTCTCTCAGTTGTTTTTAACCGCCAAACGACTCAGTGTGATTTCGCCTTCGCCATTAGTTTTGACAAAATCGGGACATGGCAATTGACAACCCTAAAAACAAGATCGAGTATTGACAACCCTTGAAGTGACAATGTCTTGAGAAATTCGTGAAACCTTACTTTAAAATTTAATAAGAGGCAGATATAAGACGCATATGTGCTTCACGCATATTAAGGAGTTGTAACACGCTTGTATGCGGAATTGCAGATACGTGATACGTCCGCCATTTTGTCATGGTTTTAGACAGGTTAGGTTGTTAGACACAATTGAAAACTGTAAAAAATATTTTAATCGGCTTTTAAATATATTTGTAAAGCTAACTCCCTTGGTAGTAAAATGCGATTTACCTCCCGCTTCACTTGCGTGAAATGGCTCGTTTATTAGCAAGTGTGATGAAAGGCTTTTCTCACTAATTCCAGATCAAATCAGTATAGAGGAATTGGATGTGATCTACAAAATCCCGCACTGCGTGCCCATCTCCGCGCACCACAGGTGGAACTTCGACGACTTGCTGGAGAAGATGTGGGAGTACCTCAAGCTCATCAGGTTAGCCTAGCCAGTTGATATTTAACCTTATTGCAATAGCGTAGGGTTAAATTTACTGCGAATCTCTCTGCGGTAGTTGGTACCATCGTCGACAAAGTTAGTATAAACCTTACTGCAACGAGTTAAAGTCCAAGGTCAAACGTCCATAAGATCCCCCACTCGACTTGCTCGGGAAGATGTGGGAGTACCTGAAGCTTATCAGGTTAGCCTAGCCAGTTGATATTGAACCTTATTTCAATAGCGTAAGGTACTTTCTTCAGTCACTACAAAATGTTTGCGCCAGTTGGTACAGTCACCGACAATAGTATCTCCCTACACGAAGGCCGCAAAAATATGTGATACGCTCTTATGGCCCAACTAATAAGAGCGTGTCACATGTTTTTGTGGCCTTCGTGTAGGAAGATACTATTGCCGGTGACTGTACCATCGGCGATACAGTTCACGGAATTGTAAACCTTATTACAACGAGATAAGGTCCAAAGCTTTTTTATACCACGACGGTGGTAAACTAGCATACGGCCCGCCTGATGGTAAGCAGCTACCTTAGCCTATGGACGCCTGCAACTCCAGAGGTGTCACATGCGCGTTGCCGACCCTTTACAAAAAGGAAGATTCACGGTGTTGACGGCTAAAGGAACAAGAGAGTTAAGTACTTGTCGTCAACACACTGGGTCCTCTTTAAGCTCTTTGGCAATTTTACTCACCAGCAGGAAAACAACACTATAGTATAAGAGCCCACGACACTGAACCTAGTTCGATAAGTCTCCTAGATGAGATATGTATAATTAGTCACGTCTTTAATCCAAATCTGCATTCCAAAAAAAGTGGCGGCGTATTTATATATATATTTTTTAGGGTTCCGTAGCCAAATGGCAAAAAACGGAACCCTTATGGATTCGTCATGTCTGTCTGTCTATCTGTCTGTCTGTCCGTCCGTATGTCACAGGCATTTTACTCGGAAACTATACGACGTATCTGAATAAAATTTACACATAAGGTGTATTTTGTATGCAGCTACTTAGTTATGTAGTTAAATTTGAAAAAAATATATTTTTAGGGGGGCGCTCCATACAGGTAACTAAAAAAAATAAAAAAAATTACCAAATATCAACATGTGACACATCAATCGATAGGTCTTTCAAAATAACATTGAGGTTTCTTTGACTAGTTTGTGATTAAGTGAATATTTTCTGAAATAATAGCTTCGAAAGTCAGAAAAGTTGTGTAGGCCCCCCGTAACTTTTGAACCGTAAATTCAAAAAATATGAAAAAATTTGAAGAGATGCGCCTTATCATATACTTTCAACGAAAATTGTTTTGAACATTATCGGTTCAGCCATTTTTGAGTTATCTCCAAAAAACTTCTTCCATAGGCATCAGATACGACCTTTTGGTATTAGTTTGGTTCTTATTCCATTGAAGGTACGGAACCCTCCTATGCGTGGTCCGACACGCACTTGGCCGGTTTTTTTAATTAAAAAAAACCGGTTTCTAGTATGATAAGTCTCCTAGATTTCCTTTGTTCCTCGAAGCAGGGGAGGGGTAGGGCTACACGATAATGCGGTGCTGCAAGCTCCCGTGCGTAGCCATGTCAGTGGCAACAGCATCAAAAGTTTGCAGATGTATGCCAAAACAAAGCACCTGATCCTTTAAAATATAACAGATCTTTTAAAATATAACATCATTTTAATAACGTAATATCTTGTTGCAGTTCAGGCGCTAGGTTTAGGTTACATAACATCTTGTTTTTGTTATGAAAATAAAAAGATCAGGCGCTTTGTTTTGGCATACATCTGCAAACTTTTGATACTGCTGCCACTGACAAGGCCACGCACGGGAGCTTGCAGCACCGCGTTATCGTGTTGCCCTACCCCTCCCCTGCTTCGAGGAACAAAGGAAATCTAGGAGACTTATCATACTAGAAACCGTTTTTTTTTTTTAAATATTAAAATACGCCGCCACATTTTTTGGATTGCAGCATCGGCATTTCGTGTTCCCCCATTTAATACGTGACTAATTCTAATTATACATATCCCATCTAGGAGACTTAACGAACTAGGTTCAGTGTCGTGGGCTCTAGTCCTACTATGAGTAGGGTATAGTGCTATTTGGCTGTGGTTTTCTGTAAGGCTCTGCTCCAGATTTGAGCGAGATGACATTAATTTTGCTGTGCTGTGCCCTAACACACATAGCGAGATGACATTCCCTATACCCATATGTACGTCTCTTTTGGACGAAAGATTTATTATTATTATTTATATTACTGAGATATTTTAAATTCTAGAAATAGCAATGTTTTATTGCAAGACAGGCTAACAGGCTAAAGGGCACAGATTTATTTTTATTTTTTATATTTAGATAAGAAAAACAGATACATAGTACATTAAATTAAGTTTTCGCCAAACTGTGAGACAGTTTGTTGGCGTAGCGCTCAATTCAATCTTAAACTAAAACAATTTAGGTACTTTATACTAAGATTAAGATAACAGAACATTGATACTTATAGCAATTGCCAATCTACTATAACATCTTTTATGTAAGTAGGTAATTATTTCTGCTATCAACTGAACAATGCTGTTCCCTATTATGAAATTAGTAATATTACCATGTAACACACTGTCATTTTAATTTCTGCAGGATATACACCAAGCCCAAGGGTCAGCTGCCGGACTATAATTCCCCTGTAGTGCTACACGCCGACAGAACGTCCGTGGAGGACTTCTGCAACAAGCTGCATAGGTCCATTGTCAAGGAATTTAAATAGTAAGTTCTAGTTTACTACCTTACTATGATGGTAATAGAGTGTACAATAGTGTGACAAATATAAAACAAGCCCAGTCAGCATCCGCACTAAAATCCCCCTGTAGTGCTACACGCCGACAGAACGTCCGTAGAGGACTTCTGCAACAAGCTGCATAGGTCCATTGTCAAGGAATTTAAATAGTAAGTTACAGTTTACTACCTTACTGTGTGGTAATAGAGTCTATAATACTATGAGTACTATGACAAATATACACCGAACCCAGTCAGCTGCCCCACTATAATGCCCCTGTAGTGCTACACGCCGAAAACGTCCGTGGAAGACTTCTGCAACAAGCTGCGTATGTTCATTGTCAAGGAATTTAAATAGTAAGTTCTAGTTTACAACCTTACTCTGATGGTAAAAGAGTCTATAATAGTGTGACGAATATACACCACGCCCAATCAGCATCCGCACTATTATGCCCCTGTAGTGTTACACGCGGACAGAATGTCCGTGGAGGACATCTGCAACAAGCTGCATAGATTTTTTTTATACCACGACGGTGGCAAACAAGTATACAGCCCGCCTGATGGTAAGCAGCTACCGTAGCCTATGGGCGCCAGCAACTCCAGAGGTGTCACATGCGCGTTGCCGACCCTTAACAGGGAGGAGCGAGGAGGGGTGTTGACGGCTAAAGGAACAAGAGGTCATCGTCAACACACTGGGTCCTCATTGAGCTCTTCCATAAAAATAAAAATGTATAAATAAGTCCATTGTAAAGGAATTTAAATAGTAAGTTCTAGTTTACTACCTAACTGTGACGGTAATAGAGTCTATAATAGTGTGACAAATATACACCAAGCCCAGTCAGCATCCACACTATAGTGCGACTGCGTTGAAGACTTGTAACGATTTGAAAACGAATATCGCTAATAATGAAATAACGCACATGAATTGCATTTAAAGTTTGAAGTCTTGTAATTGCAAAAAAAAAACTTTTGGTCCAAATTCTTACAGAGCTTGTTTAGTGAGGATATTGTTTCGTGCACACTTGTAGCTTGATTTATTATTATTTGTTATGCTCTCCTATGTGTTTTACATTATCTGATTAAAGCATAAAATCAAGATTTCTACATTTTAATTTTTATGAAATATTTTAATACATTTCCGAAAATACCACCATGCTCTTGCTTAAAAGATATGTATGGAAATTAATAAAACTGTTGCACTTATTCCTTAGACGCACATGCATTTTATTTACTAGTTTACCATAATTTTAATTTAAGATATTTTTCTTTCACCTCTCCAAGCCCAAATCGCGAAACAGCTGTTAGATTATGGTGAATGATTTATAAATGAAACAGAATCGAAAAAGTATTCAACTTATGTAGTTTAAAAAGAAAAATCTCTCAAAATATATGTATAAACTATTAGAAGTTTTGTTAGATAGTGCAAAATAGAATCAAAAAGTGGAACAAATTCAAAAAAAACTTTACCGCACTCTTAATTCTATTGTGTCTGTCAACTTCACATAGATTTGTGAAATGTTACCGTTGCCAAAATCGCACTTTTTTTTCAAAAACCTTTGGATATAGAAGTACGTTTATCTTGTTAGTATAAGTGAGTTCTTGTTATTGTCTTTGTATTGATATTCAAGATGTTTAATGTACAGTCACCGGCAATAGTATCTTCCTACACGAAGGCCGCAAAAATATGTGACACGCTCTTATTTGTATGGCCATAAGAGCGTGTCATATATTTTTGCGGCCTTCGCGTAGGAAGATACTATTGCCGTTGACTGTACCTATTATATTGTCTTTTGGAACTTCTTAAAAAAAATATTCAAACCTATATTTTTTTTCAGTGCCCTAGTATGGGGGTCATCAGTGAAGCACCAGCCTCAGAAAGTGGGCATCGAGCACATACTAGCAGACGAAGATGTCGTACAAATCGTCAAGAAAGTATAATGTACATACTAGTACAGAGTCATATATTTTTGTGAGGCCGGAACGAAACAAGGATGGGTTTTTGAGTGTCTGAAAAACATTTGAACCATAGACTTGAGCTTGAGGTCCGCTCGGCTATTTAATACCAAGAATTGGCATTAGCACTAGTTTTTACGTAAACGATTGCCAACTCATAGGGGAAACTATTAGGACCTTTTGAGCGATTGTCATTTGACTTTGGAATCTTATTGGAATTTGGTCCGATTTCCTAACGATGTTTTCCTTTGCCGAAAACAGACTGATAAATATGAAATAATATGTCGAGATACTGGTACAATCTGGGTATCGAACCCGTACCTACGGATTGAAAGTCACGTCTTACCGCTTAAGGTACGCCTTAATAACTTCTGAATTTAAAAAATAGTAAAAGCCCCGAAACGGCAGAACCGATTTTGATAAAATCATGTCTAAAATTATTCCCTAGTAAACCTGTTTTCAAAGAAAACCGCATTTAAATCGGTTTAACCGCTGCCATGGTGTAACTAAAATTCTGGTGATCCGTTAAACGGGTCACCAGAATTGGTATTGTATTTTAATTATGAAAAGTAAGAATAAAAACAAATTACGTGAAAAACACATTATGGTTTTGTATGGAGGGTTGGCCAGTTGCACGTGTCCATACAAAAAAAAAATGTTTTTTGCGTCCAAAAATTTTTCTTCTCTTTTTCTGTCTCAATACGATACCAATTATGCCTTTGGACGGATCACCAGTATTTTAGTTACATACTGTACTAGCCTTTTCCCGCGGCTTCGCCCGCGTACTATAAGTACTCAAAAAGGATACGATACCCATGTTGATTTTCAGACTTTGTGACCACATTTGCCCCTTTTAGGGGTTGAATTTTCAAAAAACCTGAAACACGTGTTTATTCATTTATCGTTAGGAATACTCCTGTGAAGTTTCGAATAAAATAATCTAACAAATCTTGATTCGCCATACAAACTTTGGTCCCCCATTTTACCCCCTTAGGGGGTGAATTTTGAAAAATCCTTTCTTAGTGCACCCCTAGACCGTATAAGGAACCTACGTGCCAAATTTGGAATCTCTAGAACCAGCGGTTTGGGCTGTGCGTTGATATGTCAGTCAGTCAGTCAGTCAGTTTCTTCTTTTATATATTTAGATAGTTGCAAATTTGACAACTAAATAATTTTAAACAAAAAAGAACCGACTTCACTTAGCATCCACCTTTCCAACAGCAAATGCTCGAGCTGCTGTAAAAAATACTCAAATCACTATAGTGTCTATAATAGTTGAAGAGTTCCCTCGATTTCTCCAGGATCCCATCATCATATCCTGACCTGGTTACAATGGGACCAACTGTGAATTATACTGTTTCAAACAAAAGCCGTCTTCGAAAAATCGGTGAACATATATATATCAAAAATAAAATAGGAAAAAAACAAAGATCCCGACGAATTGATAACCTCCTTCGAAATCTTGAAGTCGGTTGAAAACAAATGTTTTTCAGACATTAAAAATGAGTTGTTAATGTTTGACTATGAAATTCTATGTAGCTATGTTTGTATTGATTTTTTTTACTATCTATAAAACGGCGCATTTACTAATGTAATAATGCCTCTCCTTGATTTCTTTTAAGTTTCCTCCCAATATCATAATAAGTAAGCTGTAAGCAAAAATATGTATTTTTCGTAACTAATAATGACTAAAGAGAACGTCAATAATATCCCGACAAATAGTGGAGTACGGGAACGCCTTTTTAACCTATAAAAATGACATAAATCACAAGTCCGATTTTATTTTGTGACCTGTTAGAATACGTTAAGTACTAATAATAAAAAATATTTTCTAACAATTGTTAGCATTGCGCTAGGTATAATACATGTATTTGTTTGCTACACATAGAAAAGATTATGCAAGTTTTATTTTTTTCCACCAGGCTATCGCTTTTTACTATTGCAACATAACTTCACATTTTATAACTGTTTTGTCAAGAGCATATGCCGTCTTAGCCATTAGTAATTCGTTTAGAATTCAAGGTCACTTATATTTTGACAAATTGTTTTCGATTATGCTCACATAATCTATTGACCAAACTGTTATAAAATGACAGATGATGTTGAAATAGTTGAATGCAATAGTATGGTAAAGGAAAATATATCTTGCATAATCTTTTCTTGTTTTTATTAACAAATATCTATATAATCAGAGCGCGACGTCAAAAACTGTTAGAAAATATTTTTTACTATAAATAATCATATCATATTATCTAACTAAAAAAGAAAATCGCACTTGTGAGTTATCGAAGCTCAAAACTGTTCGCGTACTGTACTAAAAGTCCGTAAAAACTGTTATAAGTTAAACATTTAAGATAACCTCCGAAACGGATGAACCGATTTTGATAAAACATGTCGAACATCAGTCGCTAGAAAACCTACTTTAAATAAAATAACCGTATTTTAAGGGTTCCGTACCCAAAGGGTAAAAACGGGACCATATTACTAAGACTTCGCTGTCCGTCTGTCACCAGGCTGTATCTCATGAACCGTGATAGTTAGACAGTTCAAATTTTCACAGATGATGTATTTCTGTTGCCGCTATAACAGCAAATACTAAAAAACAGAAGAAAATAAATATTTAAGGGGGCTCCCATACAACAAACATGATTTTTTTGCCATTTTTATAGATAATGTGTGGAACCCCTCGTGCGCGAGTCCGACTCGCACTTGCCCAGTTATTTTTATCACGACGTTGGCAAACCAGCACACGGCCCGCCTGATGGTAAGCAGTTACCGTAGCCTATGGACGCCTGTAACTCCTCTGTCACTATTTCAATCGGTTCAACAGTTTTAGCGCAATAGTTCCACGGACAGACACACATAGCGGTCAAAATAATAACCACCCGTCTTTTGCATCGAATGTTAAGAGTCCGGTAACGATTTGAAAACGAAAATCGCTAATGAAATAACACACATGAATTGTATTTTATAAGATAGTTTGAAGTCTTGTTTTTGCAAAAAAAATACTTTTGGTACACATTTTTTATTATTCAATACCCGAAAACTCAATTCCTGCAGAGCTTGTTTAGTGAGGACGTTGATTCTTGCAATCTTGTCGCTTGATTTTTTATTATTATTTGTTATGCTCTCCAATATGTTTTCAATTATCTGATTAAAGCATGAAGTCAAGTTTATTTCTACATTTTAATTTTTATTAAATACTTTAATACATTCCCATAAATACCACCTAAACTTTTTCTTGCAATTTTTCCTAAAATCGTTCTAGGTAAACATACTCGTGCTTTAAAAAAATGAATGAAAATGAAAAAACTGTTCCACGTATTCCTTAAACGACTCTTTTTTCCAACGTATACATATATATATATATTTTTTTCTCAAACATGCTCGGAAATGTTCCTGTTACGTTAGTAATTAGAGACCAGTAGGGACTCTATTCCAAGGCAGGTTCAGCGCGACGTACGTAAAGGATTTTCATACAACATTAAGGGTGGGTTGCACCATGCACAGTAACGGACTCATCAACGTTAAATATGGCGACGGAGCTGTCATCTCATAGAAAACTATCAAACTTTTCATACAAGATTTTTTTAACGATGACTTTGACGTTAACAGACGGTTTGGTGCAACCGGCCCTAAATCACTCAGCCAGTAACTGAAGCTTTAAACAAGTAATTTTATATAAATAAGTTTGAAAATTAGTCGTTTAAGGAATAAATGTAATTTTTTTTTTCATTTTCATACATATTTTTTAAACATGAGTACGTTTACCTAGAGCAATTATAAGAAACATTGCTTAAGTTTAGGTGGTATTTTTGGGTATGTATTAAAATATTTCCTTACATGTTTGAGAAAAGCACTATACATGCTTCGACCGTAATCAGCTTACCTGGCTTCGTATTGTAGCCGTCCTCGTCTTCGACTCGGACGGCTACTAAATACTCAGCCAGGAAAGCTTACTTACTGGTCTCTGCAGTAATGTACTATTACATACTAGTTTAACATCATTTTAATCAATAAAAATCTTACTGTTTTCACCTCTCCAAGCAAAAATCGCGAAACGGCTGTTAGAAAGGTGAATTATTTATAAATTAAACATAAAATCGAAAGTCTTCCACTTATACAGTTTAAAAAGTAGTCTTATTACTTATTGTAAAATAGTATCGAATAGTTGAGCGAAATCGAAATAGTAGTTTATGTAACTGTTACGTAATAAGGGTCCTTAAAACATGAGTGTGGTTTTATGAAATGAGCCGCAGGCGAATTTCATAATAAGATCACACGAGTGTTTTAAGGCCTAATTACGTACAGTTGCATACACTGCTTTATCTACACTCATATTATTTATTCTAAATGCCTTATTTGGAAACCATAGAATGGCCGCCATTGCACCGCCACCATGGCCAACTCTCGTGTGCCGGCGGTCGCGCGGGCGCGTGTCGGGCTGTCGGCGGATCCCCGGGAGGGTGCAGGTGTACATTATGTTATCAAAACTCATAGCACATCAATAATTGAGCATGAAAAGTTAAAATTACGTTACTGCTACGGATAAAAAGCTTATCATAGTAAAACCGGTCGTGGTAATGCTAGCCATTGCCTACCGTTTTCGAACACGTTTAAGAGAACTTACAATATGAGTGTAGATAAAAAAACTTTACCGGACTCTTAATATAGTCTGGGTGACCAAAAAGTCCAGTAACAGTGGAAGTAATAACCTATACTCATCCCTTGTTTAGTAGCAAGGGTACTAGCGTAAGAAAGAGACAGATTGATTCTCTCTGTCTATGCTTGAAATAAAACAGTCCCTGTTCAAACTATACGTGAGACGTTTAAATCACATATTTGTCACGTCTTCAAGTCAAAGGTACATCGTTGGTGGTTGTTAATTGAGTGTATTTAAAAATGATTTTATATGGCAGTAACGCCTCATTGACAACCGAGAATGATGTACGCAAAAATGTGACATTTTTAAATCATAGGTACCTATGATTTAAAAAGTCACATTTTTGCGTGCTTCTTAGAGTCAGATATTTTTGCAAGTGGTACCTTTTATAATTGTTAATAAAAATATTATTATTAATTTGGGCATTTTCACTTAGCTGTGTACTAATAACGGTCGCTTAGCAATCACAAAACTGACGGTCAATGTCAAATCCCATACATTTTGTCAGGAATGTGACGGTTAGACGTTACTGAAACACGACTTAAGTCTTTAAAGTATAAGTTAAAATAAAAATGCCCATTTACATCATAATTGATGTCTCTTTAGTCATTTTTACACTTTGAGAATTCAACCAACCGGAGCGGCCATTGACAGGCGTTCCCCTCTGCCGAAAACATATGACCAGTGGTCATACCCATGTATTGATTGACGTTTATCTGATTTGGCTATTTGTACGTTACGTACGAATAGCCATACATTTGACGTTCCCCTCCCCCGCAAAAATCGGCAGACTTTTTTTGTATAGAAAATGACAGACATGGCTACTCCGTCCAGGTTGAATTCTCTAAGTTTTTACATCTTTCGCACAACACATGTTTATTTTATTTTAGTATGATTTACATTTATAAAACCGGTTATATTATGTAGCGCGCTAGCTAAGCGACTAGGTAATCAATTAATGATGATAAAAGTACCGCGAAGATGGCGCTGGAATCGTTTTAAAAACATCTTTGGATACGTCAAATCCATGCACGACAATCTGTAAAAAAAGGTTTCATAAAAAGAGAGAATCGTTAAATTTATAATCTATAAATGTTTAACTTCATAATTCATAATCATATTGTGTTACATAAGGTCTTACAGAAGCTACTGATTTACTGCTAACGTTCACATGAATCATGTTAGGGTGTAGCCATCTTACTTAACTACATACCCAGTACTTTGGTAACTAACCCCCTTATTCATAAACGGCCACTAAAGTTAAGAGTTCGCTGATAATCGTTTGTCCCTTTCCCTCATATAGGTTGGACGAAAAGGGACAAACGATTATCAGAGGCCTCTTAACTTTAGTACACGTTTATGAATAAGGGGGTAAGTATCTAACGATATTTCGTTTATCATGAAATATAGTTACGTAATAAAATAACACATTTACAGAGCCTAAAGAGCCCATGCGCGGTTACAGGGGGGGGGGGAGGATTTCCCCTGCTGCCCCCCCCCCCCCTGAAACGCAAACCTCGTATACTACGGGGCCCATAGGTGCGGACCGCGAGATTTTTTGTGAAGGAAAGTGCCCCCCCCCCCCCCCCCCTCTGAACCAAATCCTGGATCCGCGCCTGAAAGAGCCAGGCGTTTAGCTTATATTTTAAGGAAAAGTATGTGTGATACTAGAAATGTGGCTGTAAAACATTAGATTGTAGCATTTTCAAAAGGAATTAGCAAGCTAGAAAAAGAAAAACCGTCAGGATTTTAAAACAAATACCTATTCTTAAGTTATATGGTCTTATAGTATTTTATGCAACAGTTGTATAAGAGAGGTCAAAAAAGGCGAGCGGCGTGAGTTACGATGGGAGCCGTTAGGCGAACATCGTAAAGGTAGACGCCAAGAGCAATTTTTGACTCAGTTATACAACGTTGCATACAGTACTTTTTCTACGACCACATACATACATACTCAATTTTAGATAAAATACAAAATTGCAGAAATAATCAAGTTTCGCTCACTTCTTTGGCTACTGCAGATATTTCATTAACTATAATTTAAGTTTTACCCTTTAAAACGTATTTTTTATTTCAAGTGTTCTAACATAAAACACACGCAGTTATTATTAATCTAGCTTAAAATCTTAATCTAGCTCAAATACAAAGATATATAACTGAAACTAAAATTTCAATGGGCTTAAAGCGAACTTTGATTGAAATCTAAATTCGATTATCTGCGTCTCTTTCACACAAATGAGTAGAGAGAGAGATCTGTCTCTAAACAAGCGGGAGACGAAAAATCGGCAGTGTGTTTCCGGTTAACTTTGTAATTTGTTTTTTTAAAGTTTTTTTATTTAGGTTGGTAGCAATTTATTTAGTTGTTAAGTGTTGTTTACACGAAATACGTGTAACTGTCAAAACGATACGTCGTGCAGGCACCAATGCGTTTTCGGGGAATAGATTATAGTCTTGTCTTCAGATCAATTATGCATATTCTTATCTATGTCATCATGAATGTATAAATGACAAATAAAAGTACTGGAGTAGAAAAAGATCGTTTATATTAACGCGCTACATAAGTATGGTCAGCTGCAACGAAAAAGGCCCCCGCTGCATACAAAGTTTGTATGCAGGGGGGGGGGGGGGTCTTTTTCTCTGCAGCTGACTGTACATACTAAATCGAATATCAATATGGGATGTTATACCTGTGTGTACAGAATGCTCAGTAAAGTGTAAATAAAACCAGTTTTTCTATTTTTGACAGTTCCCAACCCTTAATTATGAAAAAAAAGTTTTATGGTTTTCAGTGTTTGAAAATAAGTAGTAGATTCAAACACGAAGATATTTGCCCAGCGAGTCGGCTTACAAGAAAAACGTATAGTGGAGTACGGGAACGCCTTTTTAACCAATAAAAATGACATAAATCACAAGTCCGATTTTATTTTGTGACCTGTTAGAATACGCTAAGTACTAATAATAAAAAATATTTTCTAACAATTGTTAGCGTTGCGCTAGGTATAATACATGTATTTGTTAAGAACACATAGAAAAGATTATGTAAGTTTTATTTTTCTCCACCAGGCTATCGCTTTTTACTATTGCAACATAACTTCACATTTTATAACGGTTTTGTCGAGAGCATATGTCGTCTTAACCATTTGTAATCCGTTTAAAATTCAAGGTCACTTATATTTTGACAAATTGTTTTCGATTATGCTCACATAATCTATTGACCAAACTGTTATAAAATGACAGATGATGTTGAAATAGATGAATGCAATAGTATGGTAAAGGAAAACATATGTTGTATAATCTTTTCTTGTTTTTATTAACAAATATGTATATAATACCTAGCGCGACGTCAAAAAAAATCGGTTGTCTGTAAAGTCGGTTTACTGACGATAGTTGAACGTGACAACGTCATAAGAAAATACTGATGGAATGGTTGCATTTTTCAAAAGAAAATTTTAATTTCACTGCACTTCATACTTGACGAAAACATGTAAATGTATTATTGTATAGCAGCTGTCCACGCGGTCGCATCGCTCACTCAAGTAGGAGAGAGACAGATGTCGAACGCTGCCGAACGCGAAGGCCGATTGTGCCTCTTTGTCGCTCGTTCCGCGCTCTCGCTTGCACTTCAAGCCTTAAATGGAACGCCTCAGAGCGAGGTAACGCCGCATGAGTCATGTTTTTTCGTGCGTGCAGCCGGCTCCATCGAATTATAAGACGTTGTCACGTCAAAACTGTTAGAAAATATTTTTTACTATAAGTAATCTAAATATATAAAAGAAGAAACTGACTGACTGACTGACTGACAACTATCAACGCACAGCCCAAGCCGCTGGTTCTAGAGATTCCAAATTTGGCATGTAGGTTCCATATAAGGTCTAAGGGTGCACTAAGAAAGGATTTTACAAAATTCACCCCCTAAGGGGGTAAAATGGGGGTCCAAAATTTGTATGGCGAATCAAGATTTGTTAGACTATTTTATTCGAAACTTCACAGGAGTATTCCTAACGATAAATGAGTAAACACGTGTTTCAGGTTTTTTGAAAATTAAACCCCTAAAAGGGGCAAATGTGGTCACAAAGTCTGAAAATCAACATGGGTATGGTATCCTTTTTGAGTACTTATAGTACGCGGGCGAAGCCGCGGGAAAAGGCTAGTCATATCATATTCTCTAACTAAAAAATAAAATCGCACTTGTGAGTTATCGAAGCTCAAAACTGTTCGCGTACTATACTAGTAGTAATTCAAAAAACACCGTACCTGGCAATTAACTTTGTATGAAATCAAATGACAGCTTATTTATTATACAAAATTGTTACCATACAACACCCATATAAAGAATTTATTAAAGTAGCTTGTGACACGACTCTGGTCAGGCACTAGCATTACCAAACCAAGGGTGTCCAACTCCACGAAGTGACAGCTACGGCCTTGGAACGATACGATTGGATTGGATCGGTGGATACGTTGACAGGCGCGGTTCCCCTCTGCCGAAAACATGACCAGTGGTCATATTTATTGTATGGACTGACTTTTATCGGACGTTGTACGTTACGTAAGAATAGCCAGACATTTGACGTTCCCCTCCCCCGCAAAAATCGTTGGACTTCTTTTGTATAGAAAATTACAGACATGGCCGCTCCGGTTGGTTTAATTCTCTAAGGTGGGTGACATAGGTGATGTCTAATATTATGGATGGTACAAGAAGGATATAAATCTCTATGTTACAAAAGTGTCCGTCAAAAGGCGATAAACTGATGGCGCCACAATGATATTAAATTTGATTAAATTAATTTTGAAATTAAAAAAATTTAATCCAAAATAATTATTTGCGGAGATGAAAAACACTCTGAATATTAGTTTTATTTAGAAAGTCATATAAGTATTAAATACTTATCGGTAATTCATTTCAAATGCTGAACTATACCTAGCGCCACCCGGAGATATTTGGAACTTGTTTAGTGCTTACCGCGTGACACTTTTTCGACCGTTTTCCGAGAAGAGAGTTCCATCCTTCCTATACCATCCATATCTAATATTTTGAAATTTGATATTGATGAGAGCCCTTTGCTTATGGATGGTACAAGAAGGCGATAAATCTCTATGTTACAAAAGTGTCCGTCAAAAGGCGATAAGTAAACTGATGGCGCCACAATGATATTAAATTTGATTTAATTGATTTTGAAATAAAAAAAAATTAAATCCAAAATAATTATTTGCGGAGATGAAAAACACTCAAAATATTAATTTTATTTAGAAAGTCATATAAGTATTAAATATCGGTAATTCATTTCAAATGCTGAACTATACCTAGAGCCACCCGGAGATATTTGGAACTATTGTTTAGTGCTTACCGCTGGACACTTTTTCGACCGTTTTCCTAGAAGAGAGTTCCAACCTTCCTATACCATCCATACCTTTGCTGTTGAATTTCTTGTCACATGGTTGGTGCACTGCGATCGTTCACGTTACCCCCACCATGCTCTTCGTATATAGCGAATATGGTATATCTTATCTATCAGTACTAGTAACTTGAAGAAGCACGAATTTTTAAGTCAATGCGTACATAATCATTAAGTTTATCGATTTAATAATTTCGAATATTGTCCATTGCAATTCTCATTATTGATTTGCAAAAACAAAACGTAACATCACATGTGACACTGTCACATCAAGTGTCAACGTCAAAATTGAATTCAGCAACGTTTGTTTTGATTTAGTTTTCCTCAAATCTACATTAATTCATAAATTATCATACGATACGCCTTTAGACTTCAAGCTTTTATAACTGTATTTTAGTACTTATACTAGTTACTCAGCGATACAATCAAATAGATATGACTGCATTTGAAAATTTATCTCCTTCACAGGTAGGTACCTTCTTTATTTCTTATGCTTACTATTAATTTCAATTCTTATCTTATACTATTAGGTATGTTGTAAAATATGATGAAAATTAGCCTTTTAAATGTAATCTATTTTGCTGGTAGAACACTTAACTCTCCTAGGAAAGCTCTTAGACCTAAGTTACCTAAGCCAACTTACTGCCCTAGTGCAAGTTTTAAAGGGCAAATTTGGTCGGCCCAGCTACATAAGAACTATTAAAAGGAATCCGAATGTGTTACACCCGTAATCGATGAACCAATTTAAGTATAGATTTGTTACAAGCTTTTATTTTTACTCACATGTTTATTATAGTTGTTACAACTAAACGGATTAATCGCGTGTTAGCACTAATTAGGGCTCCATAGCCAAAATGGCAAAAACGGAACCCTTATAGTTTCGTCATGTCCGTCTGTCCGTCCGTCCGTATGTCACAGATATTTTACTCGGAAACTATTCTTCTTCTTAGTCGTGCACTCTTGCTTGGCAGAGTGGTCGTGCTTAGTTATGTAGTTAAAATGCAGAAAAAAATATTTAACGAAGTATCAACATGTGGCATATCAATCAATAGGTCTTTAAAATAACATTGAGGTTTCTTTGAACATTTTGTGATTAAGTAAATATTTTCAGAAATAATCGCTTCGAAAGTCAGAAAAATTGTGTCCCCCCCTGTAACTTTTGAACCGTAAATCCATAAAATATGAAACAAATTGAGAAGATGCGCCCTATCACATACTTTCTACGAAAGTTGTTTTGAACATTATCGATTCAGCATTTTTTGAGTTATCTCCAAAAAGCTTCTTCCATAGGCATCAGATACGACCTTTTGGTATTAGTATGGTTCTTATTCCATTGAAGGTACGGAACCCTCCATTATGCGTGGTCGGACACGCACTTGGCCAGTTTTTTTTTATAATAGTCCAATGTTTCGAGCTCTTTACAGCGCCCATGTTTGTCAGTTACTTTGTTGTTCAGGTAGAACCTTACAAGGCAGATTTAAACCAGTTCCTCATGTCTGATTGAGGTTAAATTTAGCACACCTACGTAAGTTGGTTGTCATCCAACAGCAATTTACGTAGGTGTTCTAAATTTAAGCTTAATCAGACATGAGGAACTGGTTAACAATATATTAGTATAAGCATTCAACATATCGATTGATCAAGGGGTTGTGGAGCTAGAAGGCGAAAAAAAATCTTCAGAAGGGTCTTGTTATATTGGTCACCTCGTTTGCAAGTAAATCGCGAGTTGTCAGTTCGAGGCGGCCTACTAGTATTAAAAAATTAAATTTCTTACCAAAACTTATTAATTTTGATTTTCCATCTAAAATAGTTTTCAAACAATAAAACTTCTATGTTTACAGAAAATTCGAGCATCTCTCCATCGCGATGTCAGAGGAATATGCACAGAAGCCTTACACCTTCTTGGCATGGACATGACAAAGCCCGCCATGGAGATAGTAGCTGAACTAGTTTATAGAAAACTGAAAATATATGGGACGGATTTGGAGGCATTTGCAAAGTATCTACATACATTTAAAATTATTATTTATTTAATTTAAACTATTGCACAAATCAAGAAAATGTACAAATGGCGGACTCAATGCCAAATGGCATTCTCTACAAGTCGACCTTTGGGTTAAACAGAGACATGTTGGTTGGTGCAGGAGAAAAAAATAATTTTAATTGAGACTGATTTTACAAAAGTTATTTTTAAAGTTATTTTTTTCTTATCCTGCTGGCAAAAGTAAAAGTATGTATGTGGTGTTAAAACTACTGAACTAATGAGAACTACTGAACTGAGGTGATGGTTCAATAAATATTTTTTTTACTTTTTACGTATAGTCTGGCCAGCCAACGAACGCAGTAGCAATGTACAGCAAACAAAAGTATGACAACACTAAGAATCAGTGAAAAAAGCAGCAATGATCATCAAATTCTATGTTTTTAATTTTTGTGGTATTTCCGCCTCTTTCATTAGGTGACATTTACGGTGTGTTAAAAGGAGACGGACATATTTCGTCTGATTTGTCATCAACTGCAACAGATAATTTGGTTGAGGCAATTGACAGATGCCTTAAAAACGAATTTAAATTCAATGTAGAACGTTGCAGGAGTTTTATCTCACTCGCGCTTAAGATGAGAAAGTGAAATGCACTAGAAACAAAGTCAATGTAAAAGAAATGTAAAGGGTTTAGCAGGCTAAGGAAGGACGTGTGGCCCCTGTGAGGAATAGTTGAATTGGTAAATGTCAATTGTTTGTCGCCTCATAACTAGTAATCACTCCAACTTTCAGCCCTCTATCTTGAACTGTCACAGAGATAATGTCAAAAATGTATTTTTTTAACATTTTTTTTCAAACTCGTATATCTCCTAATCCATAGCAGCTAAAGCATTGAAACAAAATCACAGCTACGTAGTTTGAGTGGGAGTATACCATATAATTTTATTAATATTTTATACGTGAAAAATAAAAGAAATAAATGTCAATTTATTTTTTGACAGCTCTTTCCAACACGTTTTTTTGAAAGTACAATTATGAAAAAAATCATATAAATTGCTTATAGTATTAGTTACTAGCATACAAAAACTCAATTGATTATATTTGGTGCAACATACTGAAAAAAAAAAACTAACGAAAGTATTCAAGTATCAAGAGTAGGCTTCTGAACTGAAACTTCGTTTTTAAGTTTTTTGTTTGTTGCCTAGCAACAAAGGGTGTATTGTTTTTAATTTGACGTATGACTGTCTAAAAAGGTCACTGAACTACTGCTGTGTTAGCATTTGTAACTAATTTTACTAACTACTAAATCAACGAAACGACGGATGTGCTATATGTTTATTATTTTATAAACAAAATTAATTGGTTTCATTATAGTACACGTATTAACATAACGAAATAAATAACTCATTAGAGCAGATATCACAATATAAGTCACTTAGATAATGACTATCGTAATATTCGTCGTCCCAGGCCCAGGTATAGGACAATGTTATCCTGCAGTCATCGCAATATCCTTTTAACATAATATTTTCGTCAGAGAGCGATATCTCAATATCTGGTAAAGACTGTAAAAACAGTTGCTTCGCTATTAACCGTGGCAAGTTGAGCCGAAATATGTTTGATTTTATGATTTCCATCTGAAAGAATGTATATACATGAAGTTTCTGTTTTATTTTTTATTTTATTTACATTTAAAACTTACTTTCGCCATTATGGAAAAATCGTACTCCTCTTCTACATAACGTCCCTCTATCGCATATTTACAACCCTCGCCTGCGGCTCGGGTCACAAATACCTGCGATTTCGGGCTTTCTTTCTTTTACAGTCCTTGGTAAGTAATGTACTATTATAAAATAATAAACATACATATAGCACATCCGTCGTCTCGTTGATTTAGTAGTTAGTAAAATTAGTTACAAATGCTAACACAGCAGTAGTTCAGTGACCTTTTTTGACAGTCATACGTCAAATTAAAAACAATACACCCTTTGTTGCTAGGCAACAAACATAAAACTTAAAAACGAACTTTCAGTTCAGAAGCCTACTCTTGATACTTGAATACTTTCGTTAGTTTTTTTTTTTACAGTATGTTGCACCAAATATAATCAATTGATTTTTTGTATGCTAGTAGCTAATACTATAAGCAATTTACATGATTTTTTTCATAATTGTACTTTCAAAAAAAACGTGTTGCAAAGAGCTGTCAAAAAATAAATTGACATTTATTTCTTTTATTTTTCACGTATAAAATATTAATAAAATTATAGGGTATACTCCCACTCAAACTACGTAGCTGTGATTTTGTTTCAACGCTTTAGCTGCTATGGATTAGGAGATATACGAGTTTGAAAAAAAATGTTAAAAAAATACATTTTTGACATTATCTCTGAAACAGTTCAAGATAGAGGGCTGAAAGTTCGAGTGATTACTAGTTATGAGGCGACAAACAATTGACATTTACCAATTCAACTTTTCCTCACAGGGGCCACACGTCCTTCCTTAGCCTGCTAAACCCTTTAAATGTTCGTCACGCATACTGTGTCTCATCACAAAGGGTTGCCACATGTACTTATTGTGAATTTGCCGCGCTTTTCTACTGACTGAAATGGTTTGCCAGACTATATTTATATTTATAGAAAACTGCACACTACTACCACAGTTGCAGCCCATTAATTGAAGACACATTTTACATTTTAACAAAAATTCCTTAACCCATTTTTTTTTTCACCTAATGGCTTCAAATCTGAATGTCAAAATATGATGAATGATAACCTATGTTAAAATTTCAGACATGCCAAACGGAATACTATTAATTCTGAAGATGTGAAGCTGTTGGTCAGAAGAAATCCATCTTTGGTATGTGTTTTTCAAATATTACTTATCCCCCACATCAGAAACTATAAATAACATATACACACAGCCACAGTCTAAGAATTTTTTTAGGCTGCAAGCCTGAACCGCCATCTGAGAGAGGTATGGGCACTGCGAATGGCATCTCGCTAAGTGTGGTAGGGCACATTCAGCGAATGTCATCTCGCTCAAATCTGGAGCAGAGCCCGACTGGGGAAGTACCTCCACCTTACAGAAAACCGCAGCCAAATATCACTAGACCCTACTCATAGTGTTGTGTTCCTGCTGGTGAGTAAGGTTGCCAAAGAGCTCAAAGAGGACCCAGTGTGTTGACGATGAGGGACCTTGTTCCTTTAGCCGTCAACACAGTGAATCCTCCTTTTTGTAAAGGGTCGGCAACGCGCATGTGACTCCTTTGGAGTTGCAGGCGTCCATAGGTTACGGTAGCTGCTTACCATCAGGTGGGCCGTATGCTTGTTTGTCACCGTCGTGGTATAAAAAAAAACCGGCCAAGTGCGAGTCGGACTCGCGCACCGAGGGTTCCGTACAAACCTTTACAACTTAAAGGTATTATAGACCTGAGTATTTGATATGAATTTCAATTTAATACCTCTACGCGTTTACGAGGAAAAAGGTAGTAAGTTTAAAATAAAAATAAATTTTTTTTGTATGATTTTACTAAAAATGTCTAGTTTTCGTAATTTTTCCTTTGTCTGTGCTATATGAAGTTTCTTCGTGCCAAGTTTCAAGTTTCTGAGTTTACGGGAAGTACCCTTTAGGTTTTGAGTTTCTTGCGAGTACTCAGTTTCAAAATATGCGACTTAAATTGCTATTTCTTTTGATTGCGTTGACATAAAAGTTTGGTTTTGCTACATCTGAAAGGTCCTATAGCCCTGAGTATTTGACATGAATTTTAATTTAATACCTCCACGCGTTTACGAGGAAAAAGGTAGTACGTTTAAAATTTAAAAACATATGTTTTTGTATGATTTTACTAAAAATGTCTACTTTTTGTAATTTTTCCATTGTCTATGCTATATGACGTTGCTTCGTGCCAAATTTCAAGTTTCTGAGTTCACGGGAAGTACCCCGTAGGTTTTGCGAGTGCCGAAACTCTAAAATTTGCAGCATAATCGACTGTATCTTTTGATTGAGTTGGCTTTTGAGTTTGATTTTTTCACAGCTCCAAGGGACAATAGACCTGAGTATTTGATATAAATTTCAGCTTGATACCTCCACGCGTTCCTGAGAAAAATGGTCTGACAGACAGACAGACAGACAGACAGACAGACGGACAATAGAGTGATCCTATAAGGGTTCCGTTTTTTCCTTTCGAGGTACGGAACCCTAAAAAGTACTCTCTGCCCCTCAGCGCCATCTAGTAATTGATACCACTATTATTACGGTATTACTATAGATACTTTGGGTTGGTCTCGATCAGATGGCGCGTCAGACTTGAGCTTCAAAAAGTTCTTAGACTGTGGCTGTCTATGGGGAGCAATCATTTATTGACCAAATGGTAAACATACAGACAAATAAAACATATTTCGGTGGAACTAAGCAATAAATATAAAATGTCAGTCGGAGTGTGGAAGCGCAGCACCATCATCGAAGCCAAAGAGTTTTGCTACTGGCTTCCATTTATGGCGGGTACCTCGGATGCACATGCTCGTCGCTCTAATTATAGAGGTAGTTATACGGGCCCTGAGCCAGCCTAAAACACTGGACAGGGATCTATTCCAGCGAGATGCCAGTGCTTCCCCGAGGTGTTTTACGAAGGTGGCCAGTTGTGGGGCAAAAACTCCATCCACAGAGGTGACGAGGGGTGTAAAGGTGGCATGACGTGACTCGCAGGCATTCGAGTATTTTTTTTGTTTTTCTGATTCAGCAGATTTCAAGACAGAAATAACAGGGCGTGATATGTAAGAGGGAGCGTCGGTGTCAACAACACGGATATCGAATAACGCCTCCCTCTGTGCAACCCACACGCCTCGGCATGCTAAATCTCCTCGTAGACCAGTGTCACCTTCAGTGATTATGGGTTCTTTGACAACATTTCCCCATGCATGTTGACATAGTTCGCAGAAGAGATCCCTTAATTCATTGTGTCGTCTCGTGATGAGACCGCCGGTTTTACAACACAGGGCATGATCGATGTTGAAATCGTTATTACCGCATCCATCACAAGATTTTGGCATTGAGATCGGTGTTCGATGGTAATATTGAAAGGGCATCTCGGAATTCATGTGGAGAAAGGTCAAAATGGTCTTTGCTTGTAGGTATAACGGATAGCCAACTGGAGGATTTTGTTTTCATTTTGGTTGCAATTGACCTTTCTATGGCTCTTTTTTTGATGGGTGGGAGATTGGTTAAAATCGAGTCTAAAAAATTATCGTCGTGAGCTTCTTTTAGTTTGTGGCATTCTTTACGTGCATCCATGAGGGATTTATGATGTTTTGCAAGTTCCATATGGCTCATTTCAATAAGGGACGATGAAAGAACTGAGCAGCCTTTTTTAGACATATCATAGTATAAGTTTGAGGTGGTAGCACCATTAGATATTGCTAAACCACCTTTATGAATAGGTAGTGAAAATAAGTCGGCTTCTAATGATGACACGTCACCTCCAAATAAGATCGGCAAAAAGGTTGTGCGTAAGGTATTTGTTAAAGGATCAAAGTATTCTGCGGCATCCTTAAGAACTCTTGACAAAAAGGTCCATTGAAATTGTGCAGCTTTGGTGAGAGCAGTGTAGGCAGCTTGTGGTGAGTCTTTACATATGAGTGATAACTTTTCTACAGTGGAAACCCAACGATGTATGTTATTTTTTACATATTCTTCTTTCCCTTCTCCGATGTAACTTCCAAGATATCGAGATCCAGTTACAATTGAAACATTAGTGTTTTTGAATATATGAGTTGCTTCTTGTTTGTCAGACTCTGATACTATTAAAAATGATTTTTTGCCTTGGGGGAAATATCCGTAGGCAGGCCCTATGCTACTTATCTTTTTCCACCATTTGAATAGGTTATTAATGTTACCTTGGGCAGAAGAGTCATCAGCATACCAACATTGAGTGGTGCTTTGGTCATCTTTGAGTTTATTTATTAGGGCTAAAGTAGCAAGGGCATAAAGTGGCATAGCTAACGGATCTCCTTGGGTGACACCTTCTTTGCTGTAAATTCTCATATCCGAATTGCGAATGACTAGCTCTGCGTGACCATTATATGTATTGTAAAGAAAGCGAGCACAATGTGGCCAGTATATTCGTGCTTGCCAAAGGGCTAGTTGCCTGTTGACAGCATTAAAAGCATTGTTTGCGTCAACAAGAAGTAATCCCCAGTGTGAGCTGGGTTGGCATTCTTTTTCGAATAGATCATTCATTGCGTGTATTGCACCTTCGATGCCACTGCTTAATCCACTGCAAAGTTGCAAATTTGTGCAAGCTTCGGTAACCTCGGAACCAGTGGCTTGAATCATACATTTTGATAAAATTCTCCGAAGGCATTCACCAATACCGATTGGTCTCACTCCTGGGCATTTGTCCAGGGCTACAAGGCGACTTGACATGAGTGCTTGTATGTCGGTCCAAGGAACATATTCATTATTTAGTTTCATAGTTAGATGAGCAATAGCAGTCCTAAGGTGTAAGCTTGCTTCGCCAAAACGTAATAAGTAATCTTTCCAGTTTTCAGATCTGGTGCCTGTTGGCCCACCTCCGCCGTGTAATTTCCTGGCGACTGATTCGACATGGTCACAGGTTATGTCAACATCGAGTAGTGGAGGTATTTCAGAAAGGTTTTCCGGTAGTGTGAATAAGGATGGGTCTGGGGTAGTTGCGGGAGGATGTTTTTCTTCTAAGACATCTCCGACGGTTTTTCCCAATGTATCGACTTCATCATTAGTGTTAAGAATTTTGCATGTGTCTTTTGTTAGAAGCCAATTTAGGGCTTCGCGAATTTTGCCTTGCAAAATTAAGCGTGTGAAAATTTTGGTTACGTCGTCAATGTTGGAATTTTTACGATTATAAGCATTGCTTAGAGAGATGTCTGCCTTCGTAGATTCAGTTATCAGGATTTCATATTGTTCTTCAGCCCATAATTTTAGGCGGCGATCGAGTAACCTGGTTATGTCTCTTGCTTTTTTTATGTTCTTGTCTCTTTGTAACATTACGGCGATAAAGATTAAAACGCGTTCTGAGGGATAATCCAATTTGACAAGAAGTTCAATTTCATCGGCTAATGTATGTATAAATTTTCTACTAACGGTGTTAGAAGGAAGATCGTATAGTTTACCGTGAAGATTACATATTTTGTCCCAACGTTTTTGCCAAGCTCCTGTCTTTGATCCGATATTGTTAAGAAAGGGCGTCTTCTAGGGGCGATGTGTACGTGTGCCCAACTCCGTCAGATATTCGTTGTGTGCTTGATTGAATATCATGGGCGGCACGTATATGACGTTGTAAACCATTACGTTTGAAAGATCTGGAGCAATGTGGGCACTGCACGGTGCTCGAAAGATTTTCATGTCGACTTGTCAAAACAATATTTTCAGAACTTGCGGAAGCCATTATAAGGCTTTAGTTTTGCATGGTGATTTATTGAAATATATATGTTAATGATTGCACTGATTACTAAACACTGATAATTTTGATAATAAGAGCAAAATAATAGTATACTTGAAAAAATCTGATTTGGTAAACAAGATTTGAAGTGTTGACTCGTCGCTAGGCAAGTGTCTTTTCACGGTGTACATGAGGAAACCGAATCATTTTAACAGCGTATTCCTGGTGGAGACTAAAATGTCGTATAAACTTTTCTGGATTTCGCCAAAAAAAATATTTTTTTTTTTGCTTTTTTTTCGATTTTTTAAATGCTTTTGAACATAAGAACATAAATGTTATTGGTAAAGATGTCGATTAAAATAAATGAGTACATTTTTTTTCGAAAAAAATAGTTTACGTAAAGTATTCCTTGGCACTTTGATATCTGTCAATAAGAATGTCTAGACTAGACCCCATAAAGGGTGAAATCGCCATCAAAAAAGCGTTTTGCACTGAGTCACATTAAAAAATGTTTTTTTTTAAGTGGTAGTAGCTCTGAAACTAGGCGAATTCCAGAAAAGTTTATACGACATTTTAGTCTCCAATTATGATCAGGAATACGCGGTTAATAGGTAGTGCTGCCTACAGTAACTCACATGACTTAATTAGCTTAGAAATTAGAATATCGAACTACCAAAACCAACAAACAACCAAATTTAAATTTAAACATGGTAACATTCACATTTATAATTCTTGTACTTAAAATTATTCTTAGAAAAATAGCCAAACAGTTTTACTGCACATCTTAGTTAAGTTTTAAAGACGTCGTAATGATATGAAGACGCTATTTTATTTAAATTTGTAAGTACCTATACCTACACATTTTTTTTATATGATAGTTTTTCCGTGCTTTCTACTCAAAATTGCGAGCTTGTTCGATCCCAATAGGAGAAAAAAGTGTCGCATGATACCTCATACGGCTATTACCGCCATACGAAGTCTATGGAAAATGGTAACGGAATGGAAAAATAAAATTTGGGATATCTGTTTTTGCTCGTATCAGGACCGAAAAAGCTCGTGATTCGGAGTAGAAATTAAATAAAAAATCCCAAATAAAAAAAGAGTTTTGTAAGTACATATACAACTTTTAATAAAATGGCCCGAAATACTCTTTTGTAAAGTTAAACTATATAGCGTTCTTGATTTGCATAGAAATCATAGTTTGTCCCTTAAGCCATATTAGGTATCAACAAACATTGCTTATTTTACAAACCGTAAACAACAATATAACTTAGTATTAATTAAAAGTATTCGTAACGAAAACTGACAACATTGAATTGAAAGTCACTTCAAAGAATATTATTAGCTACATCGACATTCGAAAAGTCGTTACAATTTTAAATTTCGTATTAAGTGCTTCATTTGCAATCATAGAATCAAACCGAATGCTGACCAATAACTGCCCATACCTCTTATCTCTGTGTCGGCTGTGCTTGTAATTTAAACTTTATTGCAATGCAATAGAAATCAATATTCTACATTAGATTTGAGTGTTATAAGAACTTCAGAAAGGTTTTCAGCCTATTAATGTAACTGACGTTCAAATATATTTTATTTATGGCTTTCATTCCGTCAGGTGGATTGGTAACGAGTTATTTTAACGCCAATTTTAATGTAAATGCCATCTGAATGGTTGAACAAGGCTAATGAATAGGATTGTGTGATTTCTGCATACATTTTGTATGACAGGATAGTTTTAGCATTAGGATGAAAGGGTTTTGCTGTTGATGTGTACGGTTGACAAGCTTCAAATTCGGTGATTTGATGAAGGTATTTTGAGTGTTGTTTGTTTTTTGAGTTAAGAATATTATTCCATTTCACAGCCTACAAACAAACAGATATGCTTTCATTAATTATTAGATTTGTCCCGCTTTCTCAAATCAATAATTTTGTTAGATCTAATCTTCACAAACGCGGCTTACTAATTTAATAGTTCATAAATACATATTAGTATCTATGTACGTTACCCGGATTGTTGAGCCACTTGTTGTCCGTGTTATGAATGACCGATGTTTTTTTTAATTTATTTTTTATTGCTTTTACTCCTCGCCGGTTTTAGCAAGGTGAATTATGCCAATGTCGAGGTGTATACTTTAGATTTTTATTAATTTTGCATAATATAAATGCAGAGAGTTCTAAACCAGGAGAGGCCCTGAGTATCATTTCCCCTCTGTCAAAAGTATTGGCGGAAAATCTAGTACATCTATAAAAACTATTTCAATAATCGATGTCACGCATTTTCATCATCGCTGTCAATGGATAACAAGCTCCGTGAAAATGCCCTTATGCGCTGTTTTTGGATGTAAAAAAATGTTATATTTCGTCTAGTTTACAAAAAGATGAAATACCATTTCAGATGTAAGTACAGTTTTACTTTATTTATCATTACTTTCGTAATAAAAGATTTAACCTAAATCGAAAATCAAGCTTCGTTTACAGAATCGATTCAAAGACAATCGTTTTCTTTCTGACGGGCAGTAACTATTTGATGTTTGACACTTCTCCATATTTAACGCGCTTAAGGATTGCTGTCTTCTATATTTTGTTTGAAAATACAATCAAAAATGATCCTTGGCTTTTTTGTTTGACATTTCCAAAGACTGCATCCAATAATGAACCATATGTTAACATTTGTACAGTCGACTATCTATTGCTCCATTTAGTGTTATGAAGTATAAAAAGAATATGTCAAATATGTTTGGTGTTTTCAAGTCCAAAGGTACATCTTTGTCGGTTGTCAATAAAGCGTTGCTGCCATAAAAATTCATTTAGAAATAAACTATATTAACAACCGACAATGATGTACCTTTGACTTGAAAACTTAACATGCGTGCTACCTCGCCCCCCTCAGATTTTGGCAGACTTTTTTGTTTGGAAAGATGAGGCGAAGCGTACTCCATTTATAGAGCTTTATGTATAAATGTAAGCAACGTTGTTTGGTTGAGGCCTTGCTGATTGTAAGGTGATAGCCCTCCTACAAACACGTGGTTGACCGAAACCCCGGATAACCGTTTGTTCAACTAAAGGTTGGTTACGCACGTTTTGAGACTCATTTTTCATTAGCCGCACATTTGTTTGTTAGGTCACCTCACAATAAGCTATCAATATTACACACTGAACTACCTAAATGAGCAAAAAACTAAAAAACTATTCCCAAGACGTTGTCGCCATCTTGAGTTCGTAATTTACCCGTATTATGAATGAGCGATGTTACCGACTAGCTGTCAACTGTCAGTTACATCGGTCATTTATTACACGGCTAAATTACGAACAATAGCAAGTGGCTCAACAATCCGGGTTCGTGACTGTACCTATTTTTTTGTGACCAAAACTAGGCATTTAAGGCATTTTAATGTAGTCTTTTTTTACGAAACCACGTTTACTGTTACAGAAAACACATCTAAACAAAATCCAACCATCGAATCCTCTGATCAAAGAAAAACGTCGAAAAACTATAGCTACGACCAAAATCACTACACCACTACCTAAACCCAAAGACAGCACTGCCGAAGATAGAACAAATGAGAATGAGACAGAAAATATTGATTTTAAAGAAACAGAAGCGAAAGAAGAGGAAAGTGAGAAAAAAGATGTGAGTTCGAAGAGTGATGATTCGATCGGGAAAAGGATAGCGAGCGAAGTGGAACACATGTCGGTTGATGATATTGTTGATCTTACATTTGATTGAAAATATTGAAATATACATATAGCTCTGTTTTGAGTCGTTTTTTGCCGAAGCGGTTATAAACCCTTTTAACCACTGTCCAGGGAGAGTATTATTGAGCCAGTAAGTAGGTATAGGCGACTACAAAGAGATGTATCATAGACATAAACAAAAAGGAAGATGAGTGACGTTCATAGTAAATAAAACTGAAATGTGTTCCAGCACCTATACACTTGTAAAATGCTACACACCGCTATCATGTATGTGCATTTGGGCAAAAGAGATAAACTATAGTTAATACGGGTATGCAAGAGAGCCTTCATGTTTTGCGCATTGCACAAAGTGTGACTGAGAGACTCTGCCGCACGACTAATTCAATATAGGTTCCGGAACCTATATTTGATGGCACACAATCGAGCGCCTGGTACCAATCTCCCTTTTTGTATAAATCAATGAGATGTAATGTATCCACTTTTTCAACGGCCTCCTAGCCTAGTCGGTAGTGACCCTGCCTATGAAGCAGGAGATCCCGGGTTCGAATCCTGGTCAGGGCATTTATTTGTGTGTTTATCACGGATATGTTCCTGAGTTATGGATGTTGTCTATGTATTTATATATGTCTATCTATTATATGTATCGTCGCCTAGTACCCACAATACTAGCCTAATTGAGCTTACTGTGGGACTAGGTTGATTTGTGTAAGATTGTCCGATAATATTTATATATTTATTTCACCTTGCGTTGTAATTAGGTCCAAAAGTGATTACATCTCTTTGTAGTCGACTGTACCCTAACCTGTCTTCGAACATCTTTCAATTCACAAAAAATAGTAATATGACACAATAATGAGAGCAACAAAACCTGCCTAGTTACATTACTATCCTTATTGCTAGATCCGGGAATCTGCCAACTTTTAATGGGTGGAGGTCAGAGTGACAAACAAAAATTTTCAGTGGGAAAAAAGTTATACCAAAACAAATAATACTGTCGGAGTTGTCTAATATTGGTCTAAGAGCTGGCCACGTCAGATGTGACACAATAATGAGAGCAATGAAACCTGTCTAGTTATACTGCTTTACCATCCTTATTGCTAGATCCGGGCATCTGGCAGCTTTTAATGGGTGGATGTCAGAGTGACAGACCAACAAAGTTTTTAAGTTGGAAAAAAGTAATACCAAAATAGGTAAAAAATGCCAAAGTTGTATAATTTATAGAGGACAGGGCCAATATTTTAACATTAGATTAAAAACCATTGTATATTATTGCGGAAACAAAAACAGTAGGCGACTAACTGAAAATTGCATTTCACATCATTTGGCACTACTTTTCCTCAACAAAGTATTCTGGATATGATATAACCTAATTAATTACATAATTTCCCATAATATTTCATTAAACCCAGAACTGTAGGATTTGTTTTCTTCAAGTTATTTGCATTCTTTGACCTCCACCACTTTACAGCTGCCAGATGTCAAGATCTAGAAATAAGCATAGTATAGCAAACTAACTACATGGGTTTCGTTGCTCTCATTATTGTGTCATATCTGACGTGGCCAGCTCTCCGTCTATATATACAGGACAAGCCCTTGTATATTTTAACATTAGAATAAAAAATATTGCGAAACGTAAGTACATTACAAAAGATAGGGTATTTTACACTAAATCACAAAGTAAACTTAACCTAGACATTTTCACTACCTACTATTGTGTTTATGTATATGGACATGATTAGACCGCGTTATCGGAGGTGCAATTTGGTAGCTTGACATTCTTAGGGATGGGTAAAATTTTTTTTGAAATACTAGCTGTTTGTCGATATTTTTCCTTTACCATAATGAGAGTCTAAGGGCCTGTTTCACAATCTCCAGATAAACTTATCTGCCAGTTAAAATTATTGCTATCCTTTTCTCCAGTCATATAAAAGAAAAGGACAGCAAACATTTATCTGACAGATATGCTTTAACTGGAGATTGTGAAACAGGCCATTAGACTTTAATTAAACGTGTTTATTTTGTAAAACAGGACTAATTAAAAATGAATATTTATTAACATTTTTCAATCTTGAATTTTTTGGAGTTCAGGGTATTCTGCGAGAAGTGGATGCATTTTCAATATTATGAAATATTATATACGAATGAAATATGCTCGTTACAATACAATATTCATCAATACAGATTTTGATGAATATTGTCTAAATAATCGGAAATATTGTTGTGAGATGACAGTGACTATATATTGACGTAAATAATTTATTTTCAGTATAGGTGGCCAGTATTATACCTCTATGGGTAAGGTTTATCTCTAGAGCGTTCAGGCACGGTGCTGCAACTCGAAACATTAGAAAAGTAAAATGGTTTCTACTTCTGATCACAATGATCGATTATCATGGATGAAAAAAAAATAATTTGCAAGAAAAAGGAATAGTATCGATATCGACATCATTAATATTTTTACCCATCCCTAAGAACGTCAAGCTACCAAATTGCACCTCCGACACAGAAGAGATAATATGCCTCCGATAGCAAGGTCTAGACATGATTATTAAAATTGAATCCCGCAACCCTGTCCGAAAAAATATTCAATTGAAATTTGATAGACTGTTCCATGTCTATATTTAAATAAAAATGTTTTGGAGTCCCGCGGTGTGGCACCGTGCTTGCTGATCACTGAAGCGAAATTCTGGTAGAATGCTTCAAATACAGAAGGATAGACATCTCACTCAGGGTAGGTTTGGTACACTCGACGTCAAATATATGTATACACTTTTTCACCTTAAGCCTTTGACGTCGACTGTACAGTCGCCTGCGAAATCTCTCACGACGAAGGCCGCAAAAATATATGACACGCTCTACATGTAAAATGATGTCAGATTTTTTGCGCGCTTGTTTATGTAAGATATTATAGGTGTACAGTCACCGGCAATAGTATCTTCCTACATGAAAGCCGCAAAAATTGGTGACTCTTATTTGTCGTGCTATAAGAGCGTATATTTTTGCGGCCTTCGAGTAGAAAGATACTATTGCCGGTGACTGTACGTACCTAGGTTTTGTTGTATTGACGAACGAATTTGGAAGCGAAAGTATGCACACACATATGCATTAAAATGAGAAGCAAACGCGTCCAGTCCGCGAGCCAAAAAACTCGTTATAACGAAACACAATTACTGGCGGACAGGGAAATCTGTTGAGTCGCAACTGATTGCGATTTTATTGGCCCTGAAATAAAAAACTTTTTACAATAGCCAACAAGAATATATTAAACTAATAGTAATAATATAGACGAAAGAATACCTACTTATTGACTAAAATTAGTAGAGTAGTTAGTCAAAAATATTGTAGCCTCAAATTCGACAGTATTTAAAGAATGCAAACACTTCTTTAATTACTGTTGAATTTAATACACCAAATCTTCAAGAGTTCTGGCGTACTCAATGAAATTTCATAGAGGTGGGTTGTCGGGCAGCATTAGCCCATGAGCTAATAGTGTCGCATTCTAATTTTAGAATACACTAGTAGTCCGCCTCGAACTCAGAACTCGCGATTTCCTTGCAAACGAGGTGACCAATATAACAAGACCCATATGATGATTTTTTTCGCGTCTTCTAGCCCCCTTGGTCGATCCTGCTCATATACGAACTCTCAAATTATATGTATCTCTGCTAGAACCCCAACAAATTTCATGAAGATCAGAAAAGCGTTACTAAAGTTATCGCGGAACAAACTCTCAAAATCAAAAAGCCATCGAAATGCTGAGACGTCCCACTAGCCAGAAGTTGTTTGTAAGAACTCACTTCGCTCGTTCGATAAACAATACATTAAAAACACAATCTATTTCCATACAAACAACAAATAATCAACCAATATTGAAGTTCTATTGCTGTTGCATCGGAATATTTTTCAAGCAAATTCTGATGTTTCTGATTCGGACGTTGTCTGAGTTGGATTATGTCTTGGACGTGTTTTAAAGTTAGAATACGGCCCCTGGGCTTAAATTTTCAGCGAGAGACCTATGCTCAGCAGTCAGCAACATAAGGGTAAATGATGATAAACATTTGATATGGGTCAACTTCCAAATAAATAAATGCTTTCTATAGCCAGCAGGCATTTTCGCGTACGTAGTTAAAACATAGACGTATAAAATAAGAAGACGTAACGCCGTGAAGACAAAACTGTGATTCTATAATAAGCCGATTTCATCGTGTTTACGCGCGACACGCACACGTCTACAACTCGTGGACGAGCGGTGATTGGTTCAAACGTCAAAAGTGAGTGTGTGTGCACGAGACCGCGGCTCATTATGGAATCACAGTTTTATCTTCGTGGGATTACGTCTTCTTAATTTATATGTCTATGGTTAAAATGTTTATTTTATTTATTAAAGAAATACGAAGGAGCGACTCTATTCTTCCCTTGTTCCCAGTAGTTAATTACTTCTATAAACGACAGTTAGAGGATAATGAGATTTTTGCAATTCAACTGTCCACATTACAGGGGCTGTTTGTTACCCCCTCCCCCCACTGACCGCAGGGGGGGGGGGGAGTTATTAGGCAGCTCTGTTAATGAATTCCCTGTTAGCGTGTTCAGGTTAAAGGTATTTGTACCTATTGTATTCGTGTATGGATTTTTTTGACTTTTGCTTTAAACTGAATTTATAGTTTTATATAACAAGTAGCGAACAAGCAGGCAAGTCGCCTGATGGGAAGCGGTCATTATCGTCTATAAACGTAAGTAATATCCAAAGAGCCTCTTACTCTTAAGCTTTGCCAACCTTTGCTTTGAGAACGCTGTGTGTTCTTTTCTTGAATAATCTCTTATTGCTAGGTTTTATAAAGCCAAACAACTGGCGTGGTGGGTTGTCCGGCTTCCAATTCTGATGGCTCGGTAACTGTCCGGCCAGGGCGGATGGCAATTTGTATCCTGTGTACAGATGTGATGAAGAACAAGCATGCTAATTTTCAAGCGGTTGCCTGACAACTTTTATTTTTATTTTTTCTTCGCTCTCGTAACTACAGCAGTCGTACCTGGAGGGCTGGCATTAAAATTTTATTATATAACCAGCGTACACACTTTCAGGCAGTAAATACTACGCGATAAAAAAAAATTTACACACTCTATTTCGGCCCCTGTCCAAGTTGGGTCAGTTGGGGTTTCACACGGCGGTTCCTCATCACTTCGGGAGCTCAAATACCGCGAGCCATCCGGTTGCCTCGCGGTCACTCTGACTACGCGTCATTGCTTTAACACATTCAGGGCCGAGAACCCGACTGTCGGCTTCTCTGTTCTTAGCTACTATGCGCTACATACGACGAATACGTGGCTGCGGGCTACGAGTGTAGCACGTAGCACTAGGTGGCACTGAATGTGTTAACTACCTCTATATTATTAGTCTTATATTTTCGGCTTGGACCAGTAGAGTGAAAAAGTTCACTTGATTTAAGGTCTATTTTACGCGCGAGATGCATTACGAGTAATTTCAAAATAAGATCAATTTGTACATTTCAAATGCAGCTCCTAGACGTCTCCTAGTAACAAAGCATTTCTTACATGTAGCAGTCTTTGAGCAATTGTAGAGTTGCATATTCAGCGGGGAGGCCATTACGCTGTTAATTGATGGACGGTCTTCAGGCTGGGGGAGGGAGTGGGGGGGTTCAATAGACGGTAAGGCGTGTGTCGTGAAATGTTTGCTTTAAGGTGTACCTACTGTAGGTACGGTCAGCTGCAGAGAAAAAGGCCCACGCTGCGTTCAAAGTTTGTATGCAGGAGTGGTCTTTTTCTCTGCAGCTGACTTTCTTTTATTTTTATTTATTTATTAAATATCAAAATAATTAATTAAATCGCAGAGTTTCATGGGTACTTAACTGCTAAACATTTATGGCTTATTTACAGCAAGGGTTCAGACTAACTTAACTAGCTATGATTATTTTTTCCAACAGTGCATTTACAGTTTTACAGAGCGTATAAGAAGACATCAAAAAAATTCTAACATCCTTAATTGACTTTGAGTTGGATAGGTATAGATCTTGTATGTGTTTTGGAAGGCTATTTATCTGTACTTACTAAACAAGGAAGAAATATAAATACTTCATGTATTAACTAATTATGGTATTACATACGATTGCTATAATCTAAGCTACAATCCGCTTTTCTGGGCCTAAAAAATTGAACCGCCGAAAAGAAAAAAAAAAGCCAATAAAAAACCGTTAAAACGAAACGAATCGACCAACAAAAAAAAACAATAGCGCACTGAAAAGAAAAAAATAATAATTTGGTCTTCAATAACGCAAGTGCATACCTACCCTACAATTACAATTATAATCTATTTCTATACACTTTCTATATACCTAAAACAATCGCTAGGCTTATATCAATTTAATTACATCTAGAAAGTATGAACTATATACATACTTCTGAAATCAATCACACAAATCTGCGTATTTATATATTTACAATCAGTTATTTTTGGAGTCGGTGGCAGCCTCAAACAATCTTGAGCACCTTAGTGAAGAGTTGAACGCAACACATTATGTGGTTAAAGGTGCTCAAGTTTGTTTGAGGCTGGCACCGACTCCAAAAATAACTGATTGTAAATATATAAATACGCAGATTTGTGTGATTGATTTCAGAAGTATGTATATAGTTCATACTTTCTAGATGTAATTAAATTGATATAAGCCTAGCGATTGTTTTAGGTATATAGAAAGTGTATAGAAATAGATTATAATTGTAATTGTAGGGTAGGTATGCACTTGCGTTATTGAAGACCAAATTATTATTTTTTTCTTTTCAGTGCGCTATTGTTTTTTTTTGTTGGTCGATTCGTTTCGTTTTAACGGTTTTTTATTGGCTTTTTTTTTTCTTTTCGGCGGTTCAATTTTTTTGTTAAAAAGTTTTTATTTCATAATTTTCTGTGGCTATAATTTATAAAAATTATTACATGCTTAATTTTTTATTACTTTTAAAATAGCTACCTACCTTGCTTTAGCTATTAACTGTTATATTAATAAGCTTCTTTAACTATTATTTTGTTCTGTAATATAAATACTTAAAAAAGAACAGGCTTTATATACCAACATGGGTAGGCCTACAAAAAATTCTGCTCGAATGAGAAAAAGATATTTAGAAGAATCTAATAATGAGAAAAAAAAAGGATGGAAGCAAATAGAAAGAAGAGACTGGCAGGTCTAAAACTCATTGTCAAAACTCGTGAGGTTTTTTTTGTAAAAACTCTGCTTTAAAATCTGCGAGTGAACAATAAATTACCCCTATTTGCCCACCCTTAGGGTAAGATTTTTATCCAAAAAATCGGACTACTCTGTAAAAAGTTATGCGTGGCCATACGTTACAATCGGTGAGTGAAAAATCAATCATCCCCTTTTTTCCTACCCTTAAGGTTAGAATTTCCTTTTTCAAATTTATATGGGACCTATTTCGGGATATACCCTTTCCAATAAAAAAATTATTATCAAAATCGAACTACTCTGTAAAAAGTTATGCGTGGTCATACGTTACAATCGGTGAGTGAAAAATCAATCATCCCCTATTTTCCTACCCTAAAGGTTGGAATTTTCGTTTCAAATTTATATGGGACCAATTTCGGGGTATACCCTTTCCAATAAAAAAATAATTATCAAAATCGAACCACTCTGTAAAAAGTTATGCGTGATCATACATAAAAAAAAAAAAAAAAATATACGCGTCGACTTGAGAACCTCCTCCGTTTTTTTCGTCGGTTAAAAAAGGACATTGATGCTTGTCACCCTAAAAATATGTCGCCTCCGTTTCGCCGCTGAAAAAATATAGAAACCCTATTTTTTAGGGTTTCCTAGCCAAAATCGCAAACACGGAACCCTTATAGTTATATCATGTCCGTCTGTCAGTTCGTCCGTATGTCACAGTCGTTTTATTCGTTAAATATAAAACATACATTTTAGCGAGAGGTGTGTTTTGTGTGTCGTTGTTTAAGTAAAATTGCTGGAAAAAATGCTTTTCACTTCATATACGTAACTTAATGTCAATAAAAAAAAATATTGCGAATATCAACATGTCGCACATCAATCGATAGGGCTTTAAAAATAACTGGTTTCTTAGAACATTTTTTCATTTAGTCAATATTTTCAGAAATAATCGCTACAAAAGTCTAAAATAATGTGTCACTTTTGAACCGTAAGTCCAAAAAATATGAAAATATTCAAGAAGATATGTCCTTGTATACCTTTCAAAGTAAATTGTTTTGAACAACATTGGTTGAGCCGATTTAAACTTACACGATTCTCACTCATTATTTTGGCAAAATGGGACTTAATCGCGTACACTTACTTTCATTTTTATAAAAGATTGATTAAGTCCCGTTTTTGTGAAAATAATGATTGGTTGAGCCGTTTTTGAGTTATCTCCAAAAAACTTCTTCCATAGATAGATACGACCTTTTGATACTTATAACATTTTTCTTATTCAATTGAAGCTACGGAGCCCTACACTTGGCCGGTTTTTGGTAACTTATGGCAAAAACTAAACGCCACAACTCATTAGCACTTACAGCTTACAAACTGTACTAGTTTTTCCTGCAGTATGATGCAGTTGCATGCAGATGCAACTGCATGAATAATGCAAGGCTATCGAGAGCGTGGGCTCGGCCCTATGCACTTATCTGTTCACTAATTACTTGGTGACTTGAACGTAATACTAAATTAGTTTCATACACATTATAATGGTTGTGATTCTTTGCCCAAATAATCGAGAATATTGATAATATAAAGTATTTACAGTTTTGGTACAGTACAGCCTAATAAATGACTTTGGGCATTATTGGCAGGACCAGAAATTACTGAAATTAGGCTGAATAAAAGTGTATAATTGGTTCAAAAAAAACCAGTAATGTACTACAGTCAGCAACGAAACTGCCGAACGAAATAAAATTACAATAGTAACTAGACATACGTCACTTTAGTCACTTCGCGTGACATGTTTCGGAGAGCTTAGGTCTCCATCTTCAAGCACTAAGAGTGTTATTTGAACCGGCCCGTAGCTCACTGTTGCACGTCGCGTACGCGTAGCCGACTGCCGGTCAGCGTCCGGCGCGGCGTGCCGCGCGTGTCGCGCGCTCTGACAGAGCTAATATGTTAGTACTAGCCTTTTCCCGCGGCTTCGCCCGCGTACTATAAGTACCCAAAAAGGATACGATACCCATGTTGATTTTCTGACTTAGAGACCACATTTGCCCCTTTTAGGGGTTGAATTTTCGAAAAACCTGAAACACGTGTTTACTCATTTATCGTTAGAAATACTCCTGTGAAGTTTCGAATAAAATAGTCTAACAAATCTTGATTCGCCATACAAACTTTGGACCCCCATTTTACCCCCTTAGGGGGTGAATTTTGAAAAATCCTTTCTTAGTGCATCCCTAGACCTTATAAGGAACCTACGTGCCAAATTTGGAATCTATAGAACCAGCGGTTTGGGCTGTGCGTTGATATGTCAGTCAGTCAGTCAGTCAGTCAGTCAGTCAGTCAGTCAGTCAGTCAGTCAGTCAGTTTCTTCTTTTATATATTTAGATATGTCACAAAAATTTTAATTTAATAACTAGACATAGGTATACATATTTTGAGTATCTATGGCAAAATCTAAATCTAGACTAAAGTTAGCCACTCGGCATCGTACCCGATAGTACCTGCAGATTATCGAAACTAAGTATGCTTTGTGCTCTGTTAGATATCGTATAGAGATTAAAGTTGAGGTAAATTAAATTATTTCATTAAATAATAGCAACTTAGGTCAAGGGGATGTGGAGCTAAAATGTCCAAAAGCGATTATCATAGGACTCTTGTTAAACTGGTCAACTCGTTTGCAAGAAAGTACGAGTATGACCATAACCATAGACATATAAAATAGGAAGACGTGGTCCCGCGAAGATAGTACTGTGATTCCATAAGTAGCCGCGGTCTCGTGCACACACACTCAATTTTGACGTTTGAACCAATCACCGCTCGTCTACGAGTTGTATATGTGTGCGTGTCCCCCGTAAACACAAGGAAAACAAAAAAAAAAATTTAACCGACTTCAAATTTCAAAAGAGGAGGTTCTCAATTCGGCGTATATGTTTTTATTTGTGTTTGTTACTCCATAACTCCGTCACGTCTGAACCGATTTTTTATTGTTGACGATTTGTCCTCTTCGCTGTTTGTTATGCAAGTTATTTCATTGTATGGAGTCTGAGTGCACCATCTACATACATAATCCTTCACCGGCTTCCCCCATCGAAGTCGGTTTTTTTTCGTAAAAATTATATATGTCTATGGCCATAACATTATATTCTCAATTCGAGGCGGACTAGTCTAAATGAATTCTCCACATAATAAATATCCACTGATTGAATCACGACCTAACCTGTATGAAATGTGGTCCCACGCCCTGAATAGAAGTGGAAGTAATTGATATTGTAATTATTGATTTACACTTACGGCCATGGGTCAGGTTTGTGACAAGTTGACTGTTAAGCACGTTTCATTAGCGATCCAGGGATCGATTCGACATGGGCGGCATAACTGACAGTCGCTTGCGAGACAACTATGATATCACACTTTTGTGACAGTTGAAATCGGGGTGGAATCACTCAAGAGTGATATCTAAAATGGTGGCCATAGCCATAGACAAAACGCTCTAGCGAGACCTACTGACAGCTTGACAGTTAGGTGTGGACACGTGTGGACAGGAGGATATCACTCTATCACAAGTGTGACGACATCCACGTCTCACAGTTTGCCATGTCGAATCGAGGCCCAGACACTCAGTAATAATGTCATTATTTCTATAGTTTTGTGACCCTACTCATAGTGTTGTGTTCCTGCTGGTGAGTAAGGTGGCAAAGAGCTCAAAGAGGACCCAGTGTCACAGATTATATAATAGTTCTTACGAACAGGTATGAATCACTCATAGAAAAAGCAAATACCTACGGTTTACGTACCTACGCAATAATACAATGGAGCGGCCTTCAACGCGCGGCACCCCGCACCTCCCGCGCACCCGCACAATCGCTAGGGTCGCCTATGTTTGGAAATGTTTTATAGTTAAGGAAATAGGTATTTTGCATTGATTCAGTGTTTAAGTGGTTCGCATGGTGCATAACAATTATAGTTACACAAGTAACTTGATATTTTGTTGCCGCGATGAGAGTATGATTAATCTTGACAGATTTGCCACACACTGTCAAAATTAATATGGATTGACAGCTACCTCAATCTTATTCTAATCGCCTTTTAGCAATATCATCATAGTTATTTGAGAGATTAATAAAGATAACATGTCTATTATTATTATAACATAAGTGAATCCTCCTTTTTTGTAAAGCGTCGGCAACGCGCATGTGACTCCTTTGGAATTGCAGGCGACCATAGGTTACGGTAGCTCCTTACCATCAGGCGGGCCGTATGCTTTTATTTATTTATTTAATCTTTATTGCACAAAAAGAAAACTTATCGTACAAAAGGCGAACTTAATGCCATGAGGCATTCTCTACCAGTCAACCTTAGGACCAAGCAGAAAGATTGTAGGCGGTGCTTCTAACTATACAGAAAACAAATTATATGACAGAAGCATAAAACTTTAAAAAGATGCGAAACTACATCCTTAATTCTTACACATAAACTACATAATTCTAATATACATAAAATACATAAATCAATACATACATACATAGATACATATATATACATACATACATACGACCATACATATATAAATACATATCCGAAGAATCTTGTTAGAGAAGATACTTAGAATTTCTTTGATCCACCAGCAAAGAAATCACGCACAGATTTTTTAAAAGCGTACTTGCTCGGTGCTTTTCTAATTTTAGGGGGAAGACTGTTCCAGAGACGAGCTGCTCGAATGGTAAATGAATTGGACATGAAACCAGACCGATGAAGAGGGATGGAGAGAGACAGATTGCCCGAAGAGCGAAGTTGACGATCGCGAGAGACACCATAAAACTGAAGGGAGGTTTTAAGATACTCAGGGGCTTGCGAATCATTGAGTATTGAGTAGAGAGTACATAGCAAGCGGATATTTCGCCGCTGCCGAATGGGAAACCAACCAAGTTGCGCGCGAAACTCTGACACGTGGTCGTATTTACGGAGGCAGAAAATAAACCTGATGCAATTATTAAGGAGTCGATCCAGTTTGTCAAGGTGCTCTTCATTCAAATCGGGATAGCACACATCACCATAGTCTATAATTGGCAATATCAACGCGTTAACTAACAAGACCTTAGTTTTAATGGGCAAGAAGTGCCTGAGCTTGTTTAGTGAGTGAAGTGACCATGTGACCTTCCGACTGATCTCAGCAATTTGTGGTCTCCAGCTCAAGGTGCAGTCCAAGTGCACACCCAAGTCCTTGACACTCTGACTAAAAGGAATGGGAATTCCGTTAAAATGCACAGGCCCAATAGTGTTAAAGTCAAGCTTGACAAGTTGTTTGGAGCTTCCAATGACAATGGCCTGACACTTTGTAGGGTTAACAAATAAGCCGAACTTTTCGGACCACTGTTGTATGTGCGTGAGATCTCTGTTCAACTTGTCAATGGTGGTTAATATGTCTGTCACTTTGCACTGGTCGTAAAGTTGTAGATCATCCGCATACAGATGGTGAGCGCAGCGAAAGTCAGGAGTTATAAAGTTAATAAAGATGGAAAAGAGAAGAGGAGAAAGGATACCTCCTTGAGGTACGCCAGTGACTAGGTCGCACCAGTCCGATAGGGACCGGTCGACACGCACCGCTTGCTGACGGCCCTCAAGGTAAGCATGGAACCAGTTGAGCGCTGACTGCGATACATTTAGATGCTTAAGCAAGGCAAGGAGAATGTCGTGGTCTACTGTATTAAACGCGTTAGAAAAGTCAATTAATACCAGTACTGTGACCATCTGACTCTCCATGCCACGCCTAATATCGTCCGTCACTTTAATTAATGCAGTACAGGTGCTATGACCAGGTCGAAAACCGGACTGAACGGGGCTCAGCAATTTATTTACCTGAATATAGTGAGAGAACTGTTTGTGTGCCACCGCTTCAGCAATCTTCGACAGGAAAGGTAAAATTGATATGGGCCGGAAATTACTGGGTGACAAGGGATTACTGATTTTTGGGAGAGGAATGACATAAGCTTTTCTCCAAAGAGCAGGAAATTCGCCATTAATCAGAGAGAAGTTGACGATATGAGTGATTACAGGAAGCACACACTCCAAGACCGAGACTATCATGTAACGACTCACATCGTCGCAACCGACGGCTTTCGATTTAATGGCTTGAATAATCTTTTTTACGTCTGTCTGAGATGTCGGGTGGTAAGAAAAAGATTCTGTCAAGGAAGAGGGTAGAGACGAAATAATACAGAAGGTAATGACTTTTACTTGATCAGTGACGGAGAGAGCAGAGGAAAAATATCTGTTGAGATCATTTAGTGAAAAGGACGAGCTATCATATCCATTCACTTGTTTACCCAGACCCAACGACTTCAGGAACTTCCAGACGTCGGCCATGGAAGAGGATGCAACATTTTGATGAATGAATCGACGTTTAGCTGCGCGCACCATCTGATTGCATCGATTTCGTGCTATCTTGAAATGCTTCCAGTTCTCGTCGGTGCGGTCTCGCTTATAAAGTCGGAAAGCTCGGTCCCTTCTTCTCATGGCCATGCGCACTCCCGCAGTTATCCAGGGCGCCGGGGGACGCTTCACACGAACAGTGCGTACGGGTGCGTGTTTGTCAAAAAGCCCTAACAAGGACGCATTAAACAGAGATACCTTGGTATCTACCGAGGAGGCAGTGATCACGGGTGACCAGTCAATGGCCGCTGCGTCGCTTAAAAGAGAGTCAGTGTCCACCTTAGCAAAGCTGCGCATGGTTACTAGAGCAGGTCTGCTTTTTGGGGGTTTAAGTTTGTAGCAAGCATAAATAAGGTCATGGTGGGAGAAACACGGGGCCAAAAGCTGACCATGCTTTACTACAAGATCGGGGGATGATGAAAGAATGACATCTAGATACGTGTCCGCACTGGCGGTATGGTGCGTCGGAGCAAGAGGGAGGAGAGATATGTTAACAGACTGAAGTAACGATGTCAGCCTGCGGCTACGGGGCGAGTCTTTACAAAGGTCTGTGTTAAGATCTCCCATTACCAGGTGATGTGTGTAGTCCGTACTGACTGACTCCAGAACTTGTTCCAGGTCCGAGAAATAGTCAATTGAGGGAGGACAATAAACAACGCCAAGAACCGCCTTGACTCCTTTAACATTTACCTCTAGGAAAACCCATTCCGCAGAACTAGAGTACTGAGACTGTGTGGAATTCAATAACTTGTACGGAATGGAGCTCCTGAGGTAAATAGCCACGCCTCCGCCACCCTTCCCAGTACGATCATTCCTTATTAAGACATATCCGGGCAGAGCATATGAAGTTGAATTTAGAGAAGGTTTTAGCCAACTCTCTGACACCAGGATTGCATGGATAAGATCAGTTTGGAACGTATCAACAAGGTCACTGTAATGGGACGGTATACTTTGAGCGTTTATGTGGCAAACATTAAAACAGGAAGAATTGAGTTCGCGCGCTAAAATTGAATTTAAGCTGTGTGAAGTGTTGAATGAGCTAATAGACAAAAAAGCTGAACTATCATTGCTGGCGGAGTAAAAAGTATCATCATCGGACATAAATTATGGATAATTAACTAATATATATATATAATATACTAAGCACAAATATTTAATACTATGAGCAATATGATTTTACATTGATAATCAGCGCAAAAAGCCATACAAATCTGCGTATCCTGCCGGTTTACCTTAAGAGATTACAAACAAACAAATTCTTATACAAAACGAATGTGTTCCAAAAATGTAATGGTAAAATAAAAATAGGTGATATTAAACGAAGCTCAAACAGTCTAAGTTGACACTCGTCTAACTGTCATTTGTGACAGCTATGACATCGAGTTGCACAGTTCAATAAAGTGGGTAAGAGAATATAAAACTGTGAAAGTCTGTATAGGTTGTACTACAATATGAGAACTGCCGAACCATTAAAGAATAAGGAACCGAACTTGTGTTGCTTATCAAGTGTGTACCTCAAAAAATAAATTAAAATGAAAAACTACGTGGCACGCTAGTAGTGGGTCACCGGTTTTGCGACACGTCGAACACGGCCGGGCTGGCTGCCGGGGTCCACCGCGGGCTCCTCAACTGCGGGCTCCTCAGCTGCGGGCTCAGGTGTCGATGTTGACTGCGGCCGCCTTTCGTCTCGAAGGGTCTTCAGGCGAGCGATGTCATCCTCGGACTCGATGCGTTCTCGCTTACCGTTACGCAGCTTAACATAGATGTTGCCATCGATAGACCAGCAACCCCTCATGCCGAACACCTTACGCGCCTCAATGAAGATTGCCTGTCGCTTCGCTGTTAAAAATTCAGCAAGAGAAAAAGTGGACCCTTTGAAAGCCGTCTTCCTTTGCCAAACTTTTGCTTTCAAAGACATATCGATGAAGCGGACTAGTATCGGTCTATTTCGTCCTTCGGATTGCCTACCGAGCCTGTGACAAGCCCGAATTGAGGCAGCAGAAACATCCGGGATCTTCAGGTGCTCAGTGACAATGCTAGCCACTTTGGAGCTTACATCCTCACCAGTTGCTTCGGGTACGCCATTAATGAGGATAAACTTCCGTCTGTGCCTCATCTCCATGATGTCTTGAGACTTGCTGAGTGCGCTTATCTGCTCCCCGAGGAGTTTGAGTGCCGCCATCGTGAACTCCTTAAAGATGCCAAGTTCTTCGTTAACACTGGCAACTGTTGCCTTGTTGGCTGGGGAGTTGTTCAACTTCCTCTCAAACTCGGAAAGCATCCTGCGGACACTGCTCTCCAGGCTCTTCTGTGACTCAGCGATTTGCACAAGGTTGGACATATCGCTTGTAGTGTTGATAAACTTTGAGGTTATTTGATATGTCAAATCACCAGCAGGATTGCACAGTTATAATTACAGTGATTTAGATCATCTACAGTGCTGCTAACAATGAATGACTTTATTTAATAGCTGAACTAAATTTTGAAGTGATAAAATTTCTCAAATGTAAGTATTTTGATATTATATTAAATAGATTTTACTAGAGCCAAATGTGTCTGTTTTATATCTACCGCCCGAAAAGTCATGCTTGTTTGCCACCAATGTGGTATAAAAAAAAGTTTGTATGCCCACTTACCTCTCCCCATCCGTCGGCAGAGCGAAAAACGATAAGTTTTTATTAGCTTTGCTATTTTTACATCCAACCACATCGCAATAAATTGTTTTTTTTCGTGATGACACTGTTCCGAGTTCCGAGTAGCGTCGCGCGCGGTACGACGTGGGTTCAGTGAGCGCGTTGGTAACCCACTGACTTTAGCTCCCTCGGCGGAGGCGCAAAACGTAGGTATATAACTCGCTCGCGCGGGCATGATTCATAGGCCGCCAGTGTGTTGACGATGAGGGACCTTCTTGTTCCTTTAGCCATCAACACAGTGAATCCTTTTTGTAAAGGGTCGGCAACGCGCATGTGACTCCTTTGAAGTTGCAGGCGTCCATAGGTTATGGTAGCTGCTTACCATCAGGCGGGCCGTATGTTATAGCAGTTGGCTACCCGTAGGTAGTTTAAATGAGCAAATTCTGACTTAAATATAGGTGCACCAAACTTTCTGATATAGCCCAGGTTATTGCCAAGTGAAAGTGGAGGTGGGCTGGGCATATGAACCGTACAACAGATAACAGATGGAGCTGACTAATATCGGAGTGGAGACGGTTAAGAACTCGTAATTCCGGAGGGCAGTTCGCAAGGTGGGTCGACGACATTGCCAGAGTGGTTGGAAAAACTGGATGCAACAAGCCCAAAACCGTGGAAAATGGCGTGCTTATGAGGAGATCTATACTCAACAGTGGTTTTATTTATTTATCGTATGGCCAAATGTCACTGGGTATAGATAAGCATTTCTTTCTTGGGGTAATAGTAGTGGGAAAACTGATGATAAGGAAAATCCAGTGAGTGCTGCGAGGTCCAGATGGGACAGTGCAGCTGCCAAGTTTGTTACTCTTTTAGCACCACCCGGGGATAACGTGTAGGGTTGTCTAAGGTGTTTCCTACGAACGCAGAGTAACATTGATCAACAATGGTTGAAGAAGAAGACGAAGAATTTTAAATTTTTTTCTAGCAGTCAGTAAAGGTTATTTGAAAATATGACCTAATTTTTTTTTACAAAACTGTTTTTTTTTTCTCCACCTTTTTCTGACCCTATTCCTAAGATACCGCTGTCCGTCTATCTACACGCTGTATCTCATTAACCGTGATAGTTGAAATTTTCACAGATGGTGTATTTCTGTTGCCGCTATAACAACACTAAGAACAGAATAAAATACTGTCTCCCATGCAACACGACAGACATGATTTTTTTTGCCGTTTTTATTTACCTGGCTGTAATCTCGTGAACCGTGATAGTTACACAATTGAAATTTTTACAGATGGTGTATTTCTGTTGCCGCTATAACAACACTAAGAACAGAATAAAATACTGTCTCCCATACAACACGACAGACATGATTTTTTTTGCCGTTTTTATTTACCTGGCTGTAATCTCGTGAACCGTGATAGTTACACAATTGAAATTTTCACAGATGGTGTATTTCTGTTGCCGCTATAACAACACTAAGAACAGAATAAAATACTGTCTCCCATACAACACGACAGACATGATTTTTTTGCCGTTTTTATTTACCTGGCTGTAATCTCGTGAACCGTGATAGTTACACAATTGAAATTTTCACAGATGGTGTATTTCTGTTGCCGCTATAACAACACTAAAAACAGAATAAAATACTGTCTCCCATACAACACGACAGACATGATTTTTTTGCCGTTTTTATTTACCTGGCTGTAATCTCGTGAACCGTGATAGTTACACAATTGAAATTTTCACAGATGGTGTATTTCTGTTGCCGCTATAACAACACTAAAAACAGAATAAAATACTGTCTCCCATACAACACGACAGACATGATTTTTTTGCCGTTTTTATTTACCTGGCTGTAATCTCGTGAACCGTGATAGTTACACAATTGAAATTTTCACAGATGGTGTATTTCTGTTGCCGCTATAACAACACTAAAAACAGAATAAAATACTGTCTCCCATACAACACGACAGACATGATTTTTTTGCCGTTTTTATTTACCTGGCTGTAATCTCGTGAACCGTGATAGTTACACAATTGAAATTTTCACAGATGGTGTATTTCTGTTGCCGCTATAACAACACTAAAAACAGAATAAAATACTGTCTCCCATACAACACGACAGACTTGATATTTTTGCCGTTTTTATTTACCTGGCTGTAATCTCGTGAACCGTGATAGTTACACAATTGAAATTTTCACAGATGGTGTATTTCTGTTGCCGCTATAACAACACTAAAAACAGAATAAAATACTGTCTCCCATACAACACGACAGACTTGATTTTTTTGCCGTTTTTATTTACCTGGCTGTAATCTCGTGAACCGTGATAGTTACACAATTGAAATTTTCACAGATGGTGTATTTCTGTTGCCGCTATAACAACACTAAAAACAGAATAAAATACTGTCTCCCATACAACATGACAGACCTGATTTTTTTGCTGTTTTTATTTACCTGGCTGTAATCTCGTGAACCGTGATAGTTACACAATTGAAATTTTCACAGATGGTGTATTTCTGTTGCCGCTATAACAACACTAAAAACAGAATAAAATACTGTCTCCCATACAACACGACAGACTTGATTTTTTTGCCGTTTTTATTTACCTGGCTGTAATCTCGTGAACCGTGATAGTTACACAATTGAAATTTTCACAGATGGTGTATTTCTGTTGCCGCTATAACAACACTAATAACAGAATAAAATACTGTCTCCCATACAACACGACAGACTTGATTTTTTTGCCGTTTTTATTTACCTGGCTGTAATCTCGTGAACCGTGATAGTTACACAATTGAAATTTTCACAGATGGTGTATTTCTGTTGCCGCTATAACAACACTAAAAACAGAATAAAATACTGTCTCCCATACAACACGACAGACATGATTTTTTTTGCCGTTTTTATTTACCTGGCTGTAATCTCGTGAACCGTGATAGTTACACAATTGAAATTTTCACAGATGGTGTATTTCTGTTGCCGCTATAACAACACTAAAAACAGAATAAAATACTTTCTCCCATACAACACGACAGACATGATTTTTTTGCCGTTTTTATTTACCTGGCTGTAATCTCGTGAACCGTGATAGTTACACAATTGAAATTTTCACAGATGGTGTATTTCTGTTGCCGCTATAACAACACTAAAAACAGAATAAAATACTGTCTCCCATACAACACGACAGACATGATTTTTTTGCCGTTTTTATTTACCTGGCTGTAATCTCGTGAACCGTGATAGTTACACAATTGAAATTTTCACAGATGGTGTATTTATGTTGCTCTTATAACAATGAATACTAAAAACAATAAAATAAATATTTAAGGGGGCTCCCATACAACAGACATGATTTTATGCCGTTTTTATAGATAATGGTACGGAACCCTTCGTACGCGAATCCGACTCGCACTTGGCAGGTTTTTAGGCATTAGGTAGTACAGTCAAGTGTAAAAATATGGGTGTACTCATCTTACTCAAAAATATGTCCCATAGTATCTTATTCCGTTGTAATAAGTGCGTAGTACCATATTTATGAGACGATTTTTTCGATACGTATTTTTGCACTTGACTGTACCCACTTTTGCTTATCTGGAACAAGGCTGAAATATCGAATCAGTCTTTGTTTTATTTATTCATGTTACCTAAAAGATTATGGGATAAGCCCAGGAAATAATATGTTTATTTTAGAAACAATATTATATAACATTTAAAATATCTTTGAATGGGTATAAACAACGTAACTGACATATACTCGTATGTTGTGTAGTAGCTAAACTTGTAAATTATATAAACCACAATCTAGCAGCGAAATGGCGGGCGAGGCGAATGTTTTATGCATTATAAAGACAACAGGAAATTAACAATAAGGTAAATTATAATATAGTTCGCGACTTACACGCGCTGCAGTGCCGGGTGGCTATTCTGTACATTCGTTGCTTTGTGCGTATTTTACATTTTACCATAGTATCTGATCTGTGCATTATACATACAAGTAAACACACCTTTGGCGGCTTTCTTATAAAATATTATCAAGCGGGCTATTTAAATCTATAAAGAAAGTCATAACTCATAATAATGTTGGTTATCTTCGTAGTTAGTTACCTACTTCTGTAATCTTGAAGCAAATCAAATTATTTTGTTCAATATTTTTTTTTTTTTTTTTGATTTGCAATTTTTAAGTAGTTACACTACTATATATAAACTGAAAATAGATGTCATATACTTCAGAAAAAGTGACCAAACCCTCCTCGATCTGGCCTCGGACACCGGAGGGTTTGGTCACTTTTTCTGAAGTATATGACATCTATTTTCAGTACTTCTGTAATCTTGAATTCCGTTACCTAGTTGTTATACATACATTTTGTGTACCATACGGTTAGCTATCATCGTTAGCCTCGTATGGCTATGGATACATGGTATTGGTGGTATGTATGGATGTCACGTGTATGGACTGGGTTGCCATACGTCAAGATTTGTCCGGACATATCCGGAATTTGGACCCTTTGTCCGGATTGCGGCCGGACTTGGCAAGTGTCCGGATTTTCAGAGATTATTTCATTAAATAAATAAAAATTGTTTTTACATATGATATATTTTATTACAAAGTTTAAGTTACGCCAAATCTCTGTTACATACAATGTCCAGACTTTTATTAGGGGGACGTGCAACCCTATGGTGCGGTGCAATCTTTTGAATGCCTTATTTTAACTGATAAGTTCTTACATTTGAGCCGGTGTTTAATACTTAAATAAGTCATCAAATAATAAATCATAAAAACACACATAAACAAGCATTATCTAATCAAAATCTAGTTAAACATGACTACCTAAACTTTAGCGTCATGCCAAAAAGTCGTATAAGCTTTAGCACAACTAATATTATGAAACCTTCTAAAATAACACTCAGGGTACTTAACATGTCACTATGATGGTGATTAGTGGCAATTTAAATTCAAATTTTGTTGGTTTAAAACATCTCATTTACATGAAAGTAATTATGACGTGAAAAAGTTGTATAAATAAAATACCAAAAAGTTTGGGGGTCGTCAAAGACTTTTAGTTTAGCGCTTTGAGGATTCAACCAACCGGAGTCGCCATTGACAGGCGTTCCCCTCTGCCAAAAACATATGACCAGTGGTCATACACATGTATGGACTGACGTTTATCTAACGTAGCTATTTGTACGTTACGTACGAATAGCCATACATTTGACGTTCCCCTCCCGCGCAAAAATTGGCAGACTTTTTTTGTATCGGAAATGACAGATATGGCTACTCCATCCGGGTTGAATTCTCTAAGGTTTAGCGTCATAGCGTCAGTATGGTACACATAGCTAATTAGTATTAAAAAATAGTCGCGCAGCTCGGTTTGCAAAAATGTATGTATTGCGTCATATCGCTTACCTACTAAACTAACGACGACTGAGTCATTGGAACGAGACGCAAAAAGTTAACCATTAAGTATTAATATTTTATAATAATAATAATATAATATGTTAGCCTATACATACCAATTAAGCCCTTAAAACGATCACTAGCGTTTTTGTTACACATTCTATACGTCCCACTGCTGGGCACATGCCTCCTCTCACACGAGAGGGATCGGGCTATCGGGCCACGCTGGTCCAAAGCGGGTTGGGGACTTCACATAATACCTTCGGAATTTCTCCGCAGATGTATGCAGGTTTTTTTTTTTTAAATTATAGGACAGTCTTACACAAATCGACCTAGGCCCACATTAAGCTCAATAAGGTTTGTGTTATGGGTACTAGACGACGATATATGTAATAGATAAATATGGATAAATACTTAAATACGAGTACATAGAAAACATCCATAACTCAGGAACAAATATCTGTGATAGACACACAAATAAATGCCCCGACCAGGATTCGAACCCGAGACCCCCTGATTCGTAGGCAGGGTCACTACCGACTGGGCTAGGAGGCCTTTAAAATGCTCTCCTATCAGATTTTTAGTATAATCTAATAGGTTTCTTCACGATGTTTTTCCTTCGCCGAATAGCGATTGGTAAATATCAAAGTTTATTTCGTACGTAAGTTCCGAAAAACTCATTGGTACGAGCCCGGGGTTTGAACCCGAGACCTTCGGATTGAAAGTCAGACGTATTACCGCCAGGCTACGAACGCTATTAAAAGTTTATTGTAAAATTTTTGAATTTGAATATTAAATTCAATAAATAATAAATCTTCCGATAGTTTACAATTTCCAATACCTCAAAGGTACATAATAGCAATGATCAGTCTAGGCTAAGCCAGGTCCAGAACTGAGCTAGACTCTGAGATAGCGCGCGCTCATTAAAATATGTAAATGTACCAAGACATTACGCAGATAGGTGCTTCTGACTTATTGACTGGACCGCGACATGCGAGATGTGACCAAATTATTTTTCAATATCTAAAACAGCGATGAAAATTGTAATGTATTTTTTTACTGCTTTAGGTATGTGTCTTTATTTTATAGGCCAGGGGTCGGCAAACTTTTTTGACAAAGAGCCTGATGGCGGAAAATATAGAATTTTTGGAAGCTCATTGAGCCGCAGTTTTATGTTTTTCACTGTGATTTTTTTTTTTTGCGGAACTTGAAGAGCCACAACTGACCCTTCAAAGAGCCGCATGCGGCTCGCGAACCGCGGTTTGCATTCTAGAGTAAAATGTGTAAATACGTGCTATTTCTCACAGTCACACCCATCATGCAATTGCTTTGACATGTGTAAGCAAACAAAAATCATTCAGAAGATGCGCAGGGCGGATCAAGGCGCGCTTTTCCATGATACCTCAAATCGTATTTTACTCTTTCCATACAATGTGGCTTACAATGTATGGCAGAAGCTGTTAGATAACTGTCTTGATTTTAAACTACTACTTAGTTCGTGACGTCGGCAATTCGAAGCCAGACCCTTCCGGGTTCTGCTAGTTTAAGACGACTGGGTTCCGGGTTTATAAGATCGATATATACCTAGGTGCAAACGTGACACATGACGTGTTAGGTGATAAAGTAACACCGTAGATATGGTCATGGTTAGTGTAGGAAATTATCACTAAAGTAGCTTTCACACTGCTGCGGTTTCCGCATGCAGCGCTGGTGCGCGAGCGAGTTAGCGCTCTACATGTGTATTCTGTGTATTTTTTTTATTTTTTATTTATGTAGAACACAAACAGTCTTAATAATAAACAACATATGTCGTACACAATATACAAGAACAAAGAGAGGGTACAAATAGACCTGGAGGTTCATTGATTTACATAATGTTAACAAAATATGGTAGGAAAAAATAAACAACAAAAATAGGTAGACTAGGTAGTTCCAAAGAATAGTAACATCAAGACTATACTTACAAAAATAATTTAATTTAGCTGCTATAAGTACTGAACCAAAAGAGTTTACGTTTAACTTGCATTTTTAAACTAATATAATAATAATAATATGGGGCAGCTTGTGGCGAGCTGACGGTGAGTGGCGACACCGCGGACCCATATTCCAGAGGGCCCTTTCCATTTGGCCCTCGCCTCTGTGCTTGCCTTAACTGGCCGGCCAGAGTGGAGTCGCAAGAGCGGGACCTATGCTCCAGGTTGGAAGTGTAAAATGTCATAACGCCGGCGGCCTGCTGAACGGATTACCGGGATCTGGCTACCGCAGACTCACCTCTCGACAACCTCACAGCCCACGCACCGGTGTTGCCCTTGAGCCATTTTTGATGTCGCTTTTTACGGGGGCCCATCTTGCGGCGGGCAAGTCACCGTCTGCCGGAAATAAAATTGGATACCTTTTATTAGGCAGGCGTCCGGTTCTTCATCCAATAGCCCAGTAGTTAGTCCATACTTTTCACCCAATAGCCTAGTACATTTTAGACTCCATTAACTCTCAATAGTCTTTACACCATGGCGGGTGCTGTCTCTGGGTGCGTCCCATGACACGGGTAGGGGCAGCATCCGCTTAGTGTACCCCTCACTTTTCATTAAATTGTCAAAAGGGCCTCTGCGCGTTGGCTTCGGCTCCGCATATGCCTCCCAAAGGTCCGGAACACAATTGTTCCGTGTTCGGGAAAGACATAATAATATAATAATTGTAATATGTGGATAGTGCTGTCACGCTTGCACACCGTCGCTGCATCCGGTTGCGACGTCAGTGTGGCAATCGCCTAATTGCACCCCCATTTGTCTGTCCGTAAATCTGTCTATATATAAGCACTTTACTAAGAAACTATAAGGCTCATTGTCTATCATGTTCATTATTTAGCTAACGCTACCTATGCATTGTTGCATAATGCCGTCCCCTGCGCAGACTGATGCGCGGGCGCACCTACCGCGCGCCGCTATTTAGCATCATTACACATGTCCGTCCGTCTGTCCGCTCCTTATTAATAAGTATCCCAACACTACAGTATGGAGGAAGTCTTTGTATTCGCATGTATTTTTGAATATTGCGAAATTAAAGCCACGTCGACCCATTGCGACTTCTATTCGGTTATACTTTACAACTTTAGTAAAGCGTTTCCTCCCCATTTTCACCATTTCGAAAACATCCTATGTAACTCAAACAATACTTATCCATACATAATTTTATCTGAATCGGTTCACCGGTTGAAGCATGAAGATAGGTAACAGATGTTAAGTACAGACAGACAGAGTCACTTAATTTGTATTTCTTTCTTCCTCCTAGCGTTTGTTCCAGCTCTATTGAGCCTGGGGTCCTCTCGGCAACCTAATCCCAGAAATTGGTGTTGGCACTAGTTTTTATGAAAGCAACTGCCATCTGACCTTTAAATCCACAGGGGAAACTAGGCCTTGTTGGGATTAGATTCGGTTTCCTCTCGATGTTTTCATTCAACGAAAAGCGACTGGTAAATATCGAATGAAATTATATTTCGTACGTATAAGTTCCGAAAAACTCAGTGGTAACTACGAGCTTGGGTTTGAACCTGCGGCCTTCGGATTGAAAGTCATCTTATCGCCAGGCCACCAGCGCTTTTTAACCGACTTCAAGATTTCAAAAGAGGAGGTTCTCAATTCGGCGTGTATGTCTTTTTTTTTGTTTTTTTTTTTTGTTTTTTTTTTTTATGTTTGTTACTCCATAACTCCGTCATGTCTAAACCGATTTTGAAAATTCCTTTTTTGATTGTAAGTATATATATACAGATTGGTCCCGTTTTTGTCAAAACGCAGTTCTGATGATGGGATCCATGAGGAATCGAGGGAACTCCTCAAATCTTAAAGGCATACATATAGTGATTTTTATATTTTTATCAACAAATCCATCATTTTCATTCAAAACTGAAGTCCAATTTTCGTTAAGCTCAAGTTCTGATGATGAGTTCCATGAGAAATCGAGGGAATTCCTCAAATCTTAAAGACGAAGATGAAGATAAAGTGACTTTTGTTTTTTATCAACAAATCAAGCATTTTCATTAAAAACAGTGACATTTGATGAAGTGGAACTGCTGATGATGATCAGAATGGAACTCTTCAACGACGCATAGTTCACGTTTGGCGATTTGTCCTCTCCCCTGTGTTTGTTAAGCAAGTTATTTCATTGTATGGAATCTAAGTGCACCATCTACAATAATGCTTCACCGGCTACCCCCATGGAAGTCGGTTTTTTTTTCTTAAAAAATATTTTATTTAGTATAATAACTTTTGCATTTAAGTATTAGAACATGAATATTAGTAGGGTTTTATTGATAAATCCGTCTCCGTAACAGCAAGCCGTCTCTTCAACTGAGGTAAGCAAGACTTTGTTTTGTTCTACTCGTCATTACGTACCTCATTACTACCAGATCACTCGCTTAATTTGTGCATTTCCGATCCAAAGATATTCAAATTTCAACCCTAATGACGCACGGGAAATGTTAATAAAATGTTAATGCGGCGAAAGCTGCTGTCCCGGTACCAATAAGTGACAGATTTGCTTGACAACCAGAGCTTGTTTGTAGGATATGAATAAGTCACGATTGGTTTTTTGTTCGTTTAGAGTTTTAGAGCATGGGATTGTGATGCTAGGAATGTTAACTATACGAAAAGGCAGATTTCAGACGTCTGTTATGAGAAAATGTAGTTCTCTTTTAGTACATTACTGCAGAGACCAGTAAGTAAGCTTTCCTGGCTGAGTATTTAGTAGCCGTCCGAGTCGAAGACGAGGACGGCTACAATACGAAGCCAGGTAAGCTGATTACGGTCGAAGCATGTATAGTGCTTTTCTCAAACATGTAAGGAAATAAAATTACTTGTTTAAAGCTTCAGTTACTGGCTGAGTGATTTAATGTTGTATGAAAATCCTTTACGTACGTCGCGCTGAACCTGCCTTGGAATAGAGTCCCTACTGGTCTCTAATTACTAACGTAACAGGAACATTTCCGAGCATGTTTGAGAAAAAAATATTATTTAAAGCAGTCAGGCTTAATAAACCCTTCAATGGCCAACTTATTCATATACATGTAGGTAAATAATGAGATAAATAGCTACTACATACAGTACATACTTAATATTAATTTTATAATTGAAAGTCAAATTTAAATACTCACCGCGTCGAGCAAGATTCAAACTTGCGACCTTTCGGAACACCGGTCCGATCGCTCTGACCAACTGAGCCATCGACGCTTACTCAACCTCGGTGAATCTTTCCATTAGACGTAAAAATAAAAAGACGACGTTTGACGTTTGACGTTTTTCCTCTAACGTAAGCAATTAAGGAACTGATGGAAAGATTCACCGAGGTTGAGTAAGTTTCGATGGCTCAGTTGGTCAGAGCATGTTGTCAAAATACAACTTTAAATTGTTATCTATTCGTCACGTAGTATAGGTTCTCTTATTGAACATGTTATTTACGTTAAAAATAGCCAATTCTTTACCGCGTTTCCCACACTGTTTTAGAGCTATTTGTATCACTGCCAATTAACCGATTTAAACCCACTATTCCCCCAATCCAAATTAAACGTTCACTAAACAATACACTCGGCCAATCACCATCCGCAAACAATCCGGATCCATTCACTCATTCCATTCATTCAACAGCGGCCGGAAAATTATCACTTTCGGAGCACTTAAAGGCAAATGTGTCGAAAATCACCGCGCTGTGATACGGCCCGATGGTGCCAGGACACAGTACGCTAGTGTTATTTCTGGCGTTTATGACGTTTTTTGAATTTAATAAAATCTCCCTAATAGTTAATTTTCGTACAAACTTATATAGATGTCATATACAAAAGAAAAAGTGACCTAGGCGTCTGCATTCGCGGCAGACGCCCTAACCACTACTCACTCACTCACTCACTTTTTTCTTTGTATATAATATCTATACCTATACGTTTATAATTTATACAGGGTGACTGAGACGTGATCAGTTATATGTTTGCCCCGACTTTTACTAAAATCAAAATTTTTTTTTCTTTTTTTTAAACTTTAATGTAATTTTTTTTTCATTTGACGGGGTTTTCGGGATATTGAAGCTACTTATTAGAATATTTAAATAAGTAATTTAAATTACCTCTTTGAAATGGAACTGTCGTTAATAACAGTTTTATCATTTATCCGGATAAAATGTAATTTAATTAAAAAAAATACCTTAAATATCTCATAAAACTATTTACACTAATATTAATACCAGTGTGAAGTTAGCAGCCGCCGATAACCCAGCCAAATTAAGGAGTCAATATTTTATATCAAATAAATCGTCTTAAAAAGCCAGTGAAATAGCAAGTCTGACACTTGTATTTACTATAATTACTTATAGCAAACATGATAAATTATTAAATAAGCACTGAGCGCATTAATCATGGTCGGCCGCTCCGGCCGCTAACTTTGTAGTTCAGCGGCCGAATTCGATCTTTGATGCTTATTTTATTTTCAGATAATAAATTATGCAAAAATGCACATAAACATAGATACATCTGCTGTTTATTCTACACACAGGTACTTGGCATAGCCATATAATGTAAATAAATACGATTACTATAGTAATGTAATCCCAACAAGGCCTAGTTTCCCCTCTGGGTTGAAAGGTCAGATGGCAGGGATATTTCACCACAGAAGCAGTAAGCTAGTAATAAAAGCCAAAACCGTTTGCATATGTGATACTCAACCGTAAAGACAAGTGAAGTTACCTAATGACAAAATAAAATGTCATTCTATCTGTAATATTGCCAAGTAAAACGGCCAGCAAGAGGTTTCTGAAACCTGATTCAAACAGTTTGATACTCAAGCTGAATACCTGTTGAGAGCTTCAAGTGACTGTGAAGTGACAACTGATAAATTAGTACATAGGAGAGACCAAGGCAAAATGTACCCAAAATATTCTGTAAAATTTCAGTTTTGACCGATTCTTCCCATGACGGCCGGCAAGCAAGGGATTTTCGACCTAAGTGACAGTTAGCTAGTGATATTACCTAACGATGTTTATAAATCGCAAGTTGATACCCGATCGATAAGACTAGTCAAATATTGAAAAACTTAAAAAATAATATGTGAAATGGCTGCTGAGCTATACAAGTTACAAAACGGCCATCAAGAGATGTTTGGAACCTGATATATAAAGCTTGATAGTCAAGGTAAATTTATGCAATTCGCTTCAAGTGATACTCGACCATTAACGAAGTGAAAAGGGGAGATCAAGGCAAAATGTACACAAAATATTATGAAAAAATTCAGTTTTGACTGATTCTTCCCATGACGCACGGCAAGCAAGGGATTTTCGACCTAAGTGACAGTTAGCTAGTGATATTACCTAACGATGATGATAAATCGCAAGTTGATACGCGATCGATAAGACTAGTCAAATATTGAAAAACTTAAAAAATAATATGTGAAATTGGTGCTGAGCTATACAAGTTACAAAACGGCCATCAAGAGATGTTTGGAACCTGATATATAAAGCTTGATAGTCAAGCTAAATTTTTGCAATTAGCTTTAAGTGATACTCGACCATTAACGGAGTGAAAAGGGGAGATCAAGGCAAAATGTACACAAAATATTCTGAAAAATTTCAGTTTTGACTGATTCTTCCCATGACAGACGGCAAGCAAGGGATTTTGGACCTAAGTGACAGTTAGCTAGTGATATTACCTAACGATGTTGATGAATCGCAAGTTGATACCCGATCGATAAGACTAGTCAAATATTGTAAAACTTAAAAAATAATATATTCATTGTCAAATGGCTGCTGAGCGATACAAGTTATAAAACGGCCAGCAAGAGATGTTTGAAACCTGATACATAAAGGTTGATAGTGAAGCTAAATTTATGCTAGTAGCTTCAAGTGATACTCGACCATTAACTGAGTGAAAAGGGGAGATCTAGGCAAAATGTACCCAAAATATTCTGAAAAATTTTAGTTTTGACTGATTCTTCCCATGACGGACGGCAAGCAAGGGATTTTCGACCTAAGTGACAGTTAGCTAGAGATATTACCTAACGATGTTGATAAATCGCAAGTTGATACCCGATCGATAAGACTAGTCAAATATTGAAAAACATAAAAAATAATATATTCATAGTGAAATGGCTGCTGAGCTATACCAGTTACAAAACGGCCATCAAGAGATGTTTGGAACCTGATATATAAAGCTTAATAGTCAAGCTAAATTGATGCAATTAGCTTTAAGTGATACTCGACCACTAACGGAGTGAAAAGGGGAGATCAAGGCAAAATGTACCCAAAATATTCTGAAAAATTTCAGTTTTGACTGATTCTCCCCATGACGGACGGCAAGCAAGGGATTTTGGACCTAAGTGACAGTTAGCTAGTGATATTACCTAACGATATTGATAAATCGCCAGTTGATATCCGATCGATAAGACTAGTCAAATATTGAAAAACTTAAAAAATAATATATTCATAGTCAAATGGCTGCTGAGCGATACAAGTTATAAAACGGCCAGCAAGAGATGTTTGAAACCTGATACATAAAGCTTGATAGTGAAGCTAAATGTATGCTAGTAGCTTCAAGTGATACTCGACCATTAACGGAGTTAAAAGGGGAGATCAAGGCAAAATGTACCCAAAATATTCTGAAAAATTTCAGTTTTGACTGATTCTTCCCATGACGGACGGCAAGCAAGGGATTTTGGACCTAAGTGACTGTTAGCTAGTGATATTACCTAACGATTTTGGTGAATCGCAAGTTGATACCCGATCGATAAGACTAGTCAAATATTGAAAAACATAAAAAATAATATATTCATAGTGAAATGGTTGCTGAGCTATACCAGTTACAAAACGGCCATCAAGAGATGTTTGGAACCTGATATATAAAGCTTGATAGTCAAGCTAAATTGATGCAATTAGTTTTAAGTGATACTCGACCATTAACGGAGTGAAAAGGGGAGATCAAGGCAAAATCTACCCAAAATATTCTGAAAAATTTCAGTTTTGACTGATTCTTCCCATGACGGACGGCAAGCAAGGAATTTTGGACCTAAGTGACTGTTAGCTAGTGATATTACCTAACGATATAGATAAATCGCAAGTTGATACCCGATCGATAAGACTAGTCAAATATTGAAAAACTTAAAAAATAATATATTCATAGTCAAATGGCTGCTGAGCGATACAAGTTATGAAACGGCCAGCAAGAGATGTTTGAAACCTGATACATAAAGCTTGATAGTGAAGCTAAATGTATGCTAGTAGCTTCAAGTGATACTCGACCATTAACGGAGTGAAAAGGGGAGATCAAGGCAAAATGTACCCAAAATTTTCTGAAAAATTTCAGTTTTGACTGATTCTTCCCATGACGGACGGCAAGCAAGGGATTTTGGACCTAAGTGACTGTTAGCTAGTGATATTTCCTAACGATTTTGGTGAATTGCAAGTTGATACCCGATCGATAAGACTAGTCAAATATTGAAAAACTTAAAATATAATATATTCATTGTCAAATGGCTGCTGAGCGATACAAGTTATAAAACGGCCAGCAAGAGATGTTTGAAACCTGATACATAATGCTTGATAGTGAAGCTAAATGTATGCTAGTAGCTTCAAGTGATACTCGACCATTAACTGAGTGAAAAGGGGAGATCTAGGCAAAATGTACCTAAAATATTCTGAAAAATTTCAGTTTTGACTGATTCTTCCCATGACGGACGGCGAGCAAGGGATTTTCAACCTAAGTGACAGTTAGCTAGTGATATTACCTAACGATGATGATAAATCGCAAGTTGATACGCGATCGATAAGACTAGTCAAATATTGAAAAACTTAAAAAATAATATGTGAAATGGCTGCTGAGCTATACAAGTTACAAAACGGCCATCAAGAGATGTTTGGAACCTGATATATAAAGCTTGATAGTCAAGCTAAATTTATGCAATTAGCTTCAAGTGATACTCGACCATTAACTGAGTGAAAAGGGGAGATCAAGGCAAAATGTACCCAAAATATTCTGAAAAATTTCAGTTTTGACTGATTCTTCCCATGACGGACGGCAAGCAAGGAATTTTGGACCTAAGTGACTGTTAGCTAGTGATATTACCTAACGATATTGATAAATCGCAAGTTGATACCCGATCGATAAGACTAGTCAAATATTGAAAAACTTAAAAAATAATATATTCATAGTCAAATGGCTGCTGAGCGATACAAGTTATAAAACGGCCAGCAAGAGATGTTTGAAACCTGATACATAAAGCTTGATAGTGAAGCTAAATGTTTGCTAGTAGCTTCAAGTGATACTCGACCATTAACGGAGTGAAAAGGGGAGATCAATGCAAAATGTACCCTAAATATTCTGAAAAATTTCAGTTTTGACTGATTCTTCCCATGACGGACGGCAAGCAAGGGATTTTGGACCTAAGTGACTGTTAGCTAGTGATATTACCTAACGATTTTGGTGAATCGCAAGTTGATACCCGATCGATAAGACTAGTCAAATATTGAAAAACTTAAAATATAATATATTCATTGTCAAATGGCTGCTGAGCGATACAAGTTATAAAACGGCCAGCAAGAGATGTTTGAAACCTGATACATAATGCTTGATAGTGAAGCTAAATTTGTGCTAGTAGCTTCAAGTGATACTCGACCATTAACTGAGTGAAAAGGGGAGATCTAGGCAAAATGTACCTAAAATATTATGAAAAATTTCAGTTTTGACTGATTCTTCCCATGACGGACGGCAAGGGATTTTCGACCTAAGTGACAGTTAGCTAGTGATATTACCTAACGATGATGATAAATCGCAAGTTGATACGCTATCGATAAGACTAGTCAAATATTGAAAAACTTAAAAAATAATATGTGAAATGGCTGCTGAGCTATACAAGTTACAAAACGGCCATCAAGAGATGTTTGGAACCTGATATATAAAGCTTGATAGTCAAGCTAAATTTATTCAATTAGCTTCAAGTGATACTCGACCATTAACGGAGTGAAAAGGGGAGATCAAGGCAAAATCTACCCAAAATATTCTGAAAAATTTCAGTTTTGTCTGATTCTTCCCATGACGGACGGCAAGCAAGGGATTTTGAACCATAGTTACAGTTAGCTAGTGATATTACCTAACGATGATGATAAATCGCAAGTTGATACCCGATCTATAAGACTAGTCAAATATTGAAAAACTTAAAAAATAATATATTCATAGTGAAATGGCTGCTGAGCTATATAAGTTACAAAACGGCCATCAAGAGATGTTTGGAACCTGATATATAAAGCTTGATAGTGAAGCTAAATTTATGAAATTAGCGTTAAGTGATACTCGACCATTAACGGAGTGAAAAGGGGAGATCCTTTTTTTTACTATTATAAGCTAAAACGAATTAAAAAAAAGGTAGAGTTAAATGTCTTATTCATAACATAAGCTGTTTGTATAAGGAGTTTAACATTTCAATCCACCTTTAACTCTACCTTTTTTTTTAATTCGTTTTCGCTTCTAATAGGTAATTAGTATCAAATTTACAGATACGCAGATATTTCTTGTCAAATAACGCGATCACTGTCATATTGAAAAAAAAATCAACTGCGCAAAATGTTACGTTATAGCTGACGATTTTTCAAATTGAACGTTATTCTAAGCATTAAACTCTATCACAACTACACATTTTTGGTCTCATATGAATCGGCTTACCGTCCGCTTTTTTTTAATCGTATTTCGAGAGGTTTTTGTTCAATAGTTTTTCCTTATTTATAAAATAACCTGTTTGTATAGTGATTTAAATTTAACAAAAAAAATTTACATTTCACTCCACCTTTTTTAGTTCGTTTCAGCTTAAAATAGTTAATTAGTGTCATAGTCACAGTTTTGCAGGGTTTTGTGTCCAATAACGCGATTATTGTCGTATTGATACAGTTAACTTCGCAAAAGTTTACGTTTTTGATGACGATTTTCGAAACTCTATCACAATTACATGTTTTTAGTCTTATTTTAATCGGCTTACGGACCGCTTTTTTTTATCTTACTTGTACAGGAATTTATTGTATAACCTTTCCATTTTTTTAAATAACTTGTTTGTGCAGTTAATCATATTTTTACATTTTATATTAGCATTTAAGTTTGCTGCTTTTAGTTTTTTCATTTGAAAATAGTTGATTTACAGTAAACATTATATTGTTTTGCAGGTCTTACGTGTGATATATTACCATACCTGAACCTGACACACTAAATAAAGATACTACTAAAAGTCCGATTAATTAATGAAGGCTTTTAATAGTAGATATATCAAATGATCATGACAGTTTCTTTATAGACGATTGTGTAAATTCATAAATAAAAATGATTGAAAAAAAAAAGTTTATGAAATCATTGCCCATAATACCAATGAAAATCAAATTGCCATCGAAAATATTGTCAAAAATGTGAAAAAAATCGAAATACGCATACAAGAGCACTATAAAAAACATTGTCAAAACCAAAAAATACAACGATTTTTTGGAAAAAGAAACAAAATGGGAAAATATTAAGTCCATTTTAATTGAATGTGAATGCCCAAAAAAACCAACGTCTTACCGCAATTCGGATAAACACTACGAACGAGTATGTAAGAAGTTAAAAAGAAAGAATTCTTTGAGCAATTTTGGATGCAAATTTACAAACAATGGTTACATGTGCTTAAATCAGATGGCGTTGAGAAACCTACAATGAACGAAGCATTGGAACATACATCGGACTGTTCGGCATACGAGCCCTCTGAGGACAATAGTGTTGCTCCGAACTCGGAAAATTTAAACATAACAAAGAGCTACCCTTCTTGGTGTGTTATACCGTTAGCTAAAAATACGGGTTCGGATAGTCCGACATACGAGTCCACGGAGGAATCTGTGAAAGAACATCCTGTTTTAATACGCGAGTCCTCTGAAGAAATCACAGAACCGTTCAGTCTGATCAACAACATCTCAAATGAACTTCATACTCGTAATGATGTTCTGACAAGCAAAGATATATTAAATTCGATTAATGATCCCTGTGAGGAGGATAGTCTGGTTCTGAAACATGAAACAATAAATAAAATAAACTGTGACGTTTCTCCGGAAATTACAAAAATCCCCAAAGAGATTTTAAATTTACCCAGTCCAGGAGACAATGCCCAACTTCTGCCAGATAATACACAGAACATACCATGTATTGACAGAAGATCAAAATGTGACTTCCTAGAGGGTAGTTTCTCCATTATAGAATCCATGTGGAGTAAACTTTTTAATAGCAAAAAAAAACTGGATGTCTTCTACTACCCATACATTATAAGATCGTACATAAAGAAATATGTTAACAATACATGCATTATTAACATATAATACGTGAAATATAGAACCAATGGTGAGATAGTCATAAACTGCAAATGTAAACACGAGACTTGTAAAAAACTAAAACTTGTGTTAAAGTTAAATAGAACTGTAGATGTTTGGAGTCAATATCACAGTTATTCTCATGTAATACCAATAACGGCTCATGTTCGCTGCGTACACAGGGCAATCAGACGAAATAAGCTGCATAATATTAATCCTTCTACTAACAAAAACGAAGATTTAATAAATTTAAATCCTACCAAGACGTAAAATCGGATAACACTTTACGCAAAATAAGATCTGAGGCACTGTGTTTAAACGATCGGTCGAAGAACGCCATCATGGACCTCGTTCTTTTCCAACAAGACCACCCGAACTACGTTCGGGAGATTTCATTTCCATTTACGGTCAAAGCTTTCAGTATAGAGCAAATTTTAGTGTTGAAGACTGAAAAAGGAAATGAACCTCTACTTTATCTAGACGCAACTGGAAGCGTTTTGAGAAAACCAGCCTGTGGTGAATATTTGTTCAAATGCAAGCGAGTTTACTTGTACTCCGGGATCATACAAGTACCGTCAAATAACAGATTGTTCTGCGTATTTGATATGATAACAACATGTCACGGCACCAATTCTGTGTATAAATTGCTGAGTGATTTCAGGAGACAATGTACTGCACATAATATTTGGCCAGTATTTTCCGGAGTCGTCACTGACATGAGTTTTGTCCTGATGAATGCTTCATGCCAGGCTTTCAACGACTGTAGATTAATAGAGTACTTGATGTCTTTAATATTCTCACACCTTTGGATCTCTGCTGTGCACATTTTATTAAAAATGTTTGCAAAGATATTGATCAAAGTCAGGTCCGGAACAAAAATATGTTTAAAGACATTATTGCAAATATGTCAATGGCGACTTCCATGGAGCAGATCGACCAATTTATACAGAATATTTTTATTCTTCTGCAAAGCCGATATGAGTCACCAGATACGACAAAGGCGCAGGATAATATAATCCTCCTATGTGGGTTAGAGAAGCAAACAGCAGAATCCCTCCTTAACATGCGAACAACGGTTTGTTCCAGTTTTAAGGAGGATGTAAATAAGACATCTGTGTATAAAAAAAGTCCGTTTTATAAACGTGCTATGGATACTATAAGTACCACCGAGTTTACGGATTGTATTGGACATAACAAAAACCCATTTTATGACCCGGCATTGTCCCAAACCATATTGAAAAAATACGTGCCATTCATTCCGATGTGGACCAATTTGATAAAAGGGAATAGAGTAAGCAACGCTCCGATAGAATCGTATTTTGGTCACCTGAAACACAATATTTTAAATGGACAGACGAATCTTAAATGCACCCAATTATTAAGAAAACTCAGAGCTGAAACAGTGTCAAAATCCAAAGAAATAATACATAAAATCCCGAAATCCAGGTTGACCAAAACTAACAAGGATCAGGAGCAAAATGAAAACCCAACAGAGGTATGGAAAAAGAGGAAACAAAGCGATCTTACACATTTTTCTGGACGGTTTCTAAAAAAGCCTAAGCCTTTATCGGTCACTGACCAACCCCACCCACAACCAGTAGAATCTGTACGCCTGGTTGAAGATACGGACGATATAATAAACTGCTTTTACTGTGGTCATGGAACAGCATTGGGCCCCAATGAAACAACGCTGTGGGTCGCATGTGACTCCTGCAACAAGTGGGTGCATATGAGTTGTGCTTGTGATCAAGACAAAGAAGCCGTAGGTGAAACATTTGTTTGTGACATATGCAATTTAAAATGACCTATCGGATCATGCTCGGAGCAATCCGACTTTCCGCACGGTGTGCAATATGAAAATATTCCACGCCATGAAAACAGTCTGTTTAAAGATATACATTTTTACAAATATTTACCTGATAAAAGAGGGTATATTGTTACTCGAATGACCCTTCCAAACCAGAACTTAAAGGAAATTCTTGTGGAAGATTACAAAAGTCTTGATCCAGGTCAGGAACTGACGAATTTCGTTATGGACCACCTTTTGTTCACCTATAACTATGAACAAAAATTTCACCTAATTAGCGTGGCCAAAGCAACAATAATTTTCGATGACACGCCAAAATTGCCAGAGTTTGTCGAATCCGTTCAGCTATCTTGGGAAAAGAACAATGTCTTCCCTATATGTCTGCAATATCATTACACCCTGGCAATTGTATCCCTCCCTGATAAAACTTTAACGGTTTTAGACCCCCTTGGCATGAAACAAAAAATCAAATTGCTATATAAAAACAAAATTAACGAATTTTTGGCCCTAAAAAATATTTCAATCCGTGTACAACAAACTAAAACTCAACGGCATGTTTTGCAGAAGGACAATTATAATTGTGGCCCCATCCTAATACACATGTTTAGCCTGTTAGTTGAAAACAAACTCCTTACAGATCAGAAAGATTTTGATATGTACCGAAACGATTTAAAATCCCGATTGCTGAAATTCAACGAACCGCTACAAAAAGTATGCCTGTTTTGTGCAGGAGAGTTAAGCCAAAATTCAAACAATTTTAAATGCCGATGCTGCAATAGAGAAATTCATGAAATGTGTTATGTCAGCCGCACTGACAGGAACAAGGGCCTAAACCTAAATAATAATAAAAAGTTATTCTATAATTTGTGTGACTTATGTTACTACAATAAAGAAAATACGATTTAATTTAAATGAGATTGTGTAAATTAATCATTTAAACAAAAACACTAAAAAGATGAACAACTTTAAACCGAAATAATAGTTACTAAAAAGTTAAATCAAAATATAAAAATGTTTTCACATTGCTATTGCTGTGCTTCCAAAAGGAAAATAGTGACATATTTTATGTAGACTTCTAGGATTTAGTATTACTGGCACAATCAAGGCCTTTTTAGTTTCGCCATGACGAGCTACATTATATACCAATAATAAAATAATAAAAAAACACAAAAAACAAAAAAAATACATAAAATAACGCTTTATACTGACTACTGTCAAGTAAAGGTCAGTTAAAAAATGAAACGTTTTAATATTGCTGCATATATATGATTTTACAATGCTTTGTTAAAACAGAAAAATACATATTTAAATAGCATTTTAAGAAGTCACAGCTGAAATGGCCGAATTCGGACCCATCTATTTCCGCAATATTGGGCAAAGTATATATAATTTATAAATATATGAACGAATGATGATATAGTTAGAAAAAAACAAAAAACCAAAAAATATTTAAAAAACGATTAATACTGATTCACGTAACAGTCAGTAACGGCAATAAGAACTCGTGTAGTTCGGCTATATTGGGCTATTTATATAATACTTATAATTATAAAAAATACAAAAAAAAAAACAATCTAAAAAACGCTTTAAACTGATAAGTGTCAAGTAATAACCAGTCAAAAAACTGAATGCATTGTTGTTATTTTACATCTAGCGATAAAAAACCTAATTGATGTTGCTATTACTTCAACAGATAAAAAACCAACATCAAAACTATTAATATGAGCTATTGTGTCAAATAAGTGTAAAATCATACAATAATGTTTTCATATACTTTGCTTTAAATTTTCAATATATTTTAGTTACATTTCGCCTTGCTCTCCCCTTTTCACTAAATTATCGGATGAGAATCCGGAAGCTCTCAGCATCTATTCCACTTGAGTATCAAGCTATATGTGTCCGATTTCCAAACCTCTAGCTGGCCGTTTTACTATACACTAACCAAATAAAAACACCGAATATTATGGGTACATTTTACTTTGATCTCCCCATTTCACTCAGTTAATGGACGAGTATCACTTGAAGCTAATAGCATTAATTTAGCTTGACTATCAAGCTTTATGTATCAGACTTCAAACATCTCTTGCTCGCCGTTTAATAACTTGTATCGCTCAGCAGCCATTTCACTATGAATATCTTATTTTTTTAGTTTTTCAATATTTGACTAGTCTTATCGATCGGGTATCAACTTGCGATTTATAAACATCGTTAGGTAATATCACTAGCTAACTGTCACTTAGGTCCAAAATTCCTTGCTTGCCGTCCGTCATGGGAAGAATCAGTCAAAACTGAAATTTTTCACAATATTTTGGGTACATTTTGCCTTGATCTCCCCTTTTCACTCAGTTAATGGTCGAGTATCACTTGAAGCTACTATCATACATTTAGCTTCACTATCAAGCTTTATGTATCAGGTTTCAAACATCTCTTGCTGGCCGTTTTATAACTTGTATCGCTAAGCAGCCATTTGACTATGAATATATTATTTTTTTAAGTTTTTCAATATTTGACTAGTCTTATAGATCGGGTATCAACTTGCGATTTATCATCATCGTTAGGTAATATCACTAGCTAACTGTCACTTAGGTCCAAAATCCCTTGCTTGCCGTCCGTCATGGGAAGAATCAGTCAGAACTGAAATTTTTCACAATATTTTGGGTACATTTTGCCTTGATCTCCCCTTTTCACTCAGTTAATGGTCGAGTATCACTTGAAGCTACTAGCATACATTTAGCTTCACTATCAAGCTTTATGTATCAGGTTTCAAACATCTCTTGCTGGCCGTTTTATAACTTGTATCGCTAAGCAGCCATTTCACTATGAATATATTATTTTTTAAGTTTTTCAATATTTGACTAGCCTTATAGATCGGGTATCAACTTGCGATTTATCATCATCGTTAGGTAATATCACTAGCTAACTGTAACTTAGGTTCAAAATCCCTTGCTTGCCGTCCGTCATGGGAAGAATCAGACAAAACTGAAATTTTTCAGAATATTTTGGGTAGATTTTGCCTTGATCTCCCCTTTTCACTCCGTTAATGGTCGAGTATCACTTGAAGCTAATTGCATAAATTTAGCTTGACTATCAAGCTTTATATATCAGGTTCCAAACATCTCTTGATGGCCGTTTTGTAACTTGTATAGCTCAGCAGCCATTTCACATATTATTTTTTAAGTTTTTCAATATTTGACTAGTCTTATCGATAGCGTATCAACTTGCGATTTATCATCATCGTTAGGTAATATCACTAGCTAACTGTCACTTAGGTCGAAAATCCCATGCTTGCCGTCCGTCATGTGAAGAATCAGTCAAAACTGAAATTTTTCATTATTTTAGGTACATTTTGCCTAGATCTCCCCTTTTCACTCAGTTAATGGTCGAGTATCACTTGAAGCTACTAGCATAAATTTAGCTTCACTATCAAGCATTATGTATCAGGTTTCAAACATCTCTTGCTGGCCGTTTTATAACTTGTATTGCTCAGCAGCCATTTGACAATGAATACATTATATTTTAAGTTTTTCAATATTTGACTAGTCTTATCGATCGGGTATCAACTTGCGATTCACCAAAATCGTTAGGTAATATCACTAGCTAACGATCACTTAGGTCCAAAATCCCTTGCTTGCCGTCCGTCATGGGAAGAATCAGTCAAAACTGAAATTTTTCAGAATATTTTGGGTACATTTTGCCTTGATCTCCCCTTTTCACTCCGTTAATGGTCGAGTATCACTTGAAGCTACTAGCATACATTTAGCTTCACTATCAAGCTTTATGTATCAGGTTTCAAACATCTCTTGCTGGCCGTTTTATAACTTGTATCGCTCAGCAGCCATTTGACTATGAATATATTATTTTTTAAGTTTTTCAATATTTGACTAGTCTTATCGATCGGGTATCAACTTGCGATTTATCAATATCGTTAGGTAATATCACTAGCTAACAGTCACTTAGGTCCAAAATTCCTTGCTTGCCGTCCGTCATGGGAAGAATCAGTCAAAACTGAAATTTTTCAGAATATTTTGGGTACATTTTGCCTTGATCTCCCCTTTTCACTCAGTTAATGGTCGAGTATCACTTGAAGCTAATTGCATAAATTTAGCTTGACTATCAAGCTTTATATATCAGGTTCCAAACATCTCTTGATGGCCGTTTTGTAACTTGTATAGCTCAGCAGCCATTTCACATATTATTTTTTAAGTTTTTCAATATTTGACTAGTCTTATCGATCGCGTATCAACTTGCGATTTATCATCATCGTTAGGTAATATCACTAGCTAACTGTCACTTAGGTTGAAAATCCCTTGCTCGCCGTCCGTCATGGGAAGAATCAGTCAAAACTGAAATTTTTCATAATATTTTAGGTACATTTTGCCTAGATCTCCCCTTTTCACTCAGTTAATGGTCGAGTATCACTTGAAGCTACTAGCATAAATTTAGCTTCACTATCAAGCATTATGTATCAGGTTTCAAACATCTCTTGCTGGCCGTTTTGTAACTTGTATAGCTCAGCAGCCATTTCACATATTATTTTTTAAGTTTTTCAATATTTGACTAGTCTTATCGATCGGGTATCAACTTGCGATTCACCAAAATCGTTAGGTAATATCACTAGCTAACAGTCACTTAGGTCCAAAATCCCTTGCTTGCCGTCCGTCATGGGAAGAATCAGTCAAAACTGAAATTTTTCAGAATATTTTGGGTACATTTTGCCTTGATCTCCCCTTTTCACTCCGTTAATGGTCGAGTATCACTTGAAGCTACTAGCATACATTTAGCTTCGCTATCAAGCTTTATGTATCAGGTTTCAAACATCTCTTGCTGGCCGTTTTATAACTTGTATCGCTCAGCAGCCATTTGACTATGAATATATTATTTTTTAAGTTTTTCAATATTTGACTAGTCTTATCGATCGGGTATCAACTTGCGATTTATCAATATCGTTAGGTAATATCACTAGCTAACAGTCACTTAGGTCCAAAATTCCTTGCTTGCCGTCCGTCATGGGAAGAATCAGTCAAAACTGAAATTTTTCAGAATATTTTGGGTACATTTTGCCTTGATCTCCCCTTTTCACTCCGTTAATGGTCGAGTATCACTTAAAACTAATTGCATTAATTTAGCTTGACTATCAAGCTTTATATATCAGGTTCCAAACATCTCTTGATGGCCGTTTTGTAACTGGTATAGCTCAGCAACCATTTCACTATGAATATATTATTTTTTATGTTTTTCAATATTTGACTAGTCTTATCGATCGGGTATCAACTTGCGATTCACCAAAATCGTTAGGTAATATCACTAGCTAACAGTCACTTAGGTCCAAAATCCCTTGCTTGCCGTCCGTCATGGGAAGAATTAGTCAAAACTGAAATTTTTCAGAATATTTTGGGTACATTTTGCCTTGATCTCCCCTTTTCACTCCGTTAATGGTCGAGTATCACTTGAAGCTACTAGCATAAATTTAGCTTCACTATCAAGCTTTATGTATCAGGTATCAAACATCTCTTGCTGGCCGTTTTATAACTTGTATCGCTCAGCAGCCCTTTGACTATGAATATATTATTTTTTTAAGTTTTTCAATATTTGACTAGTCTTATCGATCGGGTATCAACTTGCGATTTATAAACATCGTTAGGTAATATCACTAGCTAACTGTCACTTAGGTCGAAAATCCCTTGCTTGCCGTCCGTCATGGGAAGAATCGGTCAAAACTGAAATTTTACAGAATATTTTGGGTACATTTTGCCTTGGTCTCTCCTATGTACTAATTTATCAGTTGTCACTTCACAGTCACTTGAAGCTCTCACCAGGCATTCAGCTTGAGTATCAAACTGTTTGAATCAGGTTTCAGAAACCTCTTGCTGGCCGTTTTACTTGGCAATATTACAGATAGAATGACATTTTATTTTGTCAGTAGGTAATTTCACTTGTCTTTACGGTTGAGTATCACATATGCAAACGGTTTTAGCTTTTACTACTAGCTTACTGCTTCTGTGGAGAAATATCCCTGCCATCTGACCTTTCAACCCAGAGGGGAAACTAGGCCTTGTTGGGATTACATTACTATAGTAATCGTATTTATTTACATGATATGGCTATGCCAAGTACCTGTGTGTAGAATAAACAGCAGATGTATGTATGTTTATGTGCATTTTTGCATAATTTATTATGTGAAAATAAAATAAGCATCAAAGATCGAATTTGGCCGCTGAACTACAAAGTTAGCGGCCGGAGCGGCTGACCATGATTAATGCGCTCAGTGCTTGTTTAATAATTTATCATGTTTGCTATAAGTAAGTATAGTCAATACAAGTGTCACACTTGCTATATCACTGGCTTTTTAAGACGATTTATTTGATATAAAATATTGACTCCTTAATTTGGCTGGGTTATCGGCGGCTGCTAACTTTGGTTGCTAACTTCACACCGGTAATATTAATATCACTTTTGAAAGAAAAATAAATGACGAAAAAAAAATGCCTGATTTTAGTAGGACTCAGGGCAATCAATTGGTAGTTGTTTATTGAGTTAGAAAAACATATAACCTGATCACGTCTCAGATGTCACTGTGTATAGTAGTGCGTCTACTTAAAATAAAACAAATCAAAATATTTATTAAAATAATTTGACTTGTTCTTCATTTGTAATTCTCGTATAAGTATAAAAATACTAAAATAACCTTCCTTACCGTTACCGTATCATTACGGTAACAGTACAATAATCCCAGCTTTTACCCCTTTTAGATAGTCCTGTCATCACTAACCGTCTATATCATATCGCGTGACAAACTCATAATACGCCTTCTGTATTATTTCCGGATTGTAGATACAGTCCAGTCCGGTAATAGTGCGATAATCAATTCTTTGAGCCGCCGTCAATGAGCGCGATGCGTTTCCGCTGTTTTGTCATTTAGCGGACTGTACTTGCCAATGTCAAATATTATGATCAGGTTATTATAGGAATGTAGGAGAGGCATTCAGATTTTATAATTTTCATCTAGAGTTGATATTGAAATGATACTAGTCTCAGTGAACTCGCACTTATATTGGAGCGAGCGAGATGCATTGAGAGTAGGTAAAGTCCAAACTACATAGGCTGCTATTTATATATCCGGAAACCGGGATTACAATCTTCTTAAATAGCATATTTGACCTCCATGGTAAAATTTGAACTTTTTTAAGTACTGGCCGGTATATTTTTTCTTTCTTATTAACGCTCGTGTTTTGTTTTTGACGGGTTTTAAATGTCATCTCGCAGCAAGAATGGAACTCACTCGTGAAAATATTCGTGCTATGATTTATTATGATTTTCGGCGTGGTTTAACGCAACAACAGTGCATAGATCAACTAACTTCAACTTTTGGTGATGAAGCCCCATCTAAAACTACTGTGTATCACTGGTTTAGTGAGTTCAATCGTGGACGTAGTATGCTTACGGACGAAGTTAAGGCAGGTCGCCCGAAATCGGTCGTTGTACAACAAAATATCGAGGCTGTGCGAAAACTTATAATGGACGACCGACATGTTACGTACTGCGAGATAGAGGCGACTCTGGGTATTTCTATGACCAGCATTAATAGCATATTACATAATTATTTGGCTGTAAAAAAAATTTGTTCGCGTTGGATACCCCACAACTTAACAAAAGAGCAAAAAGATGCTCGCGTCGAATGGTGCAATAAAATGTTAAAAAAATATAACCGTGGTGACTCAAAAGCCGTTTATAACATCTATACAGGTGACGAATCCTGGATCTATGCATACGATCCCGAAACGAAGCAACAATCAACGGTATGGGTGTTTCAAAATGAGCCGAACCCTACGAAAGTTACTCGTGCAAAAAGTACATTGAAACAAATGGTGGCCTGCTTCTTCGGTATTAATGGCCATGTAGCTACAGTGCCACTAGAAAACCGTAGAACGGTTAATTCAGAGTGGTACACGACCATTTGCTTACCGGAAGTATTTGAACAAATTCGTAAAACTAACCAGCGACGAAGAATCATTCTTCATCATGACAATGCCAGCTGTCATACGTCACGCGAAACAACTCTATTTTTGGAGGGTCAAAATGTGGAATTAACGGGTCATCCGCCGTACAGCCCTGACTTGGCACCCAACGATTTTTATTTATTTCCAAATATAAAGAATAAATTACGCGGTCAACGATTTTCGACCGCTGAAGATGCTGTCGACGCATTCAAACAACACGTTATGGAGGTACCTCAGGCGGAGTGGCAGAAGTGCTTTAAAAATTGGTTCACGCGAATGCAAAAGTGCATAGATCATCAAGGGGAATACTTTGAAAAACAATAAAACCATTTTCAGCCGTGTACGTTTGTTTGTTTTTTTGTTTCCGGATATATAAGTAGCAACCATAATGCCTAAGTAAGTAATACCTATAAGTCTGGGGACAGACTGCTTGGCGCCGGCTCGGATTGCCTCGTACTACAATAATTTCGTTAAGAGTCGCCAATAATTAAATAACGCACATAAACTGCAACGGTAACATATTTTGAAGTCTTGTTATTGCAAAAAAATACTCTTGGACCATATTTAGATATTATTATTTAATACCGGAAATTCAATTCTTACCGACCTTATTTACTGAGGACGTTGATTCGTGCAGACTTGTAGCTTAATGTTTTATTATTATTTGTTATGCCCTCTAATATGCTGTAAGTATATGATCTGATTAAAGCATAAAGTCAAATTATATTACAATTTTTTTATTTTTATGAAACAGTTTAACACATTCGCAAAAATACCACCACAAGTTTACTTCGGCAGGTTTTCCTAAAATTGCTCTAGCTGTACATACTCAAGCTTAAAAAATATGTATGAAACTAAAATAAAAACTGTTCCACTTATTCCTTAGACGACTCATTTTCCACGTATTTATATATTTTACATACAATTTTAACATCATTTTAATCAACAAAAATCTTACTTTTTTCATCTCTTCAAGCAAAAATCGCGAAACAGCTACTTACTTAGTTTCACTTATGCAGTTTAAAAGTTACTATCTCTCAAAATATGTACATATACAAACTAATAGTAATCTCGTTACTGTAAAATCCATACTAATATTATAAATGGGAAAGTGTGTGTGTTTGTTTGTTTGTCCGTCTTTCACGGCAAAACGGGGCGACGAATTGACGTGATTTTTTAAGTGGAGATAGTTGTAGGGATGGAGAGTGACATAGGCTACTTTTTGTCTCTTTCTAACCCCCCCACTTCCCTAAAATGGGGGGTGGAGGTTTGTATGGAGCATTACGGAGGGCAAAGGGGAACCGTGTTACCCCGAATTTAACGCGAGCGAAGCCGCGGGCAAAAGCTAGTAATATTATAAATGGGAAAGTGTGTGTGTTTGTTTGTTTGTCCGTCTTTCACGGCAAAACGGGGCGACGAATTGACGTGATTTTTTAAGTGGAGATAGTTGAAGGGATGGAGAGTGACATAGGCTACTTTTTGTCTCTTTCTAACCCCCCACTTCCCTAAAATGAGGGGTGGAAGTTTGTATGGAGCATTACGGGGGGCAAAGGGGAACCGTGTTACCCCGAATTTAACGCGAGCGAAGCCGCGGGCAAAAGCTAGTAATATTATAAATGGGAAAGTGTGTGTGTTTGTTTGTTTGTCCGTCTTTCACGGCAAAACGGGGCGACGAATTGACGTGATTTTTTAAGTAGAGATAGTTGTAGGGATGGAGAGTGACATAGGCTACTTTTTGTCTCTTTCTAACCCCCCCACTTCCTTAAAATGGGGGGTGGAAGTTTGTATGGAGCATTACAGAGGGCAAAGGGGAACCGTGTTACCCCGAATTTAACGCGAGCGAAGCCGCGGGCAAAAGCTAGTAGTATCTAAAAAAGAAGCGAAATCAAAAAAAAAAACTTTACCAGACTCTAAACCAAATCAAAATTATATTATTTATTTTACACATACTTAAGGTGCAGCCGTGCAGCGGGACAATCTTGACTGCGGGAAATTTCAAGTAGGTAATCGAAATATCTTCCATATTTTACATCATAGTAGTAGTATAGTGAGAACTATGTCCGGATAGTAGAAAAGCACTTTTCCTTGGGCATAGTGGGCATAGATGGCAATATACCTAGTTATTGTACTGCTGTACCTTACCTGCTCGTTTTTAGGGTTCCGTAGTCAACTAGGAACCCTTATAGTTTCGCCATGTCTGTCCGTCCGTCCGTCCGTCCGCGGATAATCTCAGCTACCGTTAACACTAGAAAGCTGAAATTTGGTACTAATATGTATATCAATCACGCCGACAAAGTGGTAAAATAAAAAGTGTTTTTTTTTTATTAGGCTACCTCCCCTATACGTAAAGTGGGGACTGATTTTTTTTTCATTTCAACCCTAACGTGTAATATATTGTTGGATAGGTCTTTAAAAATGAAGAGGGGTTTAAATACTGAAATCATTTTTTGATAATGTAAATATTTCGGAAATAATCGCTCCAGAAGTTAAAAAAATGTGTCCCCCCCCTTTTGAACCATAAGTTTTAAAATATGAAAAAAATCTCAAAAGTAGATATTTATAAAAACTTTCTAGGAAAATTATTTTGAACTTGATAGGTTAAATAGTTTTTGAAAAAAGAAGTACAAAATAATTTCTGAACTAAGTTTGTAATTTAACCGTATAAGCAGGTGTTTATTGTACCTGTAATTTCTACAAAATCACAATGAAATAAAGTAAAAACGGTGAAAATCGGTTCACGCAATAAATAATTATCCCATAAAAATCATCTTCGATACTTTAAGCTCGCGCGCAATAGTTTACCTACTTAATTTGCCGATAGATGTCGCTGTACGTGGAACGCTCATATCCTACATGGCGGTGTTATTTTAACTCTTAAGTGGGGACACTTACTGTGACGGACGGAAAACTACGGAACCCTACACTGAGCGTGGCCCGACACGCTCTTGGCCGGTTTTTTTCTGATATCCCGCTATCTGATCAACACTAAAATAATACCTATAAGTCTTGCAACAAACATTCTGATTCCATCAAAGTATCGAACAAATAATTTAAATAAAAAGGCTACTTTCCTATGAAGTCAATTCAGCTACTCTTTAGGAAACGTCAAAACGATTTGTTACTACTTATGGAGTTTATATGGGAGACTAATATTGTGACGTCTCAATACTTTATGATAAATACATCTCCTTTATAAAGTTTAAACCATTATAAAATCATTTAAAGCGCAAACACATTACACCTACATTTTCCCATGTATTATTTAAATTTAGATTTTATGAATGTAACGAAACAATTACGTTTATCTATTGGAAACTACTCAATTGTTACTATACAATTAACAATTCATAATTTTATAAGTTATAGATTCAAAATCTATAAAAAAATATCGTAACGCCAATAATGAAAATCCGCCGCGGCCGGGAAGCCTTCGATAAGTTCGATACCAGACTGTATAAATTAAACAAAATTAAACTTGCATTTTAGCAACGAATGCCGCTAATAATGAATACATACAGGCCGTTCGTATCTGTTAGAGCAGTCGGTTTTCATTTACAGTTTTATCAGCTGTTTATTTCGGAAACTTTCTAAATAGTTGAAAATAATCTGTCTTTTCGTTTCATAATCAAACAAAGATTTATTCTGTAAGTACGCACAAGGGCACATTTACACGTCAAGTAAACTAGTAAAAGAAACTGTTCTCCTCAGTCCTACTTCTCCCTTCGGGGTGATAGTATACCGGCGTAAAAAAATATGTTTCTTTAAGTCAGTAACGCCGGTCTGCCTCCTAGCGTTCGTCCCAGCTTTTTGCTCTATTGAGCCTGGGGTCCGCTATGCAGCCTAATCCCAGGAATTAGCGTAGGCACTAGTTTTTAAAGCGATTGCCATCTGACCTTTCAACCCAGGGGGAAACTGGGCCTTGTTGGGATTAGATCCGATTTCCTCACGATGTTTTCCTTCACTGAAAAGCAACTGGTAAATTTGAAATGATATTTCGCACATAAGTTCCGAAAAACTCAGTGGTACGATCCGGAGTTTGAACCCGCGACCTTCAGACTTAAAGTCTCACGTCTTACCGTCAGTAACCTCCGAGTCGAACTATATTTTCTTTTCTATATTGTATAGTGTTTGCACCAAATAAAGCATTCTACCAACCTTATCAGAAAATCCCAATTAACCCTCCAATCGTCGCCATGCCGCCTGACTGGAACAGAGCCATTAAAAAAATCCTGTGTATTCATAAAAGCGGTCATCGACCGCAAAAAACTATCGACACTGAATAGAAAAAAACTCACAAAAATACCCGCGCTCTCAAAAGAGCTGTAGATTGTCGCGGTTAGGCCCCCCTGGTGCTATTCACATACCTAAATGTGTTATCTAGTTTACAGACCAGTGTAAAATGGCACCTGTCTCTTGGACACTCACTGAAGCCAACAAAAATAGAGAGGCGGTTGAGATGTGAATTTAAAAACAAATACTGCGTGTGTGAAACGATTTTGTAGCAGATGAGTGAATTTTTAGAAGTTATAAATACAAATAATAAGGAGAAAATTCTGGAAAGCGAAGTATACACAGAAAGCAGGAGGGTTTAAAAAAATGTTTTGCCTTGAATTTCTGCGTAAAACATTGAAAAGCACGTTCACTTTCCACCATCTTTCCACAGCTTTTTTGCTGAAGGTTAAAATCGTGATGATAATTGTCAAACTAACAAATGAAAGCAAACGTACAAAGAAGATAGATCCTATAAGTAGGTATTTGTCTCTGTTTGACGCTGGATTCTGCGAGTGCGTACAGCGTCAAATTGCAATTGGGAAACACGCAGCGTCCGGCGTCAACCGAAGACCAGCCTCAAACCATGCGTAAGGATAGTTCACATTTACACTGGTTATCATGAGACGGATGTCGGCCAGGAATAGGAACATTTCCTCTGTTATTAATTCTTGGGCAGTCGCCCGCCGCAGTCGAATCGAAAAATAAAATAACTATCATTCATTTCCGTGCTTATATTCCAATTGGGGGGTAGCTTCACTCGGGATAATCACTTTGTTTTGCGAGGGTTTTGGACAATCAAACAGACAAAAGAGTGACAATGTTGCTCTATACTTACCTACCGAGATATTTATGTACAGTCGACGGATTTCATTGTGTAAGTTTGTGGGAATTCTATAGAGATAATCATATTAAAATTCTAATTAGAACGCGTAGTTTTGAATTAAAGTATAGTAAGTTCTTAAGTCATCACTGCTGTTATTCGTCATATTTAGAGGTATGTTCTTTGGCTCAGATGTGCAAGTTACGGAAACTTTCTAAATAATTGGAAATATTCTCGGATATTTCTAGAAATTTTCGTAAGAAATATAGGAAATTGGAAATTTAAGAAATGGAAAGTTACAAATCCCATACAAATATGTGAGAATTTTCTGAAATTTTCATATGTGGAAAATTTCGCAATTTCGGAAACTTTGCGACGGCACATTAGTTTTGGCATCTGGTTTTAGAAGTCACTTCCCTACAGTAAGTATTGACGTTAACTATATAACTCTTAAAATCTTGAAGCAAATCAAATTATTTTTGTTCAATATTTTTTATTTTATTTGATTTGACAACTATGTTGAGTAATTTTAGTAATCCGAAATAGCAAATTCGGCACGGAAACTCACCTGGTATGAATTGGTCAGCTACTAAGGGGGCCCCCGTGTCTTGGTTCCTTCGATGTATGGCTGCAGTATCCCACAGGTTCAGGGTCAGGGTCCGTTTAACAAGTACTTGCACTTAATTTTGGGTTTTTTGTTAAAAGCTCGAGCACTTCGATTTGCGAGCTGTGCGTGCGCGGTAACTATAGGTATATAGCTCTTATTCCTGTCAATTCTATTAGGTGCCTATCCTGTTGCTACTACCATAAACAGAAGATGGTGAAATATATCATACATACCAGAATACATAGGAACAAACATCCATAAATTAAAAAGAAACACAAATAAATGCTCTTACAGGGGCTGAACCCGGGACTACGAATTAGGTTACGGAAGTCGTCACAGTGTTGAGGCCTTGAATGGATAAATATAGAACCCGCACCCCTTATCCATCCCAACCACTGCACCATTAGCGAACTTTTTCACTATTTTGTAAATGATTAAGTTTAAACCAAAAAATGTCATACGCATTCGGTGCGGACATTGGGATACAATTGATCAATGATCACGCTTGAGCTTGACATTGCATTATGTACTTGTGGAGGTAATGTATTGTTATCGAATAAAATGAAATAACTTTATTGTCAGGCAACTAGGGGCCTATAGATAAATACCTTAAAACTAGCTATTCACACACAGCTATCACATATTAAATTTATTAATTTAATTAAAATTTAATTAAGTCACTTTGTAGCGTCATGAATAAATTTTCTTTCTTTCTTACATATTAAACTAAAACTATCATAAGACTCTAAAATATTAAAAATATTTATAACATAAATTTGTATAAGGGTTGAAACGTTTCTTAAATTTTATTTCAAAGTGAAAGTTTCTGATAATAGGTATGATGACACATGTTGAATTATGGAATAAAATTTAGTTGATAGGATGCAAAATGAGCAATATATCCAACTAAAGTGAAAATTTATAAATTCTATCGAAATGGCTCAAAGATATCAAGCTGCAAAATTTCTAAATTTTACGATTTTTTAAAGTGTGAAATTAAAAAAAAACAATGATAACATTCGATTGTTAACGTTTTACTGTAAAATAAATTGTATAGCAACCATACACATAAACGCAACCTTTCACTGTAAAAATAGCAATTTCATATTTTTTCCATACTTTAAACAGGGCGACTATGTGATCGTGACGTCACTTTTGCACGTCATTTTGTTAGGAGCGTTTTGAGAAACAAATCCAAATCGCGGACTTTAAGTCTCATTTCTGACTTTTGTGTTGCTTTAACGTAATTGGCCCCATATAGACATTTGATCCTCACAACAAAACGAATCGATTGATACCATACATAAAAAAATTCACCATGCCTATTTCAAATATGTTGAAGCGTATAAAGCAATTCATACATGGTAAAGCTTGTCCCAGTAAAAAATGTCGTTAGTTTACGCAGCGTTGGTATATCAGGTTTCAATGAAAATGGTTGTAACTGGCTGGTTATATGTTAAATGCATCTCGGTTCTTTATTTAATATTAGAAAAAAATCTGTCACAGTCACATTTTCAAAGATCTCGTCTCCACAAGAAACCTTCATGAGAAAATATTGTACAAATATGTCCAGTATTAAGGCATTTTCACGAAAAAAGTGGCAATGGAGCTAAACACGTCTGTTAGAACTGTGCAAAGGGTCCTAAAACAATTCAGAGAGACTGGCGGTATTCGACGGCGTCCTGGAAGTGGTCGGAAGACCGGGTTTGTTAAGAAAAATATTGAGAAGAGTATCATAGCTGCGTTGCTGAAAAAACCTACATCATCTGTAAGAGATTTAGCTATAAAGTTTAAAACGTCTAAATCCACTGTGCAACGAGTAAAGAAAAATAATTCTATAAAGACTTTCAAACAAACTAAAGTGCCTAATAGAAATTTGAAACAAGAAACTGACGCTAAAACGAGATCCATAAAACTGTATTCAAAATTAACGACAAAAAAATACTGTATTGTGATGGAGGACGAAACATATTGCAAGCTTGATTTTAAATCACTGCCGGGACATAATTTTTATTCGGGGACCGATAGAAAAACTTTCAATGACGAGTACAATGTCATAAAAACGGATAAATTTGCGAAGAAGGTTCTTGTGTGGCAAGTGATCTGTTCTTGCGGCAAACGCAGCACTCCATACTTTGCTAAAGGAACTATGAAAGGCGATATATACCTTAAAGAGTGCATGGAAAAGCGATTATTGCCGTTTTTTAAGCGACACAAGAAGCCAGTTCTGTTTTCGCCTGATCTGGCCACGCGTCACTATTTTAAAAATGTGATATAATGATACAAAGCCAATAATGTCGAATTTGTGGAAAAATACCAAAATCCTCCTAACTGTCCTGAATTACGACCTATAGAAAAATATTGGGCTCGTATGAAGCAGAAGCTCTTAAAACATAAAACTAACGCCACATCAGTTGAAAACTTCAAGCGAAAATGGAATGCAGCTTCAAAACTAATCACAGACACTGATGTACAAAACCTGATGGCAGGTATCAAAAGAAAATTACGAAGTTTCTGGATGAATAAACAATAGAACAAAAACATAACAAAAATACGTTTTGTTTACTACATTTCTAATAAACTATTGTCAAAAATTTGGTAACTTTTTATTGCTTACATTATTTCATACTAACTAATAAACGATATTTTTTTCTGGGACAAGCTTTAATTCCCGCAAACTTTTTTGAAACTTTCTGCATTTTATTTATTTATTATTTATTTCCAAACATACTACACAGTATTACAGTAGATACTAAGGCACTGTGGTATGCAATGTGCACATTAGTAACCGCAAAACCACAGCCAAATAGCACTAGATCCTACTCATAGTGTTGTGTTCCTGTTGGTGAGTAAGGTTGCCAAAGAGCTCAAAGAGGACCCAGTGTGTTGACGATGAGGGACCTTCTTGTTCCTTTAGTCGTCAACACAGTGAATCCTCCTTTTTGTAAAGGGTCGGCAACGCGCATGTGACTCCTTTGGAGTTGCAGGCGTCTATAGGTTACGGTAGCTGCTTACCATCAGGCGGGCCGTATGCTTGTTTGCCACCGTCAAGGTATAAAAAAAAAAAAAAAAAAAAATGAGCTGAAGTGCACGTAATAGCGCGATCGCAGCTGGTACAGTCGCCATCAAATATATCGGAGCGGCGAAGGTAGTCAAAAATATCTGAACATGCACTTTATCGCCTTGACAATAGAGGCGTTGTTCGGATATTTGTGACCACCTTGGCCGCTCTGATATATCTGATGGCGACTGTACACCCTTAGCTCTCTCAGCACTATTAAGGTGTAAGTACAACCGGTATGTCATTTCGTTCATGTACCTATTATGTATCGTATTGACAGTGTCTAAATTGAAGAATATATCTGTTTTATTTTCCCTCCCTAAAGGACAATGGGCAAATTTGTATGGGCACTGTCCCCACCCACCAACAGAAACGAAACATGTCTCATTTAATAGATCTTGGCAACCTGATGATTTGTTATTATGACGAGGATTGCCCTTTGTATGGGGTTTTCTTGGAAAACCGTATTTTGTTTATATATATATACGTCACATACATATATTTAGGACAGACATCTTCAATTTTCTTTAAGAGTTTTGGCTAAAAATATTAATAATTTTAAGTTAACACTGATAATATGTATCATATGTTAAGTAGTATTGTAGATCTAATAATATATAGCTCTATAAGCGAATTTTTGTTTTCCTTTTTTTTAACCAACTTCAAAAATAAGAGGAGGTTCTCAAATCGTCTGTATTTTTTTTAAAGAAATGTTGTTGTTTATTATTGCTAGTAATATAATGTTTCTGTAACCTTCTACTTGTAACTTTCAAAGAATTTAACAAAATATATATGAAAACAAAATACGGTTTTCCAAGAAAACCCCATACATATGGTGATCCTCGTCATAGTAAAAAATCATCCGGTTGACACGATCTACTAAATGAGACATGCTTCGTTTCTGTTGGTGGGTGGGGACATTTTGCCCATGGTCCTTTGTTACCTATACAGTACACGTTGCTTAATACTTATACTACCTATAACAAAATTTAGCATTTCTAATTCCCAATAATTGCCCACCTATATTTAATTCTCTATAATGACTATCTCGCCCGCGGCATATCTCTGCTGAATTAAGGCGCGATTAGCATACGTAATGACCGCCTTATCGCACCCTTAATTGCGCCCTAATGAATCAAGTACTTATTGACGGTGCCGCACAAGAAGCTACATTATAACTATGCATATAGTATAAGTATAATTATACATGTGTACCTATTTGCACTAAATGTACACACGAATTTAATTCATGTGCTGGTTTGTAGGAAAAATACAAAAATACCTAAATGCATGCTTCTTATAAACATAAGTACACTCACGTCTGAAAATATGCATAATTAAGACACAGATTATGATGGAGACGATGATAGCTGGAGGATCCGCAAAATTGTCGAAATCCAAGAACTGGTATTTCTTTCAAACAAACACAAACAATCAACTATTATCAACGCTATTTTAGATTTTATAGACGACTAGCTTTTGCCCGCGGCTTCGCTCGCGTGAAATTCGGGGTAACAAAGCATACAAGCTTCCACCCCCCATTTTAAGGAAGTGGGGGATTAGAAAGAGACAAAAAGTAGCCTATGTCACTCTCCATCCCTTCAACGATCTCCACTTAAAAAATCACTTCAATTCGTCGCCCCGTTTTGCCGTGAAAGACGGACAAACAAACAAACAAACACACACATACACTTTCCCATTTATAATACTAGCTTTTGCCCGCGGCTTCGCTCGCGTTAAATTCGGGGTAACACGGCTCCCCTTTCCTGATTGCCCCCCGTAATGCTCCATACAAATTTCCACCCCCCCCATTTTAGGGAAGTGGGGGGTTAGAAAGAGACAAAAAGTAGCCTATGTCACTCTCCATCACTTCAACGATCTCCACTTAAAAAATCACGTCAATTCGTCGCCCCGTTTTGCCGTGAAAGACGGACAAACAAACAAATACACACACTTTCCCATTTATAATATTAGTATGGATATGGAAGTATGGATGGATATGGATTAGTATGGATTGTGAATAACTCCCTAAGACAGTGCCACCTTGCTAGATTTGGCATTGAACTTCTATATAAGCCAATACACTTGAGCAGAATTTGGACAAAATCAGCCGGAAAGCGGAAAAAGCGGACACGGGTATGTCCTTAAACTACGTCCGGACACGGGTATGTCCTTAAACTACGTCCAAAAGAGAGGTATGGGTACTGCGAATATCATTTCGCTATGTGTGGTAGGGCACAGCACAGCGAATGTCATCTCGATCAAATCTGGAGCAGAGCCCGACAGGTTAAGTACCTCCACCTTACAGAAAACCACAGCCAAATAGCACTAGACGCTACGCATAGTGTTGTGTTCCTGCTGGTGAGTAAGGTTGCCAAAGAGCTCAAAGAGGACCCGTGTGTTGACGATGAGGGACCTTCTTGTTCCTTTAGCCGTCAACACAGTAAATCCTCCTTTTTGTAAAGGGTCGGCAACGCGCATGTGACTCCTCTGGAGTTGCAGGCGTCCATAGGCTACGGTAGCTGCTTACCATCAGGCGAGCTGTACGTTTGTTTGCCACCGTCGTAGTATAAAAAAAAAACAACTTCCGGCTGAATTTCGTCTATACAAAATTTCAGCTACCAGAGACACCCACCATAGGAAATCGGCTGATTTTAGTCCATGATAACCAAATTCCGCTCTGAATTCAGCTCAAGTGTGTTTTGCGCCTAAGGGCCCTTTACACATTCGAGTTCGAGTTCATACATTTGTTACTAAACACAAGTAGAAAATTTATGGACTTTCACTTAACACTAATCAATGTGTAAATGGGCCTTAATACAGAGGATTACAGTTAGCATTCGCTTAGCTCTTTTCGGTAAAAGGGGTCGTCGTAGGACCCTTTTTTATGTGCTACTACCTGACTGTAATTCTCTATATTATATGGGTTCAATTTGTTTTGGTTTTCCTAAGTTTCCCTGTTTTATAACACTATCTATAGTGTAGAGTAAGTTACTGATTAAAGTTCAAATGGATCGTGTAACTCGCGCTGTGCACGCGCACATAAACCAGTAAAGTGACGCGCTACCGTTCGCGGAGCAGTAACTTTGTCGCGGCGGCTATTGGCTCATTTATTTAATTTGCAGACTGGTTGTAATACTTGTAAGTGTGGTCAGCGGTCACAGAGTTGTATAAAATTAGAAGTACTTGCACACATTTTGAATTGTATTCGCATGAAATTTATAAAATGCAAGCTGAGTTAATATTATTTTCTTGTCAAAGTTATCAAGAATTTTGTTCCTAATTCTGAGTGAGTTTCTAAAATTGTTTCATTTTAAAATGACAACTGGTTTTGTTAACGTTTTCCTTCGACCTTGAGACGTCTCTCAGTGCATCTCGCGCACGCCAATAAGTGCGAGCAAGATGCCAAATGGCACGACGCGCTGCATATCTCGCTCGGAACGTAAGTACCATAACCATTACAAAAGTTCAAATTTAAGAGTCGGCCTTCGGTGTTCTTTTTAAGTTTACTAGCAACACGCCCTGCTTCGCACGGGATAAAAAAATGGTTCTTGTTGGTTATCCCTAAGAGACAGACATATTACCATCGCGGACTTTTTAGTAGACCTTTTGAAGGTGTACAATACTGTAGCACATTATATTGATGTAGCGTTTGCAATGTAAGCGCAAAAAATGTATTTATTTACGACATCACATTAGAAACCTCTAAAATTATTAGTGTTTCTCTGCAATATTATGCATGTATTATACATATAAGTCTTCCTCTTGAACCTCTCTATCTATTAAAAAAACAGCATCAAAATCCGTTAAGTACTTTTAAAGATCTAAGCAAACATACGGACAGACAGACAGCGGAAAGCTACTATGTTTTATACTAAAGCGATCCTGCGCTTGCGCACGTACCTAAGCTGTGCACGTTCTAATTGCCGGGTGCCGTTCGCCCACTTATCATAATGTCTCGCAAATCACGCGCCGGATAAATCGCCGGAGAAATTGCATTAACAATTTAACACTAGTCATTACTACCGACGATTGTTCCCAGCTACTGTCTTAGAATAGATACTACTGCTACTGTCTTAGAATAGATACTATTACGAAGACAGTTGTGATTGCGAGATAGGCAAGTTATAGGAAAGAGAGTTTGTATAATTAAAAAGTTTGCATGTGTCGATGAAATAAGCTTTATCTGGCACGTAGCACTACTACACAGTCTTTTAAGAAGCTGACAACACCCGATGACCTTCAAATTGACTTTACTTAAGAAGTTTGTTAGCTATAGTTATAGTTAACAAACTATAAATATAAACTTAAAGTGGACATAACATAGTGTAAAAGGATAAAATTATAATAACACTGATCTAGCATCCTTTTTAAGTTTTTATACTATGCTATATGTATATGTATGTACGTGTTTGCTGATGACCTTTGCACCCTACGCGCAGGAACCAATATAATTGAAACTTGTCAATTGGTTCAACAGGACATAGATTCAATTGTAAAATGGTCCCACTATAATGGCATAATATTAAATTCTGACAAAACTAAATTTCTCATGATCTCCCGATGATGGCCCTACATGTGTACCTACTACAGAAACACCTTTGCCTATGTACACTCACAGTTTTAGATGTTTCCATAATAATTTTCCAAATTGTAAATATAGATTAGTAACAATAGAAAAAGTAGATTGTGTTACATATCTGGGAGTTAAAGTTGATATTAAATTTTATTGGCAACATCACATAAACCACATCTGTAGCAAACTTAGAATTCTACTAGGAAAATTTTACCACCTAAGCTTTAAAGTACCAACTAATGTTCTAAAATGCCAACGGCGATTATTCAAAATGATTTAAAATCTGTAAAATACTTCCAGTTAGTTTAAAACATAAATATCTGTTAGCAGTCAACAACCATTGCAATGGAGAACATAACCCAATATTGATACATCATAAGCACACAACAAGGACAGTAACCGCGCGCAAATATGAAATACCCCGAATCACTAACTATTTCGGAGACAGAAAGTTAAGTAAAAGAATTCCATGTTTTTTAAATAGTTTACCAGAAAATATCCGGCTGGAATATAATAAAAATAAATTTTAATAAGCGCTTAAACTGTACCTACTACAAACACTTAAGTGACATCTGCGCTAATGTAAATGTCACTTCAGTGTTTAGCGAAACTTAAGTTAGTAGATTAGTTAAACGTATATTATTTATATTAGGTATTACATAGATACTCATATTGCAGTCAAACTGTGTCAACAGTTTTGCAAGAAACTGCCTTAAATTTAATTTCTGTACTGTGTTTTTAATAATAATAAATAAAATAAAAAAATACAACTGTTATAATACAACCTTTTGAAGTCCGTTATATTACGTACAGTTGCATTCACTGCTTTATCTACACTCATATTATTTATACTAATTGCCGTGTTCGGAAACCATAGAATGGCCGCCATTGCACCGCCATGGCCAACTCGATTGTGCTGGCGGTCGGGAGGGAGAGCGCCGGTGGTCGGGGGGGAGCGTGTCGGCGGCCGCGCGGGCAAGTGCAGGTGTACATTATGTTATCAAAACTCATAACACATCAATGTTTGAGCATGTAAAGTTAAAATTACGTTACTGTCACAGATAAAAAGCTTATCATAGTAAAATCGGTTGTGGTAATGTTAGCCATTGCCTACCGTTTTTGAACACGTTTTAGAGGACTTACAATGCGAGTGTAGATAAAATATCATACATAAATAGAAAAGCGTTCGCGAAAGCATATAGGTACCGCCAGGAAAGTTGAGGTGAATGATAACGCACACAGCTTCATTACGTACTGATAACAAAAAAGTGAATTAATGGAATGAATGAGTGAAATGAATGTAAATGTAATTAAAAGCTCGATATATTTTCGAAAATAAGGCAGAACAAACTGTATATTAATATCAAACCTTTATTTATTATTAAGATACCTCTTCATTTAAATAAAACTAATAACAGAAATAGTTGCGAATATCATTGCGAACATAAAATTATATAATACGAGTGATGTGTTTTATATTGATAATTAAGATATAATTATCCTAAAGAAATCTTAAAGTATCACGTAAAAGGAACTTCGTCAACTTTGTGTCAATCTTGCAGTTCACTGTTGAACTTGCTATGGGTACGAAAAAAGAACAGTAATTTCAAAACCTCGCTGTCATTACATGACATATGACATGTTGTTGTGTGCGTGACTTTATGTCTCCTGTCGCTACGTGCGAAGTGCATGGTGGGTGTAACGTGAACTATGGATGGTACAAGAAGGATATAAATCTCTATGTTACCAAAGTGTCCGTCAAAAGGCGATAAACTGATGGCGCTACAATGATATTAAATTTCATTAAATTAATTTTGAAATAAAAAAAAAAAAATCCAAAATAATTATTTGCGGAGATGAAAAACACTCTGAATATTAATTTTATTTAGAAAGTCATATAAATATTAAATATCGGTAATTCATTTCAAGTGCTGAACTATACCTAGCGCCACCCGAAGATATTTGGAACTATTGTTTAGTGCTTACCGCTGGACACTTTTTCGACTGTTTTCCTATAAGACAACTTCTTCCTTCCTATACCATCCATAGATCAGTGCATAAGGGGCTCTTGTCAATATCAAGTTTCAAAATATTTGACATCACCTAAGTCACCTCAACTCGGTCAACTGTCAAAATAGTGAATCAGCCAGATACATTTCATATAAGCAAGGAGTCCAAGCCATTCGTAAAAAAGAAAAAATAATTAACCCCTGCCCAAGAGATGGCGCCACAATCATGCACACAGCGAATAGGTACCTATTGTTTCTCAATTTTAGAACGATGCGCCTTAAAGCCCTATTACACTTGTCCTAATTAGCTTCCTAAATGATTTAGTCTCTAAATTTAGTCAAGTGTAACCGCATTTAGCAAGTAAATTTACTATGAAAAAAAAGTTAGGATCCTAATTAGGATGCTAGTAAGGACACTAAAAAAAGTAAAGTGTAACAGGGCATTTAGTTTGGCGTAGTGCTATATACTAGTATTTCTTTTGTCCCAACCCTGGCCTATAACCACGAACTTCGCTCGTGCAATCGTCTATTCACATCACTCTCTTTCGAATATGCAAGAGCGATAGAGACGGAGACAACGAAATTTCGATTTTCCAAGTTCGCGGTTCGCTGAGTTGAAGGAGACGCAACAAATATTTAGCAAACAGAATCGAGTGATGCGTGATCTCCTATAGCCTATTCTTAAACCAGTTTGAGTCGTCGGCACACTCATGGCTGTTCTAAGTAGACCTCTAACCACAGACTACACAGACCACTCATCATTAAGCTTTAACAAGGAGCACGAGGTCACCACACATAAGCGCAATTTTATTCGTTAATTTCTACGATTCGAACAGCACATCTCAATAGTATTCTACACCATTTTTAACCGACTTCAAGATTTGAAAAGAGGAGGTTCTCAATTCGGCGTGTATGTTTTTTTTTTTTTTTTTTTTTTTTTTTTTTTTTTTTTTTTTTTTATGTTTGTTACTCCATAACTCCGTCATGTCTGAACCGATTTTGAAATTTTTTTTTTGATTGTAAGTATATATATACAGATTGGTCCCGTTTTTGTCAAAACGCAGTTCTGATGATGGGATCCATGAGGAATCGAGGGAACTCCTCAAATCTTAAAGGCATACATATAGTGATTTTTATATTTTTATCAACAAAACCATCATTTTCATTCAAAACAGTGACATTTGATGAAGTAGAACTGCTGATGATGATCAGAACGGAACTCTTCAACGACGCATAGTTCACGTTTGGCGATTCGTCCTCTTCGCTGTGTTTGTTTAGCAAGTTTAATTGTCAGAACAAATGTTCGTCAAGCTCAAGTTCTGATGATGAGATCCATGAAGAATCGAGGGAACTCCTCAAATCTTAAGGGCTTACACATAGTGATTTTTGTATTTTTATCAACAAATCAAGCATTTTCATTCAAAAGAGTGACATTTGATGAAGTGGAACTGCTGATGATGAACAGAACGGAACTCTTCAACGACGCATAGTTCATGTTTGGCGATTCTTCCTCTTCGCTATGTTTGTTAAGCAAGTTAGATTGTCAGGACCAATTTTCGTCAAGCTCAAGTTCTGATGATGAGTTCCACGAGGAATCGAGGGAATTCCTCAAATCTTAAAGGCATACATAAAGTGACTTTTGTATTTTTATCAACAAATCAAGCATTTTCATTCAAAAGAGTGACATTTGATGAAGTGGAACTGCTGATGATAATCAGAACGGAACTCTTCAACGACGCATAGTTCACGTTTGGCGATTTGTCCTCTCCGCTGCGTTTTTTAAGCAAGTTATTTCATTGTATGGAATCTAAGTGCACCATCTACAATAATCCTTCACCGGCTACCCCCATTGAAGTCGGTTTTTTTTTCTTAAAAATTATGTAGTATAACAATCCAGGTTAGTCCCTATAACTTGATTTTTGTGGATATTTTTAATTCACATGAGTAATGATCAAAAACGTTAACTTAAATGAAATAAGTGGTCGCGCTCTCATACTAAACTAGTACGGGAGCGCTGATGCGTGGTGACCTCGAGTTGTACTAATGATCTATCTAGTGGTGAAGGTTATCTGTGCCTCTAACCGGCTCATACTAGCCCCATAATACACACACTACTAGCTACATATATGGCCCCGACGGAAGACCAGCGCTGGCCCTCCAAGCTAGCACCACGCTGAGTCGAGACCATTTCGTGACCAATGTATCGTTTAATTTTATTCTTGGAGCTGTGATCAAACTTCTAAGCCTACGCAATCAAAAGATACAGCCGTTTATGCCGCAAATTTCCACAAATTTTCGAAACTCGCAAGGGAATCAAAACCTACAGGGTACCTCCCGTGAACTCAGAATCTTGAAATTTGGTACGAAGCAACGTCTTATAGCACAGATAAAGGAAAAATTGCAAAAACCGTAAATTTTCAGTTACATCATATAATAAAAATATTTTTAATAGTATAAAACCCTTATATACCTACAGGTTTGTACGGAACCCTCGGTTCGCGAGACCGACTCGCACTTGGCCGGTTTTTTCTTTTCTTTCTTTCTTAAGCCAAGGAGCTAGCTTTAGCCCCCGAATGTGTTCCTGTTGAAGTTGTTAACTCACCCCACTATCCGCTTTAATTCTACTTGACTACTTCAACGGCCTCCAAGCCTACTTAGTCGGTATGACCATGCATATGAAGCAGGAGGTCCCGGGTTCGAAATTGGTCAGGACATTTATTTGTGCGGCGTTTATAACGGATTTGTTCCTGACTTATGGATGTTTTCTATGTATTTAAGTACTTATTGAGCTTACTGTCGAACTAGGTTGATTTGTGTAAGATTTTCCCGCAATATCTAGGTATTTGTTTCTTATTTAACCCCAATTTGACCCCTCTATTTTGTTATAAAAAATATTTTTAATCTGAAGTCAAATAAGAAATATTTTGTAGCGAAAAGTATTTTAGCATTTGTGTAGTTACAATCCGCGAACAACCTCAAAGCTATATGTAAAGTCCCACTTTGGATCAGTGTAGGAAGTTAGGAACCAAAGCTTGACCCCACTCCTACAACGCAGAAAGCCTGTGTCCAGCGGTGGGACCTACTTATTAGGCTAGCATATTATTATGCTTTTATATTTGTTTGTAATATAATTTTGGTCGAGGACGGGAAGCAAAGCAGGGGCCGACCAAACACCGCCTGGAAGAGCACCATCGAAAAAGACCTCAAATCCAATATTGTAGACGCAGTTATATAAGTCGGGAAGTCATTAGTATAGATAAATTAACGAGAGCATGGAATTGCATATGTAGTAGTATTGTATGTTTACAGGCATTCTATATTTGAATTTTCTATTTTCTCGTACTATCAGCATAAAAAGAGGTTTGTTATATATTGAAGAAGTAAATACCAAAATAATGTCAGTGTCAAATTGTGAATATTATTTACGTTGTGCATATATTTTTACGTCTGATTTTATTGTATTCTCACAATTATCAGAATAATTTTGTGTCATCCCGTACGACTAAGTGTAAGTTACATAATTTTCAAAAAATATGGCAGTTAGTAATTTTGGTACCATTGAGAGTCAAAGTAAGCAAATTATTTTTAACTGTTATAAATATTTTGAACTTGAACTGAAGAAAAATTTAAATTCCCCTTACACCGCTGCCCAGTTAGTTGAAAAAGCTACAGGTGTTTGTCTCCCTACTGTTTATAACATTGCGTCTGAGAGCAATAGTGAGAAATTCGTAACAACAAAGAAATTCACCTCCCCGAGAAATAAAAAGTAACGTACTTGTCCGTCATCAGCAGTAGATGATTTTGATCAGGAAGTAATCCGGAGAACTATATACAATTTTCATCTGTCCCATAAGCAATTTCCAACCTTAAAGGCACTCCACTCTGTGTTAAAATCCGATATAGATTACAAATTTGGCATTTCCACCTGACGAACAAATACAAAAATTAGGATTTAAATGGAAAAAGACCGAGGACAACCGAAAAATATTAATGGAAAGACACAATATACGACTGCTAAGAATAAATTTACCTTACCAAAATTGCGGAATATCGGTTTGAAGATAGACCACTAGTTTATACTGATGAAACCTACATCCACACTTCACATGTATCCGGAGAGGCTTGGACCGATGGAACAGAATTTGGTGTAAAAAAACAAATCAGTACAGGCCAGCGGTTAATAATAGTGCACGCAGGAGGAAAAGATGGTTTTATTCCCAACGCTTTGTTAATGTTTAAGGCAAACCAAAAAACGGGAGATTACCATGACCAGATGAACTTTGTCAACTACGAAAAATGGTTAAAAAAAAAATTAATACCGAACCTTAAACCAAATAGCGTACTTATCGTAGATAATGCGTCCTATCACAACAAACTTTTGAATCGTGCTCCAACGTCAAATTCTCATAAACAAGAAATGATGGATTGGTTGACAGAACACAACATTTCGTATAGCCCGTTGATGTACAAAACCAGTTTGTATGATTTAATTAAACAAAATAAAGAGCGGTTTCGTGAGTACCACATAGATGCAATTTTAAAAGAACATAGCCACTCCGTTTTACGATTGCCACCGTATCACCCGACATTCAATCCGATCGAAAATATTTGGTCCATGGTAAAAGGTTATGTAGCGAAAAGAAACGTTTCATTAAACATGCAAGGCATTATGAGTTTAGCAACTGAACGAATGAATCATTACTGCTGAGGACTGGGAAAATATTTGTCGCCATGTCGAAAGTGAAGAAAATAAATATATCGATGTCAGGAAGGGGAAATGGATCGAATTTCAAACCATTGAAGTATAATGTACTACGTACATAGAACAGACGGCGCGAACGAAATATGGGTAGCAAGCGCGGCAGTGCGGGGCGCGGGGAGGGCGACTAACTAGTCATACGATGTCGCCGTCGCAGACGCGACACTTTTGTTTATATTCTGCCTATTTAATTAGGTACCTACGGGAACGTGGATAATACATTTAATATTAAGTTATATTAATATTGTCTGTTTATTTTTTGTTTATAAAAAATAAATGGACAATTTTAATTAGGTGTTGTGTGCAGACCGGATTACCACGTTGAACCAAGCAGCGCTGACCCGCTGTACCATTTACCAGGTCATGTAGGGAGATGAATAATAACGCTTATTTAAAATTGTAAAACATTTGAGCAGTGTAGTTGCAGGTGTTTCCCCGCTGGGAGTTGTTGTAGAAGTGAGGTTGAAGTGAGCAACGAGTACGAGTGCTGGCCTCTTTTATGGGTTTTTTAGCGTGCTCGTACTAGTGGCTGGTATGTGCCGTGTATGTGAGACATTTATTGGCTAATAAGCTTACAGTATTACATGTTTGTAGGAGGGTTAAAATTGATATTTATATAGGACATTTCTTCGTAAATTAGTACAAAATTCTTATAATCTAGACATTTTGCGTATTATGACATGATATCAATAAAATTAGACACAGATAAGACTTAGCAACTAGACATAGAAACACAATATTTATACACGTTATTAACACAAACAAATTGGTATAAACCGAGAAAATGATTGACTTAGATCTAGTTATACACAAACAATGGCAATTTTAAGCTATCTGCGACAATTCTCCCCCACGTGCGTCAGCACAGTCGATTGGTGCAGAGCAGATGAGAATGAGTCTGGAAACCGGGCGGCGAACTTCTCCTGCGCGAGTACGTACAATGGCTACTCTTATGTGGCCATCAGGACCTGGAAAGAGCTGTGCGATCACGCCTCTAGGCCAAGTACCTCGTGGCATCGTGCCGTCGGCTATAATTACTACATCTCCTACGTGTAGTTTCGTCGCGTTCTGGTGTGCACTGGATCGTGGCATCAGGTTTGGACGATATTCTTTCAGCCAGCGTTTCCAGAAGTTGTCAGCTAGTGCTTGAGCTGTTTTCCAGGACGAAAGGCTCATATTTTCGTCGGAGAAGACTCCCAGCGGGGACATAGCGTTCGATCGGCCGATGAGAAAGTGATTCGGCGTGAGCGCTTCGGTCTCTAAGTCAGGATTCACTGGGGTCAGCGGTCTGGAGTTTACCAGGTGTTCAGCTTCCAGCAGTAGCGTATGGAGAACTTCTTCATGGGGTGCTCTGTCTTTTAGCGTGACTTTCAGAGCTGTTTTCACGCTTCCGACTAGACGCTCCCAAGCCCCGCCGGCGGAGGGGTTGCCAGGCGGGATCTTCTTCCAGATCATGCGTCGTTCGGTCATAAATTGTTTGAGACTATCGGGCAGAGAGTTTTTGGCCTCTGATAGCTCGCGTTCTGCGCCGTAAAAGTTTGTGGCGTTATCTGAGTACAGAACGGTGGGTGCGCCGCGTCGAGATATCATTCTTCGTAGCGATAGGATCATAGAGGCTGCCGATAGGGAGGCGGCTAGCTCTAGGTGCACGGCTCTAGTGGTGAGGCACGTGTAAAGGACGCCCCATCGCTTTTCTCGGCGGCGGCCTACAACAATTTGCATAGGACCGAACAAATCTACGGCTGCTGCGGTAAATGGCGGTTGATTCGCCTTGAGCCTCTCTGGCGGTAGGTCGCCTACAGGAACCTTGAGGGTAGCTCCTTTATAGGTCCGACACCATTGGCACTTATTCGTTAGATAACGAATCGTACCGCGCAGTCCGACTATGTAATATCTTTGCTTCAATTCGTTGATCACCGTCGCATGATTTCCGTGGTTGAAAAGTGCGTGGAAATGATGGATCAACAGCTTGGTAAATGCCTCCTTAGCGTGCAAGACAGGTATATGGGCTTCGTCTCTGTCTATTCGGGCATCTAGCACAATTATTCCGTTCTTATCGAGCTTCATAGCAACTCGATGTAATGCAGACTTCTTCGGCAGCGCGCGCCCGGCTTCCGGTAGTCGTATCTCTTCGGCATACGACTCATTTTGGCTCCGTTTAATCAGCAGTATCTCCGCTAGACTTATGTGTCTGTTATTCATTTCTGTTTCTGGATTTCTATTGACAGACAATCTGGCTTTGAATACCTCGGCAGCAACCAAAACTCTGGCCGTAGTGCGAACCAGCCTAGTGAACTTCGAGAACCTACATATCTCGGGCAAGTATGCGAACTTGTTTTGAACGGTATTTACAGAGCAAACCGGTTTTATGACGCGCTCTTCGCACGTTTCTACGACGGGCTCTATTGTTTTCTCGCGCGGCCAATGCTCCTCGGCTTGCCGTATAAAATCAGGCCCTATAAACCACCGGTGGTTAGCTCCGAACTGGGCCGGGACGCCCTTAGTAGCGTCGTCGGCGACGTTTAACGCGCTAGGTACCCAACGCCAATCGGTAGGTTTAGTTGTGTTTTCTATTTCGGCTACTCTATGTGCGACAAAGCTTTTGTACCGACGTGGATCCGACCTCATCCAGGATAACGCTGTCCGAGCGTCGCTCCAGAAATACCTATGTTTGATGACATAATCGGACTCCTTTACTACTGTGTCGGCTAGTCGTGTCGCTAGTACACAACCTTGCAATTCTAACCTAGGAATGCTGACAATACGCAACGGTGCGACTCGCGCCTTGGCGGCTACTAAGGCTGCGGACTTTTGTCCGTCCGGGCCTTCGCTAACTAAGTATATCGCGGCGGCGTATATCTTTTCACTAGCGTCGCAAAAAACGTGCATGTCGGCCTCTCTATTTCTCGCGGGTACGTATCGCGGTATTTCTAACTCCCTAAGTTGCTGAATATTACTCACGAATGAATTCCACGCGGGTGCGAGCGAGGTGGGTATAACGGTATCCCAGCCTATCCCTGTACCCCAGACTTCCTGCATCAATGCCTTCCCTAAGACAGAGATCGGGCTTACGTAGCCTATGGGATCGAATATCGACATCGCGCTACTCGTCACCTGTCGTTTAGTGGGTAATTTCGTACCGTTGAGCACGTCTTCGGGCGTGTTGCGTAAATTTACGTTAAACCCTAACGTGTCGCGTTTATGGTTCCATTTTAAACCTAATGTGCGCTCGCTTTCGCCTCCCCCGATGAGGGACGTATCCTCTTTGCTAGGAACTACGTCAGAAATTACGTTTGGGTTGTTAGAGGCGAACCCGCGGAGCTCGAACGACGCGCGTAAATTAAGCGCGTAAATTTCGTTTACTATGCGCCTAACGTCGCTCTCACACTGGTCAAAAGCTACGACTAAGTCGTCCATATACGTGCTTTTTATAGTTTTCTCAGCGGCGATCGGAAATTCTTTCGCATGTTCGTATGCGTTTTTGTTTTTGACGTACAATGCCGTCGTCGGCGAAGCCGCGGACCCGAATATCAGTCTTTTCATCCTATATTCTTGCGGTGAGGCTGAGCGGTCCTCCCCCCGCCAAACAAAACGTAACGAATCTCGATCGCGTTCTACAATCTCTATCTGCAGGAACATTTCTTTAATGTCGGCTATTACCGCGGTCCTGCCTTCCCTAAAACGGACTAACACGCCGAATAAGGATTCTAACAGATGAGGACCCGCTAGAAGAGCACTATTTAGCGACCTACCGTACGCGGTAGCGGCTGCGTCCCAAACTACGCGCATTTTTCCGCGCTGCGGATGAAACGTTGCGAAATGCGCCAAGTACCATGCCCTAGGCGCGTCCTGCGGGGGCGGCGAGTCTACTTTTTCCGCGTAACCTTTGTCTAACAGGTTATTTATGTGCTTAGTATACTCGATTTTCAGAATAGGGTCGCGATCTAACTTATTTTCCAGGCTGTACAGCCGCCGTAACGCGTGCGCTTTATTATTTGGCAATTCTTCGTTATCGGTACGCCATAACAAACCCGCTCGGAACCTATCTTCCCCGGGGATTTTTTCACATGTCGCTTCTAGTAAATCTATTGCTCTTTGATCGGGATCGGCCCGAGGTAACTTTTTAACTACCCCTAGTGACTCGATATCGAAATGTTCCTTCATGAGAGCTAAAGCTTCATCGTCGGCCGTTTGTGGCCCCATGTGGCCTACAAACGCTACGGTTGCCTCCGATGACCTATGCGGTCCGTGCAGTGACCATCCTAGCCGCGTCAAACTAGCTACCGGGAGGTGCGATTTACCGCTGATAATTTGGCGCGTCACTATCAAATGCCAATTATCTTGACCTATAATTATTGAAGGCGCGGCAGAATCGTAACACAGCTCATCGGCTATGTCGGCTAAGTGGTCGCACTGCGCGACTATGTTTTTGGAGACGCCTTGCGCTCCTACGTTCAATCAATTGATGGTAAGCGCTTCCATCATTTCTAGATGCCTACTGCAAAAGCCGCGGATTGCGAATCGCACGTTACAAGAGTCCGGATCGCTCACGCTCCCACCTATACCTTCTATGTCGAGCGTTTCTCCCCGCTCTCGGGGCATTATACGATCGGCTGTTTCGTGTGAAATCAAACTAAGGGCCGCCCCTTCATCTAACAGGGCTAAGGCTTGCGTAGTACCTAGTGGGCCCGTAACCTCTACGGGCATCATTTTCAAAAACGTGGGCGCTATTCTAATCGCGTGAACGTTACTGACTTTTTTGTCTTCCACGGGCGTTTTAGATGCGTTCAAACCGTGTAGTAACCTGTGATGCCCGGCTTCGCACTGTTGCACTCCGCAAGCCACATACCTGCATTTGAAGCGACCACGGTGCGCCGCGCCTAGACATTTATAGCACAGCTTTTCGTTTTTCGCCCAATCCCAACGTTCGGATACCGATGCATTCAAAAATTTAGTACACGCTTCCACTTTGTGTTCATGATTATGACATATTAAACACTTATCACGTGACGTAAATCGTGCTGGTACCGAATGTTGTTTGGGCTTGGTCCCCGTATACGCGGGCCTTTTAGCCTCGCGGGGCTTCGTTTGAGCTACCGTCGGCGACCTATACTCCCCCGTGTGAGCTCTATCTACTCTATTTCGCGGGCGAGTGCTCTGGTAGCTGTCGTTGGAGTCGCTCGAATAGTCGCGGGAGAACACGGGGGCGGGAGTACGGGTGGGGGCGGTATGACGCCCTGACCTATTGTCCAGCTCAAAGGAAACCGTATTCACGGCATTTTTCGGCTTCGGACCTCGATGACGACTCGTTCTTTTAGCCGCGGAACTAATTTCTAGCAGAAATTCTGATATCGCGACTAAATCGGGCGAGTTCAAATTAGCTTGTTTGAACTTGCCCCATTCGTACCTAACAATAAGGTTCAACTTATCGACGATCTTGTTGACTAGCTCTGGCGCGTACAAGTATTTTTCTTGCTTTAATGATTTTATTGTCGCTACTGCATTTGCGACGTGCGCGGCAAAAGACACGATATTACTGTTATCTTCGGCTAGGCGCGGCATGCGTTTAACATTATGTAGCTCAGTCAACACGATCTCTTCAGGGTCCCCGAACTGCCTCTCTAAGGCCTCCATTATCTCGTATGGATCCTGGACGGTATACATTATGGATTTCACCGCGGTACGCGCTTCACCTTTCAACGCGCGCCTAATTCGACTGACGTTATTTACGTAACTAAACATGGGCGCGGTATCGTTAAATTCGGCACGGAATGCGATCCATTCTGTGATATTACCGTCGAAAGCGGGTAATTCGGGTGGCCTATGCATAATGGGCGCATACTGACTAGACACATCTCGCGGCGGGCGATGAGTACTCATATGCGGCTCGCGGGGCGCGGGGGCGCTGGGCGCCGGCGCGCTAGAGGCGAAATTACGTATTGTGTGTAACGCGGACGCTTCATTTTTAGTTACGTAATTGCTCTGATCTAGCTGGGACTGTCGTTCTACCCAATTCCTCACGCGTTGCTCGTCTTTTTCGACAAGAGGTTCGGACTTACCGCTAACAGATTGCGCCTCATGCTGGGCAATCTGTAGCCTTAACTTGGCAGTTTCCGTCTCTTTATTAGCAACGGCGAGGGCGGCTTTATGAACCTCGAGTTCCGCTAGCAACAGAGCTAACTTTTCGTCGCACTTTTCACTATACACACTTCGATTTTCGCGCACTTTTTTACTACCGCGGTCGCCGCACTGAGAAAAGCGGTCTTTTTCCCCGGCGGACGTGTTAGGTTTACACGATGTCCCCGGTGGACTTTTAACTAACGTCTTTTCCGCCTCGTCTTCCGATATTTCCGAATAAGCGGGCGCCGGCGCTATTGCCGGCGGCGGCTGTAGACGCGGTTCGACACTAGGACTATCGCCAAGAGTGCTGGTGGTGCCTTTGTCCCATGTATTGGTATCGCCGGAGGTTGTTTCACCAGACGGCGGGGTAACGGCTCTGGAGGGTTGTCCCTTGTGTGAGCGAAGAGACATCTTGAGCGTATGATCGGACATCTTCTTCTTTCTTCTTGCTTCTTGACGCACGTGGGGTTCCCTAACCTTACCTACCTAAAACCTAATGGCTGACACTGCCTAGTGCAGTGAAAGCGGCCCTACGTTCACTTTACTTACTCGTGGGCGTTAATCCCTGATGCACTGAATCTCGCGCAAAGGCTAAGTGCAAGTGCCAGAGCGTCCGAAAGCAGTGTGAAGACGTCAACCATGTGACGTTGCAACGAAAGTTGCCAGGACACGAACGTGGAGTATGGCCTCTACACGAGCGGTCCGTCCAGCAAGCTGGTAAATAGCACAGGGCTCTTCCGCGAAAGCGGGCAGGTGTATCAGCGGTTAGGCCGGACACCGTATGAAGATTCTGAGCGAAATTAATCCAGCTCAGCGCGTACTTGTTTCTTTCTTCAATTGGCCGCAGTTTTCTGATATCCGGAGCTCGAAGGACCAGCTGTTGTGTGCAGACCGGATTACCACGTTGAACCAAGCAGCGCTGACCCGCTGTACCATTTACCAGGTCATGTAGGGAGATGAATAATAACGCTTATTTAAAATTGTAAAACATTTGAGCAGTGTAGTTGCAGGTGTTTCCCCGCTGGGAGTTGTTGTAGAAGTGAGGTTGAAGTGAGCAACGAGTACGAGTGCTGGCCTCTTTTATGGGTTTTTTAGCGTGCTCGTACTAGTGGCTGGTATGTGCCGTGTATGTGAGACATTTATTGGCTAATAAGCTTACAGTATTACATGTTTGTAGGAGGGTTAAAATTGATATTTATATAGGACATTTCTTCGTAAATCAGTACAAAATTCTTATAATCTAGACATTTTGCGTATTATGACATGATATCAATAAAATTAGACACAGATAAGACTTAGCAACTAGACATAGAAACACAATATTTATACACGTTATTAACACAAACAAATTGGTATAAACCGAGAAAATGATTGACTTAGATCTAGTTATACACAAACAATGGCAATTTTAAGCTATCTGCGACATTAGGTAAGTGTAATATTTAGGTATTACACTTGCCTCTGAGGTATGTACAGTCGCCATAAGATATATCGGAGCGGCCAGGGTGTTCACAAACATCTGACCAGGCCTCTATTGTCACAGCGTTACAGTGCATGTTCAGATATTTTTGAGCACCGTGGCCGCTCCGATCCGACGGACGATGGACGACGTATATATTAACTGGTTCAGGGGGGCATGAAAAGCCTTTTGCTTTCATTAAAAAAAATTGCCGTATAGTTTTTTAGTAGTATCATTTTTATTTAGTTACCCTTAAACAATTTAAGTTTTGTTAACTTTTGCCGCTTTGAAAAATAATTAGTTGTCCGATCAGTTTTAGCTTCATGTTTCAAGCGTATATATGTGTATTTATTTATGATGGCCCGTATCAAATGTGTTCGGTGATTTAAGGTGCTTGGTTGCTGAAAAGAATGTTGAATTAATGATGTAAATACCTCCTTCTGAACAAAGTATTTCAAAGTATTGTAACTGAAAGTGTATTTAGCAAAACGCAAAACAAATATAATATAATGTTAGTGTCGGCTGAAATAACTACTACTTTCATTAATGGTTACTATTTTCATAAATTTTTTAATGTTACTTACATCAATACAAGGTACTGCAGACTTCCTCAAAAAACGCCTTCCCGCCTTTGTTATATATATATCCTCTTCGCGAAAATGCAACGAACATACATAAGTATGATCGGACTGTAGCCAGGTCTCTTCGCTGCGGTTGTTTGGGTCAAATTTTATCAATTTTTCCCTGTCTTTGCGCCCCAGACGTGGAAAACTTGAATAAAAAAACACAAATTATCACTTTCAAATTTTCAAGGATAGTTTTTCATCCATTAACTTAAGTCAGTTCTTTTCTAAATAATGTGTACAAATATTATAAAGAAAAATCACCTTACTATATCCACACAATGTCACATCTTTTAATTTTTAGTCTATGACAAATGACGCAACATGGCGTCCACTAACAATTTTGCTCAAATTAAGATTTAAAATGATTATATAGTTACTTACCGATGGAAAGTTACTCCTTTGCACTTCGACGTATTGCTTGAATTATTAGTGCAATATCGCAGCACAGACGAGGGCATATTTAACGAGTTTTTACACTGTTTCGTTTTAAAACAAATACGACAGCGGCGCTTTAGAACTCACAAGCGACTGAGTGACGTGCGGCCGGCCGACCGCAGTTGAACGGAACACAGTAGTCATGGGCGATGTCTTCTCTATACGTTAGTAATAATAACTCAATGTTTCAAACAATCTTATTATCAATACTTGTGACAGCTCAGATGAAGAACATGATAGCGACTAAAAGCAAAAAACAGAGGACTACTACTTATTCCATTTCTTAGAGTATGTAATTTTATTAAATTAAGAGAAAATTATTCTCCTTTGGTTGCAAACGGTACAACCACTACAAATGCAATTCCATGATCTCGATAATTCATCTATACGGAACATCAATCGACAACGAAACGCAAGCGCTTCTACTGAGTCTGGCCTGACGTTCTTGCACGACCGGTGGTGGGGATGCATAAAACCAGCATTACCTGACCCGAGTGGTCATTATTTGCTCAGATCGCCATACGTACAGACGTATCAGGCCAGGAACAGAAATACGTTTCGTACCTAGTAATTCTTTTAAACAAAGTTTGATTGTTTGTTGAGTGTTTCATCTTGACCGCACCTACCTTATGCGCTCACTATGTCCAACGGGTCAAATATGCCTCATCGACCATCTCATAGTCCGTCATATACAACACAGAACAGATTGTTGTGGCCGAAGCGCACGAGGAGGGCCGAGCCCCAGTGGGAACAAGGTTAGGAGAAAGAAAAAGTAATATTATTTTGGTCTGCATCACAGATTACACAGAATACGAGTTAGTTTGCGAATAGTTCAGAAACCCGGCCTATATCTTCATTCTGTCGTATTTGTCATCTCGGCGTCGGCAAACAATGCCGGATGTCCACTGTGTTCCGTTCAATAACAGCTAGTTGTTACTTGTATGTTTATATTGACTTTTATACGATTTTACTTACTTTCATCATTTTCGAACGAAACGTAACTACACACAATCGTTAAAGTTGAAACACTCCTTGTATTAAACTTTCTTCGATCTATTGCGAATATTTCAAATATTCTGTGATTTCTCAAATTACTCACAGTCTCACACTATTCATTTTTGTCTTGCGACTCCGCTTGGCTCGATATAATAATATGTACATTTTTTACTCTGTCAAGGAATGGATGGCCCTTTGAAAAACATGATTTTACCCAAATTCTAACCGGTAGAAGTTTAATAAAGACAAAATCCTAATGTAAAAGAAAAAATCAGATTCATTTATCTTTTATGTTAAGGGTAGGTGAATTTAGAGTTTTTATCTCTTTCTCTGATATCCAAAAGCACAAGTATACCTACTTATGTACTTATATGTGTCATTACTTTGGAGTTTTTGGAGGTCGGCCTTACGCTTTTATAACTCGATTACAATATTGAATATGTACAACGTACGACGTAAGGGTCGAACTACAAATGGTACCAAAATAATGACACATGTATATAATAATAAGGTTTCCTACCGGAAGCAATCGTTTAGCACAAAACGTAGACTTATTTAGAAAACTAGCTGCCTGCCCGCGGCTCCGCCCGCGTGGAATTCGGTCTGTCAGTAAGCGGCTAATTCACCCCTAATTTTGCTCCCGCTACCCTGGAGGCGGAACTTGAAGTAAAGTTGACAGATGGATAGGCTAGAGGACAGTAGTCCTAATAAAATATTTTACAATTACCACTAAATGAAACTACACTCAAAAATGAATACTTTTTTTATCCTATTATTTTTTTGGGCATGATTTAAACGAAATAAGTAGTAGATGTATATCGGACGATACAGGACCACTTTTGTATTTATACGTTCATGTCCACGGCAAATATCATCCAAACTAAATCGATCCTCCCGTCATAACAGGCGCGGTTGAAATTGGGGCGGGGGGGCCACAAATGTAGAAATGATTTTTTTTTTATTTGAAGTGCACTTGGAGGAGGGGGGGACATGCAAAATCGAGTGTAGTGGCTACCCTTCCCCCCTCCCCCCTTTTAGACGTTGAATTTTTATAGGATACGTATAACCCGGCTAGGAATTTTCTTGAATTGGAATTAGTAATCCTTAAGGGGTGATTTCCGGGATAACAATGCAAAAAAAACCGGCCAAGAGCAAGTCGGGCGATGCTCAGTGTAGAGTTTCGTAGATGCCGCCCTGTTACAAAACATCCGTTCAAAAGGTCGTTTATTAAGGGATATTTGGCGGCGCTTACGTCATTTTACTATCCGGCACTTCCTTTCACTATGCGTTTTTGACTGATAATTCAAAAACGGCTGAACTGATTTTATTCAATATAGTTTTTATTGAAAGTTCTTATCAGGCCTCACCAAATTTCAGCTTTCTAGTGCGAACGGTAACTGAGCTAGACCGCGGACACACATGGCGAAACTATAAGGGTCCCTAGTTGACTGCGAAACCCTAAAAAGAGATAAATAGTAGTTTATGTAACTGTTACGTAATAAGGCTTAATTATGCACAGAAGCGTACACTGCTTTACCTACACACATATTAAAAATCCATTGAAACCATTACAATGACCGCCATTACACCGCCATGACCAACCTTATTGCGCCGTACTGGCGGTCGGGGGGGGGGGGGGGGGGGGATTTTCATTACGTTACCGTAGGTAATGAATTTTCATACGTTTTTACAACACTGTCACAGCACAGATAATACACTGATGTTACGTTACTGGTTGCAATAGAGGATTTATGATATTGGTGTAGATCGAGATATTTATTCTTCAATATAAGCACATTACAATGCACAAATGAACTTCAGAGAAAAAATAAAATACGTGAGTGTCGTGGAACACTCGGTAGGAACTTGGAACGGAGTTATGTCATTTCATTTTATTTCATTTTTGACTTTTTCATAAATTTTGTGGCTTTAATCTTTTTAGTATTTTTGTAAAAATTTTGAAAATTTTGAAATTATTTAAATTTTTACAATTTTTATAATTTTTGAAATTTTTGAAATTTTGGAAATTTTGGAAATTTTTGAAATTTTTGAAATTTTGTCATTTTTTACTTTTAGGTCTCGACTTCTTTCACTTTTATCGACTTAGGTCTTTTCTCGACTTCTTTCACTTTTATCACTTTGTCTTTAAAACTATTTCATTTCCTTTTCCAGAGCTCAAATTATCTCCATACCAAATTTTATCTAAATCAATTCTGCGGTTAATAATTCCCTATATAAATTTCCAACTCCCTTTTCACCCCTTCTTCGGGGTGAAACAACAGACAACCTACTGTTCTGAAGTAAAATAGAGGGGGGGGGGGGCTTTTTTGAAGATTAAACTATCCTTTATCCTTTCTCGAGACCCATACTATCTCTATACCAATTTTCATCTAAATCAGTTCAGCGGTAAAAAATTCTTCATACCAACTTGCAACCCCCTTTTCACCCCCACAAGGGTTTGAAAACTATCCTATGACGTTTCTCGAGACTCAAATTATCTCCATACTCATTTCTATCTAAATCGTTTCAGCGGTTAAAAATTCTCCATACAAACTTTCAACCCCATTTTCTCCCCCACCAGGGTTGATTTTCGAGACTAAAACTATATATTATCCTTTCCCGGGACTCAAACTATCTCTATACAAAATTTCATCAAATTCCGTTCAGCCGTTTTCACGTGATGCGCGGTCAAATAAACAGACAAACAGATAAACAGACAAAAATTCTAAAAATTGTTGGAACGTGTTCTGTTATCGATTCTAACTATCCCCAGCTAACTTTTTTTCGATTATCTTCCTTGTACAGACTTTCGACCCTCTTCAGCTTTATTATATGTATAGATATAAATCCACAATATGAAAATCAAACTGCAATGGAAGCATTAACTTGCTTTTGCATAAATAATTACATTACAAAAATATTCTAAGCGTAATTTCGATATGCATACGGAAATATGAAAAGTGCTTTTCCGGATACAGCGATACCTATAAATATATGTATAGGTATTAGTTTTTTGATCTCCATAAATCTGGGTTCATGTCACACCGAACCATCGTTGGACAAGTCCAAGTGTGATAAATTCAGTGATCGGATTTTACGGTGCAACACGGTATACATACACTTATTATGCGAATATAGTGGTTAAAACGTCAAAATGTTATTGAAATGTATTTGATATAACTAAAGTAAACAACGTGGGTCCTAAAATCCCGAAAATTATACATATTAGCATAATTTTAGGTAAAAAAACTGTGTTGCAACCTAAAATTAGAATTACTGGTGAAAATGAGTCTATAGTAGATTCAACATCGGTTTTAAAACATGTACAACAAAGAAAACAGGTGACTCAGGCTTGATCCACATAATTCCATACATACAATATATAAATATAGGCTGACGTGGAGATTTCATGTAGCATGTCTTCTGAGGTTTTTTGGAAAATTTGTAATTATAATCATATAGAATTAATATTAAAAACTTAATATTTCAGTAGGTATAATATTTACTCTGTAAATAGGGAATAAGGGAGTAGAAAACCAGTTAAACCAAGGAAAATATCAAGGGAAAAAAAGGCTTAGAAGCCTAACTAACTATGTATACATTTATGCTAATACTAGAATACAAGTGGTTTTAGCACTTTTAGCACTATAAACTTGTATGTCGTTTAATTGAACTTAAAGCCTACCAGTTGGACAGTGGCTCCCATAAGCTGCACCACTCGAAGGCTCCGAAAAAGGTACAAACTGAGTAGTGAGCGGCTTAAAAAACATCTATGAAAAAAAGTAGCTTGAAAAAATTTGCCACCTAATTGAAATATTGTAAACTTAGTCTCTCCACAATCTGTTCGAGGATAGTTCTTAGTGGTGACACCTGCTGCTAAAGCGCGGAGTAGATTCTGGACCCGGAGGTGACCTGTATAAGTACGTATTTAAATACTTACGTTTATTTTTTTAATCACTTTTTTCAGCCTGTATCTATCCACTGCTGAACGTAATAAGCATCTTCAATGACACGCATTTGAGCTCGATGATCTCTTTCTCCAATCTGCACCTACTGCTTTAGGTTATCTGATATTAATCCAGGCCGAAAAAAGGTAGCTGGAAAGTATTCTCGACAGTTGAACTTAAATTCTAGGAAGAGTATCCTAAGTTTTCGGCCTCGAGGACCCTGTGTCTACTCAGGGGCAATTTATTTTCTGACTGTTTAAAGTTTTTCACTCACATCTCTTAAATTAACTTATTTTGTGAAGATTTGAACCAGATTTTGTAATTGCGTACGGTGTGACAGACGCCCGCTTGACTCAAACCTCGTACATTATTATTCACTGGCGGGGCGAAATGAATTCGTTTTTATTCAAACGCTGGAATGATATAATTAAAATTTGAATACAAGATTAAGTCGAGAAAAATTCAATGTCGAACCTTTTGTTTCCCGCTCTGATTCTGAGATAGAGTTAGGCTAGAAATAATTAATTTACTCAATTTTACTCCTTGAGTGTTTTTAGCGGACTTGATTATTCTTAGTTGTAATAAATTAACGGATTGAGCCTAGATTTAACGCTAAACAAACCTGATTTAATTGATGATAGGATTGATAAGCCTCGCGCGCGTAAAATATTTTTGAATGAGTAAGTTCGTTAAGTAAAACTAATCTTACATTTTTGGGAAATTGTTATTAATATTACTAAAAGTGCTTTTCATTTATACCTACTTCACGAATGCTGTACATCGAGAGAACAAATTAATCAAACGTAAATAAAACGACAACATGTGATCGGCCGAAATGTATGAGATAACCAAAAATTTTTTCGCGATTTCGGAGTTGATCCTGTCGTAAAAGTTGTTCAGTATGGCATACCTAATCAGTCTAACCACCTCGCTTAATATAAACGGTGGTTAATATTTCACCTGGTATATATATATATTATATCCCATCAAAAACATAAATGTGAAAGGCTGCCAAGTTCGATACTATGGGAATGCTTCGCCTATAAAAGAAGTGAGATCTGAATAAGTACCAAGTTCCATAAAAATACCTCAAATCATAAATAGTTATAGGAGCACACTTGATTTCCAGCAGTTTTTAAGTTACATTTTGAATAAGTATCACGTTACATAGAAATACCTAAAATTATAATAGTCAGAGAAACGCACACCGGTTTTCTTAGCAGTTTCCTGATAACATTTATTATTTTCAGTACTTTTTAATGATGTTACTTGGCAAGTTTTCACACACCACACACCTTTTCAATGCAATGAATCGACACCTTTGGACTGCAATGTGTCAAGTATATAATTTTCTATTAAAACTTAGGTAGGCCTACCAGTAGGTATTATAATTGGTGGCCTATTATGTAGCCCTAGAAGTGCACCATCCCATCTCATCCCGTGGCGTATCGGAGGGTGAGATGGGCAGTAGTATATATAATTCCATCTTAGAGTATATATGATTTCCATGTTCTTGAATCTGCGATTTTATTAGTTGTAAAATTATAAATTATTTCGACTATGCGAGAAAAAATAGTCTTTTCATTTTTGTTTGACTGATTTAGCGCACCTAGTGTACCTGCTTTGCACTTCGTAAATCGTGGGTTCGGTTCCCGCAACAGACACACACAGAGTGATGAACAATTTTATTGTTCTTGTCTTTAAGACAAACATGTATTGTCTTAAATTGGTATGTATCTAAATTTAAATAAGTCTTATCTCATTTCCACTCCATACCTACTTATAGTAGAACAAAATTACACATTCGTTGTTTTCGAAACTGACTCACACTTGGCCGTTTTCAGACTTTTACTTTATTTCGACCTAAAGACAAACCTTCGAGCCAAATTTTAGGTCGGTACGACCATTGGAAGATAGACCCATTTAGTTCATTATGACTTCATAGTAGAACAAAGTTACACCTTCGCTATTTTTAAAACTGACTCACACTTGGCCGTTTTCAGATTTTTCCCTTTACTTTGACCTTAAGACCTATCTCCATGCCAAATTTCAAGTCAGTACGACCATTGGAAGTGGTCTAGGTTTTTGATGAGTCAGTGAGTCAGTGAGTGAGTGTATAGTAAAAATAGCGATTTTCTGACGTCAATATCTCAAGAACTGCTATAGGTAGAATAATGAGATTTTGTATTCTAGACAATTAAGGGGATGTCAACAGACACTCGAAATTTCATATGCGTAGATAAAATATGTTTTGAGTTATAGGGTGGTCGAAATTGGCCCGAAATGGTTCGTGTAATATAACCCACGGCCGGTGTGTCGCTTTTTTTTGCTCGAACTTGGCGGACACACTGCCGTGTGTCTAAATACTATTGCGCTCTCGTGTTAATACTCGTAACCTGCTAAGCGAATTGATATGGTGGGACTAAGAAATGCATCAGAATTCCCGTTCAAAGTCACGTAAACCCCGTCAACCCCCACACCGACCCTCCATGTGTGCATCAAGACTATACGTAGATACATCATTTAACAAAACCCCTTGCACGTTGAGACTAGAAATCTATGCCCCAGTCTAGGCCCAAAATTATAGGGGGGTGGGTAGGGGGGTGTCCCCGTACTGATATGTGACCGGAGTCTTGTTCAACAAACGATGACGATGATTTAAGCTGGGCGGTTTTAAGTGCATTAGAGGTAGAAATCCGGCGTCTGCCGGCTTAGGAGGCTAGCTATAAGCAATTTTTGATTTGTGTTGAGTAAGAGTAATGGTCAAGCGATTGGTGGGGCTGTGGCTGATTTTCGCTAGGGTTTTTAGGGTTCCTTTAGTCAAAATGGCAAAAACAGAAACCCTTATAGTTTCGTCATGTCCGTCCGTCCGTATGTCACAGCCATTTTATTTGGAAACTAAGACGTATCTTAATAAAATTTAGATATAAGGTGTATTTTGTATGCCGCTATTTAGTTATGGAGTGAAATTTCAGAAATAATATTTTCAGGGGGGCGCTCGATACATGACACTTAATTTCAAAAAAATGTTTAACCAAATATCAACACGTTGCACATCAATCGATAGGTCTTTAAAAATAACATTGAGGTTTCTTTGAACCTTTTGTGATTAAGTCAATATTTTCAGAAATAATCGCTTCGAAAGTCGGAAAAATAGCGTCCCCCTTGTAACTTTTGAACTGTAAGTCCAAAAAATATGAAAAAAATTGAGAAGATGCGCGTTATTATAAAATTTCTACGTACCATTTTTGAGTTATTTCCAAAAAACATCTTCCATAGGCATCAGATACGACCTTTCGGCATTAGTCTGATTCTTATTCCATTGAAGCTACGGAACCCTCCATTATGCGTGGTCCGACACGCACTTGGCCGGTTTTCAACCGACTTCAAGATTTCGAAGGAGGAGGTTATCAATTCGTCGGGATCTTTGTCTTTGCTATTTTTTTTTATGTACGTTCACCGATTATTCGAAGACGGCTGGACCGATTTGGAAAATTCTTTTTTTGTTTGAAAGCGTATACTTACTTCACTGTTGGTCCCATTGCAAACATGTCAGGATCTGATGATGGGATCCTGGAGAAATCGGGGGAACTCTTCAACTATTATAGGCACACCTATGGTGATTTGAGTATTTTTTGCAGCAGATCGAGCATTTGGTGTTGGAAAGGTTGATGCTTAGTGAAGTCGGTTCTTTTTTTGTTTAAAATTATAATACCTTTATTATAGTCAGGGAAATTGGAATTCGAAGTCATACAATCATTGAGAGGTGTAATCACGCGCTAGATGTTATTTTACATTTAGAAGTTATGTGCTAAGTGCTTCGAGAAACAATGTAAAGAAGGTACAGTTTCAAACAAGATTAACTGAAAATATGGCTTCTGAAAATTAGTAACCGGCCAGTCTTATACCGTAATAAGACTGTCAAAGAAAGTACCGCCCGAGTCGTCCTTGCGGTACTGTTGTGGGGCCATTTTTTTGGGCCAGCGCGATCCCTATCGTGTATGAGAGGGCCTGTGTCCAGCAGTGGGACGTCTATAGGTGTACATATTATGTTATTATTATTATTAACTTTGTATAACGCAGCTATTTTATATGTTTAAATAGGTAGATCAAGAAGAACGGCGGGAGTGAGTTTTTAAGTAAATATAAAACTATAAAATACTAGCTTTTGCCCGCGGCTTCGCTCGCGTTAAATTCGGGGTAACACGGTTCCCCTTTGCCCCCCGGAATGCTCCATACAAACTTCCACCCCCCCCATGTTAGGAAAGTGGGGGGTTAGAAAGAGACAAAAAGTATCCTATGTCACTCTCCATCCCTTCAACTATCTCCACTTAAAAAATTACGTCAATTCGTCGCCCCGTTTTGCCGTGAAAGACGGACAAACAAACAAACACACACATACACTTTCCCATTTATAATATTAGTATGGATATGGATTTTGTGACATTCTTACACAAATCGACCTAGTCCCACAGTAAGCTCAATAAGGCTTGTGTTATGGGTACTAAACGACGATATACCCTTGTACCAAAAACACCTTTGTACACCTTTGTAACAAAAATGGTGGTCATTCTTTTAAGGCATCGCAGCAGCAGGGCAGGGTATCGTATTCTAATTATAAAAAAGTAATTTAAAAAATATTTTCGCAAAAAAAATGGCTTTGTATGGAGGGTTGGCCGGCTGGGACGACGTGTCCCATGTTCCATACATAATTTTTTTTTTTGGAGCAAGAAATTTTTTTTCCTACTTTTTCCTGCTCGCAATACGATACCAATTATGCCCTTAAACGGATCAGCAATATTTAATAATTATAATATATTACATCCTGTACCTATATAATTCATATACCGGGTGTTGCCCGTAACACGAGCAATAAATGATAACGTAAATTCTACTCCTCAAATATCAAAACTTTTCTTCAACAACTTTAAAAAATATGATGATTAGATTGTCTCTTTTTCATACAAACTAAATAGTATGTTCAATGTACGTTAAAATTCGACCAATTGACATTGCTTGTCAGTCTTGTCACCCTACAGACATAATCAATTTCGCAATACATTGCGTGTTCGAATAAACTTTAAAGTGTACTAAAAATCAAACCACAGGTTATTTTTAAAAGTCGCTGAACAAAAATTGTATACTTTGAGGAGTAGAATTTACGTTTTAATTTATTGCTCGTGTTACAGGCAACACCCGGTATATGAATACCTCCTGCTTCGTACGCAGGGTCACTACCAACTTGGCTAGAAGGCATGTAACTATAGATTTATAGTCTCAACATTTATTTTAAGGCAACAGGATCAAGGATCAAATGGCGGGAAAAAGGCCTTTGCCCAGCAGGCTACACCCTACTAAGCTATTAAAAAAGATATAGCTCCCAATCCGTCCATTGTCCCGTTAATATAAAATTAGTCATTAGCATAGAAATTGGACCACTGTTGAACAGTAGCGCTGACTCATAATTAGGTCAATATGATAAACATTTTTAATGACACATTACTGCCCCTGGGGACAGGCTCTGTAGACGGAGAGCTAGCCACGTCGGATATGACACAATAATGAGAGCAATGAAACCCCTCTAGTCAGTTTGCTATACTATGCCTATTTCTAGATCTGGATATCTGGCAGCTGTAATGTGGTGGAGGTAAAGAATGCAAACCACTTCAAGAAAACAAATCCTAGAGTTCTGGGTTTCATGCAATATTATGAGAAATTATGTTATGTTATGTTATTTATTTATTTACATATAATAAGCATTACAGTATTCCAGGACACCAAGACACTTATATACAAGTCACAATATCTTATTAACTAAAAATATTAATATATACATTCAATCAACTATAAATGTCACCAGCTTAAATTACATAAAAAGTCAAATTAAACAGTAAAATAATATACATTAAACATAAATAAAATAAAAATAATTAGATTATATAATTGCCAAAAGTTTCTGTTTGGGGAAAATAGTACCAAACGACGTATAATGTAATTCATAGTTTGTCGCCTACTGTTTTTGTTTCAGTAATAAAAACATTGCGTATTGTTTTTTGTTGTAATGTTAGAATATAGGCCCTGTTCTTTATAACTGACACAACTTTGGCAGTTTTTACCTATTGTGGTTGTACTATTTTCCAATCCAAAAATGTTGTTAGCCTGTTACTCTGACCTTCACCCATTAAAAGCTGCCAGATGCCTGGATCTAGAGATAAGGATAGTATAGCAATCTAACCAGACTGGTTTTGTTGTTCTCATTATTGTGTCACATCTGACGTGGCCAGCTCTTAGTCCACTGTAAACATTTACAACGCAATCCAAGTCGGACTGTGTGTTTGTTTATAGCGTGAATAAAAAGTCGTTATACTTATTTGGTATTATTAGAGTAAGGTTTGAAAGGGCGCTGGTGCCGCTGGTGGCCTGGGCCGCGATTCGAAAAATAAACACACACACTGGACAGACACAGCTCCAAGCCAACTCAACTCAACGCTATAACGACATTGACATTTGCTATTCGACCAGATTTTCATTCAACATTGGTCTCACATTGATCACACATTGGACCAACATTGGACCAACATTGGACTAATGTGAGACCAATGTGTGACCAATGTGAGACCAATGTGAGACCAATGTTGAATGAAAATCTGTTCGAATAGCAAATGTCAATGTCGTTATAGCGTTGAGTTGAGTTGGGTTAGAGCTGTGTCTGTCCAGTGTGTGTGTTTATTTTTCGAATCGCGGCCCCAGGGCCGGCGTTACCCCCAGGGGTAAGACGTCAGACTTTCAATCCGAAGGTCTCGGGTTCGAACCCCGGCTCGTACCACTGAGTTTTTTGGAACTTATGTACGAAATATCATTTGATCTTTATCTAAGCTGTCGCTTTTCGATGAAGGAAAACATCGTGAGGAAACCGGATCTAATCTCGACAAGGCTAGTTTTCCCTCTGGGTCGGAAGGTCAGATGGCAGCCGCTTTCGTAAAAACTAGTGCCTATGGCAATTCCTGGGATTAGGTCGCCGAGCGGATCCCAGGCTCAATAGAGCAAAAAGCTGGGGCAAACGCTAGGAGGAAGATTAGAGTAAGGTTAGAGTAAGTATCTAGAATATAGTTGACGAAGTATTATAAGTAAATACTTACGCCTATATCTTTAAATAACTTGTATGGCGAGCTGGCACAAATAATATGTGATAGTCAAAAGGTACCATTTGGCGGTCAGCGCTTACTCTTTAATTCAATACAATATTGAATCTGCACAACGCGAAGTAATCGCCTTCCGCCAAATGCTACCTTTTCAAGTAGATCGTCACACATACTTACGTACGAGTATATAGATATATACATATTTTTAAGACAACCTGGCAGATATTATCGTCGATGTACCTGCCAATGCATGTTTCGTTTCATAGATTTTCATAATAGACGGAGAGCTAGCGTCAGATATGACGTGATCGTCAATTAATGAGAGCAATGAAACCCCTCTAGTCAGTTTGATTACTATGCTTATTTCTATATCTGGACATCTGGCAGCTGTAAAGTGGTGGAAGTCATAGAATGCACAAAACTTGAAGAAAACAAATCCTAGGGTTTATTGCAGTGTTATGATTTTTTTTATAATTAATTAGATTATATCATAGCCAAAAGTTTCTGTTAAATGAAAGTAGTGCCAAACCACGTATAATGTAATTCATAGTATGTCGCCTACTATTTTTGTTTCCGTAATAATACATAATGTTTTTTGTTCTAATGTTAAAATATAGGCCCAGTCCTTTATAACTGAAACGCCTTCGGCAGTTTTTACCTAATTTGCTATTACTATTTATTTTCCAATTCAAAAATTTTGCTAATCTGTCACTCTGACCTCCACCCATTAAAAGCTGCCAGATACCCGGATCTAGCAATAAGGATAGTATAGCAATCTAACCAGACGGCTATTGTTGCTCTCATTATTGTGTCATATCTGACGAGGCCATCTCTTAGTCCATAACAACCTTTTTGGTGTCACTACAATCTTGACCTAAGATATTATTTAAGGTTCACAAAGTGTTAAAACAATAGTTGAATTGAAACTCTGCTGTAAGCTCTAAGCTGCTGTAACCTCCAGTGACTTAAGGTTAAAAATGCTATGTTCTAGGATAGTATGAAATGATCAGTCGATCGTTCAGCTTTCGACTTTATTGCAGAAAACACAAAATGTAGGATTACATACCTTTTTGATTACCTAAAAAACTGCTAACTATCCTTTGCCCTATAATAGATAACTTTTTCCAACGACGCTTTATTTTCCGTTCTCTGTTATTCCTAAAAAAACAGTGAACTTTTAAGAAACATTTTTCATTATATTTGATGCAGGTCAAAAGTTACTCGTATGATTCTAAACTACTTTGTTTTGGTCGATATTACATGACCTACTATTATTTGAACTACAACTGAAGAACAAATCAAATTAATTAATTTACTTATTATTTATTTATTTTATTATTAAGAAACTGGTGGCAAACGAGCAGACGAGCCGCCTGATGGGAAGCTGATGGGAATTTAATAAATATTTTGAATTATTTATTTTTAAGTAGATACACTACTATATAAATAATATTGCACTTTAGATGATTGACTAAATGCGCCTTAGCATTTACAAAGATTGCATATATACCTACCGGGAAAATTCGACCGGTGCCGCTGTGACCCGGGTAGCCTAGTGGTTGGGGCCTGCCGCGAATGCAGAAGCCGCTGGTTCGATTCCAGCCCTGGGCACCAGAGCCTAGGCCATATTTTCCTTTGTGTATGACATCTATATAAGTTTATAAGTCTGAATTACATGGTTTTTTCCTTGTGTATCTGTCATACAGCCTGGGATATACATACATACATAGATACCTAACCCCTATTAATATACGTTGACACATTTACGTAATATAAAAAAGATAGCTAATTTAAAAAGAAAGTGATGTTAAATAAAAGCCCTTAAAAGCTTCAGTATCCGTTACAGACGCAATCAGAACAAAGGACACCATTTATACAACACTCGTCAATAATAATTTCATTAAAATGTAGATCTAGTTAAAAGCATTTTTTCTGATTAATTTTCAGTCGCGGCCCGCTCTTCTTTTTTTAATTGAATATCAGGCCACTTTGATGGCGACGCGAAAGGGGTTGAAAAAGTTCCCCTCATTTGAATAAAATAACAGCACTCGCACTTTACATTTACGGAGATATTTCAAATTATATCTGGACTCTTTTTGTTTTAATTTTTTTTTGTTCCCCGTATTTATTTTATTTTTCCATCAGCTCCCATCTAATTGAGTTAGGCCTTCAAATCGAAAATGTCGATCGAGTTGTAATTCAATTTATTTTTGTTTCTAATGGAGTCGAGGTTTATGTTTTTTCCGTTGTAATTGTGAATAATTTGCCTATTAAGGGTTAGTACTAACGCCAACACACAGTGAGAAAATCTCTCATTCGTTTGATTGCCTTGAAAAATAGGCTCCAAGCGATATTGAGCCGGGTATGTCCTTAAACTACGTTCGGACACGTGTATGTCCTTAAACTACCTCCGGACACGGGTATGTCCTTAAACTACGTCTGGACACGGGTATGTCCTTAAACTACGTCCGGACCCGGGTATATACTTAAACTACGTCCGGACCCGAGTATGTCCTTAAACTACGTCCAAAAGAGAGAGATGGGTACTGCGAATGTCATCTCGCTATGTGTGGTAGGGCACCGCACAGCGAATGTCATCTCGCTCAAATCTGGAGCAGAGCCCGACTGGGGAAATACCTCCACCTAACAGAAAACCACAGCCAAATAGCACTAGACCCTACACATAGTGTTGTGCTCCTGCTGGTGAGTAAGGTTGCCAAAGAGCTCAAAGAGGACCCAGTGTTTTGACGATGAGGGACCCTCTTGTTCTTTATCCGTCAAAACAGAGAATCCTCCTTTTTGTAAAGGGTCGGCAACGCGCATGTGACACCTCTGGAGTTGCAGGCGTCCAGAGGCTGCAGTAGCTACTTACCATCAGGCGGGCCGTATGCTTGTTTGCCACCGTCGTAGTATAAAAAAATTAAACAAAATTACATTATACATCGTTTCATACTGCTTTCCCCGCTCAGAAAGTTTTGGCAATGATATAATCTAATCAATATACACCGTGTCCAAAAAGTTCGAATACACTTTGGAGGTCTTATAACTTTTTTGTACGAATAGTTATTGTAGTGAAATCTGTATTTTATTAAAGCTATACTAATATACAAAATATGCTGCAAATATTCTGGACTAACTCCACCTCTTACCTATTTTACTAGATGACTACATTTTTCAACTCAATCTCACGCGGCACGCACCGCTTTCAAGGTTATTTCGTCCCAAATATGCTCGATATCTTTTTTTCACTGTCCATATTAGCTATTTTATAATAATGTGACCTACAAGTGCCTACAAGGCATGTAAAAACATACCAAATCAATGTAATAAACGCAAATCTGGAGAATGGAGTGGCCGTTTACTTTCGGCAATATAATCATCGAAATTAGCTTTTCTCAAAGCTTGAACAACGTTTGGACTGTTTTGAGCACAATTTTGTGAGAAAATAATTTAATTTTTATTCCTAAACACAGTTTTCAAATTTTCAGGAGCGTTTTTCGACGAAAACCTCTGATTTATAATTTTCATTATTAATGTGCGACTTTATCGGTAAATATAACGAAATTTGGCCCCACATATTTAACTGAACCCCACACTACCACCAATAGTTCCCTCTGGAGTCTGGGAACATTAACCTCATGGTTTAGGCTGTTTTTTATACTTGCTGCTCACAAACGACCGTTTTGAGCATTGTAAGGCTATATTCAATGAGTTTCTCGTCAGAAAATCAACTCCTTCCTGCGTGCCAGGAATGTATTGAGTTGGATTATGTACTCAAATTTTCTCGATTGCTACGGAAAAACGATGAACTTCACGTTTATTGTAGCTATGATATCCAGGATCCACCTCCAAAATACCACGTAAGGATCTCCTCAAAATTTTCAGATCGGCAGTTGATTTTTGGATAAAGCGGCTTTTGTCCTCTAAACTTGCACTCTCACGATATTTAGTATTTTAATGGTTCTAGCTGCGTAGCTGACCAGATTTTTTCCTGTCTTCTAAAGAGGAGCTATTTTAAGACCTTCTCATTGTTGTGTAAACGAGATTGCGTTTGATTCCAAAAAGTTTTACCGCCTTGAAAAAACACCTTTGCAGTCGCCATTACGAAATTTTGTACTAAATTGTTAATCGAAAGTACTTCATTGAAGAGTGAAGACAAATTTCAAGTCCTTGGCGTTTTTTACTATTACATTATGTTCAAGTTAACTTATTCTTTAGATTAATATAATAAATGGATGGCCTGCAGCCTGTATGCCTTCAGGGTCAACGCAAAAATATGTGTATTTGAACTTATTGGACAGGGTGTATATAAACGAAAAAGTCCTGACTGACTGACTGACTGACTGACTGACTGACTCACTTGAATCAACGCCCAGCCCGAACTGTTAGACCTACACAGCTGAATTTTTCACAATAGGTAGTTTTTATAACGATAGTATCCACTAAGAAAGGGTTTTTCAAAATTCATCCCCTAAGGGGGTAAAAAAGGGGTTGAAAGTTTGTATGGATGGGGTTAAAAAATTTGAGTTAGAGATTTGAAATTTCGTACGTTTACAAACAAACAAAAAACAATAAGAGTAATTTCAGCGTTTTTTAAAATTCAACCTCTAACAGGGTAAAAAAGGGGTTGAAAGTTTGTATAGAGATTAAGTTTTTTTTTGTGAAAGACTTGAAAGTTCGTTTATAAGCTACTTACTTCAAGGCAAAAAAAGTAATTTCAGCGTTTTACAAAATTCTACCCCAGAGGGGTTGAAACGCGGTCGAAAATTTTGTATTAAAGGGAGGCCGTAACTACTGAAGCTAGAAAATTATAATTTGCAGGACGAGTTAAATTTACAATTTGTACATCTAATAAGAAGCGATTTTGAAAAATTCAACCCCTAAGGGGTAAAAGTTTGTATCGGTGGGGTTTAAAATTTGGAGTTAGAGATTTGAAACTTCGTACTTTACTAATAATAAAACAATAATAAACGAAATTTCAGCGTTTTTCAAAAATCAACCTAGAACGGGGCTAAAAAGGGGTTGAAAGTTCGTATAGAGATTTACTATTTTTTTGGTTTGATATTTACTGGGAATTATTGTTCCTATTTCCTTTCCATTTCCATGTTACAGAGTGAGCTCTTACAATAGTTTGGTCATCGTATCGCCAAATAAAACCACCACAATATAGTACACAAAGAAGTTACGTAAATAATAGGGTACATATACGTCATTATTATTATTATTTGCATATTAACACTTATTTGTAACAATGTTTTCGCCAAAATAGCTATAAGTATAAATAGATTAAGAAGATGGTTCGGGGATTAACAAAAGTTAGTTAAGAAGATAAAATTGGATACCTATGAAACTCTGTATGAGGAACCGCATTATACGCGGACGAAGTCGCGGGCGGAAAGCTAGTTATTTATATAATTTCTCATAAGATTGCATCAAACGCAGAGCTCTAGGTTTTGTTTTCTTGAAGTGGTTCTCATTCTTTAACCTGCACCATTTTACAGCTGCCAGATATTCAGATCCAGAAATAAGCACAGTATAGCAAATTGACTAGAAGGGATTCGTTGCTCTCATTATTGTGTCATATCTTGACGTGTAGAGCAACATCGCTCGTAACGTTTTTTACCCGAGTCGGCGAAGCCAAAAGGAAGGGTTATGATTTTAGCAATCTATTTATGTATATCTATCGATTACAAAGAGATGTATCCACTTTTTCACCTTAATGCGTTGTAATAAGGTCCAAAAGTGGATACATCTCTATGTAGTCGACTGTACATATGGATGTTTGTGTATTCAGGTATGTTCCTCCATAACGCCTAAATTATTGAGATTTTGATGAATAAAGTCAATCGATTCATTATTATGGCCCGGATAACATAGGCTACATTTTAACCAACTTTAACAATAGTTTCCGTAGTAGGGTCACAATTTTTTTCAATTGTTTCAGTAGCCCTCGCGGAATTGTATGTCCTCAGTGACAAGGGTTCACACACGCGTCCACTCTGATAAGTAAATTTGCATCTATTTCTGTTTAACATGGACGAACATGTCACATGACCTTTGCACTTGCAAAGTCAAATCAGAGGAAGGAAGCAACTTATATCATCATCCTCATAGCGTTTGTCCCGGCTTTTTGCGATGGCTCTATTGAGCCTGGGGTCCGCTCGGCAACCTAATCCCAGGAATTGGCGTAGGCACTAGTTTTACCCAAAGCGACTGCCATCTGACCTGGAAGAGGGGAAACTAGGTCTTGCTGGGAATTAAGTCCTAAGGTGTTTCCTACGGACGCAGAGTATTTTATATTATTTATTGATCCAAAAGTAGTAAAACCTTACATGTGTAGTAGCCCTTTATAAACTTTACCCCTTTCGGAAGAACTAATGAACATATAAACTAGTGTTGTCTCAAGCGTCTTACTAATGACAATGGAGAGCCTAGGCACACTAGATCTAGGTACCAACATAATAATAGTGTAAAGCATTATTAGCGATACTCGCGCGACAAAGACTCGCGGTCGACACTACAGCCACACTTGTGGCGTGCGAGACGACCGAATAATGTTGATACTTTTAACTTTTAAGCCTTGATCTCCAGTTAACAGTGGGTACGTACAGCGTCACATTGGCCAACAACTATACGGATGAGTAGGGGGAAGGTGATGTCCCCGAATCAACATGAAAAAAAAAATGGCAATATTAGCATAATCAACCGAAGTCCATTGCTTTTAGTGGTTAACAAAAAAATTTAAAAATAACTTACTTCAGAGTCTGTCTGTCAGATGCTTTTTTGCGTCTATATTGCCATATATCTGCGCAATATCTCTCGATTTCTTAAAATGTTTGCTACGTTATATTAATGTAACATACAAACAACACCTAACAGCATTAGAATTTTACTAAAATAATAAATCAATGAACAATAACCGTGTCTAATAATTCTACGTTAATAAATTTAATTACAAGAATAAAATACAATGGAGATATCCAGTTTTTTATAAAAAAAAAACAGTTTTGTATATTGTTTTTTTTTTTTTGTATGAGGTTGTCCGCTGCATACGACAAAATTATATCTTGGTGTAAAAGAGAAATGGAGTGTAAGCTACACAAATAATAAGTAATTCGAATTGGTCACTCGTTCAAAATCTTAGGCAAATTTCACGCAAGGCTTTTCTTGCAAAGTTGAAACGAAATTCGGTTCTTCCTTTTCTTTTCTTACTACAATATACGTTTGAAAGACCATCAGTTACATAGCAAACTGCTGAGCTGTCTCTCGCCCAAAAAAAGTTTATTTTTATAAAAACAAACAAGAAAATGGCTTGGCCCTCTGGACAAGAGACGACCAGGAAAGCCAAAGATAAGATGGGTCGATGAAATAGTAAAGTCAGCCGGTAGAAATTTGATAACCAACGCTACCAATTGTTCAAAATGGAAGCAGCTGGAGGAGGTTTTTACCCGCAAGGGACCACACAAGATAAACAAATATAAACTTTAATCAAATATGCACAAAATAATGTAAGTAGTAGCAGAGACTATATATTCATATAGACAGCCACATTCTAAGAACTTTTTGAGGCACCAAGTCTAAAGCGCCATCTGAACGAGACCAACCCCAAGTTTCCGTAGTACAATACAATACAATACAAATATTCTTTATTGCACACCTCAATAACATATAACAGTACAGTACACAGATTAAAAGTAGAGGCAGTCAACAGGCGGTCTTATCGCTAGAGAGCGATCTCTTCCAGACAACCTTAGGGTAGCGGAAATCTAGTCGAAAATAATTGTATGAGTAGGTGCAAGGCAAAAGAAACAGTGAAAATCCAGTAAACAATAACATATAATACAATAGCTTAATTATACATAAACATACACAAATAAAATAATCAATAAACATACATATACTACATACACAGAGTAAATAAAAATAAAATAATAAAAATACAGTCAGTAAACATTTGTGTTAAGGGAGAGATAGATAGTAATGCCTTATCAATAGTAACGCTATTAATTACTAGATGTAGAGTACTCTGCCCTACATTATACGGCAGCTGTGGTTGGTCTCGTTCAGATGGCACTTCAGACTTGGAGCCTCAAAAAGTTCTTAGACTGTGGCTGTATGTATGTATATCTCTGGACTACCAGAGGTTAGAAATTAAGATAAATAAATTAAAATAAACCCGGAAGTATCAAGACATCTCGTTCGCAGTACAGTAGGCGAGAGCATTTAAGAGAGTGAGAAAAGCTCGCCCGGCCTATTCGTTCCGCGGAGGGCGCCCGCCTACTTTTGTCTTGCGCTGGGCGGAATAACCGCATAACTCCATTTTCAGCTTTTTTCAGTCACTGATTTCGCTGTTTGGTTTTAGATACCGTTTGTTGTCAGTACACTTTCGGTCACACACACAAAATTTGGTGAAAGTGGGATTTATATTTGATGACTAAACACGCACGAATAACAGTTTAAATAAAAGAGTTATGACTTTTTCATTCGATGATGATTTTTTTTCGTAGCACAGTTCAGAGGAATAGAACCTTTTTTTCTAATTTATGTTTTTATAAATGGTTATACTTTGTTGTACCTAAATGTCAGATTGACAACACGCAAATAAGTATATCCTATTTACGTGATGTCAACCTTTTACATAAACTATTGAAATTGATAAAAGTTGAGTAAACATACTGATTTATTTATTTATCGTAGTAGTAGTAGTGGGAAAGCAGATGATAATGAAAATCTAGTGAGTGCTGCGAGGTCCAGATGGCACAGTGCAGCTGCCAAGTTTAATTGTTGCTCTTTTAGCACCACCCAGGGATCACGTGTAGGGTTGTCTAAGGTGTTTCCTACGGACGCAGAGTAACATTGATCCCATATCCCATAACATACTGATGTATGTACGGTATAATGTTGATAGGTAGGTGAGCAAAAATGTTCGGTTGCTGCAACACAAACAAAACCATACCGGGTAGGGTTTGGCCCTCATTTAAGTAGCATATATTCTGACATAACTGTTTCTTTGAATATTTAAACAACGCTGTTGCAACACACCATAATATAAAATGCGATGGCTGCAATCGAAAAAAAACTTTTTTTGTAAAAAATTACACACTTTTCTCTTTTCGTCCCAATTTCAGAAGAAAAGGGGTAAGAATAAGTGAGAGGCTATCGGGTGGGGCGGCTTGACACTCATTTAACATGCATATAGTTTGACATAACTATTTATTTGAATAGTTAAACTACGATGTTGCAACACTGCATAATATAAATTTAACTATTTTTTTGAATAGTTAAACAACGATGTTGCGACACTCCATAATATAAAATTTTTGGTAGTCTAGTTAGAAACTTCTATAGCCACAATCCAACTAAACTAAGGAGAAATATTTCATTTTTGTAAAAAATTACTTCCACACTTTTCTCTTTTCGCCCAATCTCAGAAGAATAGGGGCGAGAAGAAGTGAGTGGCCCTCGGGTGGGGTGGCTTGACACTCATTTAAGTAGCATATAATTCAGTTTATTTAGCCGAATTCAATCTGGAAGGGTTGCCGGAAAAAACCGACTATATTTATACATTTGTATGGGTTGTTATTACGCTTCATTGGTATAAATTAGCGGGATTGTTTAAGGTTTTCGTTTAATTAAAGTGCTTGTTTATTACATTTCTGTTTTAGATTTGATGAGTTGAGAGGGTTTTTGAAAGCTGTAATTATAGGTATATCTAAAATTGCAAGAAATAATCTTCTTTGCACTTAGGTAGTAGTAGATGTATACTTATAAACTAATTTGAATGCACTAAGTAGGTACTCTTGCCTAAAAACAAACAGCAACATAAAAACTGCTTCACTATATATACAGAATGTTACAAAAATTCTGGTGATTCATTTAATCGCATAATTGGTATCGTATTGCCCCACTCACCCAGATCAGGTTGAACTCGCTTCAACTGATCTCGCTGGAAGCGCAAGCTCGGTAGGAGAATTCCAGCGTAGCAACCACGTCACGTCTGGTCGCGGAAGGGTCCCGGATTTTCCCCCGGCAACCATCCCACCAATCAGCCCGCCCGCTTTAGCGCTCCAGAAGCATAAAGCCCAAATCAGGTTAAAAAAAAAAAATCGTATTGCGAGAAAGAAAAAGTAGGAGAAAAATTTTAAGGACGCGAAAAAAATTTTTTTTTATGGGACACCTAGTCCCAGCCGGCCAACCCTCTTTTTTTTCGCGAGAAATTTTTTATTTCTTATTTTTTTTAATTAGGATAGGTCCCCTAATGACCTTGTATGTATTATGTAAGTCAAATGTGTATTTTACACTGATTATTGGTGTGTAATTACTATCCATAATCTATAAATTTTATTCAATATTTATAAACGACTATTGCTAACCGTCTTAATTATAATTAAATATAATTAAAATTTCTTTGTAAATAATATAGGTTAATTGCGTCTTTTTTCACTGAATACGCAGTCAAAAACAAACTAACAGATTTGACCGATGGAAAAAGGGCTTCGGAACTGAATTCACGATACGCAAAAGCGACTTTCATCTTATGTGCTACATCTTTTTTCAAATCATAAGCAAAAGTGTATGTAGCTATACAAACCATGAAGTATTTAATTCGCATCAAAACTATCGAGCTTTTATCTCAAACGCTTCGCCGCAAAATGGCAGTGCACGTGTAACCCCCTTCAGCGTGTACTTTATCATGGAAACAATCAAAACGAACGTTCCCAACCACAAGTTTAATTATGCAAACATCAAGCCGTTGCCAGATTTCTCATTAGAACCAAGATAATGACGGTACACACTGTCGCAAAATTAGATAGCACGCACCCAAACAGATATACGCGGCGCATTAACATAAACCGAATTTGCATGTAAATTACATTTTACAGCATCTTAATTAAAACATTTTGGCATTATAAATGATCAAGGGAGGCGGGTGGTTATCTACCCCTGACCTTAGAACGCCTCCTTTCGGTTAATTCGATAGTTTGCGATTTTGAATTTGGAATGTTGTGGTACGGAGTTGTGTTCATTGAACAAAATAAAATTTTAAATTGTGTTTGTTTTAATATTATTTATTTGGTGTGATTGATGAGAACTTAGAGAATTCAACCCGGACGGAGTAGCCATGTCTGCCATTTTCTATACAAAAAAAGTCTGCCTATTTTTGCGGGGGGGGGGGGGGGGAACGTCAAATGTATGACTATTCGTACGTAACGTACAAATAGCCACGTCAGATAAACGTAAGTCCATACATGTGTATGACCACTGGTCATATGTTTTCGGAAGAGGGGAACGCCTCGCCTGTCAATGGCGACTCCGGTTAGTTGAATTCTCTAAGGATGAGAATGATGAGATAAACTTTAATAAAACCTACGAAGTTTATATAGTTGTAAATGTTTCTTTTTAACGAACAAGCAAATAATGATTATTTTGTTGCATAAAATAATGTGTCAGTTTAATTAAAGATCGTGATCATGTACAATATGTCAAAATTAAAACGTCAAAAATTAGGATTGTACTTACTATGTAGGGACATAATATACAGGGTGATTGGAAATTCGTATTCCTCGAAAGGAGTTATTCTATAGCTCATTTGCAATGATTTAAGTCCAGTCAACTAGGGGTCAAAACTCATTGGTTTCAAGTTATTCAAGTTTTTTTTAAATTATCGCCTCTCGACTGACAATTGTGAATAAACTGCTTTAATGTGGTGCAAATAAAAGCTTTTGTCTAATAGTTGATGAACCAGTGATTACGTTAATTAAAAAAAACATGCCTAAACTTGCCAAAATTGTACAAAGAAAAGGATTTGATATTACTAGTTTTCGGATTTTCTCCAATTTTTTTTTACATTTACAGGCATTACTTTAAAAAAGTTATTACACTTTGCGTACAAATTACAGACACGAGTTCCTAAGTTTATAAGCTTTCTAGAAAGGTACAATTGTTGACATTGTATGCTCAATTTTTAGAATTATTAATAATAATATCAGAGCAGGTACAGAACTTTAGCTTACTTGAATCTTAATTGGTTTGTTCGTGTCATCTTACTTTTTCCGAAGGCTTCGTTTGCTTTCATTTTCTTATCTTATCTTCTTGAGGTAGGAGGTACAGTAGATTGCCTTTTTTGACACAATAAGTTAATTAAGGGTCATCAGGCTAATTAGCCTAAATAATTAGTAACTAGTTTGGTTTTATGCCTTCTGTTCATTAAATTATCTAATTTTTGGGTGGCGGTGCTTTTCATGGGGTGGGGGTGGGACTAACTAAAAGGTTTAAATAATTGCCATGTTACTGTAATCAGTTAGTTAGTTTTAACTTTCTCTCCGATTCGGAAGTTAGAACGTTATTTTATAGTTACTTAATGGCAAAAGAAGCTAGCCAAGGTATTCAAATGGATTCCTGACACTTTGTCTTAATAATAAAAATTTTAAACAAAAAAGAACCGACTTCACTAAGCATCCACCTTTCCAACACCAAATGCTCGAGCTGCTGTAAAAAATACTCAAATCACCATAGGTGTGCCTATAATAGTTGAAGAGTTCCCTCGATTTCTCCAGGATCCCATCATCAGATCCTGACATGGTTACAATGGGACCAACTGTGAAGTATACTCTTTCAAACAAAAAAAGAATTTTCCAAATCGGTCCAGCCGTCTTCGAATAATCGGTGAACATACATAAAAAAAAAAAAAAAAAAATAGCAAAAACAAAGATCCCGACGAATTGATAACCTCCTCCTTCGAAATCTTGAAGTCGGTTGAAAACGTGCAAAGATTATTATGAAGATTTTTTTTAATACCACGACGGTGAGATGGTAAGCAGCTACCGCAACCTATGGACGCCTGCGCGTTGCCGACCCTTTACAAAGGAGCATTCACTGTGTTGATTGATAAAGGAACAAAAGGCTCCCTCATCGTCAACACACTGGGTCCTCTTTGAGCTCTTTGGCAACCTTACTCACCAGCAGGAACACAACACTATGAGTAGGGTCTAGTGCTATTTGGCTGTGGTTTTCTGTAAGGTGGAGGTACTTCCCCAGTCGGGCTCTGCTCCAGATTTGAGCGAGATGATATTAACTGTGCTGTGCCCTACCTACTACACATAGCGAGATGACATTCGCAGTACTCATACCTCTCTTATTATGAACATCTTAAGTTACCCGCTTAGTGACTTCTGCCGCTGACTATACCTAGGTAGGTTGCTTATGCTAGTTTCCCGTCCAGGTCCAGTTTACCGTCCACCTGATTAAACTGCTACAAATATATGGGAAAAACTTTTTAAGTCAACACATTTTCTATTCTTTAGTATTTTTTTTAATTTTAAGCTTTTATTTTGGGAAAACTTGAATATAAATATACTAGTCCGCCTCGAACTGAGAACTCGAGATTTCCTTGCAAACGAGTTGACCAATATAATAAGACCCTAATGATGATTGTTTCGAGCCTTTTTGCTCCATATGATCGATCCTGCTCATAAACGAACTCTCAAGTTGTATTGAGCTCTACTATAACCCCAACAAATTTCATAAAGATAAAAAAACGTTACTAAAGTTATCGCGAAACAACTATTCAAAATCAAAAAGCCATCGAAATGAAGGGCCGTCTAGGCAGCCAGCTGACAGTTCCGTTGCGTCCGAAGTTGTCTCTGAAAAAAATTAAGTCCAACTAAGATGCACTCGGTTGGGCAGCGTTCCGGAAGCTACGGCACATCTTTTTGTCCAATATTCCGCAGTGTCTCAAGACGAAAGTCTTTGACCAGTGTGTGTTGCCAGTGATGACATATGGTACTGAAACGTGGTCGCTTACAATGGGCCTCATAAGAAAGCTCAAAGTCACCCAAAGGGCTATGGAGAGGGCTATGGTTGGAGTCTCTCTGCGTGATCGCATCAGAAATGAGGCCATCCGCAGCAGAACCCAAAGTAACCGACATAGCCCTCCGAATCGCTAAACTAAAGTGGCAGTGGGTGGGGCACATTGCTCGTAGAACCGATGACCATTGGGGCGGAAAGGTTCTCGATTGGCGACCACGAACCGGAAGGCGCAGCGTGGGTAGACCCCCCGCAAGGTGGACTGATGACCTGGTGAAGGTCGCGGGAGTCCGCTGGATGCGGGTGGCGCAGGACCAGTCATTGTGGCACTCTTTGGGGGAGGCCTATGTCCAGCAGTGGACGTCTTTCGGCTGATATGATGATGATGATGAAGATGCACTTGATCATTGTTGCTAATCAAATGTTTGGAATAATAATATATTTATTTACTATATCTATAACTTAATATATGATAACTTTTACTACGTGCTCTTAGCTTCAACAGACAAGATCTTATTAGGCTCATATGCAGTCATGATGTGTGTTACATTAAATAAGATCTTCGGTTGAGCTAACATGTATATTTTTCAGTGTGTAAGAACTTCGCTTACGCTCCGCTTGTTCGATTACACGATTCTATTGCTTGACTACAATATTGAATCTGTGCAACGTACCCAAGACGTAAGCGCCGACCGTCAAATGGTACCTTTAGCAAAATAATGACACAAATATCGTTAAAAGGGCTAAGGTGCGATTAGTATACTGTGATGGAGTTTCCTAAATAGCTGTTTCTCTTAAAAATTCCAGAGCAATTTAAACGGCTAACTTTGTATGGAAATCTCTACAAAAAGTGACTTTTTAATTGCTATTAAGTCCTGCCATAGACATTTTCATAGATAAGAACCCGTTTAAGACACTTAGATCAAACAATACTTATCAGTAATTATAGAAATGGGTTCCTCAGATCCTGGGTTCTTCCATTGTCAAAACATAAACACCAGGGAACTTACACAATTATGTAAATTTTATTGTACCCCTAATTGCTAACTCATTTAAAGAGGTTTCTGTTAATTTCCTCCCCAAGGGAGACACCCTTTGTAAAGAAAAAGATTTTCTTTTTCGAATTGCATATAGTTAAATGTTGTTACGGAGAAATTATCGATGGGGTGGATGAATTCTAATTATTTTAATTAACATTAGATATATTTGATACCGCATTTCGTAAAACAATATAATTGAACCTTTAAAAGGTAACGCTCTTGTGGCACTTGTAAAGTTACAAACTTCTTACAGTTTATTTAATTGTCATCAGTAGGATCGTACCTATGGAAGTTGTATTTAAATCTCTATAAAAATATTTAAGTTCATACCAAATTATTATTTTATTTAAGGAATTCCAACAGCTTACATATATACAATAAACATCTTAAATAGAAATACGGCCGGGCGAAAGTGTTTACAGATGGCGCCAGCATAGCTAGTACCTGTCAAACCTACCAACAGTGTCAAATTCTTGTTTTTTTTTTTTAATTTTTTTTACTGGATGCTAGCCTTTTAAGCCAAATCCCATAGAACGAAACTAGTGGCAGGGTACTAGCTATGCTGGCGCCATCTAGCCAAACAGTTGACAGTTGCCAACCCCATTACAAGAACTCACAGATAGAAAACAGAATATGATAGTACACACTACACACTTTGTTACTAAAGCACATGTTATTACAAGCAGACTCAAATATTACAGTAGGAAATAAGTAACATTCCGATACAAAACAGGCTATTTAAACTCAAACACACATAAAAATTTATACTATAAATGTATTTAATTATTAAACAACAGCAAAGAGAATGTATGAATAGAGGAGAACAGTCTAAATAAGAACTTTTTGAGACTCCTAATTTGATAGCTTTGCTAGATGGCGCTGTACGGCCGCATACATAATGCGGTAGCTCTAGTTCAGATGGCGTTTCAGAATTACCGCATAATGTATGAGGCCTGCTGTTTGACAACAGCAACAGCTACATAACAGTTATAAAAACTTCAATGGGGAAGACCGGTGAAAACTTTTTGTAGGGGGCGCTGTTCCAGGTTCCATACATTTATTTTTACACTACGACGGTGGCAAACATGCATACGGCCCGTCTGATGGTAAGCAGCTACCGTAGCATATGGACGCCTGCAACTCCAGAGGTGTCACATGCGCGTTGTCGACCCTTTACATAAAGGAGGATTCACCGTGTTCACGGCTAAAGGAACAAGAGAAAGAGACACATACAATTAGAGAAAGTGACTGAAGATGAATGGTCCTTAACTAGTATGCAGTCAAAAAGCATTTCTTAGGCAAAAACCTTCCCAATGGCGTTAATCAACAGCATTTTAAGTTTTGTGTATTTCAGAAACCGGTGGTTTTCAATTTCGGAGCAATTCGATACAAAACATCGACTCATTTTCGCGCAAATAAATAAAAAACCGGCCAAGTGCGAGTCGGACTCGCGCACCGAGGGTTCCGTACAAACCTTCACAACTTAAAGGTATTATAGACCTGAGTATTTGATATGAATTTCAATTTAATACCTCTACGCGTTTACAAGGAAAAAGGTAGTAAGTTTAAAATTTAAAACAAAAAAATTTGTATGATTTTACTAAAAATGTCTACTTTTCGTAATTTTACCTTTGTCTGTGCTATATGAAGTTTCTTCGTGCCAAGTTTCAAGTTTCTGAGTTTATGGGAAGTACCCTTTAGGTTTTGAGTTTCTTGCGAGTACTCAGTTTCAAAATATGCGACTTAAATTGCTATTTATTTTGTTTGCGTTGACATAAAAGTTTGCTTTTGCTACATCTGAAAGATCCTATACCTATGAGTATTTGACATGAATTTTAATTTAATAACCCTACACGTTTACGAGGAAAAAGGTAGAAAGTTTAAAATTTAAAAAAATATTTTTTTGTATGATTTTAATAAAATTTCCATTTTTTGTAATTTTTCCATTGTCTATGCTACATATAGCATAGACGACGAACACGAACGTCATAACGTTGCTTCGTGCTAAATTTCAAGTTTCTGAGTTCACGGGTAGTACCCCGTAGGTTTTGCGAGTGCCGAAAAACTCTAAAGTTTGCAGCATAAACGACTGTATCTTTTGATTGCGTTGGCTTTTAAGTTTGATTTTTTCACAACTCCAAGGGACAATAGACCTGAGTATTTGATATAAATTTCAGCTTGATACCTCTACGCGTTCCTGAGAAAAATGGTCTTGACAGACAGACATACAGACAGACAGACGGACAACAAAGTGATCCTATAAGGGTTCCGTTTTTTCCTTTCGAGGTACGGAACCCTAAAAACTACTTTGCGCCATACAAAAGCTTTTCTTAGGACCAATATTGGAGTAACTTTGACAGTTACCTTCCCCATTAAGTAGGTACATTATTATTAACACAGGTACCTACACAACACATTTTAATGTGAATGGGGTACCTACATATGACTAAGGTAAAATACAAAAAAAAAGGAAACTTAATATAAATCGACGAAAATTTGTAAAAGCCTTGTAACTCTCGATAAAGTAGACGTAAAATAAATCTAACTCTAGCTCGCGTGATGCGCAAATTAAAAACAGCCCATCATTTTTAACGCTTATAAATCATCCCTGTACACGTATATAGGTATTCCATGTTCATAATCGGCCATTTTATCTCACCCTATCGCTTCAAATAAGCTCATTTATAACCGGGGGTAGAACAAAAACAAAAATTTGAATAAGGAGCGTATTATTTATCGCCAGCCAGTCGTTAATGTGATTTTTTTAATAAAAAAAGCGCGAACCGAGGATGTATCATCGTTTTTTTCGGCCAGTGGTTGTCCTGGATTCTGGGGTTTTCGGAAGTGTTGTTATAATTATGTTTTTTAATGACGTGTGAATAGTTAATGTGTTTTTTGTCCTGAATATTCGGCTTGTAAATACTGAAAATGTTGGCAACATTAACACTTATTTTATTTATTTTATCGTATGGCTATATGTCACTGGATATAGATAGGCATTTCTTCCCTGGGGTAGTAGTAGTGGGAAAGCTGATGATAAAGAAAATCCAGTGAGTGCTGCGAGGTCCAGATGGGACAGTGCAGCTGCCAAGTTTGTTACTCTTTTAGCACCACCCAGAGATCACGTGTAGGGTTGTCTAAGGTGTTTCCTACGGACGTAGAGTAACATTGATCCCCGCTTATTTACGTACACTTATTTACAAGTAATAAAATACTAAATCGGTATTTTTGGAATTAATTTGTTGATTTGGCACAGTCGCCATCAGATATATTGGAGCGGCCAAGGTAGTCACAAATATCTAAACGCCTCTAGTCTCAACGCGATAAAGTGTATGTTCAGATATTTGTGAGTACCTTGGCGGCTCCGATATATTTGATGGCGACTGTACTGTTTTTCTGAATTTTCATTAGGATTTGGGCTATCTACCCTCTACCCTCTCTGCTTCGTACGTCCATATGCTGCCATTTGGACTTACTAATCAGAATCTATGCTCTTTTACCTGGTTTTCCTTGCATTTTTAATAACAAGAAGGTGACTTAAAGTACCTTTAGTGAAAAGCTTCCGTTATCTCACCAATTAAGCAGCAACGCTTATCGAATTCCTTTCTAAATTTGCTTATATTTTACAATCCGAATATCTACTTACTGAATGAGATTCAAGATTCAAGATATTTGTTCATGACGTACACAATATTACATACAAACAAAATAAAGACGTGTTGGTGTAGCACCACGAAATGGACCCTGCTCAGCAAAATGCAATTAAGCTCATGTTTAAAACGCAAGCGCTCTGTAACTGCACTAAAACAAACCGGTCGTCACTCTAACTTACTTACAATTCAGCCGAACAAAACAAAACCCAAACCCTTTCCTAATTAAAAAAATTAAAAAAAGCGCTCCCTCAGAACGCGTTGTCACGTTCCATATTCGCGCGTTAATTACACGTCATTCTTTTTTCAAACAGCGCGCCAATGACGCGCGCAATTAAAGCCGTGTACACACAAGTCAGACAACGGGAAGACGCGACATAAAGCCGGCTACACAATGCGTCCTCTGCGAAATTCGCCGCAGGGCCAGCGAAATTAACAAGGCGATTTACACTTGACACTAGGCGCCTGTTTTTCACTACTTTTCTACTGCGCTTCACTCCGAACTCGTATGCATTACGTATACCAATTTTTTACGACGTCACAGATTAAAAAAGTATGGTACTTATTTTTACAAACTGCCAGTGTTTTATATTTTGAAACAAGAATGATAATACTCTATGGTTGTATAAAAATGAGAGAGGCGTTGTATGGGTGTGTTTAGAGAGTCGTCTCTTCCACATATTGTAGTAATTGTGTGAAATAAAGAGCTTTGTGCGTCATTATTTTTTATTTTTCTTTGTTGTCTTCGTGTAGCGTTAAGTGGTTGTGTTGTCGCGATGAAATGTACGATAAGAAGTGTATTACAAATAAAGTGCATGGCTTTAGAAAAACGTTGTTTTATCCTCATATTGTCCTTTGAAAAAGGAAATTTTGGTGCAAAATGCTGATAATTCCTTTTGTTAGCACTATCCTTTTGAAATAAGAAACTTTTTAAAATATATGAAAGATTACTTTTGGTGATCGCTGAAAGGTACCACACATGTAAAAATAATAGGTAAGTACCTACGCTAAAAAACTATCTTTTCAAAAGTCCAACCTATATTTAATCTGAGATGCATTCCCTAAATAAGGCTAAATAACGTGAGGCCTATTTCATGTATACAGTCACCGGCAAGAGTATCTTCCTACTCGAAGGCCGCAAAAATATGTGACACGCTCTTATTTGTAGAGCCATAAGAGCGTGTCACAATTTTTGCAGCCTTCGTGTAGGAAGATACTATTGCCGGTGAATATACGAGTGAACTCAGTGGTACGAGCCGGGGTGAACCTGAGACCTCTGGATTGAAAGTCGAACATCTTGCCACCATCGCTTCAAAGAAAAACATCTAGTTTTGTGTAAAAATCTTCTGGTAGTTTGCATATTAAGTATGAAAGTAGGTCAACGGCAACAGAGCATAGGCAAGCGATGGCCCGCGGCCTTTCTTTGCAGAGCTTCCTTCAGAACCCAGCCATTGTGTTTAAGACAAACGTGACATTTTTCGTGTTTACTGACGATTTGTTTCTAAAAAATGTTAGAATACGTGAAGTAAAACATAAAAAACTAACATAAATAAATGTTATTTGTTACTTCAATAACTGAGGCTAACCTAAACGATACAATGGAGTTAAAAACCCACAAATTAAATCAATTAAATCATTCACTAAGAATTTTTTTGTCCCAAAAGTTGTAGTGAAAATCACTACAAGTCTATACTACTGTTTGATTCTGTCGTAGCTGTCAACCGCCAAACATGGCGCACAAAATTTGTTCTAGATGTCACATCTAGTAGAATACATGCTAAATTTCTCCTTTTACTCAATGAATTAAATTAAAATCTATGGATTTTAAGTTTGACCATAACAGAAGTTTACAGACTTTTTTGTTTATAGTAGTGTTTGAACTTGACATATTTAACAAGACGTATTTCTAAACTAAACTATTGCTATATTTTACGTTTTTCTTCATCCACCCTAAAACAGCCCAAAAAAATTAATCGTTCCTCGGTATTGTTATTCGGATATTTTATGAATTTGGCAAATAATTACATCAATATTGTGCAAACTTTGAAACACGCCGCGTATAGACACGAAACTTTCCATGTATAAGTAAAATAGCAATAATTTTCTGTCTGTTCGCCTTCGCCCAGACATTTTCCCCGTAGCCTTTATTGTGATGTGACCCACTGCTGGGCAAAGGCCTACCCTCACTTCCGTCACTTCAGACTACACAGACTACTCATCGGTTTTATAAGGAGCACGGGGTCACCACACCTCACAATTTTCAACCGACTTCAAGATTTCGAAGGAGGAGGTTACCAATTCGTCGGGATCTTTGTTTTTGCAATTTTTTTTTATGTATGTTCACCGATTATTCGAAGACGTCTCTGGAACGAATTGGAAAAGTCTTTTTTTGTTTGAAAGAGTATACTTCACAGTTGGTTCCATTGTAACCAGGTCAGGATCTGATGATGGGATCCTGGAGGGAACTTTTCAACTATTATAGGCATTGCATTGAGCATTTGCTTTTGGAAAGGTGGATGCCAAGTGAAGTCAGTTCTTTTTTGTTTAAAATTATATTCGTTAATTTCTACGATTCGAACAGCACATCTCAATAGTATTCTACACCATTTTGTAGTATAACAATCCAGGTTAGTCCCTACAACTTGATTTTTGTGGATATTTTTAATTCATTCATTACTCATGATCAAAAACGTTAACTCAAATGGAATTAGCGGTCGCGCTCTCATACTAAATTAGCACGGGAGCGCTGATGTGTGGTGACCTCAAGTTGTACCTATGATCTATCTAGTGGTTGAGGTTATCTGTGCTTCCGCCACTCATCACGGCTTAATACATGCTCCAGCCGCTACAAAATCTGTCCAGGGGGCTTAGCCAAGATGACAATCGTTTGCAGAAAACGAATCGAAACGCTATCCGTGTCTTTATCACACTAATATGAAAGAGTGAGCGAGAGCGTGTAGCGTTTCGTTTTCTGCAAACGATTGTCATCTTGGCTACAGGGCCAGGTCATCCCGCCATCTCCGCTAGGGAGATCGCACACGACTTTTTGCTGCGATTCAGTAGCGTTAATAGCGATGCAGTCGCAAAAAGGTGGTGGCGATGCTGTTGCCGGTCATATCGCTAGCCTGGCACACGCAATACGATTCTGCATCGCTACTAAAACGATACAGCATCGTCACAGCCGCTATTCAGTATCGATTGAGGATCCATTCTTTTTAGTATGGGGAGTCTGCACAACCACGGCAAGCACGTCCTACGTTTACGAAACGCGCATCGCTGCATCAAGTCGCCGTGTGCGATCTCCCTTAACGTAATAATAAGATCGCAAAATTGCATATATCTAATGTCACAAGTGACCCATAATACATATAAGTGGATCCAATAGACCTAGAGCACCTATCCTGACATTAGTCGCAGGATCTCTAAACATAGTCACAATGGCACAATCATTCAATTGTGGGTGGAAATGGTCCGTTTATCTACAATAGGGAGATGATTTTATTTCATTGCATTTCTTTAAGTTCATACATTATGTATGGCGGTGTGTTGCCGGTTTGGCTGTTTTGTTGTGTGACTTGAGCCTTTTTTGTCTCAAAGCTGTAAAGTGGGCGCCACTGTCGCGGTTTAATAATGGTGTCCATAGAAGACGCAATTTCGACGCAAAAATCGTATGCAACTTTGATTCATTACCGTCTACGTCGCATTAGGCAACATATAAACAATCGATTTCGGAGTAAATTGGCTGCGACATGCGGACAGACAGACACGCGAGCAATCCTATAAGGGTTCCATTATTTCCTTTTGAATTACTAGGGTTCCGTAAGCAGTTAAAGAAAAAATTGGAAACGAGAATCATTCGTTCCGAAAATGAGTCATTATGCAAGGAAATATTATCTATCTAATATAAGTCCGACAGGATGTGCGTATTAAATTTATTAATTCAAATAAAAGTGCAAACGGGAACCAGGCCGGGCCTGCAGCAAGACAGGGACGGACAATATTAGCTGCATCCCGAGTTACCGCGAAGGTCATCGCGCGTCCTCTATTGCTCTTATTGAATACCACCATTTGACATGGACGAATTGCATACTACACGTTGTTTACGAGTTGTATCTGGGGTCCGTCTTATAACTTACTTTTTTAAAATCAAGTAGTCTAATCGCTTAATGAAAACAAGTAGTCTAATATTAATGGAAACAAGTATTCTAATAGTAAACAAGTAGTTTAATAGTAATGAAAACAATGAGTATCGTTTAATTTTTTTCTGATATGGCTCAAAAAATAGAGATACTTAAGTAGTTACATACGCGAAATCGACTGTTATTTTCCTAATCCTAAAAAACGAGGTATAGTGAAAGTCGTCTATGTATAAAGCCAATCGAAATGAGAGGCGTCATTCATTTATTAAGTATGACGATTAAGGAACGGGGGGGGGGGGGGTGACGCAGGGGTGAAATGGGTTCAAAAAGTGGCAAAATTGTCTTACGTAATACTAATAAATTAATGGCGCCAAAGTATTTTCTTTTGCTTCTATCATTCAGAGAATCAAAGAATTTTACTTTAATTTTTTTTATTATGATAATTACATTATTTACGTCACACCTGGCCATAATGTGAGTTTTACCGCACGCTACGCGCATTATGGCCAGGTGGAGACGTAAAATTGTGTATTCACCACGGGCAGTAAAAAAGAAAGCCCTCTATCGCATATTTACAACCCTCGCCTGCGGCTCGGGTCACAAATACCTGCGATTTTGGGCATTCTTTATTTTACAGTCCTTGGTAAGTAATGTGCTACACGATTGTCATCTTGTCTCCGCTACAGTCTCTCGGATATGTTTTGAAAAGGACACGTTGGAAAAAGTATCTACAGCCGACGCCAAAAATATGTATATAATTTGAACCTTATTACAATGGCGTAAGGTGCAAAACTGTATACATATTCTTGGCGTATATCCGTTAGATATTTTTCACACGTCGGTGGCAAGTAGCAAGCATAGAGCCCTTCTAATGGTAAGCGATCACCGACCATATGGACGCCTATGACTCCAGGGGCCTACCCTTTAAAAACCTGTACACTTCTTTTGGAAGAACCCCTGTCGTTTCATAATAAAATCTTAGCTGCACTTGGTAAGCAGCTACCGTAGCCTATGGACGCCTCCAACTCCAGAGGCGTCACATGCGCGTTGCCGACCCTTTACAAAAGGATGATTCACTGTGTTGACGGCTAAAGGAACAAGAGGGTCTCTCATCGTCAACACACTGGGTCCTCTTTGAGCTCTTTGGCAACCTTACTCACCAGCAGGAACACAACACTATGAGTAGGGTCTAGTGCTATTTGGCTGTGGTTTTCTGTGGAGGTACTTCCCCAGTCGGGCTCTGCTCCATATTTAAGCGAGATGACATTCGCTGTGCGGTGCCCTACCACACACAGCGAGATGACATTCGCAGTACCCATACTTTTGGACGTAGTTAAGGACATACCCGTGTCCGGACGTAGTTTAAGGACATACCCGGGTCTCGATGTATCCTTGCTGATACAGTACCTAAGAATCGATCTATTTTAAAGTTTGGAATTTTTCAACCGACTTCAAGATTTCGAAGGAGGTTCTCAATTCGTCAGGATCTTTGTTTTTGCTTTTTTTTATGTATGTATGTTCACCGATTATTCAGTGGAAGACGGCTGGACCGATTTGGACAATTTTGTTTTTCATCACAGTTGGTCCCATTGTAACCAGATCGGGATCTGATTATGGGATCCTGGAGAAATTGAGGGAACTCTTCAAGTATTATAGGCACATCTAAATATTTTTTTACAGTAGCCCGGGCATTTCCTTTTAGAAAGGTGGTGTCTAAGTGAAGTCGGTTCTTTTTTGTTTATAATTATTTTCATACACAATCAAGCACACAAACAGCCTCTCATAACACATGAAACTTCTCCGTTTCCTGGTAAAAATGTACCTGGCTACCATTTTAGTGACTTGGTTGGTACCTTCAAAAATACCTAATATAACAATGTCATTTCTTCAACCAACTGCTTATCCATTGACTAGAACAATCATTCCAACAACGCAAAATTATACAAGAACAAAATGCGCTCAATCAAGTCTTTCATTATTAAGAACAAGCTAAAATCACCTTTAAACTCATGAAATACGGCCTATGCAACTCACCACTATCATTTCACCAACAGCACGAAGCTACTCTATTAAACATGTGGATTATATTGACCCCTGCACTGCGTTCCGCAACCTTTTTTTAATTCTCTTTTTTTTAAATAAACTACGGCTCGGTCTGTCTGCCATGTTGGTTTGTCCTATGCCTGGCATGTTTGTTAGAATAGTGGATGTTCATGTGACAATAAGTCGGGTGGTTCAAACGTGAGTTTTTTTTTAAACCCGAGGTTGTACGTCCAAAATCTTAGCTGTACCTGTTTTGCTTTGAAATCATTGTATATCTCTCCTGTTGGTGAATTAATTGCAAACCGTTATTTTCTCTGCCAATCTTTTAAGCTCCTGATATGTCATTATTATTACGTTCTCTTCCTCTATGGTTTCTTTTACCTAATGCCCCTTCAATTATAGTTTTCAGCGAACATCTCTTCTCAGGGTGCGTAGCCAACGTGCCAATCGTTAACGCTCCGTAGCGAATCTTGGTTACCTCTCTCTATCACTCTTCCATATTGGTGCGATAGTGACAGTTGCGTTCTGTTTGCTACGGGGCGTTAACGATTGGCACGTTGGCTACGCACCCAGTTGTCAAATTCAGCACTTTTTTACTAGTTTTTCTCTCCTACCAGCATACACTTTACATGCTTATACCTTGACATTCTGACTAGAATGGTACGGCCAAGCTAAACTAAGTGAGATTTTTATTAGGTCTTAATTAATTAGAAAACTAGGCACTGAAAATAAAGAGATGGTAATGTCACGTGAGCTTTCAAGATTTTAACAGTAAATTCGTGTCAAGATCATTTTGAACAAATCGCCATTTGAAGATAAATAAAATCAATGGAAAAGAAAATCCTATTAACCACTTGAGTGCCCGCGAATCAAAAAAAGGTGCTGTGAAGTGCCCAAGATTTACCGCGTGCCAGCGGCACCGTGTCATGTTTTGTTAATAAATCGATTGCTTGGCTTTCACTGAACTTTATGTAATGATTCTTTTTACGTTTTAAAGCTAAAGAAAGGGATAATTTGTTTATATAAATAATTAGATAGGTCATAGTAGTAAAAATTATTTTTAAAAAATCACAATGTTGACATACAGTTTCGAATGGGGACTTTTGGCAGAAATATATTTATTAAAAAAAATCTAAATCGATAACGTATGTATTTTTTATGTTTATTTGAAACTTCAATAGTTTACGCTTCGATTGATACCAAATAAAGTATATGATCGCGGGGAAATATTTTGCATAAAACTTGTTTCATTTGCAATTTCTAAAATGTCAGTTTCGCAATTGACCACCAAACCGCGTGGTTTGTTTATGATTTTTTTACGAATAATTTACGCAAATTAGGACAAAAATATTGTCATACGCAGATAAAGATACTATTAGTCTTTAAATAACATGTGCCAGTTTTGTCAAACTCGCAGCAATTTCTGTCACATACATACATACATACATACATATACATATATTCACGCCTGTTTCCCAGAGGGGTAGGCAGAGATCACGGATTTCCATTTACTACGATCCTGACAAACTACTTTCGCTTCACCCACTTTCATAATATTCCTCATACATGCTCGTCGGTTTAGAGTACTTCTGACCTGGCCTTTTTGCAATAATTCCCCGATTTGATCGAGGAAAGTTCTGTCACAAATTATCAATAACAAAAAATAGGCCTATATACCTACCGTAACGAGTGCCTTTTTTGACGTCCGATTACCGACAATTCCCACCACTTCAAACCACATATACACTTAACATAAATACACTCACATGTCACACTTTACAAATAAATACATATCAGGACGATTACCAACTCAATATGTACCGTTTTTTTTTCATTACAAAAGTAAACAAACCCACGTGCTGAGTGTCAAAAGTCATACTAGATGTCACCGGGTGGGCCGAGCCTCGCGCGGCCATCATTCAAGATGGCGGCGGTATAAGGACGGGATACACAAGCAACGAAATCACATCTTCAACATTGAAATTATATATTATTTACATTTTATTGTATCAATCTTTATATGTAAAACAAAGTCGTGTAGGTTACACCATTTATAACTCAAGAACGGCTGGACCGATTTTAATGATGATTAATTTGTTGGATTTATCTTCGCCTCGAAAGCAGAATAGCTATTCAAATATTGGAGAAATTAAAAAAAAATTGTTGATGGTACGAAGTTCGCCGGGTCAGCTAGTTATGAATAATTATAACTTAAGTATAAAATGCTAATACGAAATTAAATATTATGCGCAGCGGCTCACTCACGCAGAACCGCAGACTTGATATTCCTGAATTAATAAATTATATTTTAATAACAGTGGTTGTCGTGATCTATATCACTAACATAGTATGTTAACAAAAACTACACACAAAAGACTAACATAGTATGTTATAGTAGGTACGGGCAGATTTTAGCATATCTACTCGTAAATTACTGAAACCAGAATAATTAACTGACCGATTTGAATAATTTTGAACGGAGTTACAATTCACAAGTAAGCTAATGGTTTTTTTACGTACCTACAAGATTATGTTGTTCAAAAAAATATTATAAACATGAAAATTTCTGTTAAAAATAAGCTATGCATATAAAATTTTATTCTTATACATATTATATATTGTACTATCAGCATCACCGTGAATTTGAACCATTTATATTAATAACGAGCTTCCCGCGGCTTCGCCCGCGTACTAAAATTACTATAAAAGGAGGTTCTCAGTTAGACTTGTATGTTTGTATGTACCTTGCTGAACCGATTTATATGCGGTTTTCGGAAAAGTATTTCTTACACTCTGTAGGTTTTGGTATATCATGTTTTGGTGAAGGTGGTTCATTTTTTTTTTCTTAAATAAATGATTGCAATAATTGTTGAATTGTTATACCAGCAACGACTTACTATGTACTACGAAGAGATTATGATTAATGCAGATTTCTACTCTTAAATAGAAGCTTTTCCCCGCAACTTCGTCTGCGTGGAATTAGAAAACAGCCTCCTTTTTACCCGCTTAAGGAATGACTTCAGGGATAACAACTATTATATATCGTTCCCCAGGACTTAAACTATCTCCATACCAAATCTTCTAAATAGGCTCAGCGGTTATTAATTCCGCATACAAATTTTCAACCCACAGTTTCACCCCCTAAAGCGGTATTTTCGGTATAAAACCTATCCTATATTGTTTCCCGGGACTTAAACTATATCCACAACTTTTATCTAAATCGATTTGCGGTTAAAAATTTGCCATACAAACTTCCAACCACCTTATGGGTTGATATTCGGGATGAAAACTACACTATGTCATTTCCCGGGATTCAAACTATCTCTTTACCAAGTTTCATCTAAATCGGCCCAGCAGCTTAAGCGCGAAAAGGTAACAGACAGTTAGACAGGCATACTTTCGTATTTATAATATTCAATTCTAATATTAAATCTATGTACCAAGTTTCATCTCAATCGTCTTCTCAGCGGTTAATAATTCGCCATATAAACTATCAACCCCTTTTATACCCCTCTAGGATTGATTTTCGGAATAAAAACGTTTCTATATTGTTTCTCGGGACTCAAGCTATATCCATACCAAATTTTATCTAAATCGGTTCGCGGTTAAAAATTCTCCATACAAACCTCCAACCCCCATTTCACTCCTTAAGGGTTGAATTTCGCGATATTAACAATTTTATGTTCCTTCCCGGGACTCAAACTATCTGTATGCCAAGTTTCATCTAAATAGCTGTTAAAAAATTGCCATAAAAACTTCCAACCCACTTTTCATCCCCTTAGCGGGTTAATTTTGAAAAATCCTTTCTTAGTGCACCCCTAGACCTTATAAGGAACCTATGTGCAAAATTTGGAATCTCTAGAACCAGCGGTTTGGGCTGTGCGTTGATATGTCAGTCAGTCAGTCAGTCAGTTTCTTCTTTTATATACTTAAACATAGAAGATAAAACATCCTTCGCCGATTAATAAAAAAAACTAAAAATTATCAAAAAATGAGTAATAGCCTCCACAAATGAAAATAAAAACACTCTAAATTCACTAAGCTAAATTAAATCAATCTGCAACCAAAACCCAGTGTGCACCATGCCTTATGACATAAAACGCGGACCCTGTGAGGATCTGTTAAAATGCTTCGAGCAACTACTGTTGCGTACAGTTGTACTTACGGACATCACAAGTTTATTTCACCTAATCCTGTTCAAAACATACATAATTACTCATTTAAAGAGGATTAACGCTTAGGTTAATAGACAAACTAACTTATTCTAATAGCCTAGACAGAAATATGGCTTAATCGTATAATAAATGTACGATTCAAAATCAAATACGCAAAATTTTCATCACTAGACTTAATTTGTTGCAAGAATTTATCACATTATATTTAAATTAGTATTGAAATATATGCTTTATCGTATGGAGCAGTAAACAAGGAATAATTTGATATACAATGCTAATTAAAATATGCGAAATTGAGTACTGACGGCATTTTTTTAATGACTAGCTCCCTCGCTGACATACCGAACTTTGACAGTCACCAAAACAATAATCTGAAGTTTGTAAAAATGTTCCACAGACTGCGGTTTTTATTTTTTTTATTGTTGCCACATTAATCCTCTGCCTCACTAGTCAACAGAAAAGCGCTCTTCACACGTTGCACATAGATATCATTTAAAAACCGTTGGTACTCCAACTCGCAACTAGTGTTGCGAGAGCACTTTGCGTTTTGACAAAATGCAACCGTAGTTGCGCAGGGCACATGAGTGGTTAAGTACCTAAACAAAAAAGAACCGACTTCACTTAGCATCCACCTTTCCAACAGCAAATGCTTGAGCTGCGGTAAAAAATACTCAGGTGTGCCTATAATAGTTGAAGAGTTCCCTCGATTTCTCCAGGATCCCATCATCAGATCCTGACCTAGTTACAATGGGGCCAACTGTGAAGTATACTCTTTAAAAAAAATTTTCAAATCGGTCCAGCCATCTTGGAATAATCGGTTAACATACATAAAAAAAATGCAAAAAAAAACAAAGATCCCGACGAATTGATAACTTCCTCCTTCGAAATTTTGAAGTCGGTTGAAAAATATTAGCTCGGAAGCGGGAAAGGAAAATGGGTGGCTAGGAAAATCCCTTGGAAAGTTTTTTGCAGTATGATACAACATTAACGCTTCTATACTATGTAAGGTTTTTGTAAGATGTCTGAATTGTACTCAAGAGCTACCTCTCAAACTCTCTTTCTTCGCTCTTTTCTTCTGTTTAAGCTATTCGGTCGTCTTAAAAAGTAAACTTTACCTATGTAACAATTTTCACAGTGCGTCACACTCAATCATTTAAAAAAAAATATTTTCCTTTCTCTAATCGTGACGATATCGTGTATTATTTACGTCACACGACAAAGAGGCGCCAAAATCTTTTAGATAACAAATAAAAAACATAGTTCCGTGCCACCGGTTATCGACAACTGGTACGACGTTTAAATTACGAGCGGGGCCTATTTTTTGTCCGGTTTTTTTCCACCGGCCAGGGGTGGTGCACGGTTTTTTTTGACTTATCTTTTATCGAGCGCTCCGAATGGACCACACTTCGGTGGGGTTAAACGGGTGATAGCCGGTTCCGTTTTATAACTATCGCTTTGAGAGTTGGGCTAGGTTTTGTAAGACAAGGTGTTGTGTTGTAATTAATAGCTCAACAGGTTACATTCTTATTGGTTTAAGTTAGTTGCTTGTTTCGCTTAAAAATTTGTCAAAGCGATTTGGAATAGATTATGGATTGTACCTGGTCAAGATTGAAGGACAGCGTTGGATGATAAAAGCGTACGAGAGGGGTGCGGAGATTCTAGAAGTAGACATTAGTCAAGCCGGGACAACGTGATTTTTTTCAGTGGACTCTATTGGCTAGGTAATAAAGGTGATAGCTAGTGGCTAGAGCTAGCCAAAGCAACTGAGTGGTTAGATAAAATTAAAACAATAAAAATGCGTTTTTACTTCAAAATATTATTTGGTGGTTACACCCAATTTTAAGATTCTACAGTTGTTATGTGAATGAAACCTCCAAAAATGAACTTTCTTTCCATAAAAATGCTTTTCACTGCTCTTAAGTTTTACACAATAGTTTTATGATAGTACACTCAAGGACAATGCATTTGGTATACCTTGTATAAAAACAGGCCACGTGCGAGTCGGACTCGCGCATCGAGGGTTTCGTACAAACTTGTAGGTATATAGGGGTACTTCAAAATTAAAAAAAATATTTTTTTGTATGATTTTACTAAAAATGTCTACTTTTTATAATGTTTCCATTGTCTATGCTATATGTATGACGGTGCTTCGTAGGTTTTGCGAGTGCCGAAAAACTCTGAAATTTGCAGCATAAACGACTGTATCTTTTGATTGCGTTGGCTTTTAAGTTTGATTTTTTCACAGCTCCAAGGGACGATAGACCTGAGTATTTGATATAAATTTAAGCTTGATACCTCCACGCGTTCCTGAGAAAAATGGTCTTGACAGACAGACAGACATACAGACAGACAGACGGACAACAAAGTGATCCTATAAGGGTTCCGTTTTTTCCTTTCGAGGTACGGAACCCCATAAAAACGGATCACGTATGGTTTCTATATGAAGTGATCCGTTTTCACTGAGGTTAAGTGTAAGTAGACAACGTAAAACGCAACATAGTATTACAAGATTTACGCTATAGTTTCTTACTAGCCAATCATAACACCGCGACCTAACCAGACTGCTTGTACTTTCATGTTCGCTGCAATGATCGTTGGACAGCGTTCTAGGGCTGTCACTCAAGTGATACACATTTATGATTGTAGGAAACACATCAAAGTATTACAAGATTTACGCTATAAGAGCTCAAAGAGGACCCAGTGTGTTGACGATGAGGGACCCTCTTGTTCCTTTAGCCGTCAACACAGTGAATCCCCCCTTTTGTAAAGGGTCGGCAACGCGCATGTGACTCCTCTGGAGTTGTAGGCGTCCATAGGTTACGGTAGCTGCTTACTATCAGGCGGGCCGTATGCTTGTTTGCCACCGTCGTGGTATTAAAAAAAAAATTTTTCGCTAGCCAATCAGAACACTGCAACCTAACCAGACTGCTTTTACTTTCATGTTCGCTGCAATGATAGTTGTAGAGCGTTCTATGGCTGTCACTCAAGTGATTATACATTTATGATTGTAGGTAACGCAACAAAGTATTACAAGATTTACGCTATAGTTTCCTACTAGCCAATCACAACACCGCGACCTAACCAGACTGCTTGTACTTTCATGTTCGCTGCAATGATAGTTGAAGAGCGTTCTAGGGCTGTCACTCAAGTGATACACATTTATGATTGTAGGTAACGCAACAATGTATTACTAGATATACGCTATAGTTTCCTACTAGCCAATCATAACACCGCAACCTAACCAGACTGCTTGTGCTTTCATGTTCGCTGCAATGATAGTTGAAGAGCGTTCTAGGGCTGTCACACAAGTGATACACATTTATGATTGTAAGTAACGCAACAATGTATTACTAGATATACGCTATAGTTTCCTACTAGCCAATCATAACACCGCAACCTAACCAGACTACTTGTGCTTTCATGTTCGCTGCAATGATAGTTGAAGAGCGTTCTAGGGCAGTCACACAAGTGATACATATTTATGATTGTACGAAACGCATTGAAGTATTACAAGATTTACGCTATAGTTTCCTACCAGCCAATCACAACACTGCGACCTAACCAGACCAGACTGCTTGTGCTTTCATACAAGGTTGGCACTTTACCATTTTTTTTAATTTATAATGTTATGGTTTTTAAATTAGGAACGAAGAATTGATCACTAGTTTCATGTCAGGTGAAAATGCTTAAAACATGTACTGTTTTTTTTAATCAAATCAGGTTTATTGCGAACAGTTCATTTGTTTCTAAGAGTAAATATAATATAATATAATAAAACATAAAAACCAATTACAGTACTGGTTGGGTTTAGATAAATAATAAAATAATGTACCTACTTCACAGTATAATTTTATTAGTAATAAAATAAATTATTACATTATGTTGTACACTTTCTTACAGAGTGTCGTGATGTGATAGTTTTACTTAGAATCAGGTAAGATAAATATTGGTATTTGTACAATTTATCGCCATTCTGGCAGATTGGAGGTTCTTCTAACAAACTTGTCTTTGTCTACCATGTCTGACCGATTTCTCTCAGTTGCTTAAAGGTTAGCTGGAAGAGATCCCTTAAAGGGATAAATTCACCTTTGTACACACTCACTATATTTTTTGTTTATGTACTTGTTTTGTGCAATAAAGTGTTTACTACTACTACTACTTGTTCAAGGGTTCGTGACGTTCGTGTATACCAGATTTTATCTGGTCAGTCCATTGCATTGATGGCTTACTTTGATTACCTACCTATAAATCAATTTATATTTTTTGTTAGTTAATTACGTATATGTGGACATCTTCGAAACTAAACCTGACACCTGGTATAAGTCTGTTGAATAGTATTTCAAAAAAAGAGTCTGTTGATATCGGTCTGAGCTCAAATTGTTTAAGTAATCGAAGCTTTTAAACTATCTTGCATCTTGACAAAAACCTACTTGCACCAGCTATAAATCTATCTCAGCAATTTACTATTAAATGCGTTTGTATTCATCGTAAAATTTAAAAGAATGTACGTACTTAACAAAAACGATAAAACTATTCAGATCGCGGACAAGTTGACAACCCTAACATTACAAACACATGCACAGTAGCTATCGGCTCTCCTTATTAATAAACATGCGCTAACAATAAATAATTGTTTATAATGAACTTTATAATATATTAGTGCAGATACTTCATTATCTCGCACGCACACTACGATTCACGCGAGATGCGTTTAGTGATGTCACAAGGAGTTATCGATAAACTTAAATTAATATCGATCGAATAGACTTTGGCATATATCGATAAAAGCGTTATAATTATACAAACGGGTGTTTATTCGGTCTTGCTAGCTGATCATATACTTGAGGTTAAAATGGATTATTTAAAAAAAACTAGTAGGACTAGAATGTAATACAGTATGTGTGTTTGTGTGTGTGTGTGTTCCCGCACTTATTGTGTAATACGTAATAATGAAGGTTTTAATTTAAGCATGTTACTGTTTAGGTAAGTATAATTATAGACATTTAAAAGTCAAAAATTACCTTACTCAAATAATTGTACCTGTATATATATTATATACGTGTATGTACCTGATACATATATTGAACACAGAAACGGTCTTCATTTTTTTGACAAAAACGGGTCTGAAAGATTTCTGTAAGTACATTTTTTCTTTAACAAACAGTTTCATTTTTAAAAATTGTTTAATCGAAGTTAATTTGAAAGTGACCTTCATTTAAAACTACCTTAAAATCTTTGTATTAAATATCGATATCCTAAATATAGCCATCGTAGCAACACTACTTGCGAAGGCGCACCGCCATACTCATTTTCTTTTATCGACGCATTGATTAATGCGGCTTGATTTGAATAATAATCTCCGATACAAACCTTATTGTATGATAAATTTAGTGCAAATTGTAACGTAAGAACAATTTTGAGTAACGAGTGCGAGTGCTTCCATTCTTTTATTCGCGTTTTTGTTTTAATTCTGATGACAGGAGCTTTATGGGAATGTTAATTGACTTTTCATCTCTCATGATCACAGTCAGTTGTTTAACAATCGTCGTTTATGAAGTGGGTGGAAAGTGATACCATTCCTCCCGAGGAATGTTGTTTTTCCGTTTTGATATTTAACTCTTTTTTGTTGCGAGGTTTAATGAGGGTTTCCGCGATTGAGATTTTCACTAGATGGCAGCACCGTGACGACAGGTCTTTTTGGCAGTAGCTGTCAAAATCCACCAATCATAAAATATATGGTTAAACATGATTGGTGGATTGTGACAGCTAGACCTCTCGCCACGGTGCTGCCATCTAGTGAAAAACTCGATCGCGGAAACCCTCATTGTCGACGGGCTTCTTTCAACAGTTAGCTATTAATTAATCTAATTGCCCATTCTAACAAAACAATGTCGTAAAGACCACGTATATATTTTCAAAGTTCAAAGTTTTTATTGTATATGAGGATCAGGTTACATATTGCAGGCGCCGTATTCTGACTTTAAAACACGGTGCGGGATTCTAATTTTAAAATACATTAACAATACAATAACAACACAACCTATCTCAAACATAACTCCAACACACAACAAACAATCAACCAATATTGAAGTTGTATTGGAGTTGCGTTGGAATATTTCTCAAGCAAATTCTGATATTTCTGATTCAGATATTTATGCCGTAGCTGAATTGCGTTGTTAATTTATTAGAGTTGTATTGAAGTCGGATCGTGTTTATACGTGTTTTAAAGTTAGAATACGGCCCACGTTTAGACCCGATCCAACTCCAATTCAACTCCAATGCATTACATACGCAATACAGCTAACGCCTAAACGTCGAGTCATATTTTCAAAATTTGCTTAAAAAAAAATCCGATCCTCCAATACAACTTCAATACTTCAAACTTGGTTGATTATTTGTTGCGTGTTGGAGTTATGTTGGAGATAGGTTGTGTTTTTAATGTATGTTAATATTAGAATACGGCATCAGGGGCCGTATTCTAACTTTAAAACACGTATAAACACGATCCAACTTCAATACAACTCCAATGAATTAACAACGCAAAACGCAATACAGCTACGGCATAAACATCTGACTCAGAAATATCAGAATTTGCTTGAGAAATATTCCAACGCAACTCCAATACAACTTCAATATTGGTTGATTGTTTGTTGTGTGTTGGAGTTATGTTTGAGATAGGTTATGTTGTTATTGTACTGTTAATGTATTTTATAATTAGAATCCGGCACCTGGTCTTACATACAATTAAAATTAAGTTACACTGAAACTACCTTTGCAGGTGTACATACATTGGATGATGTCCTCCCAGACGTATCCGTCGACGGCGACACCTGGACAAGTTATTCAGCAGGTACTTAGGTAGGTTGATCTTTACGTGCATGGGCTCGAGCGTGACTTGCAAAACCAAACTTTGTTTAGAAAGTTCGACAGCAAGAGACACAGTAAAGCTCATTATTAGAGTTATATGCATAGACATATAAAATAAGACGTAGCGCCGTAAAGACAAAACTGTGATTCCATAATAAGCCGATTTCTTCGTGTTTACGCGCGACATGCACAACTCGTGGACGAGCGGTGATTGGTTCAAACGTCAAAAGTGAGTGTGTGTGCACGAGATCGCGGCTTATTATGGAATCATAGTTTTATCTTCGTGGGATTCCGTCTCCTTATTTTATATGTCTATGGTTATATGTGTAGGTGTAGGAGGGCCTGGGCCGAGATTTTCGGAACTCGCGTTTGGCGTCAAGATCTTCCAGGCGCACTTTTTGATAGTCACGGAGACCCGTGTTGATCGCAAATCACCAGTCCGACCTCCGAGTACGTAGTAAGCTCCTACATTGAATACGAACATTGCAATAACTAATGCAAAATGGAAGAGGTTAGTAGCGACTGAATGAGTTTTTTTCTAGTCAATCGACATGTTTTTCTAAATTCATATTGTACCTACTGATTTCATTGTTATGAATTTGTGTTGTAGTAGTGTCACCAATAAATAGATATATACTTAAGGATAACACGGAACTTTTAGTTCAAAATTAATATATTAATTTTTTTCTTTGCACCACATTTACCTTTTGTCCTGGGTTGACGGGTTGAGAATTTCTTTGGGCATTAAGTCTGCCATTTGTACATAATGTATTTTGTCCAATAAACCTTAAGTTAATAAATAATAAAGGAACTAGTATTACTTAGAAAGCATATCGGAATAAGGGTTGACTTTCTTATATATTTGCATTTGTTTATTTTATTGTTAACTAACTACCTCTGAGTTACTTTAGCGCGTACAAAAACAATTACATCTGAGCAATGGTCTATAGTAATTAGCTATTTGACGCACAAAGGCTTGCCCATAAAAACCTATTCAAAAATCAACCTTACAATCATTTATAAAGGATTGCTTTTACAATTTAATCGTCAAGAGATACGAGATTGCCAGAGAATGATATTTGACTTTTAATATGCAAATAATTTTATAGATCCCTTTCAAGAATTGAAGGCAAGCTTTAACTACATAGATTGTCGCGCACTAGATTCATCGGATTTACCGTAGCGCCTGTAAGGTTATGTAAAATAATGGTATAACCCAAGATGGGATTTTTGGAGTTACTCGAGGCTCGAGCACGTCAGATTAAGGCGCTTAGTCCCACCAAGAGCGAGTAAGCGAGTAAAGTTAAGCGAGTAGCATTACATTGCGGTTTGTCGAGGTATAGAGTGATCGATCGACCTTTAAAGACCCGCGATGTAATGCTACTCGCTTAACTTTACTCGTTTACTCGCCGCCGCCGCCGGTGGGGCCAGTACCTAAGATATGGTGATATCTTGGAACCCGTGGAAATCTCCCTCTACCACTTTTAGCCGGCGCCTTTGGTGGGTTGGTTGGTGGGAGGTTGGTGGGCAATTAAATAATTGATTGGTGGCTTGTGGATTCGGTCATTTTGTGGTCAAGTTGATGCTTTGATTATGCTCATACATAATCTGATATTTATCTTTACGAATGTTGTTAATCTGACGGATTCAATTTTAATTTTGAGGTTATTGTATGAAGACCATCGTAAATCTCAATTCAATCATCCATTTTGTCAAATTATCATACTGCATCATCAGTGACACGTCAAAAGCCTCCTGTTTCAATATCTGGACGCGCTTGAGCAAGTACATGTGACCTTTTATTTGTTTAAAATCTTGGAAATCCTATAGAACCGCTCCCCACCGATTAAAGTATATAAATTACACAAACTTTTTTCTTTTTACGATGTAATCATCAAAATGGTCTAGGTCCTGACGATGCTCGAGTGACTGCAAATTTAACATCATACTACTATAACTTGCGCTTTTCACTTATATCGGCGTTCAGTTATTGCACGAATAAAAAATAAAAAATGTTAAGTACTCAACAAAAATTTTTTTGCGTCCAAAATTTTTTTTTCTTTGTCGCAATACGATACCATATATGCCCTTAAACGGATCACCACTACAACCTGTATGTGCCCAATATTTTTTGATAATCGTACTGACGGACTAATTATATTGTTTAAGGACAAGCGTACTGTGCTCTGTCGAGAATTAGTGATCTGTGTACAACTATCTGTATGTAAATATGTCGTGTTTGTTCGTAACTTGCTAACTTTCTATAAAGTTCCAGCGAAGGGATAGATAAGTAAGGTATTTTAAACCTTATTGCAATAGCTTAAGGTCTGATATCCAAAGGTAGAGCTATTAGCTTTCCTTCTGGACATAAAACTGAATGTACTCTTACGCCCCACTCAATCATATTCATATCAGTGCACGGTGTAAAAGTATCGATATGAAAAATAAGTGTTTACGTCACACCTGGCCATAATGTGAGTTTTATCGCACGCTACGCGTACGGTAAAACTCGCATTATGGCCAGGTGGAGACGTAAAATTGTGTACTCACCACGGGCAGTAAAAAAGAAAGCCCTCTATCGCATATTTACAACCCTCGCCTGTGGCTCGGGTTACAAATATCTGCGAGTTTGGGCTTTCTTTCTTTTACAGTCCTAGGTAAGTAATGTACGTACTATTAAGATACAGAGTGTAACAAAACTAGTGGTGATCCGTTTAAGGGCTTAATTAATATCGTATTGTGATTAAGAAAAAGTAGAAGAATAGTAGATTGTTAACCAAGGGTTGAAAGTAGAAGAATAGTAGATTGTTAACCAAGGGTTGAAAGTAGAAGAATAGTAGATTGTTAACCAAGGGTTGAAAGTAGAATAATAGTAGATTGTTAACCAAGGGTTGAAAGTAGAAGAATGGTAGATTGTTAACCAAGGGTTGAAAGTAGAAGAATAGTAGATTGTTAACCAAGGGTTGAAAGTGACCCATTTCACCTGAGATATTTCTGGCGGTCGAACGAAGAGAGCGCCAATAGTTCGAGGGTGAAATGGGTATTTTCACCCGAGTTAAACACTCTGCTTTTCATTTCGACTGTGAGGAAAGTACAATACTACACGCACATTTTATAAAACAGGTATATAAAGAATAATCTATAAAAATATTTAGTAAAATTTGAAAAATTTGAAAAAGACATTCAATGTTTTGTCGGTGGTCGGGGAGCAGGGCATCCGGGTGGGCACCGGCTCAATCCACAATTAACACAGCTAATTACTTTCCACCCTAGGGATGAACAAGCAATTTTCCACCCGGCTATCTACCCAGGAAAATAAAACTTTCCGAGCAGGAGAGATGAAAAAAAATTTTGGACGCAAACAAATTTTTGAATTAAAAAATAGTTATACCAAAATAGGAAAAAAACTGCTAAAGTTGTCACAGTTATAAAAGACAGGGCCTATTTTTTAACATTAAAACAAAAAACATTGCGTGTTATTACGGAAACAAAAACAGTAGGCGACAAACTATGGATTACATTATACGTCGCTTGGTATTAATTTCCCACAACAAAAACTTTTGGCAATGTTATAATCTAATTATTCATATAATTTCTTTTAACATTGCAATAAACCCAAAACTGTTCTTTGAAGTTGTTTTTTTCTACGACCTCCACCACTTTACAGCTGCCAGATATCCAGATCTAGAAATAAGCATAGTATAGCAAGTCAGTTGACTGGGTTTCGTTGCTGTCATTACTGTGTCATATCTGACGTGGCTAGCTCTCTGTTTAATAGTCAGTGTTCGAGGCATGCCTAGGCCGTTGTCATAACAAAACCTATAATCTCTTTCGTCAGATTGAATACCTTTAGCCAAACAGAAGATCCACTCGGTATAAATATCTAGTTCCCGAGGTTTGGCGTGGAAAATTGTTTTTGGGTTCCAAAATAATTGACAGCGTTGTTTGCCAATACTTTATGAGCTATGACACTGACCACGTTTTAGGGTTCCGTACCTGAAATGTTTTACGGAACCCTATTATTAAAGCCCTATTATTATTAAAAAAAATTTGTGGAATACGGAACATAGAGAGGGCCTCTAGCTGCCCGAGGAGGTGACGCCGTGGGGGCCCGAAGGGTCCCCACGGGGGAAATTAGTTGCCTGGGGCCAGAAGGGCCAGCAGGTCTTGGGTGCCTCTGCGAGGCGTCATGAGTCTGTTAGTATGTGAGTAAATAGTTCTTAAGTTATATTGTTAGGAGGTCAGTCGGTTAGTTTGTTAGAAGGGGGGATGGGCTACGAGCCGTTTCGAGAGTTATAAAATTGATACTTGTTTTGGTAGGAGGTTGTATCTCAAGAATCATGTTAATTTAGGTTAATGCAGTTGAAATTGAATGAATGTTATATATAATTTAAAAGTCCTAATGAGCTTCGTAACATTATCGTGACAAAAAAGTACTTGAAATCTAAAACTCGACTTTGAGGAAAAACGACGGAAACAAAGTAAATACAAATTAAACTTATAAATCAAATCCTCGCCCTTACCGGGTAGGACAACTACCGGGTTATTCGCGGATAGTCTTGAACGCAATATGACTAGTGTAATATTTTGCCTATCGCTTTTAGTCTACATCGCGAACGGCCTAGAACGCAAAATGTCTACATCATTTTCGTCTCTTTCCCACGCGGGTGACCGGAGCTCATTGACACGTCCGCATCTCTGGCTTGCCGGAGCGTGACTAGCGACAGTTGTTTGAATTAACTCATATTAAGTGCTTCACTTTTGGAGCGTGCATAACCCATCTGTCATTATTATATATCATAGCCTATGAGTGGTCATTTTGCGTTCTAGACCGTTCGCGATGTAGACTAAAAGCGATAGGCAAAATATTGCACTAGTCATTTTGCGTTCTAAGACCGTCCGCGACTATACCCCGACTACAATATCTCCACACAATTTGTATTCCATTGCACATCCTTACAAATAAAAGACACACTTGAACCCATTCACAAACCGACCAACACTCCCCGCTCTACCCCAGCAGCGAAAAACAAACAAAATTCCTTTTGCGAAAGGAGGTCGGGTTCGCCGCAACTGCCTTATTCCAAACATTATCTTTATGTTAGCTAATATAACTTGATCTCTAGATTTGCGGTTCTTATTCTGTTGAAGTTTATGAAGTCAAATAAGGAATTCGCTCTTTAGAGTGGGACCAGCGAATGGTGACATTAGTAAATGGCGGCAAATTAAAAAAAATCTGCAGTGTATTGCAACACCGTGTATAACTTTATAAGGCGACAAAACAATAATGATACTTGAACAATTACTACAATTCGCTGGTCAGACTCTTTTATATATTTTTTTTATTTTATTTTATACGACATTGCTACCAGTTATGGATACGAAAAACTTTTTTTCTTCTAGGTTGAAAACCATCGCCCCTCGTGCTTGTGTGTACTGAAATAAAAAAACAGTAATGGAATCACAATTTCATGGTATCGAAGGTATGAATTATTACGAAAATATAAAAAAAATATCTTGTTCTTTTTTAATTCAGGTCATTTTCGAATGCGCCAAATATGAGAAATTTGAAAAATAAGACCGGTTTATTGTGGTTGTAATATTGGTTCCCCTGATGTCGCTTAGCAATGCGAACAACCAGGATGCTTCCGAAATAAAACGAGGGTCAAGGTTGTGCAGATAGCTACTTGAAAAGGAAGAGGGATTACATAGAGTTGATAGGTACTTTACTAACACAAGTACCTACAACTGGATGCAAGAACAGAAACAACTGATTCTTCTTCTTCTTCTTTATCGCTACACTCTTTACAGAGTGGAAGGTCATTATGTTCGATTTTGAATGACCAGTTTCACAAGTACAACACACAGCCACTGTCCCCGTAGAGCCGCTTTTCGAGAGCATTCGTTTAAAATTCGGAATGCTGGCTTTGACCTGGTCGTGGATCTGATTGGAGGTCTACTTCTACTGTCTTCTTGCGCCTTCTACTCTTCCTTGTACAACAAGATGGATATTTCGTCCCGCCGAGATACAAGAAAAAAGCATATGATTAAAAAACGTGACTAAAATAAAAATACATCTGGTTGGTTTCATCGCTAGTGAGCAATCTCTCCCATAAAATATTCTAATTTATTTTCATCATCATTTAATTCTTTTTATTTCATCTATTCAACTCCCATTTGGTATGAGTATTTCGTTCTTATTAAGTCCCATTGATAAAATCATAATTCATAACTTGGCTTTCTCGGAGTAATAGAGAAGTATATTTTATGCTTGGAATTCTCCTGTAAAGCGGTTTAGTTAAAATTTATTAAGAACGGAAAGTGGAAGCATAAGTAAAGTAAATTCTATACGGGCTGTCACGCTTGCACACCATCGCCGCATCCGGTTGCGGCGCCATTGTGATAATCGCCTTAAAGTATAAAAGTAGTATTTTACAACCAACTATAAAATAGTTAACTTTATTGTCACACCAAATCTTTCCGAATCACACCCCCTCTACTCCAGCTAAGTCCATCGCGGTGTGGTCCCATATTTCACGTCTGCATTTGAACCGTCTTCTCGACTCTTTTCGATTCTACTCGCACAGTAGGTATCAAAAATATGTCTACATTATTCGCTTTATTTATTAATATACGATCGAATTTTACGTGCATATTTTTGATCGTAATTTTTACAAAGTTGCAATCCGTTGGTTGTACTTTTACCTAAAACTAGCTAACTTTTAAAAAAAACTTCGTACCGCCAACTACATATTATTTAATTTCTTCAATATTTTAATAGTTGCTCTGCTATTCTGGGCAGAGATAAATCTAAAAAATTAACCATCTTTAAAATCGATTCAGCTGTTCTTGAGTTATACGAGTAAATGGTGTAACCGACACTACTTTGTTTCATATAAATACTAGCTTTTGCCCGCGGCTTCGCTCGCGTTAGAAAGTAGCCTTTGTCACTCTCCATCCTTTCAAGTACCTCCACTTAAAAAATCACGTCAGTTCATCGCTCCGTTTTGTAGTGAAGCCGGACAAACAAACAGACAGACAGGCAGACAAACAGACAGCCAGACAGACAGACAGACACACTTTCGCATTTATAATTTAGCTTTTACCTGCGGCTTCACTCGAGTTAATTCGGGGTAACACGGTTCCCCTTTCCTGATGTAGAAATCGCAACAGATTATTATTTTAATACGCTTCTGTAGACGATATTATATGTCTTACCATTTGGGGATAGAATGTAAAGATTTTGGGCATTGGATACACGCGAACATGCTACATACAATTGTCCATGGGAGAAGCACGGCTTTTCTAAGTTCACCCCAGCCACCTTTAATGTTTGTCCTTGCGCTTTGTTGATAGTCATTGCGAAACTAAGTTTAAGAGGAAATTGTAGTCTTTTAAATTGGAACGGGAGATCTGTAGGAATTATTGGGATTCGTGGGATCATCACATTTTCACCCTTTCCTACACCGGTTAAGATAGTGGCGCTAATGATATTGCGGCCAAGTTGTGTGACACGAAGTCTCGTCCCATTACATAATCTCGGGGCATCCAAATTTCGCATAAGCATGACTGGGACGCCTAGTTTTAATTGAAGCTTGTGTGAGGGTACACCTGAGAGCTCAAGCGAATTTAGAAACTCTACGGGATATGATGTGCTCTGTTCTGTATCCATAACTGTGTCTACTGATAAATACTCTGTTGTGTCTCCTGGTACTTTACTCAATATGTCTGAATTTATTTTGTTAACAACATCATTTTTAGGTGCTAAAATTGCTCTTTCACATAAATATTGATTTTCGTGTATATGGTTTTGTAAATCTGGGTAAACACTTGCAACTAATTCTGAATCACTGTTTACTGATTGACAAAAATCTCCCATCAGTGTCACGCAGCCCTCTGCATCAGTCTCTAACCGACCATCTCCTATTTTCAATAGTGTTTCAGCATAGTTGCCAGCGTTTGTGTCATCATATAGATGCACTCTCATGTTTGTAGTCAAACTGAACTTTCTTACGGTGGCCCATAGAGTGGACGACTTGAGACATGCTTTAATTTCGTCAGCAGGTGTCCCCTTCTGAATGACTGGCAACGTTTGGCGGAAATCACCAGCCAATAAAACCACCATCCCTCCCATAACATCGGTACTATTGCGCAAATCCTGAAGCGTTCGGTTTAGTGCTTCTACCGCTTTTTTGTGCGCCATAGTACTTTCATCCCACACTAAGAGTCTGCACTGACGTAGCATAGCACCCCTTGCGCTATTTTTACTAAAATTACACATAGGTGAATCTTCCTGGGCGAGATTTAATGGTAATTTTAAAACAGAATGCGCAGTACGACCACCGCTCAGCAACGTGGCGGCTATACCGGAGGAAGCTACGGCCACAGCAATGTTATGTTTTCTTACTTGCGCCAGCAACAAATATAGTAAAAATGTTTTTCCTGTTCCTCCTGGTGCATCAACAAAGAGTAGTGCGCCATATCCAGATTCTATTTGCTGCAAAACTTGGTCAAATACTCGCTTTTGTTCTGGTAGTAATTGGGGTACCAATTCAGCTACTTGCTGCTGCAAAGCTGGTATGTCATAGTTTGTTTCCCGTGCAATCTCATCAGATAGTTCATTTTCGTTCGTTCGCCGAGGGCTAGTCATTCCAAATTCACTCAACCGTTTACCCACCATTGTCATTACTTTGTCTTCAATTTTTCCAAGGGCATCGTTATAAATATGTTCATTGTATGTCATGTCCGTGTGTGTCTGCTGTAACCTTCGCAAAATGTCTTCCGCCATATAGTCTTTATATTTATCCCATAATTCATTAGGATTAGATAGCCCGCAAGATGATATAAGGGTTGCATAAAGGTCCCTAATTTTGGCTGGCGATTGGCACTGAACGGCTTCCTCCATAGTTTCGTCCCAGTGATGATCATTTTCTAACAGACCCAGAGCTTCACATGCTTCTCTATACATATGTTGCGCATTCCAGGCCGTTGACACTTTTTAGATCTCTATAGCTTGTTGGACCTCGGATATGGTGTAGCAGCAAACGTAAACAGAAACATTCTAAATTAGTAACGTGGACGGTGTACACACGACCAAGGGCATCCGATGATTTCACTCCGGGCCAATTCACAACAGGCACGCCTTGGATACGGCGTTTCCACTCCTTTGTAGACGTGTTCCAGGTGTAATAACGGGGGATTTCGGCATAGAAACACGTTTTTGCAAAGGGGTCGACCTGACAAAGATGGAAAAAGGCTGTTAATGTTGTTTTGGGTGGTGATGATACTCTTTCTTGGAAATTGTTCTCGGTAAAATATATGCGCTCTCCATTTTCTAAGTGTACAGCAAGGTGGGTTACTGTTGGATGCCTTTCATGCAAGGGGAAGCCAAGGAGCCGCCACGCTGCCTCATTACTGCTGACGTAACGTCCTGCTTGAAATGTTTGCACTTCATTTAGAAGCTGTGCTCCACCTTCATTCCTGAGATTAAATATAGCCTGGTCATTTCCTTTGTTTATATACTTGCATATATATTTGATTGCACGGACAGAGCTACAGGCTTCTACATTAATATGAGCATCAAACATTTTACATAGAATGGGTGAATACGGGACGATCCAACTGTTGTCTAAGGTTTCGTACGCTCCAGATCGAGTCTTAATTGTAACTGTTCGGCCACCATCTTCGGGTGCTGGGCGCCTGTACAACGGGTAGCCATTGTCATTGTGCACAGTTTCTTTTAATAGCTGTTTAGGGAAACTCTTTGTGCATTTTCCATTTTTCATGCAGGGTGATGCTGGATTTCGTGTACCACAGGGACCGTGTACCATGCTTCGGACAATAGTGTCATACAATTCTTTATCTTGCTCGGGATCAGGAATCTCAGCGCTAATTAATTCATCTATTTGGGTGGGCCGCATCTTTACTTTAAGCCATATTAGAATGTGCACATGTGGTAGTCCCCTTTTTTGCCATTCAATAGAATACATGAAACATTGTACCTCCCCAAATAGTTTACCCTTGGTAATTACATTAATTAATTTTTGCACTTTTAATCTAAACACTCTGGCAACTAAATCGTGTCTGTCAGTACTTTTTTGGCCCGGTAATAGTTCATCGGTTATTTCCTTCCATGAACGGTTGCAAGTGAAAGTGACAAAAAGGTCAGGTCTGCCGTAAGTTCGTACATAAGCAAATGCGTCTTGTGTGTATTGGCGTAGGTAGCGGGGGCTATTAACGAATGTTGACGGAAGAATTACCATTTTTCCTAGATCTGAAGGATTAACATTGGCGTCGCTAGCAACTGCATCCTGCAAATGTATGTAATTATCAACACGTAGCTTTTTTTGATTTAAAGTAATAAAACGAAGACGTTCGCTTTCCACCTTCACGTACATATCCACCAAGAACTGATGAAATAGTTGCCTGCACCGAGGTAAAAGGTTAAAATTATTTTGTCGTAACATCATATGATAGGCATAAAAATCCATACACGATACTTTTTTGTTTGTTAGGGGTTGTTTTGTCACTGGATTAATAAGGGGAATTTGAAAGTGATACCCTTCTTGTCCAGTGGAATAAATCAATGGGTATTGCAGAGCATCATAAAATTTGTGTGTATCGGCTACCCGTTGCAACGTGTCATCATGTGCTCGCAAGACAATGTCCCGTGAAGAAAATTGTTCACCACATACTACGCCTGCAATGTCATTAATCAATGGCGCATTGTAGCGCCTTTCATGCTCTCCCCGAGGAGTCCTGTCCGCATGTACAATAATGATGTTCAGGTAGGTTTTCTAAAGCAGTTTTAAAGGTGTTGACTAAAATATTATTATCATGCAAGTATCTTTGAATTTTCAGCACTGTGTCTCTTTCTACTCCCTGGATAAATTGGCAGCGGCGGTCAACCTCAACTTCTTCGTCTCCCATAAAGTAAACCTGCAAAAATTTATGCTGTTCGTTTTCAGCTGGAAAAGTGCACCGATCCTGTGATAAACTTGCCCTTGCACCGTAAATGTTGGCGAAAATCCTGGCATTATTATTTCCCGATCTACTCCAAAAGACGTCATCTGAAAGCATGAGTTATATTTCCGGATCCTATTTAAAAAGCGCCGTGACTCATCAGCATCATATAAAAATAGAGTTTTAATGGTTCCTCTGGGGTTCCGAGTAGAGGAAGAGAAACTTTGCCGCTGCTACAGCACATGCCGGGGGTCTCATCTTTCCATTTTAATGCACTACAAAAACGACACACCTTGTCCATCAGTCCTACAACGATCAACCTGTGATTTTTATAATCAATTAGTGAATCGTAATAAAATGCAGCTTCATTAAATACCGACCAATTGTTTCGTTCAAAATTACGCCGACGTTCTGCTTGGAGCTGCGCATTTAAATTTCTGCGTGTCTGTGCTTGTTCAGGTGTTTCAGCGGCTCTTAAAGTAGCGTGACGTTCTGCATCGTCGAGCAGCCTCTGCTGAGTTTGAGCAGGTTTTTCAGTGGCTCTTAAAAGAGCATGGCGTTCTGCATCGTCGAGCAGCCTCTGCTGAGTTTGAGCAGGTGTTTCAGCGGCTCGTAAAGAGGCTTGACGCTCAGTCTGTTCAAGTACCCTTTGCTGAGTTTGAACAGGTGTTTCCGATGCTCTCAAAGCAGCTTGACGTTCTGCCTGTTCTTGCCTTCTCAGTTCAGTATCTTCAAGAGATTCCTGGGACCGAGCTAATCTCTTCGCTTGTGCTTGAGAAGACACTCTTGAAAGGTTCGACTTGCGTTTGCGAGGCATTTTAAATTAATTTAAATAGTGATAGAGATGCTAACTCTAATTAAACAAATACAAAAAACTCTCTAATCAAGTCAAAGAATTATTTAGGGATAAGTGGGTAAAATGGTTTTGTTTTAATTAATATATTATTATTTAATTGTGTGTAATAAACCAAAAAAAATAAAACCACGATGCTAAACTAATTCCAAAACCAAAGTGATTGTTGTATTCCTTAAAAAAGTCGAGGAATATTATAAATTTTAAGTAAATGAATTAATTCAATCCGAAACCGAGTTTTTTTTCGAAATGGGAAAACCAAACCAAGACAACAATACCAAATCGCAAAGCTAAACACGAATAGTCAAAAATCGAAAGCAGTTGAATCAAGAAAATCAAGAATATAAGTGTATAATACTGTTAATCAATCGTTAAATTCAAGTAACAGAGTGTAGGTACCGTATGCACTGTATAGCGAAGCGCGAGCCGATGCCCGCACTTAAGTACAAATCGAGAGCACACAACGTTAGCATGTTTCATAACCCTATCAGCGCCATCTATTGGGATCCATGAGAAACACTTATTTATATTTCCAATGTTTTTTTTTTCTCAAAACCTGATTGATTTATAGTTAAATGTAATGTTGATATTTTTAAACTAAATAGTTAGCGCGAGAGACACTTCCAAAGTGGAAATAAGAGTCCCCCCTCCCCTTTGCGGAAAGCTCCATACAAACTTCCACCCCCCATTTTAGGAAAGTGGGCTGTTACAAAGCGACAAAAAGTTGCCTATGTCACTCTCCATCCCTTCATCTACCTCCAGTTTAAAAATCACGTCAATTCGTCGCCCCGTTAGACCGTGAAAGACGGACAAACAAACAGACAGACAGACACACTTTCACATTTATAATATTAGTATGGAAGTATGGATGTATAATGATTGATGTAAATAGCATATAAGTACAGAAAGTTCTATAGATTGCACACTTTCTTTTCACCGCTTGTGGAACTGGAAAGTAGAATAAATGGGAAATTACACAGACTGAACCCCACACAAACAGAGCCGCGGGTACAGCTAGTAAATTAAATCATAATTTATGTAACTACTTATACGTACTCTTAATGATAATTAATGATGAATGATGGGGATCAATGTTACTCTGCGTCCGTAGGAAACACCTTAGACACCCTACACGTGATCCCTGGGTGGTGCTAAAAGAGTAACAAACTTGGCAGCTGCACTGTCCCATCTGGACCTCGCAGCACTCACTGGATTATCATCAACTGTTTTTACACTACTACCTGCGAAAAGAAATGCGTAGGTATAAAATAAATGATACATTAGTGACGTAATTTTAATACTTACTTTACCGGTTCGGTTTTCCCCTTACTAAGTGGATTTTTCCCACGAGATAATTTAACAAACTATCAACTTATTTCCTCAAATGAATCGCGATTACTAGTAAGTATATCCTATTACAAGTTGAATCGTTTTTCTCTATCTTAATACGGAGAATATCTAAACGAAGAGGCCAAGGAAGACCAAGACGTGCGTTTCTAGATCGAGCCAAAGAAAAAACCAACATCATGACGTATCGAGAGCTAAAAGAATTAGCGAAAAACATAACGGAATGGCGATTACTCCACCGACAAGAGCCAGGCTCTTAAAATTATGATGATGAATAAGGTACAACGAGGTGACTGATCGCAGGGTGAAAGTATCAAGAAGCATTTTTGTCAAATTCATAAAATCGCGGGTAGGGACAGCCAATCAGCGTCCCAGATTTGTTCTTCTTGTACAGTCAAGTGCAAAAATACGTATCGAAAAAATCGTTTCAGAAATATGGTACTACGCACTTATTACAACGGAATAAGATACTATGGGACATATTTTTGAGTAAGATGAGTACACCCATATTTTTACACTTGACTGTACGCTGCGCAATGGCGCAATCTTATGAAAAACTTAATATCTTAACTTGTCGCTTTCCATACAGCGTACTTATGTCAAAAGTACTAGGGTAACCATCATTTACTTAATTTAAGATTATTTTTACTTGAAAAATAAGAAAAATAAAATTAATTCTGTTTTGAGAAAACTACCATACAATAATGAATCTTGAAGCAAATCTAATTATTTTGTTCAATCTTTTTTGATTTGCAATTTTTAAGTAGTTACACTACTATATATAAACTGAAAATAGATGTCATATACTTAAGAAAAAGTGACCAAACCCTCCGGTGTCCGAGGCCAGATTTGAACTGGCGTCTTCAGCTTTCGCGGCTGAACCATACCATAATAATGTTTCAGTACCATACAATAATGTTGATCAGTTACCGAGTCAGAAAAATAGATCCGGAACACGACTCAGAAATCAATCTGTATACCTCGTATTTAGGGTTAGAAAAATAACCGTCGAGTTCACCTACGATTCTTAATGAGGGTTTCTGCGATCGAGTTCTTCACTAGATGGCAGCACCGTGGCGAGAGGTCTAGCTGTCATAATCCACCAATCATGTTTAATCATATTTGTTTTTTTTTATTAATGGCTTTCACGCCTCGCCGGTCTTGGCGAGATGAATTCTGCCAATGTCAAGGTGTACTTTTGATTTTATTCAATTATTGTAAAATAAAATTAAAGCGACGTAACGTTGTTCGGTTAAGGCCTTGTTGATTGTAAAGTGATAGCCTCCTTACAAACACGTGGGTGGCCGAGACCCCGGTTAACCGTTTGTTCAACTAAAGGGTGGCTACGCGCGTTTTTAGACTAATTTTTCATTAGCTGCACACTTGTTCGTTAGGTCACTGCACAATAAGCTATCAATATTACACACTGAACTACATAAATGAGCAAAAAACAAAAAACTATCCTAAAGACGGCGTGGCCATCTTGAGCGCAAACGGCAATCCTTAGGTCATATACTTTTTGATTGGTGGATTTTGACAGCTGCTGTCAAAAAGACCTCTCGCCACGGTGCTGCCATCTAGGGAAAATCTTGATCGCGGAAAACCCTCATTATTTATTTTTTGCCATCTCAGGAGAATGGTAAATTGAGTACTTACAGCCTTGGCCAGAAGTGTTGAGCATAGCTCTTTTTTGTTAACAGTTTTGATGTTAAGTATTAATTCCCTATCATAACAATGTACGATGACGTAAATTGTTATGTTTTATTGATATATCTAGAAAACTTCACTTAATAACACTTTCAAGGTACTTATAAAATATGAAAAGCGGAGGTCCCAAAAATGCGAATTTAGGTCGGTGTGAAAAATTGCAAATATTCTATGCAGTTACTACTCACTTCAATAAAACATACCTGTTCAATTTGAATTAATTGATAAAATAACTTCAAAAAAGATAGGAACGCCGGTCTAAAATTTCGAGTTTTGTATGAAAATCGCAAGGGTGCTCAACACTGGCCAAGGCGGCATATACAATATAAATGTTTTTATTATCATTAAATAGCGGCCATTCAGGGTTTGCCGTAGTCGATGTTATCGATACTCGACAAGTCGGTAGATCAATGATGTAAATACGTAAATATCGAAATTAGAAATACATATCAATGTTAAAAGGTTTATTCTTTAAGGTAATTAAGTTTATACTATAATTTACTGTTTCAATAGTGTAAGTAATTGTATACGGCGGGGCCACACATATAATAGTCATATTATTCTATTTTATTTTATCACTAGTCGATTTTCTGAAAAAAGCCTTGGCGGTAAGACGTCAGACTTTCAATCCGAAGGTATCGGGTTCAAACCCCCGGCTCGTACCACTGAGTTTTTCGGAACTTATGTACCTACGAAATATCGTTTGATATTTACCAGTCGCTTTGCGGTGAAGGAAAACATCGTGAGGAAACCGGATCCCAACAAGGCCTAGTTTTCCCTATGGGTTAGAAGGTCAGATGGCAGTCGCATTCGTAAAAACTGGTGCATACGCTCATTCCTGAGATTAGGTTGCTGAGCGGACCCCAGGCTCAATAGAGCTGGGACAAACGCCAGGAGGAAGAAGACTAATCGATTTACTGAAATCGCACGATTTTTCTAATTCTAAATGTCAGCGATCCATAGGAACTTGTAGGTAATTATTCCTTACCTTATACCTATAAGTATGTATAGCTTTGCTTTTGTCGTTTGGTTTGCTAACGTGCTTAATAAAGTCACTTAAAAACACATATACATATTATACACCTGCAAATCATCATACCTTTTTTCGCCAATCGGCAATGAAAATACGTTGAATGGGATAAAACAGTATAATTAAACATATATTTATGTACAGAATTAAATTCAGCCCTCATTAGCAACAAAGTCATCCCTTGCCAACGAACTTTCAAGCTAATTACCACTTTATGCCTCTACAAATAAAGTTGAAATATGAATGAGCTGTGCACATCAACGCCTCATTACAAGGCAATGCGTAATAAAACGCATTACGCGCACAAATTCGGCTGTAAATAACGCACTGTCGCCAAATAGCACAGCGCGAATAGTTCACGCTTTTCCAATGGTGTCGACACAGACTCCTTTAAATGTGGATAAATTCACGCGCAGATCATGTTACAATCGTTTAAAACAAATTCTCTATGGAATTTTGGATTTGTCGAATCCATACTAACTCGACTACAAAGCATATACTCTTTTAGAAGTTTCCAAAGAAAAGGCAGTTGGAAGTTGGAACTATATATAATTTCTAAGATTTTAATCTTATTGAAGAATCCTGCAAAGAAGTTATGTATGCGACCGGTATTAATGATGTTATATAAATGAAAGGCGTCAAGTTTTCTTTTCATTAACACAATAGTTATTTATTGTACGAGGGAGCAAAGTTATTGTTTAAACTTTTAAACTCTCGTGCTTATATTTAGACTCGAGGTAGTCAAATATTCCATAATTGAGCTATGAGCGTAGCGAGTGGTTCAAAAAATGGAATTTTTAGGCGCGCGAGGGCCTCAAGGCAAGAGAGGTTGAACAAACTTTGCTGCCAAGTATAATACAAAAAAAATTACCACACCACCGCTAGAAAAGAAAGTTATAATATGAATCTTGAAGCATATCCAATTTTTTGTTCAATATTTTTTTTTTTTGATTTGCAATTTTTAAGTAGTTACACTACTATATATAAACTGAAAATAGATGTCATATACTTCAGAAAGCCGGAGGGCTTGTTCACTTTTTCTGAAGTATATGACATCTATTTTCAAGTTTTAATATATTAAAAATCCAAGCCAAATGATTGCTTTCAAAATTGTATAATTCAAATTCATAATTTAAATTCAGATAATGAATTTTATCAACAGTAGTTTTTGGCTAGGTACTACTTTTGAGGTCGTTAGCGAAATGAGTTTCACGTATATAGCTGAAGTTAAGATACATTTCGTTACATTTTGGTGCTGTGGCCAGGATATTCACTTTTTACAAAACGCACATTTCACTTACTCACTCATTTCACTTTCTTCTTCTTTTTTCACTTTTTTAATTATTTTTTTCGGCGAAACAGTGTTCATGTTCATGTATGCTTTATACCACCCAACCCATTTACCCACTTACCCACTGTTACCCAATTACCTATGTTTACAAATAAATGAATTGAATTGATTACTCATTCTCAGCCACGCATTTTAAAACAGATTTCATCTCAGTTCGACACAGCCGTGTCGGCATCACTGGGAAACGCCGAAGACATGGCGCGAACTCGCCATTGTATGTGAAACAATGATCCAAACTCCAGTAATGAGTCAGAGAGCCAGTCCGTGCCGTGTCACAGTGGTACTGCATTTTTAAATAGGGTCTCATTTAATTTCCTGAGTTTGAAATATATAAAATGGGATGTGTCTAAACAATATTGACGTTGAGATGTTAATTAAACGAATACCGGGAGTAAATCATTTTTCGATACGAATATTTGAATTCCTTTTTTTTTTTTATACCACGACGGTGGCAAACAAGCATACGGCCCGCCTGATGGTAAGCAGTTACCGTAGCCTATGGACGCCTGCAACCCCAGAGGATTCACATGCGCGTTGCCTACCCTTTAAGAATCTATACACTCCTTTTTTGAAGAACCTCATACTACAGCAAACAGCGGGAAAACCTCAGCAGGGGTTCATTCCACAGCCGCAGCGTTCGTGGGAGGAAATTCCTCTTAAACCGTACAGTGCGCGACCCCTTAGGCTTCAGGGTGTGAGGATGAACACCCTGCCGGCGGCGAGCGGTGCGGTGATAAAAGATGTATTAGATATTACTCATATGTAATTTATCTTGATATTTATATAGTTTGGTGGCTTAAGGTTAAATATACCATAATTTAAGTATGGCGCATTAGTCCTTCAGCAGCCGGACCAACTATACCAATCTGTAATCTAACTGGCCAACTCACCCTTAATGAGATCATTGTGTAATAATATTAAAAAACGAAAACAAAAGCTACATGTGGCCGCGATTTTTAGCAGGGAGGGAAAGAAAAAAATCCTTCATTTTAACGTTTGTTACCAAGAGGAGAAATTTAATAGAATAATGCTTAATAAATTTCAAATTTGAGGGGGTTTGAACCAAAGATCACCTCAACTACAAGATGAAGAATATAAGCCAAATCGAGGTCCGTAGGTAGGTAGGACGATCGAGATTCGTAGGGCTACCCCATACTCATGCATGTATATTAAAAATATGTACAAAAAAATATTGATAGGGGTGAAAGAGGGGATTGGAATTCTAAGTCTAGTATCGTATAGTCTGTGGTTTAAACTCAATTAAAACCGACCAAGAGCATGTCATGCCATGCTCAGGGTAGGGTTCAGTAGTTGCCGGCCTGTTACAATACATCCATTCAAAAGGTCATTTATTAAGCGATATAAAAAAAAAAAGATATTTTACGGCAGTTACGTAATTTTACTATGCCGGATTTATGTCCTTTTCATATGCCGCAACTGATTTTCTTCAATGTAGTTTTCATTGAAAGTACTTTGGGCCTCATTATCATGAATTTTTTAAATTTTTTTGGACGAACGGTTCAAAAGTTAAGATAAGACCGCCTGTTGTTACCTAGTTTTTATCACTGTATCGCTGTATACATTCCTCTTTTCGCATGTGGTGCACACTAAAGAATATTTATTATTATTATTATTAAAAGTTAAAAAGGGGGGGGGGGGGGGACACGCCCTTTTTTAAACTTTCGGAGCTTTCATTTACGAAACTATTAGTTTTGTCCAAAATTGTTTCTAGAAAACCCATAGACATAAACAAAAAGGAAGATGAGTGACGTTCATAGTAAACAAAACTGAAATGTGGTCCTGCACCTACAAACTTGTAAAATGCTACACACCGCTATAATGTATGTGCATCATGGGCAAAAGAGATAAATCTATATAGTAAACACGGGTATGCAAGGGAGACCTCCTTATTTTGCGCATTGCACAAAGTGTGACTGAGAGACTCTGCCACACGACTAATTCAATATAGGTGCCGGAACCTATATTTGATGACACAGAATCGAGCGCCTGGTACCATATCTCCCTTTTTGTATGAATCAATGAGAAGACCCCTATTCTTTTTGAAAGACCTATCCAACGACACCCAACACGATAGGGTATGAGCGAAAAAAATATGACCCTCCACTTCATGTGTCCCTACAAAACATACCCTAAACAAATTTTTTTTCAGATTTTGTTTTACCACTTTGATTAAAACGTATACTATTTTTTTCATTCATTATTCATAGTTGACTACGGAACCCTAAAAATGTGTGGCCACTGTAGCACGCCCCGGCATAGCAAGCCAGCTTCTTGCCTTGTTTCGTAGCCATCCCGATTGCTTAATTGTTCTCGCAACCAGCTTTTGGCAACGCAGCAATATTGCCAAATAGCCGGCAATATTAACGGCTAATGACTGCATTATGCGCTGGCTACAGTTTTAATCGCTGTATTTATAATGGTGCAGAAAGAAGATAAATTATACAGAGTGTAACAAAAGTGCTGGTGATCCGTTAAAGGGCTTCATTGGTATCGTATTACGACTAAGAAAAGTAGGAAAAAAATTTTTTGGACGCCAAAAAAAAATTTTTTTGTATGGGGCACGTCGTCCCAGCTAACCATACAAAAAAATTTTTTTGCGTAAAAAAAATGTTTTTACTTAGTTTTTCGTATAAAGAATACAATACCAATCACCAGCATTTTTGTTCCACCTTGTATGGCGTACATACCGGGTGTGGCCAGAAATACAAGCAAAAATCAAAACAGGCAACTCTTTAGAGAATATCCAGTTAGTTTGAAAAATGATCCCAATGTTTTAAAATAGTAAAATAAGAAAGAAAATTTATTTTTTAATACAATTCCTCAAAAAGTTTACTTTATGTAGCTGCAAATCGTGCGTAAAGTTTGATTTTATGCACTAGTGCTAAAAAGTAATCTGATCTGCAAATCGTGCGTAAAGTTTGATTTTACGCACGATTCGCAGATCAGAATTTTAAATAAATGAGTATCATGCGAGACCCGCTCATAAATGACCCACCTGAACTACGCGCGATTGGGCATAAAGGAGTATTATGCGAGACCCAATAGCATTACTTGAACAACGCGCGATTGAATGAAGCTGTCTTTCGTACACTGACAAAATATGTAATTATATTTCATTGTAGTTTTTTCGCAATTGTATTAAAAACGTTGTTCGACACACGTGCAGAAGTGTCATTTTCACTCGTCCCGAGTCTTGACCCTCGCCTCTCGGCTCGGGCCAAGTAACCTCGGTACTCGTGCAAAATGACATACTTCTTGCACTTGTATCGAAAACTGCTATTTTGGACGCCAAAAAAAAAATTTTTGTATGGGGCACGTCGTCCCAGCTAACCATACAAAAACATTTTTTTTGTGTAAAAATGTTTTTACTCAGTTTTTCGTATAAAGAATACAATACCAATTACACCTTTAAAAGTATCACCAGCAGTTTTGTTCCACCTTGTATGGCGTACATACCGGGTGTGGCCAGAAATACAAGCAAAAATCAAAACAGGCAACTCTTTAGAGAATATCCAGTTAGAAAAATGAACCTAATGTTCTAAAATAGTAAAGTAAGAAAAAAAAAATAAGTAACGTTCTACGAGGATTAAAGCATCATGATACGAGTATGATCAGACCCTAACTCTTACCAGAATAAATTTTGTATAGTTACTTATGTTTATTTATCGTATTGACACTAAAACAAGCTAGTGTGTATGTAGTATGCAAATTAAACTAAACTTTTTTAGATACAAATATGTTATTTCTTTTTATATTTCGAACGTGTTAATATTTATTTAGGTACAAAAAAATTGCGGAAAAAAGGTACATAATAATATTAACATTATCTACTTTACATTCACTGGTTCATTTCAGTGGTGTAGAAGTAGGGAATACGGTACCGGTGCCTCTTTCAGAACCGGGACTGAGAATTCCGGTACTGGACCGGATCCGGGAATTCTCGGTTCTTTGGTACTTTTCGGTATTGACTTATTTTTTCGAGATTTTGCTAATTGATGCTATAATATTATGAACACTGCCGTCATTCGTCTCGTTTATTTGTTTATTTCTTTATGGGTTTCTGTTCAAACCGCTCTTTTACAGTTCGCGATTTTCTTTTGGTCACATTAAGGTGGGTACACACCGGGCTAACGAAGGGCTTATGCGGCAGCTATTAGTTAGAATGAGTTAGATAGCCCCTCGTTGGCCCGGTGTGTACGCGGCTTTAGAGTTCTGTTTTTTTTCTAATAAGCTAGGGTTGTCATTAAGTAGACATGTTCTTACTATCAAGCTCATTCCATGTTTCTGTTAATGTTTTTTACTCTTTTTAGTATTTTAAAATTACTAGATTCTACGAAGAAGAAATACGTATTTAACATTCGAAACCTACTTTATTCCTAATAATTCCTATAACTCATTAACGTTAAAACTAATTCATTGACCGTACAAATCTACCCTAAAAAGGCGACATAGCCGATCGATAGCTAATACTAGTTCGAAGGGGGTTAATTAATAATAACAGCGTATGGGTGATTAATGAAACGGTACCCCTTCCTAATTTATAGTTGGACTTAAGCGCGCCCCGCCGGCCCAAAGCAAACTAAATATCCGATACCTCGATGTTGGGTGCGGTTCGGATCGTCTTGATACCTGAGTTTGTCTAATATTTTTCTGTTTTTGATTACCTACTTAAATATAATTGCTAAATAATAACTACATATACAATAAACTAAACACCACAAACTACCTGAACTGGCTAGTGACAAGTTGCTAAGTGGAACTCAGGCTCAAGTAATCCGTGGCAAAAAGCCGGAACAAGCTAGGCTAAGAAGGGTGATGCTTTTGCATACTGACGACATTCAAAATAGCCATGTTGACATATTATTTAGCTACTAAGATAATCCACAAAAGAAAGCCCTATGAAAGACCCTTACCAATGCTTGTCGTACTACTGACGCAAAAGTTATTTTTGATGAAATTTTATATTCGTATATAGGTACCCGTTATATTCTTACTCCTGCAACTTTTTAATATTTCTTTTTCAATAAATGCAATGACGCCAATTCATTTCATGGTTTGTAATTGGTATTTGTCCAAACATTCATGTTGTGTCTCTTTCGTCTTTCATTAATATGGCAAACGAAAGAGACGCAAACACACAACGCAGACTCAATGCACGAAATAATTTGGTGGCACAAGAGTTAAAAGTAATTGATGTGCCTTCCTTATTTTCGGTTTTAGTTTGCGATCTTATTACTTTTTTACATTTATTCAGTAAGTAGGCCACAAGGGCACTTTTACACGTCAAAGTAAAAGAGAGAGAAAAAAAAAATCAAACTACACCGGTTCTAACCCTACCTCTGACCCGAGAAGAATTATGTCCGGCAAGAAACTCGGCGGGAATTATTTTTTTCAAAACAACAGTACATCAAAACTAAACAATACATATAAGTGCGTTGTTCTATAAGAAAACATATCAAACCAAAACAGATATTATATTGAAACCGAAAATAGATGTCATATACTTCAGAAAAAGTGACCAAACCCTCCGGTGTCCGAGGCCAGATTTGAACTGGCGTCTTCAGCTTTCGCGGCTGACGTCCTGACCACTAGACCACCCGGTCACGGCGGAACTTGACAAATTTTCTCATGTATATGCAATCTCTGAATTTGAAACGGCTAGGCGCCGTTGACCATACTCTAAGGGCATGCGCAGTACGTGCTTGCACCTCCTATCCGAATCTCTTACGTGATTCTGGTATAGCGAGAGAGAGGGTGCTGCCATCTATGAATATATTACTGATGATAATTTTGCAATTTCTGCAGTAGTAAATCATTAAGCAAGTATCAAACCGTCTCTCGCCCCCACATTATTATGAAGACAAGTACAAGCAGTGTATTCGGACTTTGGAAATCTAATTACGTAGCCAGTACCCTCACCTCGATCCCGCGCGTTCCGTTCCACGCTACTATATTATCGTAGATTGGCTCAAAAATGGGGGGGCATGTGTTTGCGTATTTCTCTAGTAAGCTAGATATAAAATATAACATGAGAAATTAAAAACCCACAGACAGATAACCAACAAGTGACTTTTTAGTAAATTAAAGGAGATCGTCAATTTTGTTACGCGATTTGCCCCAGCTCATTAAGATGCGTATAATTATTAAATAGGTGTCAAAACATTCGCCTTAATTTCTAGATCAGGACGGTCATAAAATAATCATGAAATCTAACGGGAAAATTGAGAAATCGGGGATGAAAAAACATGAATGTGATAATGACAATATTTAAAAGCGTACATGTTTAAGATTTACAGTATAACACAAAATAACTACCGGTTTTTTAAAGAATATCTACAAAATCTGACATGATAATGAAACGAAAATCATAATAAAATAATAAAAAGTCATATTTTGATCCTGCCGCTGATGTATTTGGGTAAACAAAGATAATGACTGTCAAACCATCATATTAACTAAACAATCGTAGAACTTATTACAAAGAGATAAGGTTTAGCTCTGTTAGTGCGCTACTACTAGTATCCATGAAGTTATAATTTTAAACTGGAGTCACTTGGGCCACAAAGTGAGGCCGAAAGAGAGAGTAATACAGGGAGCCGCGTATCGTTTTGACTTAGGGAGTTATGACGTCATTAGACAATAATGCCAGCATGACAACAAGTCAAAATGTCAATGTGTGTCAATTTCGTAACGAGTGCGAGTGAGGCACCGCCCCCATAATTATCCCTTCTATCGGACCGTTTTTTAGGGTTCCGTAGTCAACTAGGAACCCTTATAGTTTCGCCATGTCTGCCCGTCCGTCCGTCCGTCCGTCCGCGGATAATCTCAGTGACCGTTAGCACTAGAAAGCTGAAATTTGGTACTAATATGTATATCAATCACGCCGACAAAGTGGTAAAATAAAAAGTGGAAAAAAACATTTTTATTAGGGTACCTCCCCTATACGTAAAGTGGGGAGTGATTTTTTTTTTCATTTCAACCCTAACGTGTGATATATTGTTGGATAGGTATTTAAAAATGAATAGGGGTTTACTACAATCATTTTTCGATAATGTAAATATTTTCGGAAATAATCGCTCCAGAAGTAAAAAAATATGCGTCCCCCCCCTCTAACTTTTGAACCATAAGTTTTAAAAATATGAAAAAAAAATTATAAGAAGAACTTTATAAAAACTTTCTAGGAAAATTATTTTTAACTTGATAGGATGAATAGTTTTTGAAAAAAAATTACAAAATAATTTCTGAACTAAGTTTGTAATTTAACCGTATAAGCAGGTGTTTATTGTACCTGTAATTTCTACAAAATTACAATGAAATGACGTGCTTTCAAATAAAGTAAAAACGGTGAAAATCGGTTCACGCAATAAAGAATTATCCCATAAAAATCATCTTCCATACTTTAAGCTCGCGCGCAATAGTTTACTTAATTTGCCAATAAATGTCGCTGTACGCGGAACTCTCATATCATATCCTACATGGTGGTGTTATTAACTCTTAAGTGGGGACACTTACTGTGACGGACGGAAAACTACGGAACCCTACACTGAGCGTGGCCCGACACGCTCTTGGCCGGTTTTTTTTTCTAATCACCTATGAACGACTGAGGTTCATCTGTGGTTAGGGAAAAGTGCAACAATTACATCCACTTTTTATAAATCCATATGAGTATCAGACATTATTAAATTGAAAAAAAATACGTTTCGTTATTGAAAGAGCATTATATAATGCCGTCATAACGCCCTAAGTCAAAATGAGACGCAGCTCCTTTTCTTTCGGCCCCACTTTGTGGCCGAAGAGTATACTCCAGTTTAAAATTATAACTTCATGCGGCAGACTTGGATGACGGTCACGTCATACATTGACAGTGTCAAACTAGAATAATAAACTAGATAAGCAAAGTAAACGTAACTCCTTTGTAAAAATGTCTGTTTCGTCTCAGTCCAGGTAAAGTTAACCTTATGTCAATGCTGTAAAGACGTTAACAACTTAATAAGCACTATTTGGATCGCGGAAGGATCAACGAAATTACTTTTTATTTTGTATTTCTAATTCCCATTTCATTTTCATGAAATATTTTGTCTAGTTTCGTAATAAAATGGGTATTTGCTTAAAATTGCAGAACAAACCTTATACGAGACCATTATCGCTAGTGGGCCTGGAATTGACGGTCTCCTTTTAGGTGGTAAGTTAAAGACAACTATTTTTCTGCCACCAAAATTTAGATTTACCTCCTAATTTGTACCCCCTTATTATAATATCTGCCTCCAACAAATATCTGTGACCATTTTAATCGAAACGGTCACCAACCAGCAAGCGCCAGAACCGACTTCTAAAAATGGAAGATTTTTTTTAATGACCAATATATTTTTTAGGTAATCGTTTTCATATTGTTTGAAGATTCGATTTTGGTAATAGATACGAGTATATTATTTTGGTGATGCATATACTAATTTGCCGGAAATTTTAAGTCCGTTTTTGGTAATCGTTTTAATATTATCTGGTGGTACAATTTTGTTGGCAGATCTATTATTCTAGTGGCCAATCTTATTAATTAGGTCATCAAATTCACATTTATTTGGTGATCGGTTAAATCGTACCCATGGTTAAATACTATAATACCTACACTGGAAAAAAGTCTTACGTAGCGTAAAGCATCTAGGTAAATAAATAAATAAATATTATGGGACAATCTTACACAAGTCAACCTAGTCCCACAGTAAGCTCAATAAGGCTTGTGTTGTGGGTACTAGGCGACGATATATATAATAGATAGATATAGATAAATATTTAAATACATAGAAAACATCCATAACTCAGGAACAAATATCCGTGATGAACACACAAATAAATGCCCTGACCAGGATTTGAACCCGGGACCTCCTGCTTCGTAGGGTCACTACCTAGGAGGCCGTTAAATACCTACATAAATCTTTACAGGGAGGTCAATACTTACATAAATCTTTTTTTACCAATATAAACAAGACAGTGCTATGCAGAGCAAACTATAATAATCTACATTAGAGGTTAAAAGTAAGTCGTAATTAAGTTAGTTTTTCGAAAACTCTGTGAAAGAAATATCCTCCTGTTTTAAGTATAATCCGAATCAAACATTTACAAAATCTACCTTATTAATTAACTTTTGTAAACTAGTAGTATTTGTTTTTAAGATGCTATTATTGTAAGTATATGCTATTTTTGTCTTGAAACCTTTCGTCATCAATAAAAAGTTTATGTTATCGTTACGTATATCGGAACGTTATTCCAGGCAAGTCATACTTGGCGTCCTAATACGGCGTTCACTATTGCTTGTGAAGTTTTAATTCGATAACCCACCGCCTTCTGCCCCCGTATTCTAATCACTAACCGAGTATAACATTTGGCCATCCTGCTACATGCAAGACCTCTAGCTACATAGTTTTGACTATTAAAGTCTTGGTTATACTGGTTTGGTAGTTGATATATCGATAGGAGTGTAATAAGAGTGCCCCCCTTGCCCGCGATAATGTATTTATGGACGATACCGCGACCTAATGAGCCTTCATACGCCTCTTTATGCCTTCACCGGCCCAGGCATAGGGCGAAGGTACACTAATATGTAATTTGTTTTGACAGCGTATTCATAATGAATATCTCCCCTTATATTATTGAACTTTCACATATTTTACGCCAAGTTTTAAGTCGTTTCAATACAGGGCACGGTTTCATTTAAATTATGTGTGAAAACGATTTAGAAATTGGGTAAAATTATTCAGCAAATTATGTTTTTTTTAAACAAAAAGTGATCCGTTTTCAATGTCCTTAAGTAAATAATGCAGTGCTATGCATATGCTGAACTTGTATTCCTTCTTTCAGTCACTATCAGTGGTCGATCAAGAAGACAATAAATATGTGTCATTCACTATTAAAAAGGCCCCTGGAGCAAATAAAGCATAAAAACAATGATACTAAAGCTCACGAAGAGACTGGCTTTTTTTATCAGGTGTCATATCATCCAAGGATAACATGCATAATGGCCCGCCAGTGGCTTATTTGACAAAACTTCAAGTGACAAATTACAAGCGGTAGTCTCTTTCTAATACATAGGGCTAGAAAGAGACTTCCGCTTGTAAATTGTCACTTGTAGGTTTATTAAATAGGCCACTGACGGTAAATCAGTCACCACCGCTTATGAATTACTCCGAAGGGAGTAAGAAACTTTTTGGAATTATTACCTAATTCATGATGTATCTGCGTAATAAAACATTAAAAAAAACTTCAGAATCCCAAATATCTCCTCCTCTTTTTAAAGTCGGTAAAGATATGGTCGTTACCGTCTAAAGATCCTAATCGAAGTAATTGATTGTATTTAACATATTTCCCACGTTTGTATTTTGTAAACATGCCGTAATACACATAAATGCACTTACCTACAAACATTATTATTTTTATAATAAATAGCTTGACTTAAACAATTTCATGTTTCAACAAAGTAATGGTAAATTGTTTTAAAAAACCAGTTCGACTTTAATTTATTTTAATGAACATATTAACACTTTTACATGTTTATTGTACTAAAAGTTATACGTTTCTTGTCTGCGTGATGTGTGTTTCCATTGACTCACGGTGAATTTTGAATTCTTTCGGCTACTGATCTTGCAGGTAATTAAAAATATACTAGTAGTCCGCCTCGAACTGAGAACTCGCGATTTACTTGCAAACGAATAGACCAATATATCAAAACCGGGTCTCCCCAAACCTATCGACGCGGATTCGGCAAAATTCGGTGGAAAAAAGCTTTATGTCTACGCAATAAGAGCGAAAAAGACGTCGACGCGTCGGCAGGCGTCGGCCGAGCCGAGCCGAGTCAAACCGTGCATTGTTAGCTCTTATTGCGTGGTCATAAAGCTTTTTTCCACCGGATTTTGCCGAATCCGCGTCGATAGGTTTAGGGAGACCCTTTATGAAGATCCTGCTCATATACGAACTGTCCAATGAGGGTTTCCGCGATCGAGTTTTTCACTAGATGGCAGCACCGTGGCGACAGGTCTAGCTGTCACAAGCCACCGATCATGTTTAACCATATATTTTTTGATTGGTGGACTTTGACAGCTACTGCCAAAAAGACCTGTCGTCACGGTGCTGCCATCTAGTGAAAATCTCAATCGCGGAAACCCTCATTGTACAAGGAGGAGGATGTCCAAAATATATTTCTATGGGGAGACCAACATTTTTTTTGTGATTTCGGGGTCGGTCCCATAGAAAAAGTTGTTCAGTATGACTTGCCTAATCACTGCTCACAATATGGCTTGTTATTGACAAAACAGGCTGTATTTATCTGTGCTACAACCCCAATAAATTTCATATCGATCAGAAAAACGTTTCTAAAGTTATCGCAGGTCATAAGCTCAAAATTAAAAAGCTATCGAAATGCCGATACGTCCCAGTAGCTAGGTGATAGTTGTGTCTGAATTCGTTTGTAAGAACTTCACTTCGCTTAAGCTCCACTCGTTCTATAATACTGTTTTTTTTAATGGGTCAGCAAGGGCAGTTAACAGTGTATTTATTTTAAAAAAATCCTTTGACTAAAAAACTAAAAGTTACATTACAGTTACAAATGCTTTTTTTTTATTTCTAAAATACTTACTTATTTTAAAGCACTAGACATACCTCGGTCGGAATAGGGGTTCGACCAGTTGATAATAGTTTATTGAAAACAACAATACCCAATCGCCTGTCAATCTCTAAGTAGCTTGGTACCTAACATGGCTGCATGCATACAAGTATAAAAATGTATATAAATTATGTTACTGTTATAAATCCAAACGCCTGCAACACTCACCACGGTGCCGATAGTGTAACGGGAACACGTTAATGAGACATCAAACTTCCGGAATAAAATAGCCATGAAATTAATATCGTGTCGAGTGGCTCTCATTAAACCGGTTTTTAATTAGTTTCCTTATCAGAGGTTCAACAAATACTTGGGTTAATTAGTGCTGTATATACGGAGCGTAGTTTATACAGTAAATATTACAAATACTTATTCATAATATAGTATGATTACTATATTACTGGGCACCATACAATCCTGGCGAATGTTAATCCTACGCTGACGAAATCACGGGCAAAAGCTAGTTTAATATAAGCCTAAATCTAGTAACTATAGAATAAAATATACGAATTATACAGGTTGGTAAAACAATGGGAGGCCTTGTTACACGTAATAAAAATGTTAATCCTAAGGCGAAATCATTCATAGATCAAACCTTCATAGCTTTTCACTAGCAGTTAGCACGGCCGTCTAATCCTAATCTACTTATGGCAACGCACTTGCCGTCACACTGCAAGACAAAACCTACCGGCCAACTATCCGCACTGACCCCCCCTTATAAATAATAGCGGGCCCACCCTCCACCCCAAGGGTAACCCCTCAGATCTCATTTCCAAATTGCATTTCGAAACTGATTCTCGACTTTACAACTGTGTAACGCCAATCAAATTTAGAACGTAACATTGAAGCTTAAGGTTGTTAATTTGTTGTTATTTTAAGAGCGAAATTTAGTGCTTACTTGTAAGGTCATAACCTAAGAAGGGGTCCTACCCGCCGCTACAAGCACTAACTCGTATAATGAGATATGATAATAAACGCTCTGGTTGAATATTGATGTTGGAAGTTAAGGATGCACTCGGCGTGCTAAGATCGAGACAGATTGTTAATTAAAATGATTTTAATAAAACTTGTGTACAAATAACAGTTAAAATTCACAATTTAAATATTAACACCCCAAGCAGCACATGTGTATAAAAGCTGTATTCAAGTTCAACTATACTAAAAGCTGTATAATAGGCTGCACAAAGCCAAGTATAAGGGCTTATACAGTCATTAGCTTCAAGTATTAAAACTAACGATTCATTTTCATAGATTTCCAAATAAGTTACAAAGAATGCACATTCAGTCATCTTATTTATTTTAACTTTTTTCGTAACTATTTATAAATAAAATTTCATATCGCCTTTTTCCAAGAGACAATAGCCTAGTTGTGAACGGCTATGGCAATTGTGTGTGTTCACAGTGTGCTCTGTGGTAGGGTTGCCCCTAGTTAAATATGTCACAATATCGCGGGTCTGTCATTTACAGCAACATCAGTAATTATACCCGTATATACGGTGCTGAAGCTAATGCTTGCTATATTTCAAGTTTTGTATCCTTAACCGAGAGCATTGACACAACGCAAATTCAAAATCAGAACTTCGGTGCTGTACCCACACTAAGTAATTTTATTTTCATCTCTCCTGTTCGGAAAGTTTTATTTTCCTGGGTAGATAGCCGGGTGGAAAATTGCTTTTTCATCCCTAGGGTGGCAAGTAATTAGCTGTGGTAATTGTGGATTGACCCGGTGTCCACCCGGATGCCTTGCTCCCCGACCACCGGCAAAACATTGAATTAGTTTTTTTCAAATTGTTCAAATTTTACTTAAACTTTTTATAGATTATTCTTTATAGACCTGCTTTATAAAATGTGCGTGTGGTATTGTACTTCTTTCCTCACAATCGAAATGAAAAGCAGAGTGTTTAACTCGGGTGAAATTACCCATTTCACCCTCGAACTATTGGCTAGAAATATCTCAGGTGAGATGGGTCACTTTCAACCCTTGGTTAACAATCTACTATTGTTACACGACACTTCCGACACTTCATTTTGTATAGAAAACACCACGTGACCTCAGAGGATCACGTAAAGCTTTCTATACAAAATGGAGTGTCGGAAGTATCGTGCAGGATGCGGAATGGAACAGTGTGCATCATTCTTATGGCGTAATCTTTGACAGGAGTTACCAACCAAAATCATCACTGTCCCTACACGGATTAAAAATTACAACATTGGTCTTTAAAACTGCTCAAAAATATGATTAATAATAAAATATAAATATAAATATTATAGGAAAATCTTACACAAATCTACCTAGTCCCACAGTAAGCTCAATAAGGCTTGTGTTATGGGTACTAGACGACGATATATATAATAGATAAATATGAATAAATACATAGAAAACATCCATAACTCAGGAACGAATATCTGTGACAAACACACAAACAAATGCCCTGACCAGGATTCGAACCCGGGACGTCCTGCTTCGTAGGCAGGGTCACTACCGACTGAGCTAGGAGGCCGTCCAAATAATAGCGTCCAATTAATAGTTTTGTATGATGTACTTAATCTGTGACTAGTACTTAAGTATCAAAGATATCGTCGTTGTAGGCTAACATCAAAAACGTTGTACAATCGACGTCAAAGATATGTTTACACTTTTGCACCTTACTCCTTTGTAATAAGGTCCAAAAGTGTCCAAAATCTTTGACGTCGTTTGTACATACACAAATTAAATTAGCATCAATAGTGTTTTAAACTGTTAAAGCATATGATTAGTTGTTTGTATATTGCCTAATCTATGGCAGAAGTTACCAAGAAGTAAATTATTGGTGTCCTACACTAATTGAATTCGCAACTATATAGGTAGTATTCTATACTGCTCAAACATATGATTAGTTGTTTGTATATACATAGCCTAATCTATTACAGACGTTACGAAGAATCAAAATGGTCGGTGTCCTACACAAATTTAATTTGCAACAATAGTATTCTAATCTGCTCCAACATATGATTAGTTCATAATTATTTTACATGTATTTTAAAGTGGGGCATTCCACTCATACAATAGTATGTTTTCAATGTTTGTATTTGATTGAATATGATTAGTTGTTTGTATATGGCGTAATCTATGGCAAAAGTTACCAAGAAGTCAAATTATTGGTGTCCTACACTAATTGAATTCTCAACTATAGTATTCTTATACTGCTCAAACATATGAGTTGTTGTTTGTATATACATAGCCTAATCTATGACAGACGTTACCAAGCATCAAAATAGTCGGTGTCCTACACTAATTTATTTTGCAACAATAGTATTCTAATCTGCTCCAACATATGATTAGTTTTTTGTATACAGTGTGGAAAGATAAGTCGGGCCCTGGAGGGAAACTACCTTAAAACGTTGAGATAGCTCAATTCGCTGAACGGAAACATTCTTTTATTTTTCCTAAAAACTAAAACTGCATTCACAGTTTTTTTCTTAATTTTCAATTTTTTCCATACTAATTGTATGAAAAATATTTTTATTATTATTTATGACTTCTCTTGTGCCCTGAACTTGGTTGGTATTAAGAAATTTTTGTCCTTGTTGGAACTAGGATCGATTGGCATCAATTGTCATAACAATTATTTATGGCAAAAATTACAAAATAAATAGTTTTTTTGTAAACTGTACTCTTTTCCAAAAATTTGTAAATGCAGTTATGCCCCTTTAAAAAAATTAAAGAATGTTTCCTTTCAGTGAATTGAGCTATCTCAACGTTTTAAGGTAGTTTCCCTCCAGGGCCCGACTTATCTTTCCACACTGTATAGCGTAATCTATGGCAGAAGTTACCAAGAAGTGAAGTCGTCGGTGTCCTACGCTAATTTAATTTGCAACAATAGTTTTCTAATCTGGTATGGCTTAATCTATGGCAGAACCAGGGCCGTCTTTTCCATACGGGCACACGGGGCACGTGCCCAGGGCCCCCATCCTCAGGGGGGCCCCGAAAGTTTTTTTACAGTCAACGTTGTCCCTAATTGAGCGCCTGAGGGCCCCTGATTCTCAAAGTGCCCTAGGGCCCCGTCACGTATTAAGACTGCCTTGGGCAGAAGTTACCAATAATTCAAATCATCGATGTCCTACACTAATTTAATTCGCAACTATAGTATTCTAATCTGCTCAAACATATGATTAGTTGTTTGTATGTGGCCTAATCTATGGCAGTGCAGATGTTACCAAAAGTGAAGTCGTCGGTGTCCTACACTAATTTAATTTGCAACAATAGTATTCCTAACGGCTCAAGCATGTGATTAGTTGTTTGTATACAGCGTGTAACAAAAACAGTGGTGATCCGTTTAAGGACATAATTAATTGGCATCGTTTTGCGACTAAGAAAAAGTAGGACAAAATATGTTTAAATGCGAGATTTTTTTTTCTATGGGACACGACACGTCATTTCAGCCGGCCCACCCCCCATACAAAACCAACATTTTTTTCGCGTGAAAATGTTTATTCTTACTTTTTCATAAGGGGGCGGTCCATTAATCGCGTCATATGGTTTTGGCTTGTTTTAGACCCCCCCCCCCCTCCCCCATGGTGATCTTTGGTGATATTTTCAGGACCCCTCCCCCCCTGTCCAATATGACGTGTAATTTTTTGCTAACTAAAGTAAGTACAGTTTTCTAACACGTGAAGCTACTGTAACGTACGTACACGTAAAGGGTAAACGAATGAAACTACATGTATACATATAAAATAAAATTATCTTTAATAGAAAAATTTCTCTTTAATAGTGCGTGTCGGGCCACGCGGTTTCGTACCTACTATCGAAAAATTGATATCAAAAGGTCGTATCTGAGTATGAAATGAGTTTTTAGGAGATAACTCAATAATTCCTAAACCGATAATGTTCTCAATTTTTTTCATATTTTTTGAATCTCCGGTTCAAAAGTGACAGGGAGGACACAATTTTTTTAGACTTACGAAGTGATTTTTTCTTAAAATATTTACTAAATAAAAAATATCAAACAGACCTCAATGTTATTTTAAAAGACCTACCGAGTGATGTGCATCATGTCAATATTTGGTAAAAAATTTTTTTTTTTTACAAATAATTACATGTATGGAGTAGTGCCCCTCCTTAAAATATCTTTTTCAGCAATTTTACTACAAAACTAAATAGCAGCATACAAAAACACACCTTATATTTGAATATTTGTTAAGATACGTTTTATCGTTTCCGAGTGAAATGGCTGTGACATACGTACGGATGGACGGACAGACGGACATAACGAAACTATAAGGGTTACGTTTTTGCCACTTTGGCTACGGAACCCTAAAAACCTACTTCACAAAATAATATGTCATTTGCCATTAAAAATATTTTACAATCATAGTGCTAGTGCAATTTTACTCTGCTTTTGACAGATTGATTCATTTAAAAGTTGATAATTTTTATTTTATTGGCCATAATAACAAAAAAATTACACGTGATATGTGTCCAGACCCCCCTCCACCCTGTGGTGATCATTGGTGATATTTTCTTGACCCCCTCCCCCCCCCCCCCCCCCTATACAGTATGACGCGATTAATGGACGCCCCCTAATTAGAATACGATACCAATTATGCACTTAAATTAAACGGATCACCGGCATTTTTGTTACACCTAATCTAATTCGCAACTATAGTATTCTAATCTGCTCAAACATATGATTAGTTGTTTGTATATGGCCTAATCTATGGCAGTGCAGATGTTACCAAAAAGTGAAGTCGTCGGTGTCCTACACTAATTTAATTCGCAACAATAGTATTCTAAACTGCTCAAACATATGATTAGTTGTTTGTATATGGCCTAATCTATGGCAGTGCAGATGTTACCAAAAAGTGAAGTCGTCGGTGGCCTACACTAATTTAATTCGCAACAATAGTATTCTAAACTGCTCAAACATATGATTAGTTGTTTGTATATGGCCTAATCTATGGCAGTGCAGATGTTACCAAAAAGTGAAGTCGTCGGTGTCCTACACTAATTTAATTCGCAACAATAGTATTCTAAACTGCTCAAACACATGATTAGTTGTTTGTATATGGCCTAATCTATGGCAGTGCAGATGTTACCAAAAAGTGAAGTCGTCGGTGTCCTACACTAATTTAATTCGCAACAATAGTATTCTAAACTGCTCAAACATATGATTAGTTGTTTGTATATGGCCTAATCTATGGCAGTGCAGATGTTACCAAAAAGTGAAGTCGTCGGTGTCCTACACTAATTTAATTCGCAACAATAGTATTCTAAACTGCTCAAACATATGATTAGTTGTTTGTATATGGCCTAATCTATGGCAGTGCAGATGTTACCAAAAAGTGAAGTCGTCGGTGTCCTACACTAATTTAATTCGCAACAATAGTATTCTAAACTGCTCAAACATATGATTAGTTGTTTGTATATGGCCTAATCTATGGCAGTGCAGATGTTACCAAAAAGTGAAGTCGTCGGTGTCCAACACTAATTTAATTCGCAACAATAGTATTCTAAACTGCTCAAACATATGATTAGTTGTTTGTATATGGCCTAATCTATGGCAGTGCAGATGTTACCAAAAAGTGAAGTCGTCGGTGTCCTACACTAATTTAATTCGCAACAATAGTATTCTAAACTGCTCAAACATATGATTAGTTGTTTGTATATGGCCTAATCTATGGCAGTGCAGATGTTACCAAAAAGTGAAGTCGTCGGTGTCCTACACTAATTTAATTCGCAACAATAGTATTCTAAACTGCTCAAACATATGATTAGTTGTTTGTATATGGCCTAATCTATGGCAGTGCAGATGTTACCAAAAAGTGAAGTCGTCGGTGTCCTACACTAATTTAATTCGCAACAATAGTATTCTAAACTGCTCAAACATATGATTAGTTGTTTGTATATGGCCTAATCTATGGCAGTGCAGATGTTACCAAAAAGTGAAGTCGTCGGTGTCCTACACTAATTTAATTCGCAACAATAGTATTCTAAACTGCTCAAACACATGATTAGTTGTTTGTATATGGCCTAATCTATGGCAGTGCAGATGTTACCAAAAAGTGAAGTCGTCGGTGTCCTACACTAATTTAATTCGCAACAATAGTATTCTAAACTGCTCAAACATATGATTAGTTGTTTGTATATGGCCTAATCTATGGCAGTGCAGATGTTACCAAAAAGTGAAGTCGTCGGTGTCCTACACTAATTTAATTCGCAACAATAGTATTCTAAACTGCTCAAACATATGATTAGTTGTTTGTATATGGCCTAATCTATGGCAGTGCAGATGTTACCAAAAAGTGAAGTCGTCGGTGTCCTACACTAATTTAATTCGCAACAATAGTATTCTAAACTGCTCAAACATATGATTAGTTGTTTGTATATGGCCTAATCTATGGCAGTGCAGATGTTACCAAAAAGTGAAGTCGTCGGTGTCCAACACTAATTTAATTCGCAACAATAGTATTCTAAACTGCTCAAACATATGATTAGTTGTTTGTATATGGCCTAATCTATGGCAGTGCAGATGTTACCAAAAAGTGAAGTCGTCGGTGTCCTACACTAATTTAATTCGCAACAATAGTATTCTAAACTGCTCAAACATATGATTAGTTGTTTGTATATGGCCTAATCTATGGCAGTGCAGATGTTACCAAAAAGTGAAGTCGTCGGTGTCCTACACTAATTTAATTCGCAACAATAGTATTCTAAACTGCTCAAACATATGATTAGTTGTTTGTATATGGCCTAATCTATGGCGATGAGTCACCCGCTGGCATTATACCGCAATTATCATCGCCGCGCCTCTTAGTACTTATATCAATTAATTGTTATGGTTGCTTATTTGAGTATAAGGGAGGATCGCAGATGAAACTTCGCGAATACGTTATCTTCTTTTCTTCAAATTATTTATGTTTGTATTTACCCCAATGTTTATACTCGTAATATGTCTTTTAATTTTATTATCTGAATCAGCTTGAAATAAATTAGTTATAGGTACAGGGTGTAACGAAAATAGTGGTGATCCGTTTAAGGGCATAATTAGTATCGTATTGTGACTAAGAAAAGAGGAGATACATTTTTTGACACGAATTTTTTTTTGTATGGGACTCGTCACCCAGCCGGTCAACCAGGACAAAACCATTTTTTGACACAATTTTTTTTTGTATGGGACTCGTCGCCCAGCCGGTCAACCAGGGCAAAACCATTTTTTGACACAATTTTTTTTTGTATGGGACTCGTCGCCCAGCCGGTCAACCAGGACAAAACCATTTTTTTCGCATGAAAAATTTTTTTTTCTTAGTTTTTCGTAATGATAATATGTTACATCTTGTATCAGTTGGTAGTAAAAAGGCATGATGACACATGTTGAATTATGCAATCAAATTTAGTTGATAGGATGCAAAATGATCAATATATCCAACTAAAGTGAAAATTTATAAATTCTATTGAAATGGCTCAAAGATATCTGCAAAATTTCTTAATTTTACGATTTTATAAGTTCGAAATTAAAAAAAAACAATGATACCATTCGATTTTTAACATTTTACTGTAAAATAAATTGTATGGCAACCATAAACATAAATGCAACATTTCGCTGTTAAAATAGCAATTTCATATTTTTTCCATACTTTAAACAGGGCGACTATGTGATCGTGACATCACTTTTGCACGTCATTTTGTTAGGAGCGTTTCGAGAAAGAAATGCAAATCTCGGACTTTAAGTCTCATTTCTGACTTTAGTGTTGCTTTAACGCAATTGACCGCATATAGACAATTGATCCTCACAACAAAATGAATCGATTGATACCATACATGAAAAAATTCACCATGCCTATTGTTGGTAAAATTTATAGGTATAGTGCTCAACGAGATGATTCTAACAAACCCCAACACAACGAGCTTCAATCCAATGAACTTGAATAGCCATCAATAGAATGAAAATTATAACTGCCATATAGGGCTGCGCATGCGGTGGAGGGTTAAGTAGATAAGTTTAAGATACATACCTATCAACTACCTAAGAAGCTTACGTAAATTAAGAGGAGCCTCGTCTGCCAACAAACCATTCTGTGGTTTGGCAGAAGAACATATTATATGTAAATAATGTAAGCGAATTGTGAATAAACGTTTTTTTTTTCCATTGTTTTATCACAGAGTTCTTATCACCACCTTCGTCATCAAGACCAGCTCCATTTCATAATATTGCGCTGTCACGCGATATTTACATGCGTGCTAAATAAGACTCGGTAGTGGGCCAAATGTAACTTGTAAGATTTGATTACAGACAACGGGACAGCTTAAATAAAAGCTAGTAAAAAACATATAGGCTAAGCAAATAAGATATATACAAATCGTTTTGAGGAATTCATTCCGAACGAAGACGAATAGGGAGCCACTTGAGCTTAGCCCTGAAGTGAGAAACATGGTCATATTTGCGTAACCCAAAAAAGAACCGAATAGCGACATTCTGGATGCGCTCAAACTTACTAAGTTGCTCTTGGGTGAGATTGATATAGGATACATCAGCGTTATCCAGGATGGGAAGAAGCAAGTTTGAGCTAGCGCAATTATGGTTGCAATAGGAGGAAACTAATGAAGTTGATTATATGTGGATTCTGATTGGTGCCTGAGAATCTTCGACGTAAAAATGGCTGATGAACGGGATTTCAACGCCTAACTTTGATTCCAAGATTTTCAAGTGACGATGTTCATAACGAAAAAGCGATTATAGGTATTATTTGCCGCATCCAAAGCCGCTGAATGGCACAGAAGTGTGTGAGCGGCGGGGTCAGCTTGTCGCTTACTGATGGCTTTAATCATTATTACTTATAATTAAAATTTAGATGGAACATCCTATTGTCTGAAGTCGTCTGTGTGCGTGGACGTTTGTGTGAGTTTCTCTCTCGTTTTAATAATGTTACTAGGTTAGTTAATATTAGTAGGTCAGTAAATGGTAATGAATGCGGTATCTGTAATATGAAGCTATACTCGTATATGATGAATTTTGGGTAGTAAGGAAAAATCCATACGAACCCGCCCATACGGATATCATACAAAACATATACATAAGGATATCTGACAAGTACCACCTGACGTGTAATCCTTCATTTTATAGTTAGCTGGTTTATTTTTCCTTACCGATGATTCGATATTTTGTTGATCGGCAGGAAATTCCAAATTACTTACTTCTTTTATCCTAAAATTTTTACGATGTGTAATGAGTATAATTACGTATTAAACGACATTTATGTGAACATAATAGTTAGTTATATAAGTTTGGATATAGGCTGGCGGGATAAGGGTCCCGAGGATGTCGCTCTGATGTCAGTGCTTGGATTGCATGCACCATTAGGAAATTTACATTTTTAGACCAAAAAAAATATCTTATAACGATGCTAATTAACGACATAATCATTCGAATAATAGTTATACATAAATATTAGAATAATAGATACATATGGATAAGCTGGTGATTTAACGGTCCCTAGATGTCGCTCCCGTGTCGCTGCCGGAATTAGGCTAGTGCACCTAATTCCGGCAGCGACACGGGAGCGACATCTAGGGACCGTTAAATCACCAGCTTACCCATATGTAACTATTATATTTACACCTTTAGGCGAAAAAAGGTGTCTTAAAATCGGTGCTTATAATAATAATACTCAAACGACATCGTCATAAGAATAATAGTTACATATGGATATATGCTGCTGAGTCAACGGTCTCTTGATATCGCTGTGATATCAATGCCGGGATAAGGTGCACAAATAAATACTTATATACAGGATGATCTCGGGGTCGTGGAGCAAGAGAACAAGGCATGACATGATACAGAACTTTAAGATGAACCTAATGATAATGTTCATAATTTTTTTATCGCCAATATTGATAATTATTCTTTTTTTTTTTGCATACGGTTTGGTCACCCTACTCATTGTGACGTCTTGTCGTTTCCCATATAGCGTATGTTAGAAGTCATAGCGTTACCATGATTTACTTAATTTAAGATTAATGTTAATTGAAAAAAAAAATTTTGTGCATTGGGAAAAACGAGTACAATGGATTCTCTATCCATTGTACTCGTTTTTCCCAATGCACAAAAAACACAGACAAGAGACATAGTGAAACCCGTGTCACGACCCAGAAATCAGCCTGTATAATTTAAGTATTTAAAGACCAAACATTGTCCTAAAATTTAATGATAAGAATATGAAACGACATCCTCATTATAATAGTTACATATGGATATACTCGTAGGCTGGTGATTCAACGGTCCCTAGATGTCGCTCCGATGTTGTGTTCAGTCCTCAGTGCCGCGATTAGGTGCCGCCATAAAAGTATTAATTGCACACCAAGACGACGCCCGTGTGGAATGCAGTATACGCTAAGGGATCACATGAACACAGGGTATGAAAAAAGTGATACTTACACTCAAAATGGCTTCAATGGCTTTGAATTTGTTTATACTCATGGTTCAGTACTTATTATAGGCTGCGCAAATAGTTACATATGGATAAGCTGGTGATTTAACGGTCCCTAGATGTCGCTCCCGTGTCGCTGCCGGAATTAGGTGCACTAGCCTAATTCCGGCAGCGACACGGGAGCGACATCTAGGGACCGTTAAATCACCAGCTTATCCATATGTATCTATTATTCTAATATTTATGTATAACTATTATTCGAATGATTATGTCGTTAATTAGCATCGTTATAAGATATTTTTTTTGGTCTAAAGATGTAAATTTCCTAATGGTGCATGCAATCCCGGCACTGACATCAGAGCGACATCCTCGGGACCCTTATCCCGCCAGCCTATATCCAAACTTATATAACTAACTATTATGTTCACATAAATGTCGTTTAATACGTAATTATACTCATTACACATCGTAAAAATTTTAGGATAAAAGAAGTAAGTAATTTGGAATTTCCTGCCGATCAACAAAATATCGAATCATCGGTAAGGAAAAATAAACCAGCTAACTATAAAATGAAGGATTACACGTCAGGTGGTACTTGTCAGATATCCTTATGTATATGTTTTTGTATGATATCCGTATGGGCGGGTTCGTATGGATTTTTCCTTACTACCCAAAATTCATCATATACGAGTATAGCTTCATATTACAGATACCGCATTCATTACAATTTACTGACCTACTAATATTAACTAACCTAGTAACATTATTAAAACGAGAGAGAAACTCACACAAACGTCCACGCACACAGACGACTTCAGACAATAGGATGTTCCATCTAAATTTTAATTATAAGTAATAATGATTAAAGCCATCAGTAAGCGACAAGCTGACCCCGCCGCTCACACCCTTCTGTGCCATTCAGCGGCTTTGGATGCGGCAAATAATACCTATAATCGCTTTTTCGTTATGAACATCGTCACTTGAAAATCTTGGAATCAAAGTTAGGCGTTGAAATCCCGTTCATCAGCCATTTTTACGTCGAACATTCTCAGGCACCAATCAGAATCCACATATAATCAACTTTATTAGTTTCCTCCTATTGCAACCAAAATTGCGCTAGCTCAAACTTGCTTCTTCCCATCCTGGATAACGCTGATGTATCCTATATCAATCTCACCCAAGAGCAACTTAGTAAGTTTGAGAGCATCCAGAATGTCGCTATTCGGTTCTTTTTTGGGTTACGCAAATATGACCATGTTTCTCACTTCAGGGCTAAGCTCAAGTGGCTCCCTATTCGTCTTCGTCGTAACTCCCATGTTCTGTCCCTTCTGTACAGTATTCTATTCAACCCCGCAACTCCCCATTACCTCAAAGAGCGTTTCAGTTACCTTCGTTCGGCTAGATCCGCCCAAAACCTGCTTCTAAATGTCCCATCCTCTTCGTCAAAAGTATATAATACATAGTTCCTTTACCTTTCAGGCCATACGCCTGTGGAACTCGTTACCTCTAGAAATAAGGCGTGCAAAATCCCTAACTATTTTCAAGAAACACCTTAAGGAGTATTATCTATCTCTCCCTTAACACAAATGTTTGCTGACTGTATTTTTATTATTTTATTATTATTTAATCTGTGTATGTAGTATATGTATGTTTATTGATTATTTTTTTGTGTATGTTTATGTATAATTAAGCTATTGTATTATATGTTATTTGTTATTGTTTACTGGATTTTCACTGTTTCTTTTGCCTCTCATACAATTATTTTCGACTAGATTTCCGCTACCCTAAGGTTGTCCGGAAGAGATCGCTCTCTAGCGATAAGACCGCCTGTTGACTGCCTCTACTTTTAATCTGTGTACTGTACTGTTTTATGTTATTGAGGTGTGCAATAAAGAATATTTGTATTGTATTGTATTGTATTATCTGGAAACAAAATTAGGTATTTTAGATATTTATTTCGTTCATAGCCGATTAAACTAAGTATCTTGGCATCACCCTTGACCGCTTCTTACAAACCGTTCCCATCTAAGCAAGCTGAGTAAGACATTAGCAGCTCCCAATAATATCTTACATAAGCTAACAACCATGTCTTTGGGAGCTAGCGCGGACGTACTACGCACAACAGGGTGCGTAGCCACCGTGCCAATCGTTAACGCTCCGTAGTGAACGAAACGCAACTGTCACTGTCGCACTAATATGGCAGAGTGATAGAGAGACGTGACTTCGATACGCTACGGAGCGTTAAAGATTGGCACTTTGGGTTACGCACCCGGGCTAGCTCGTGTATTCCGCAGGTGAATATTGCCCCCCGGTTTGGCAGTGTTTACACGGAAAAGGTAGACGTTCAGCTGCGTAAAACTATGCGCTGCGTATCTGGTACTAGTCGACCCCTGTCCAATGGCTGCCAACACTATACCACATAGGTATGTGGCTTAGTTTGGCTTCTAAGATGTGGAGGAGGCCCTCCACATTTTAGAAGACAACAGGCTCTGCTGAAGGAAGCAAGAAAAATATCTCACAACCCAAACCTATAGGTACCGGTCCATCAGGAGTTTCTGTATCCACTTGAAATCCCGACTTCCACCCTACAATACAGCGCAACACCTGACACAGAAGCCTTTCGACATAAAAGGAACGACAAAAATGGAAGGATGAAAGACCTATGACCCCACTCAAAAGCTCATTGGCTTCTCTGTCTCCAGGGGGGTTGGTTCCAGATCAATAGACTCAGAACCGAGCTTGGTCACTGCGGATAACACATGTTCAAGTGTGGCTGGAGAAACTCACCAGAGTACGATTGCGTTCAATTCATACACCACATCATCTACGATTGCCCAAAGAGGAAATACGCTGGTGACACTCTGGACTTGTTCTTCTCTGATGTGAACGCAGCCCCTTGGATGAAGGACCTAGATTTAAAATTATAGTATCTTTAATTTAATTTCACTAATATTGTAAGCGGCCTTGAACACTGTAGCCATACGATTAAATATATAATTAATAAATAGTCGATTTTGCGTACATAAGTTTCGTTAAATTCTTTCTAAACTTTCCGTAAGAAAACTCAGGCTCTGTTATAATACTTACACCCCTTTTCGTTCTGATCCCGTTTGCACTAAGTATATATTTAAAGGATGCGTACATAATTTGGGAAGTATTATTCCAAATATCAAAAATACTGCACTTGCACAGCAAAAAATCTGAATGCATATCAAAGCGATGTTTAGATGAGAATTTGTTTTTTTACTGTGCAAGTCAGTATAATAGTATTTTTTTTGTTGTGCCTTTAAATACTAGCCAAATATTTTTAACGGTTAATTTTCCATCAATGGACAAATTGATGGAAAATTAACCGTTAAATGAGATGATATTGAAATTGAAACTTTTTATTGCAGACCGTGGTCCATATTTTGTTAGTACTACATGATTTATTTACATTCTATGATATAAATATACTTATTCTATAGTTAGTAAGCGATGACATACAATACAATACAAACAAAAATAAAAACTAAGAACTTAAGAACTACTTACATGCTAGACTGGGCGGCTGCTCTTACATGGAGCTGCATACAGTGCTTCTGGAATGGGCAGTCCAGCCTGTTGGTCACCAAGGATAGGATGCCATTGGTGCCGCCGCGAGCACGCTGTGCCAGAGATGCGGCGCATTTCCGTATAATCGCATGGAACCCGTCAGTGCGTGCTTCCGCAAACATACCTGACGCACTGCAATGTCGCGGCAGCCCCATTAGCATCCTAAACCCATTATTATACTGAACCCTCATCGTGTTCAGCGTTCTCTGCGTATACTTCACCCACAGACTGCACGTGTAGAAGTTTTGACAGAATGCCTTAAAAAGCGAGATTTTTACTTGTTTTGTACATCGTGCAAACCTGCGGGCGAGCATATTACATCTTACCGCTAGAGCTCTTCTCTCCCTCTCAATGTCTACTCCGTCCGATAAGTCATCGGTTAACCAGTGGCCAAGGTACTTACATTGTGACACACGCTTAATCACACTCGCGTACAGGAACGCTGGTGGCACATTACCAATGTGACCACCTTGCGGTCTAAACACAAGGAGCTCTGTTTTTTTGGTGTTATACCTAAGCCCATGGATCCCCGCATATGTTTCGCAAATTGCAAGGAGCTTATTCATGAAATCTACGGGTACTTAAATAAAACTGGAGAATACTATAAACACTTTAATTTAGTAAGACAACGTGATACAATCTAACTTAATCAATTTATCGTACAACGATCAAGAAAAAGTAAATCTAGTCGCCCACAATGTTCTCGTGTCGAGTGCTAACCCCGCAAAAGTCCGCGCGCCGCCGAGTGCGCCGGTTTTGTTCGACGGAGCGGCGCCCTCTGGCGGCCGGAAACAGTGGCTCGCCCGCCAAAGCGCCACCGGAAGCTGCAAGTGGTGGCGTTTGTCCAATGTTGCCAACACGGCCATGCTGCTCGGTGTCAGCGCCTGACACCATACATGCCAATAATATGATTCTGAAACATATTATGGAATGTTAAAAATATATTCTTGTTATGCAAATAAACAGTTATGAGTGAGAGTTCTAACTGCATATTACTTATTTTGCGTATTAGCCATACATCGGTACATCGAGCACCAAACCCTCGCACCCAAAGAGCGAAACGCTTCACTTGAGAGACCGAGTTGATCCGGTTGCATCGCTATAGCCGCATGGTGTCATAGGCTTATATTTAAAGTTTCATACACTTAAAGAGCGAAACGCTTCACTTAAGCATATCAAGACCACTCTAAAAATAAGCATAGCATATGTTAGCTTATACGCAAAGCACAGATATTTGTAATACCTAGTATTTATGTTGCAATTCTAGTAGTAAAATAATTTAAGATAATTCATGTATCTATCCTTAATTATGAACTAATAGCTGTAATAAAAATAAAGAATAAGTATTATTACTGAACTTTGTCATTTCAATGTTATCAACATATATTTTACCTATATGCCAACACGGAATACTGACGACAATACTTATTCAGAAGCCCAGTCATCGATTTTAATCCATGGCTTCATATTTTCGGCTGCTGCCGTGCCCGTATATTGTTTATTGCTACGCTCAGACCCTCGCAGATCCGTCACCTCGTATCGATCATTGCCTAGTACGCATTTTACTTGAAACGGACCTTTAAAATTGGGCATCAGTTTTGTACTTTGGCCGTCGTTATTCTTACTTTGAATTTTAATAAGTACAAGATCACCAACTGAATATCGTCGTGCCCTCACTCGTGAGTTGTCAAACCTCTTTTTTTGACTAAATGCACCGGCTTTTAGATTTTCATCCACTCTCTTACGCAAATCGGTCACGTCCGTTAAGTCCCCGTTATCAAGCTCCAATCCCATAATGTTATCCCCATCAGTTCTCAAGCGGTACCCAAAGAAAACTTCACTAGGAACTGCCTTTATTGTTTTATGAACTGTACTATTTAGTCCCTGTTGCAACATCGTAACGTACTGATCCCAACAATCCTCATCGCTATTGGCACCTAAGGTTCTCATGGCATCTAGGATGGTTTTAATAAATCTCTCAGCCTGGCCATTTGAACGAGGCATACCGGTTGCAATTGTATGCAAACGAATATTTTTATTCATACAATACTGCGCGAAGTCTTTAGATGTAAAAGCTGTACCGGCGTCACTTATTATACGCCTAGGGTTGCCAAAATGTTTATACACTTGATCTAACTCCGCAATCACCTCAGCGGAATTGGTCGTCTTTACTGCAGATATAAATACGAATTTGGTAAAGGAATCTACCATAACTAGAAAATACTTGTTACCGTATTTTGACTTTACAAAAGGGCCTAAATGGTCAACGTGGAGCGTATGGAAAGGGCATATTTTGGTAAGGGATACAACTCTCCTTCTTTCGGGCCACCTTTTATTTTATAATAAATGCAATTAATACAGTTTCTAATATATTTTTTTACTGTATGCCGCACTCTCGGGAACCAATATAAGTTTTCGATACGCTCCACAGTTTTATCTACCGAAAAATGACCCAAATCATCGTGGTTACTTTTTATAATCTGCCAGATACATTTTTTTGGTACCACCCAGCGACGACCTCGGGTTGTTCTTCGGTAAACTTTATTACCTAGCATTTCGTATTGACTGAATATACGAGTATCCCTATTTTCTTCGGCTTGTACTGTTAGCACAAGCCGAAGTGTTAGGTTCGGATCCCACTTCTGATGAAATCTACGGGTACTTAAATAAAACTGGAGAATACTATAAACACTTTAATTTAGTAAGACCACGTGATACAATCTAACTTAATCAATTTATCGTAGAACGATCAAGAAAAAGTAAATCTAGTCGCCCACAATGTTCTCGTGTCGAGTGCTAACCCCGCAAAAGTCCGCGCGCCGCCGAGTGCGCCGGTTTTGTTCGACGGAGCGGCGCCCTCTGGCGGCCGGAAACAGTGGCTTGCCCGCCAAAGCGCCACCGGAAGCTGCAAGTGGTGGCGTTTGTCCAATGTTGCCAACATTCAGAGCACTGATTGCGGGAGTCAGCAACACCATGTCATCTGCATAGCTTAAATTGTTGACGAAGGTGCCGTCAACAGAGCAGCCGACTTTAGTGTTGCTGAGTTTCACAATCAGGCTATTTATGTACAAGTTGAAAAGTATAGGTGATGTTAACCCACCTTGTCTAACTCCGCACTTCAACCTGTACTCATCTGAATAAGCTCCCGCCCATCTGACAGTATTAGTCTGGTTTTGATACCAGAAGCGAAACAGCTCCGTGACTTCATCCGGGAGATCTGTCTCACAGCGCCACTTTCTCCACAGTACATCATAAGCCACGAGATCGAACGCTTTTGAGAGGTCCAGGAAGCACGCATACACCGGTGTCTTCCTGGTTGTATAATATTAGACAGTGTGCTTGAGGCATAGCACCGCTGCCTCAGTGGATAGCCCGGGTCTAAAGCCAAACTGGGCGTCATGAAAAGAAAGGTGCTTTGTTAGGATGCGATCAAGCAAACTGTCCAATATTTTAGCTGTTATCGTGGCCAATGAGATTGGCCTGTAGTTGCACTTGTCAGACACATCCCCGGTTTTATTTTTCACGAGCGGAATGACTACCGTTCGCATCAGATTATCGGGTAAGTACGAATGTCGGAAACACAAGTTAAATAAAAGAGCAAGTACCCTCGGTAAGTGTACCCCCGCGTGCTGCAAGTGTTCTATGCTCAGACCGTCATGCCCTGGGGACTTTCCCCTTGACATATTTTTAATTACAGAAGCCACGTCTGCTGCAGTAATATTAATAATCGACGTCGACGCACGACGGTTCTTAGCACCAAACTCCCCCATCACGGGCGGTCGCTCCGGCGGCTCGACCTTGAAGTGCTCTATAAACAGGTTCGCTATATTTGTGGGTTCCACTTCACCATCTACACTCATAGGAAGGCTCGCCCGCGGACTGAGTTTACTTGTCTCCTTTCAAAACCTACGAAAGTTTTTATTGGTGTGATGTGACGCTAAGATATCCATTTTTATTTGCTCCTCATTCTCTTGACACCACTTAAGTCGTGCCTTAAACGCTTTTCTGGATGCACGCATATCCTCGTAAATGGGGCCTTGAGAAGGTTTACCATACAAAACCCACGTTTGAAAGCACCGACGAGCCTCCCCATGTAGTTCCTTCACATGTTTATTCCACCCCACAACCTGGTACCTACCCCTCCGCGTCCTGTTACTGGAACACTCCACAGCCGCTCCACTCAGCACTCGTATTATTGTATCGTATTGTTTTGTATTGTGGGATGTTGTATTTTCTTAATTTATAAATATTTATTTTTATTTATATATGTATGGTTTATGTAAGTTTATTTTTATTTTATATGCGTAAGTTTATTATTGTGTAGCTTGTAGATTTGAATTTGCAACACCTACGTTTGTATGATTATGGTTTCCGCTTCTCAAAAGGTTGTCTGGAAGAGATCGCTTTTTAGCGATAAGACCGCCAATTGTTTTACCTCTGATTATTCTGTTTGTAACTTGTATTTTATGTGTTCCTTTATTTTGAGGTGTGCAATAAAGAGTATTTATGTTATGTTATATAAATAATTGCTTTATAGTCAACATGGTTATGCGGCGTTTCCTACTCAATTCAAATCTAAGCCTCAGACGCTTTTTTCCAGAAATTAGATTGACATAAATACCTTCTCCAAACTTCGCCGCCGCCAGGCACCAACCCACCGCGCCTCCTCAGTTCGTCTTCAACCAACTTCCTATAATTAATTACACTTATTATCATTATTGTTTGGAAGGCAGTTTTGCTCGATAATGAATTGTCCGCTTCATCATTAATTAGTTTATTATAATAAGAAGGAAACTTCCTTGGATTAATCAAATTTATCAGATGGTCGTTGTTTTAAATATCTCGCAACCGAATCTTGAAAATTTGCAGAGTTGTTGGATATTTTGGAAGTTTTTGAACGGTATTGAATTTTAAGCGTGCTCTTGTTATGTCTATTTATTTATTGACTTGAATTTTGGTGCTGATCAAATAAAACTATATCCGGATAGCCCAAATATCTGTAAATAAGTACATGGATATAGTTAAAATGATATCATTTTAATGTAATACCATCTCGTGTTCTATCCATTAAACTACATTATGGTTATAAAATATTTTATCTACACCAATATCATAAATCCTTTATTCCGCGTCCGGAAACCGCATGTAATTACCATCGTTAATGCAACCAGTAACGTAATATCAGTGACAGTGTGGTTAAAACTGAAAATTAATTACCTACGGTAATATGCCCTCCTCTCAGACCGGTGGCACGCGCCCGCCCGACCGCCGGCACAATCGAGTTGGCCATGGCGGTGCAATGTCGGTCATTCCAATGGTTTCGGAACACTTCATTTAGGATTTATAATATGTGTGTAGATAAAACAGTGTATGCAACTGTACGTAATTAGGCCTTATTACGTAACAGTTACATAAACTACTAATATGACTGTGTCAACACCCTGAAAAGATATTTTTTTAAAGCTCCCATCTAGGCGAATCTACTAGAGCATCCCGTTGAGCTACGAGTACCTCATGAAACTGCAATCGTCGCCCATGAACATTTTAAAGAGCCACTTAACTACTTATAATAATTTTGTAATTCGACAGAGGACAAGGTCAAACGCGCCCTTGAGTGTGTCCTACAAGAGTAACTTTTCCGATATCCTCGTGGTTATTGTAAAAGTAACTTTATTACATGCCATATACAGTTCAAAATGATAGGTTTTACTGTGAGGTTGATTTGATGGGTTGTCATCGGATATCGGATGGAATTTTAAGAAACCTTATTAATTGGAGTTTGAAGATTGAGAAAACCGTTTAATTTACAATTTGTTTGTAGGCCAAGAAAATTAGATTTTTTCGAAGAATTAATTCCCAGCAGGCTGGAAATCACTTTAATACCTTCATGTGGCCCGCCGCTATTCCAATTTTTCAGTACTAAGTATTAAATAAAAATAATAAATGATTTAGCGAATTGAATCCTTTTCTTCACGAGATACGTATAAGGAAAAGTCCTGTGCCGTTAAAATTAGGTGAGCACGGTAACCGAACACGGTTAGCGTCCATACAACTGTATGGACGGCCCGACAATTAATTATGTAGCAACCTGGGGCTCATTTCTCGAAAGCTTGTAATTTGTAATACAAGCGGAAGTCCCTTTCTAGCAAAAGATGACGAAAAATGACATCCGATTGTATTACAAGTTACAAGATTTTGAAATATTGCAAATATTGCAATATCTGAGTAGTCTGTGGTTCTCAAGAACTTATCAAGCGCACAACAGAGCGAAGTTTTTTCAGACAACTTCGGACACAACATGTCTGCTGGCTACTAAGAAGTCTGTGCAGTTTGGATGGCTTTTTTATTGTTTCGCAATAACTTTAGGGACGTTTTTCTGATCTTCATGAAAGGGTACAAACCAGAGATAAATATAATTAGAGAGTTCTTATATGAGCTGGATGGACCAGAGGGTTTTGGAATCAGAAGGCCTAAAAGAGTTTTGTTAAGGGGTCTTGTCGTACTGGTCAACTCGTTTGCAAGAATCGCGAGTTTTTAGTTCGAGGCGGGCTACTAGTGCCTATTAAAAACGCAACTGCCCTATTCGGTGGTGCCATTACATATTGATCGTCACAACAAAGTTCTAAACTTTTGCTTAATTCTAATAATAACGGAACGAAACAGCAATCTATTACCTTCAGTAGTGATTCCGTTCGAGACAAGCAGAGATACACGGAGCGATCTAATATGCGGTGAATTACGTGTCATAGCGATAACGACAACTCAATGGGAAATGCTGTGCTGATCGTGTTAAGGCTCTTTTTTACCAACGAAATAAGAGCTTATTTGCTTAAAATTCCTTTATCCTAATCCTTTATACATGATCTGACGGTCGGACAGACCTGGCAAAGTGTGGTGCTTGAAAATTGTTCCGAGCACTTCCAATACAACTCCAATATTGGTTGATTATTTGTTACGTGTCGGAGTTGTGTTGGGGATAAATGTGAATTTTTTTGAAGGTGAAATTTTTTTGCGGAAGGTGCTTACGTCGTACGTTGTATAGATTCAATATTAAAATCCACCCATAAAAGAGTAAGCGCCAGATGCCAACTTGGTACCTTTTTCGAAAAAGTGTCACAAAGTGTGTTTTTAATGTATGTATGTATTACGAATACGAAATATTATATATTACGAATGTTCGAATACGGTACCACTTGATGTGGTTAAAACTACCTTGGCACGACTTTATTGTTAAGACGAGTAAAGGTGATCCCGAACACCTTACCAACTTCGTACTACTTACTGAACATGGCGCGCGCTGTATTTTATTGCAAGCAGTTTGCCAAAGCGTCCAAAAGCTATAAGGGACAACACGTAATTGGAGCCACAGTTAAATATTAACACAAAAGGCAACTTTCGGCCGATTCAAGTCGGACGGATATAAAGTTGTGACGTCATTTAGCTATTTACAACTTGTTACCGGATCGTCTGCTGCCGTAACCGTCTGGTGTAAACCGTTGGTTGCCGAAGGTGAGGCGGACTAGTGCTGCTGTGATCTTGAGTTTTGTGACCACTCGAATGCGTGGTCTGACTCTGAGTCTCGGCAAAGACTCGAAGTCTTTAGCGGTGCAGATACTGTCAGTAATATTGTCATTATTTCTGTACCCGTCCTTTTCTATGTGTATGAAGAATGAGAAGGATGAGTAGAGAAATAATCACAGTATTATTGACCGTGTCTGTTCAGCTTTTGGAGTCGTCAGCTTTTAAGTAGGTACCCTTTTTCTTTAAGTACAAAGCTGTCATATGTTGTCATCATCGCAGGCGCCGATAGGCATTTTAGACTTGAGTTTTCAGTATTTATAAGCTCCATTAATCCATCTAATTATGTATTTTAATAACTTTTTGTATGGCATAGGAGGCAAACTAGCAGACGAATCGCCTAATTGTAAGCAATTACCACCGCTCATGGACGCCCGCAACACCAGGAGGGTGACAAGCGCATTGCCGGCCTTTAAGATGGGAGTACGCTCTTTTCTTGAAGGTTTGAAGGTCGTATCGGTCCAGAAATACAGCAAACGACAGTTCATTCCACAGTTTTGCCGTGCGAGGCAGGAAGTTTCTGGAGAAATGCACAGTTAAGGAATGCCAACTATCTAACTAGCATATGTCATAAAATATGACGTTAGTTGTATTACAGAATTCATGCCCTTTCTAATCAAGCTCTTAAAGCGCGAGAACGCCGATTTAAAAGACTCGAATATTTTAAGGCAGTCTTATAAAACCAAGTTCATTAAGATAGTTCTTGCAAATCTAAAAGTAGCAAAAGGCTTTTGTTACTGGTTTTTTAGAGCGATCGACTCGCGTACGTTTTGCTAGGTGCCGGAATAACTAAATCTGATCGTGTATTCTCGTACAACTCCGATGGATGTTACAGAGTTTTCCAGGTTTTTAGTTCTGATTTGTGTCTAGGTCGGTTATTTTTAATTTGGATCGAATTTCAGTATAGATAGTTGTATATAAGCTATAAGTAAGTTTACTTAAAGTAAGATTTTTTAAGGTGTCCGCCGAATGGTGCTGAAGAGTTACCATTTGGACTTCTTCTATGCATATATGATACCTACTAGATCAGGCACGGATCTAGGATTTCATTCCGTGGGGGGGGAGGGGGGGGGGGGCAAATTCACTCCATTGTACTCGTTTTTGCTGATGCGCTTACCGCATATTATTTCAGCCAGTGTTTATGACATGCGTATGACATGTCTCAAACACTGTACGGATTTATGAAGCACGTCGAAAACCCTATTTTATTTTTTTAGAAACGTATGACAGCTAACATTTTCGTCTCTGTAACTAAATGTCAAATTCAAGAAGGAGAATCTTCTGTACCGGTACTATTACTTATTCTGTGATTTGACTAACTAAATATTTTGGGTCAATGATCCAAAGAGAATCTTGGCCTCCGAAATGACAGCACGCCACCTGTCCCGATCCTGCACAACTTCTTGCCAATCATTGACGCGAAGCTGCAGCAGATCCGCCGCCACACTGTCTCCCCAACGATACCTGGGCTGACCCTCCGGACGGCGACCATTCGGTCATCCCAAGAGCGCTCTTTTGACAGCTCGATCCTCACCCATTCTCTGTAGGGTGTTTGTTTCGCCGATGATATTGGGTCCGGCCACTAACTCGTCGATCTCGGCATTCCTTCGGATCCTCCAGCTGCTGTCATTTCTCTTGATATGCCCCAGGATCTTACGGAAAACTTTCCTCTCCGCTACCAGGAGCTGACATTAATCTTTCAGTGTTAAGGACCAGACCTCACAGCCATACATAAGGATTGATCTTATGACGGTCTTATATATTCGTAACTTAGTATTTCTTGTGAGAAGCCTGGACACCAACACTCTATGGAGGGCTGCACTGCACCGCAGGGCGTTTCTGATGCGTCACAGATAAGGTTCTCTGCGTGATGCGTATATTGATCTCCATGAGGGCCCAACTGGTGTTTGTGTCAGTAACAGTGCATCCAAAATACCGAAACTTGTCAACTCCGTGGTAGACGGTACCCCCTATGATGAAGATGGAGATTATCACGCTGAACGCGTGTATTTTTGTAACGTTTCATGTGGAGGTATTCAGTTTTTGACTGGTTGATCCTGAAACCTAATTTAGCTGCCTCTGGTTCCAGGACACTAGCTGCCTCCACCAGCAGTTCACGGCTTTCCCCTAATAAAGCTCCCTAGCTTTAGCCCAAGATCACCTCATCTACATACCCTACCACCTTGTGCTTGCCGTTCAGCTCCACCCGTATGTGCAACGCTAAAACTTTTCGAACAACATATTCCAGGGGTAAGTTGAAGATAGGTGATAGAGCATCACCGTGCTTTAGGCCAGTCATAACCGTGAATTCTTCTGACAGCTCACATCCTACTCTGACTCGCATTAGACTTTCTTTTGTTGCTGCGGTATAATTGGCAACTAGTTTTTTGGGGATGTTGAAATTAATAAGAATAAAGTACAGATTGCCTCTGTCTATACTGTCATAGGCTTTGGTGAAGTGTACAAACAGAGAGTGAATAAGGCGTACTTCCACTTCTTATTCATTAGCTGTTTAAGCAAGAAAATTTGTTCCGTCGTGCTGCGATTTCTTCGGAAACCACATTGGTAGTCTCCAAGGATACTTTCGGCATATGGTTCCAGCCTCTTTAGCAGCACGTTGGACAGGATTTTGCGTACTTCTTGTTTGAGCCTTTTTTGTAGACAGGACAGATAACACCTACGTTTAATTCTTCTGGCTGTTCTTCTAGTTCCCATATTTTCAGAAAAAGGTCGTAAACGTTAGTTTGGACAATACCACCACAGTTTTTCCATATATCTGATGGCAGCCCATCAATTCTAGAAGCTTTATTGTTCTTGAGACGCGTAATTGCGTGATGAACCTCCTCAAAGCATGGAGGAGTGACTTCAGGATCATCTGCACTATTGTTGTTGAGGTGAGATGACGCAGGGGGCAGTTGAGCAGTTTGTTGAAAATCATCTTTCCACATACCCTTAATTTCAGCTCTGGATGTTATGAGATTACCGCTGTCATCCTCTAGAATTTGAGTGATAGGCTGATAACCTTTTTTGAAACTGCAAACTTCTTCTGTGATTTGACGTTCAGATTTTTTAAATACGAAGCTGTGTAGGACCGCCCATCAAATTAATGTCCTTAAATTAGGGTTGCCACAAACACGCAGTAACTCGGTTACATCGCTTTGAGATCACCGGCCGTTTCCTAATAACGAGCCCTAAGCTAATTATTGGCCGATGAGATTCATAAAGGCATTGCGTGCCCTACAGCTAGTGCTAATGGGAAATTTGTGACCTTAATTTTACTAGTACAGTATAGGAAAACCTAGTTCATGGTAGCTAAGCATTTAGGCGTTACGCGTTTTTATGTATTAATTAAATTATAAGAACAGGTTTTTATTTAATCTAAAATCTGGTAAATATCCGGCGTAAACGGGAAACCAGCGAAGTTTAATAATTTATCAACCGACTTCAAGATTTCGAAGGAGGAGAGGAGATTATCAATTCGTCGGGATCTTTGTTTTCGCAATTTTTTTTTATATATATTGAGATATGTTCATCGATTATTCGAAGACGGCTGGACCAATTTGGAAAATTATTTTTTTGTTTGAAAGAGTATATATACTTTACAGTTGGTCCCATTGTATCCAGATCAGGATCTGATGCTGGAATCCTGGAGAAATAAATCGAGGGAACTCTTCAACTATTATAGGCACACCTATAGTGATTTGAGTAGGTATTTTTTACAGCAGCTCGAGCATTTGCTTTTGGAAAGGTGGAGGCTAAGTGAAGTCGGTTCTTTTTTGTTTAAAATTATTTTACACTTTGTTTTTTTGGGTGTTTTGCCTGAAATATATGTAATTTATTTATTGTTTTGTTTATTATCTCGTTGCATTGCGAGCTATATTTGCTGCACTAAGTATGCACTAGACTAGGGCTTATCCCTTAAGAGGCTCCACAGGTTTTTCATCGATTTTTGAAAAATTTTTAGTGAATATTCAGATAGAACAATAAGATAAGTAATATTGGTACCTCAATCTTTTAACTCAATTATGTAGAGCCAGATTATAAAAACCCATTAGTCTGAAATTATTGGTCTGAAAAAAAAAACACATTCAAATGTTGTGAAAGGTCGTACGTAGATGAAATTTAAATATTACTGTCTCTAGAAACAAATTTAAACTTATTAAGACAAAAGTTATGATTAAAATCGATTTTTTGGCTTGAAAGTGGTCAACTTTGATACCATTTATCACGAAAACAATTAATGTTGAAGTAAATATGGGATACGATTTTGTCTAAAACCGTTGCCAACATGATAAACCATAAATACATCAGAACACAGAAGCATCTTAAATATTTTGATGAATATTTCGTTTTTACAAACTGTTGCAAGTTTCAGTGTTTTTGGATTCAGGTTTAGGTTTTCTGACAAAAATCGTGAGCCGAATCGTGATTCCACTGGGATACAAAATGTATCATAGTTTATACCAAGAATTGTCGAATTTGTGTTACAGTTGAATCAATATAGTATCTATATACGTATATTTCTCAGTTAAAATAACCAAAAATTTCTCGAAATCCAAATAACACTCGCGCAACAACGATTTCGGAAAATCTTTCCCTGTAGTAATTTTTTACAAAAAATTGCTATATTTTTCACGGGTATTTCAATAGTATCTCCGTTTTCACGACAGACCATCCATTAGTTTCATAAATACATCGTCCAGCATACAGTATCCAGGTTAAATGTTATTGTTTTCTACTTACCAAGCTCCTTACTTTTCTTACTATAAAACTTTTTTTCTTTTAGTAGGTTATTTTTGACGAGGCTTGTTGGGGGATTTGTTTTTGTATTTTTTGATGTTGTGGATAGGGTGATTGTGCCAGTTTTCGTCCACTCTTGTCAGTTTTCCGTCCATACTTATTTATATGTTTATCTTCAAGTTTTTACCAAACTAAAAACTTAAAATTAAAAAAAAAATACTATAGAATAAACTATATTTTATTTATATTTTTCCCATTTATTTGCAGCAGTTTAATCAAGTGGACGGTAAAGTGGACCTGGACGGGAAACTAGCACAATTACCCTACTAATTTTGGCTGTAGCAACTATGACGAAACCTGCGGTGTGGATATGATATAAGGTGTGTGCCAATTTTTACTTAGATTTAATACAATATTTGATTCATAAAACTTTTGTCAGACTCAAACATATTAATCAACTAAAAGTGTACTTTTTGTCGATTGAAGCTCTACATATTTCGATTAAGTTACGATCTTGGCAGATTGGAAGGTGATTGTAAATAGGTTTTTAATTAAATTTAATATGGCTATGGGTTCATACAAATCTGATATGCTCTCTTTATTCAAGTTCAAATAAATTCAAACATGTTAGTGTGTATTGAAAGCTAATATTCGTTTTCAATCGGGGTTTATTGAACTTTATGTGAGTGTCTGTGAAGTATGAGTAAAATTACTTTTTTTCCGTAAATATTTTTCTTTCTAGAATATAAATAGATAAACAAATATGTTTATTCTAAAAGGATACATTAGGCAATTTTTTTATAAAAATATAATAAAAAAGCATAGGTACTTTGACTTATTTTATATGCACAGGGTTGGAGTTCATAAAGATAGTAAAAGTATAAATAACGGAACTTTTATATATGGGATATAAGTTACAAATAGTTTGCAAAAGTTTTTCTTAAACTTTATTTTGAATTTTTTTGTTAAAAAAAAAATTAACACATTTTCATTTCATTATAGGATTAGATCACACTTTTTTCCACGTTCAAAGACTACAGGGTGCAGTTTGGAAATTGTTTTTTTTTCTTTCTTACAATATTACTATAGAAATTTTTTTAATGTCATTATTAAAATTATATCCCTTTAAAAGTTTGTTACTTCTGTTGTAAGTATTAGTTATGTTTTTTCCTTGAAATACCTTCTTCAAAAAAAAACACATTTTTTGTTAAGGTAATTATAAAATATAAAAATCAATTCAGGATTTACTATTACTTAGTGTTCCTAATACGATCAGCTTTCATGATCAGTGACATTTCGGAATGTCAGAAACCAATAAGGTTTAAGTGCACAGTGCAGGATAGTCGATTCCATATGATTCGGCAGGCAAGGCCGGATAATGCATTGTCCGGACCGTGCACCCCCGAAAATACAGCCGCGAAAAAACCCGCCACCTCCCAGTAATGTCCCCCCACCGCGCACTAAGCTTCTTTTTTTTAATACATAACTTTTTTTCAAGATGCATTTTTACATGTTTCGGCCTAAAACTTTACACACCCAGCGACAGAGCCGAGAGAAACGGTAACGCCTCTCGGAGCACGGATTTCTCGCTCGCGCTCACGCAAAAACTCCGCCGGACGATAGTGGCGCGAGCGGGACGCCGCACCCGTGCCCACTGCTGCGTCTTCAACCAAGATTAAGGCTCTATTACGCTTTCCCGGACGCATATTCATATAAAACGCATCCAAACGTAAATATTGACCGCACTCAGCCAAGAAAAAGCGACATGCGTAAGAATTACTCAAAGGAAACAACTTATTAGCGTGATTAAAAAGTTTTGTGTTCCGGACTGTACGTCTCACTCTAGCGTCCACTGCGAAGGCATTTGCGCCACGACAATTGAGTTGAGTTGAATTGAATTGAGTTGGTTAAACCGTAAAAACTGTGCGGGCGGGCATGGCGCGAGAGCGAGACGAACAAAAGGCGGGTCGGCCGAGAGACCGCTGCCTTCTTCTCCTCGACTTACGCCGACTCGCGTAGTGAACGTCAGCCGACTGACGAGGCCGGCCGTGTTTGCGTTCCCGCGTTTGACAGCCGCAGTTTAAAAAAAAAACATTTCGCGCGTCTTCTGAATTTAAACTTTTAAAAACTGACTGGGTTTTTTATCGGTGCGCCACAGTGCATGGATTGATTTGTTGCGTTCGAAGACAAGTTGGAAGTATTGCAGTGAATTAATAGTCGGTGGTATTGGCCGTTGAGACGCTATAAAGTGATGTATCAGCGACCGCCGGGCAATTAGCGCGGACTGCTACGAAAACAGAGCCTTTCGCCTTAACTACAAACTCTCGGAATATTGTAAGTGTTCTGTCTATTCATAGTGTAGAGCTTTTATTTTGTAAATAGTAAAAGTTTCGAAACTTTCCCAACCCTATTTCCCTGTAAACATTGCATGAAAAAATCCTTATTATCTTCTTTTAATGAAATGTCTCATATAAAATACCCAAATATGTAACTTGCGTTACAAATTCGAATTTCGAAAATCAGATCAATTCGATTGGTGGAATGATTGCGTGAAAATCGGTTCTGTAATGAGGGGTGTATCCTAATAATTCGATGAATTAATTCATGTAGAAAATAATATATTAAGTTTTGCGAAATGGTTTATTATAATTTGAGGTGCGAAAGAGGAAAATAGCCGCGGGGCGGAGCGACGAGCCCAACAACCAGCTGATTGGTTCAAATACTTGTGTTGCATTTTCTGTAGGTATTTTTTTTACTTTTTGCACGCGGCAAAACTTTTTGCTGAACTTTTTTTGTTTGCGTATCAATTTTCTTTCGATACGAGGGGTTTTGGGTGTGATCTGGTGCACGTGTTTTGCATGCATGTTATATAATATGTAGTTATTAAGGTTGCGCATGGTTAAATTAATTAGGTAACTTGATTGTTCGTAAAATTTTATATAAGTTTGTTACCTAATTTGAAAAAAAAAGTAGTATCTATGAAAAAAAGAATGATTAAATACATTAAATTATGACTTCTGATGTTGAAAAAGATTTGAAAAAAAAAGTAGTATCTATGAAAAAAAGAATGATTAAATACATTAAATTATGACTTCTGATGTTGAAAAAGAGGAACTAAATAAACTACGAATTAAAATTATGAATGTGAACTATCTCGAAACGTTTAATAAAAATAGTTATTTATTCTCTAACTGTATTTAATTAATTAATTAATAGTTAATTGATTTAGCAATTATATGTTAATCGATAAATATTGATGAATTATTCATTTGTGGCCCTCTTGCAACAAACTATTTCATTAACAATAATTTAAATTCTATTATAACATGGGTTATACTTGCCCTTTTTTACAATTAATTACTTTCCTATTTGAAATTATTCATAAAATATTATTGCAACATATACTTACCTAGGCTATGTGTACAAAAAACCAGAACACATAAAGTTCAAAGAAAGATAGTTATTAGAACTTTCATATACTTATTACATATATACTATACTAATGATATTAATAGTAAACACTGACATTGTCACGTTATGGAATCACATAAAAAAATAGTTTAAAATACTGCAAAATTACATTTACCGCTGCCACAGTTTGATCTTATTATATTATTGATCTAAACTTTATCCAAAAATAGCATATTTTGAGTCCATTGAAAAGATTTTCGAACCATTACCAATAGTCAAGAATTCATTTTGTAGTAATTTTTGAATAGTCTTGTCAACTATTTTATCAAAGACATTATACACGAAAATAATCCAATTGTTCCGATTTAGACTATCAGAGAATCCTAATCAACCCTTTAGATTGATGCCCAAAAGGCACACTTTGCCACCCTCACTGCACCCCTAGTAGCCCAAATACCCTTTAGGGTGCACATATAGGAATAGCTATATTGTTTATATGAACAGCCTCCTGCTTGCATGGTTTTTGGTTTGTAGTTTACTTATCTAATTTGTTGTGATCGTTTATTAAACCTAGCTTTTTAGGTTTAAAGAACTTTATTTCCCATAAGAATTATAAAATCTCACTTACATGAGAAAGGTTACAAGTTAAAACTAAAGCGAAAACATACAGTATTTAAAACTAAATCTTACTAATACAACCAAAACATGCTATTTAAAATCATAGTAGGTAGAAATCCATTACAATATTTGTAATTCAAAGCGCTCGGAATGTCTCCATGTGTTACTTTTTCACTTATAAAAACAATGGAAAATTTTAATTTTATAATTGCAGCCCAAGAAAATTATACAGTCTCAATTTAACCTATACAAGGTGTAACAAAAATGCTGTTGATCTTTTTATGGGCATAATTGTTATCAGATTCTTATGAAAAACGAAAAAAAAATTTTTTCGTGCGAAAAAAAATTGTTTTGTATGGAGGGTTGACAGGCTGGAACCACGTGTCCCATGCGAAAAAAATGTATGGCAATCATATACAAAAACGCAACATTTCACTGTAAAAATAGCAATTTCATAACTTTTCCATACTGTAAGGTTAGGAGCGTTTTAAGAAACAAATGCAAATCTTAGTTTTAAATCTCATTTCTAACTTTTGTGTCACTTTAACGCAATTGGCCCCGTACAGACATTTGATCCTCACAACAAAACAAATCGATTAATACCATACATGAAAAAAAAAAAATTTATTCATCATGCGTATTTCAAAGTTTCACTATGATAAGGTCGAATCTTCACAATTTAGACGCATATTCCAAGCTTTTAGATGCAACCGTTGCCCAAAGGGCATACGTTGTCACCGTTCCAGTAGGTTAATGCCCTTTAGGATGCCGATATGTGGTAACTAGAATTCGGCCATGAAAATTACGCATGGATTTTGCAGAAGAAAATATGATACTGCCACTGCATTTGACTTTTGACGTTCAATGCTAACCAGCAAGTTACTTGTAAAGTTGGTGCAGAGTTAAAATGGTTTGACTATAGGTCTGTGTTTAGCACTTTTTGGAAGCAAATATTAATTAATTTAAGTATTTATTTTAGCATGTTTTATTAAATAATAGTATTTCAACATAACGTAGTGTCTATAAAAATACAAAATTTGCTCTAATATTGAGACTATATATTTAACATATTTGTACGTATACTTTTGTACTTATGTTCTTACAAAGGGCACCTGTCTTAAATTTTATGATAAATTAACCATCTATTATCATACATACCCACACTGAGGTACCAGTGAGGTCTAACCTCAAAAACAGATTCTACTCGTAGAAAGGAAGAAAATCTACATACATCAATCGTGAAAATATAAATAAATATTGGAGAAAATAATAAGTTTGGACTGGGTGGAATTTATTCTTAGTATCCAAGTTAAAATTTCTAAATAAGAGGTTTTTAATTATTGGGTTTTACTCTACTATGACATAAAAAACACCCATAGCGAATGAATTCTCAATAAGATTATTAATGATTAAAAACAATTCACACTTGTGTATAATTAAGTGATGTATACAAAAATGTATTACTTTATGCGATGAACAAACTGTCTTTTTATCAAATATCTAATAAACAAAAGTTTGATATTAGGTATAGGCTTTTTGCTTTGAATTACTAAACTGATTTTAAGTATTTTAATATCCAAGTTTTGTAAAAAAAATGTTATTCCTGTTAGAACTCACATTATTTTTAAATAATATGAAAAAAAACTTGTGACAAATCGAGTAATCGTAATTCAGAAAAAGCGTATTTAATTACCGCGGTTATCTCATTAAGTATCTAAGTCCAAAAAAGTAAGTTAATTTTATCAAATTCTGGATACCACTGTAAATCTTCCACATCACTAAAGATGTTATAGTAAATCAAAATTACAACAAATAATATAGAAAACATTATTACTAATTATTAATGTTTTATTAATAATTAGTATTCTACTTTTCGTTGTACATGAGTTTTTGACACTTTTTCGTAAAATGCATATTTTAGAATAAGTACCTACTTTGATTTGCTGTTTTGTGACGGAGAAAGAGGCTTAATTAGGCTATCAATACCGATAGCTTAGTTTAATATTAACAACTATACATATTCTTAATTACAGTAATTCAGTGGTCCTTGATTGTCTCCCACCATCTTTTTATATTAATCAATATATGTATATATGAATTTTAGTTAATAAATTCCTATTATTTGGTTCAGGTACAATTTGGGAATACAATTCTATACATAAAATTCAATGCCCATCATACTTTTTTCTGGCAAAAGATTAATGGTCACGAAATAGTAGAATGAGCTTATAATGTGATGGCATGGCAACTATTGGTGCGCATGTGCGACTCACTTGGTTAATAAAAATTGTGCTGATAAATAGCTCCATTTCTCTATTGCTACTGAAACTACACATTAATTTAACGTGAATGTACCTTAACAAGTTTGACCTTATCAACAAATTGCAATAAATAATACATCAATAAAAGGAAAGCCTGTTATTTGTTGTAATTCTTTCATTGTACAATCATAAATGTTATCCAAAGCTTAATTAAAATAATTAACTTAGCTAATCATAAAAATATGGTCAAGTACATGTTTCAATTTCAAAAAAATATTAGATGTCTTTCGTTGTTAATACATTAAGATTTAATTAATTAAGATTTAAATATTGTCTTCTTCCCTTGTCATGACATAAACGCAAATTCTTTTTGGGACCCTAATATACACATTGGTCGAAACTTTTTGAAAATAAGATGCGCGTGCGCCTGTGCTATTGAAATAAAAACAAAAGATAACTGCGATAATTGTTATTGACAGTGAATTGTATATTGTATTACATATTTAAAATTAAACCATTTTTGTATTAATATCGGTCTATTTACAAGATAACGATGTTCTTGACCATATCAAAATTATCTAAAATCGGCCTGTGAATAAAATATACACATCTCAGTTATTTAAATAAATAGCTCTTTAAACTTGCTAGTTAGACAAAAAACCTTACTTAAGACATCACTAGTTAAAGATATATAATTATTATTTAATTAATGGACTGTCTGTATATAATATTTTTTATATGAAATGTTTTAATAAGTTTTCTTGTCCTTTATTTTTTATACACAAATGTAATTGGTGTAAGTAAAGCAATATGAAATGAGATCCTATGAGATTTTAATATTAAATGAATTGATAATATTGCTTACTTAATGTTTATACATTCATAGAAAATTTACATTAATTAGTGTTAATAAGCAACTTTAAATAAAGCCCCATGATCAAGCTAAAATAAAAAATAAATATTACAATAATTATTCATAAAGATTATTCGATAAGATTTTTTTGATTTATTAAAAAAAAATAGTTACCTACATATTATTTTGTAGGTAGGTAATTCAACAAAACAAAATTCTTAAACAAGGCAAATTAACCTCTTGTTTTGCAGTTGATCCCAGCATTTCAGCTATTAAAAATAAAGTAGGCACACAATTAAACAATTGCCAACGGTTTCCCTAAAACTCGAACTCTAAACCACTTTATCTTAACCATCAGCAATTAACAATTCCAAATAATTATTATTAGAGAAGAAGAATCACCTATTTGGCGACACGCCGTATTAACAGTTACTTTGTGACTAAATAGAAAATTACTATGGTTTTTCACATGACCAAATAAATTAAAAATAAAGTAAAGTCTGTATCTAAATAATATCGATTTTACAACATGTAAAAAGTCTAAAAAAACGTCCTTCAAGTTTGACAGCATGATGAAGCGGTTATTCTGGTATTTAAATATGGCGGCTTACATGCGCCATCTAGTGTCAAACTCGGACTCTTCTATCCACTTACAGGTATTTCTTTTTAGATGTATAGACCTCTCTACTAGAGGGATAAATGTAGAGGCGTTTTGGCAATTGGCAAAGTCATGTTTGAGAGAAGGGGGCATATGGAAGTCAGAAATTAAATAATATTTTTAAACAAAAAAGAACCGACTTCACTTAGCCTCCACCTTTCCAAAAGCAAATTCCCAAGCCAAGCTACTGTAAAAAATACTTAAATCACTATAGGTGTGCCTATAATAGTTGAAGAGTTCCCTCGATTTATCCAGGATCCTAACATCAGATCCAGACCTGATGTCAATGGGACCAACTGTGAAGTACTTAATACTGATGACTGAAAAATAATTTTACAAATCGGTCCAACCAAAAAAATTGCAAAAACAAAGATCCCGACGAATTGAGAACTTTCTCCTTCGAAATCTTGAAGTCGGTTAATAATATATAAGTTTTTTTGTACAGACTATTTCGTTGATTCTTTTTATTATTATTCAACTCTTTACCGTGGCTTTCTGCAAGAATTACATTGTCTTGGCAATAATTTTATCTTTAATCGCGCTAGCTTAGGAAATATTTTCTATGTCTTCCTGATATATAATATTCTTCATAATCTTCTGTATTGTGATCTATTGAGATTTTTTACTTAAAAAACGTGGTTCGGTCTCAAACGAAATTGAAAATCATTACAGTTTTATCTATCTTCTCTTTTTAAGTAAAACTGTGAAGTAAAATAGACTAACTGGGTCACGTCACTGGTAGAGAACGCCGTTTGGCAATAAGTTCTCTATTTGTACATTTTCTTTTGTTTTGTGAAATTAAGTTTATATTTAATACATGAAATAATATTACCAATGACCACAGTACAGTACAATTACAATTACGATTTGCCAATTACCATGTACTTACTCGTATATTATAACGTGATTTTAAGTAAATACATTTTTTTATTAATATATGAGTAAAATTGATAATGATGTGGAGTAATAAGGTCCACAAGCAATTATCACAGGGCTCATGTCATGTCTGGTCAAATTCATTTACAAGAAATTAGGATCATGGAGTTGTTTTTACAAATGGGAAAGGCAACTGTCAAAGTTACATCTCCAACATTGGTCCTTAGAAAAGCTAAATGTGTATGGCACAAAGTAGTTTTTATTTATTCTCGCGAAAATGAGTAAATATTTTGTTTGAAATTGAAATTCATCGGTTTCTGAAATAAACGAGAATTAAAATGCCGTAGATTAACGCCATGGGGAAGGTTTTTGCCTAAGAAAAGCTTTTTGACTGCATACTAGTTAAGGACAATTCATCTACTGTCTTTTTCTCTCATATGTGTCTCTTTATCTTATTGTATAGATTCAGAAACAGCGCTCTCTACAAAAAGTTTTCACCGGTCTTCCCCATGCGAGTATTCAGCTCGAGGCGAATAACTAGTTCTCCATATATCCAAATGAATGATCAGACATTATCTTTAAGATACTTAGGTACGTGACTCATCCATATCTCGACTCATTGGTATGAATCAGTCACTTTAATTGATGCCCATCTTTATGACATAGTTAACGATTAATCAGAGCGATCTTTACAAAATATTTGAAGGAAATAACTCACATTTCCTTAGTAAAATTCTCCTTTCTTACATCGATATTATTGAAAAAACGTAACGCATTGGTAAAATATGAGGGAGTATTATTCCTTTTTTACATACCTACTCATACTTTTATCTAGCTTAACAACGTATATTTATGTGCTTCTAATCATTGAGTAACAGGAGATGACATCCCTAAGAAATTATTTGTTCCAAAAGTTGTAGTGAAAATCACTACAAGTCTATACTACTCTTTGATTCTGTTATAGCTGTCAACCGCCAAACATGGCGCACAAGATTTGTTTTAGATGTCACATTAGTACATAATAAATCAATGCTTCAAATCTTGTTAGTTAAATTTCAACCACTTCCCGGTGTGAAATTTGATATACTTCCGTAATTTACATGGCAATGCTATCTACTAGATTTGTATCTAGTATATAGCATTGCCATGTAAATTATGGAAGTAATAAGGCAGCAATAAGGGTGTGTACTTACCAAAAACATTTTTTGGGACTTACTTGTTCCTTAATCGTACATACTTCACATGTTATGAATGTAGTTGTACTTGTAGGTTATGATACTCTGGTGATTACATCAATGTCAAGTAATTAATAATAGTCATTATAAATATGTTTCCTTAAGATGAATAAAACTTACGTGTATTGCACTATATTTCCTGTTTTCGTATAAAATTAATAATTATATTTGTATATAAAAGAGCGGTTATAAATGTTGTAAGTATAAACGATCAAATTAATTAGGTATAAAAACGCTTTAACATAAGTACCTTCCAATACCAAAGTCGCGATAGTATTATTGTCCTAGGTACAGTATTAGGTATTTAAGTTTGTCTGGAAGAGATCGCTCTTTAGCGATAAGACCGCCAATTGTTTTGCCTCTGCTTTTTTTTATTTATACGACGACGGCGGCAAACAAGCATACGGCCCGCCTGATGGTAAGCGGCTACCGTAACCTATGGACGCCTGTAACTTCAAAGGAGTCACATGCGCGTTGCCGACCCTTTACAAAAAGGAGGATTCACTGTGTTGACGACTAAAGGAACAAGAAGGTCCCTCATCGTCAACACACTGGGTCCTCTTTGAGCTCTTTGGAAACCTTACTCACCAGCAGGAACACAACACTATGAGTAGGGTCTAGTGCTATTTGGCTGTGGTTTTCTGTAAGGTGGAGGTACGTCCCCCAGTCGGGCTCTGCTCCAGATTTGAGCGAGATGATATTCGCTGAACGTGCCCTACCACACTTAGCGAGATGCCATTCGCAGTGCCCATACCTCTCTTTTTGGCGTAGTTTAAGGACATACCCAAGTCCGGTCAAGTTTTTTGTTTGTGACTTGTGTATACTTTGTATCTATTATTTGAGGTGTGCAATAAAGAGTATTTATGTTATGTTATGCTATGTTATGTTATGTATTTCGCCTTTATTTATACTGTCTCTACCAAGACAGTCCAAACCTAAAGTAGACAAACTCTAGAAGCAAATTGACCATCTAATAAACGTCGCGCCACGTTGATTAAATACTACATTCCGTCTTAATCGTGTCATTAACTACTTAAAACTAAACATGCACTGATGTCACCTCAAAGAATACAAAGGAATCATTAAAGAGTATGCCATCGCTCGAGATTCAACAAATTGAACAACTCGCTATTTTACGACAGACACACGGGATCTGACAACTTTTATAACCGTCCAAACAATTACATCTAATCAGGCTTCATCTCCCGCACCGCTCACTCACAATCTATCAAAACAAGCGCGAATGAGACAGGTATATCGACTTAGCTTCGCCCATCAATGTCTAATTGCTTTTATTATTTTAAGGCATCGTAATCATTATGGCGGCAATAAAAATTGTAATTACTTCTCATTAGTTCAATTTAGAATTTTCTAGATACGGTGTTAGTTGAAATGTTGATTGCACGGTTTAGGCATTGTTTCGAGAAAGTACGGTTATATTGATATCTTAGTTCCCTGTGAAATGGGTGAATTCAATAATCAATTTTTATGGTCACTGATCAGCTACGCCTCGTAAAAGTTTAAATTTGATGTTCGTAACGAAATTCGTAATTAAAATGATGAATCTTAAGTTTCATAATACCGTTATAATGTTTATGTCTTGCTGTACAATACCCTTTCACATTACTATTTAGATATTTCAAGTCCGATTTGAAAACTTAAATTATTCTAGTTCAACATACTGCGTGTTTTTAATACCTACTAAGCTAACAAATTAAGTAATTTAAAGTTTACATAAAAACTTTGTAATAGTTCAAAAATTTTCGTCGATAAAACACCGGATTCAAAATAAATAGAGAAAACAAAACGCAAACCGCCAAAACAAGAGAGGAACAGTCTTTCTCTAAGGCCCAAAAAGTTCGTTAAGTTTTATTTTGTGTGATGAGGAGGATGTGAAGGGCGCTAATAAACGTCGAAAATAACATACTTGTAAGTTGAATCTTGAAGCAAATCAAATTATTTTGTTCAATATTTTTTGATTTGCAATTTTTAAGTAGTTACACTACTATATATAAACTGAAAATAGATGTCATATACTTCAGAAAAAGTGAGTGGTTTGGTCACTTTTTCTGAAGTATATGACATCTATTTTCATACTTGTAAGTTATTCAAATTGTGATATTGACACTCGGGTGTTTGGAGTTTGTAATGAGGTGTCTAATATTACTGAAGAACAAATCATATTATCAACACAAATGAATGAAGATGCCGCGAATGCGGAAGACGCTGGTTCGATCGCAGACCTGGGCACCAGGCCTAGGTCACTTTTTCCTTTGTATATGACATCTATATAAGTTTAGGTGTCTAATGTTATTAGTCGTCCCTTAGAAAGAAAATAAATTGACTTAAAATGCTTTTGAGACAACTTTTTACATAATATTCTACGTACAAATATTTAAACCCGTCTAAATTTACAAAATTGGCATTATAATTTTAAACTTCTTAACTAAAAACAAAACGCATCGAAACAAATTCGAAAAAGGAACACACACCGTGAAGACAAACTTACATATAACATATTAAAGAGCCTTACTACCTTAGCAAAGAGTCTGCTTTTGCTTGATCCGTGGCAAAGATAAATTGGTTCATGGAAGGAAAGCTCGCCGGTTCGTTCCACGCACGTGGTAGTCACGTGGAAAAACCTCGCCTTTCCGAAGAACGGAAAGATGTCTGACGTTCCGTTTTACGTTTCGTTCTGCATTTAAGCATTGAAAAAGAGGTTACGAAGTTTGTGCTTTACTTTAGTCTAAGATACAGACAAGGTATTTCTTTCTTTCTAGATGAGGGCATCTGTTGAGACCAAGACTATAATTATGTTAGATGATTTATATTTTAAGAATGATTTTTTGGTAAATTAATGGCCTCGTAGCCTAGTCGGTGTTGACTGCCTTCAAAGCAGGAGGCCCAGGTTCGAATCCTGGTAAGGGCATTTATTTGTATGTTTATCACAGATTTTGCAGCTAAGATATGGAAGTTTGCAATTGTATTTAAGTACGAGTATTTATCTTTATCTGTTTATATATTATATTGTTGTCTAGTACCCACAACACGAGCCTAATTGAGTTTACTATAGGACTAGGTTGATTTGTGTAAGATTGTCTCATAATATTGATTTATATTCATTTGTCAACAGTCGTTGCGGCAGTCCTAGGCAGGTCAGCAAGCTGTTTTACCCCTACCTGAAGACGTCCTCCCTGCACAGGGACTTCCTCTTCGCCAGTGGCTCCGGTAAGTGCCAAGGTAGAACACTTTTTATTAATAATAACACAATTGATGTACCTGTGAATGGGTTCTAGCAAGTGTACTACACAGCAAAGCTCTCCAGAAGGCCACTACGTTTTAGTTCTGCCGGAACAGATGTTAATATGTTCTTTCATAGGAATCATTTCCGTTTGTGCCCGCCATTGGCACAGTCCACGCGTCGGAAGCGGGGACAGATGGACGTACACCATAACAAATGTCACTTCTGTCAAAGGTCCATCTAGATCTGGCGAATTCACCGATTGTTGCTACATTCCTGTTTAAAACCTTTACCCGTCTGTCGGTCCTCGACGGGCACAGATGGGAATCCACCGTTCCGTGCATAGGTGCGCACGCGTTTACTATTTAAGCCTTACTTCAAAGAGTTCTATAACTATTTACTATTAGAAACGGGGCTTTTACCATGTATATTTGTTTGTTGGAGTTATATGCACCATTATTAGACACAACTGGCATTGCTGCGAGTTTTAGTTGTTATCATGTTAATGACCATTAGCTTGAAACCGTAGACTTCTATTTTGTCGAACACTGTTAGTTATTAATAAGAAATGCTATACAATTATCGAGAACTTTACCCTAAAGTAACTAAAAAACCGTGTTAATTAAACACCTTAAAAACTAGAAACCGAAAAGCCACACACATGTTTAACATAATAATAACTTCGATGCATAAATTATGAGAAACATAATTATGGCTCCGCAGCATCTGTGAATCTAAAGATACTTATATTTTAAGATGTATCTGTAGTTTAATCTCCGTATGGTACTAAAGGGTTATAAAAACTATTAATAATGAAATGTGTATAGTTGTTTTAGAGAGTAATTTTTGAGGTCGTTACGATTTAGTGTAAACTGTTCATTGGAACTATTAAGGGATTTAGTGAGGATTTACCGTTAACTTAGTATAAGTTAATGTAAAAGAAAATAGTAACAAAGATATTGTAACTTTGAGAATAAACATTCACCAGAGATGAGAGAGGATGCGTTGAATTTGCGTTGGAATGTGTTTGTTAAGCACTAATAGAATCACTTCAATCATTTGTTTATCTTATACATATGTATGTATAACCTTTGCTCTCATCACAAAACTTGCACAAAAATGCCTCGATTTCACGTATTAGCCATATACCATGAGAATCAGTGTCAAAAAAATCGACGACAGTACTGAAGGTTACAGCAAAGGTTTAATCTTGTATGGACTCTCTTTTCAAGTTTTCCTGTCTTATGTCTGTCTAATCAGAAACTCAATGACTTAAACACTTCATAAAACAATTTGCATATCATATAAGATATTAACTATGCATTTTATAGCCGATACAGTGGCCGGCGCCCGAGAGGAGCCGATTAGACGTCCGAGAAGCAGCCCATAAATCCGAACCTAAAACAACCACTCTGTTTAGTTTGGAAGCTCTATCCCAGTAATTATACAATAATTCATACTTTAATAAATACTAATAAATCTACCGCTCCGCTCGCATTATCCACCATTATTACACGATGTAATTACAACCAATAAATTACCAAATAATACATCAATCAGATGTGTTATAATTTTCTCCTTTTTTTATTGTTTGCCGGCCGGCAATTTTATTAAAATTATAATGCCCGGTTTAAATTGGGGTAGCTTCAGGCTAAGCGGGCCTTTAATTATATATGTAATGTTTAATGATATATTCTTATAATAAGCTACCTGATGTTCTCGGTGGTTATAAATCAAATATTTCATTAAATTTCCGAACGCGCAACCCTTTATTTGGTCCGGCGATTAGACTGCGAAAACGAAACGTCTAAAAACGCGGATTTTTTCGGCAAATGGCGGTTTAAATACGATGATATATTACATCGATTAGCTTATACTTGAACGTAATTATGTTATGCTTGAAAAATTCCGATTTATAACTCGGCCCTTGATTATGTTTTGATTCTAAAATGTATGATTTGAGAGCGTTATTGCGAAAATGTTTCGTTGGCGTTTTTATTGAGGCTTAGGGCTTAGGCTTTGTATTTTTGAGCTCTCGTTTAATTAATTATGTTTTGATAAAATGTGTGCTTTAGAACCGTAATTCGGCGGCAAAAAACTGTTTCAATCAAGTTCAAACTCGTAGTTTTAATCACATCAGTATGATTTTAGCTGTCCAAGAATGAAGTCTTCAAAAGTTTTATTGACTTGATTTGATAAATAGTATTCTATCGTCCTGCAAAATATATTTTAAGTGTTCACATGAATTGTTCAATAAAAAAAAATACAATGAGTAGCGTTCACTTTGTCATTACAATTTATGTCGAATTTCTATACAAACAAAGTTTAATTTGCCCTACATTATCCTAAATAGGTTCCCGGTCCACTCGGAAGACGGCAGTTCGTTTGATACTCATTACTCTATCAATTTGCTAGCTTACAACCCAATAAGGAAAGGGCGTATGTGCACACATTCCATATAGTAGCGATTTATATAATTTTTGTACAAAAAACCTGAACTTTTACAGGTTTAGTTTTACTTATTATTCGTAGTTTTTTTTTGAAAAATACTAACTTATAAAAATACTGATATTCTGCATAATAAAAGTCAAAAAATATTGCATAAGTCGTTCATGAATACAACATTTCGTTCATTTGTACTTAGGTCGGTAGGTACCTCAACTTTCCCATCAGTTTGCACAGAGGCCCATTTCTCGAATGCTATTAGACTAATATTATAAGTGTGTTGTCTTGTCATGGAAACCCATACGATTTGACAGCTCGTAGACTAATAATATTGTCAAGCATTTCCTTGACAAGCTTTCTTCATCGTCCTCCTGATGCTTCACACAAGGTATATGTATGTATGTTTATTATTATATGTATTTGTGTAAGTTTATGAATATAGCTTAATATGTATATATGGTTAGTTTTTTTTTCTCTTATTAATTATGTCATATTTAATGGACCTGCACCTACTTAACCTTTCTGTTTAGCCCATTGATTGACTGGTAGAGAATGCCTTATGGCATTAAGTCCGCCATTTGTACCATCTTGTATTGTCCAATAAAGATTAAATAAATAAATAAATAAATATTGGTTTATTCATGGTTATCTTTAAGCTAGGGGCAGTTGCTCCTATGGACTCACTTCAAGTACCGTCTAGCCTTTTATTTATATTAAATGTCCACTGATAATATTGGTCTAATATCTTTCGAGATATAGTACTCGGTAGCCTCTCCTTGCACATTAATACTCGTAAGTGAGTTCAAAACTGAGTTTTATAAAAATAGATAGATATATCTACTTCACAAAATCGTAACTTAGTTCCGTATACCTTTAAATATTAAGAAATTGTGCAGTTATGGAGTATTTACTAGTAGTCGCATCAAATTGAGAACTCGCGATTTTCTCGCAAACTAGTTGACCAATATAACAAGACCCTAATGATGATTATTTCGAGCCTTCTAGCTCCATAACCCCTTGATTGATCATGCTCAAGAACGAACTCTCAAATTCTATTGAGCTCTACTACAACCCCAACAAATTTCATATAAATCAGAAAAAACGTTACTAAAGTTATCGCGGAACAACTATTTGATTTTGAAAAGCCATTGAAATATAGGGACGTAGGTAGCCAGCTGACATCAGTTACTTTATGTCCGAAGTTGTCTGTAAGAACTTCACTTCGCTTACGCTCCGCTCGTTCGAAGTATGGATGGTATAAGGCAGATGTCAATCTCTATGTTAAAAAAGTGTCCGTCAGAAGGCGTTAAACTGATGGCGCCACAATAGCATGAGCATACATATCTAACCCGGTCGGTAGTGACCCTGCCTACGAAGCAGAGGGTCCCTGGTTCGAATCCCGGTCAGAGTGTTCTTTTTTTTAACGGATATTTGTTATTATGTATATTATGATTTTTTATATTAAAAAAATAAAAATCCATACATAATTGCAAAATCATTATTTGCCGAGAATAAAAACACTCTGAATATTAATTTTATTTAGAACGTCATATAAGTATTAAATATCGAATTTCAAATGAAAAAAAAGTCATAGGGAAGCGACTTTAATGCAGTTTTTGAATATTTACATTTTAGGCACTTACTATATAAAGTTCATTTCATACGCTCAACTATACCTAGCGCCACCCGGAAAGATTTGGAACTATTGTTTACTACTTACAGCTGGACACTTTTTCGACCGTTCCCCTATATGAGATACCAATCCTTTTACCTCTATTATCCGTGGTTCGAAGAATACGTAAATGTCACATATGACATTGTAGCTTCATGATACAGTATACATTTAAACAGGCATAAGTACTCTTTTCCTTTTCTAATTTGAATGTACTCGACCAATCGTTTTGGCTAATGCTTGAGTGTAATCAAGCTATTTTGGGTTCCAATTTAGATCGGTCGGGGTCATGGGAACGTTTATTAGGCTTTTTAAATACGGAAATGCCTAGCTATAGTTATTTATTACAGATATACTTATATGTACAAAACTATTTTAGTCATATACAATGTGCTCACGAAGGTACCCAAAAGATTTTAACCACAAAATATTATTAAATATATATTAAGAGTTTAGGTCTATTTCGCCCAAAAAAACTTTTTTGTTTAATTTTTCGACTTTTATAACGTTTTTGTACATTAGTGGTAGAATAATCGCTTAAAATTAATTGTTTCATATTTCTCGTGAAAACTAGTTTATGCCATACTTTGATACCTGTCACTGTCATCAAAAAAGGCTATATAACCTAGTAGAGGGAGAGTAGGTAGTTCGTAGCCCTAACTCGGAGGAGGAGCAGAATTCGGCATATAAAGGGCAATGTACGCTATTAAAAAGTTATGTAATTATTTGTTTACCTGGTAGCCTGAGCCAAACTTGGAGCGTTTTGTACAATGAGAAAATACATGACCCTACTTTGTGAAAAAATCTACCCGATGAGTAGGAAGTGCACGTGGCATATTCGATAGTGTCAAAAACGCTGACATTTATGTAGGGGACCCGACATATGTAAATCAAAACACATAAAAATATATTCGCCTCGTTTTAACTCAGCGCCATATTCATAAGCAAAAAGAGATGACGAGTATATACGTAAAAACCCAATGCGGCCGAAAAATCCGCCATATTGATATCTCAGGACGTCAAAACCTATACTCTATAACCGCCATGCTGATATCTCCGATACTTCAAAATCGACACTCTTCTTTCGTTGATGTGTCATTCATTTCCCCTATATTTTATTTCAATGGCAATGGTGGTAGCTTAGCGCAAACCTAGCACTTTAGGAATTCAGCCTAATTTTAGGGTGCTTAAAAATATCAAAATACCTCATCGAGTAGCAAATTGAGATTTATGTCGTTTGAAAGCTATTCAACATGTTAATAAAATAAAAACCGGCCAAGAGCGTGTCGGGCCACGCTCAGGGTAGGGTTCCGTAGTTTTCCGTCCGTCACTGTAAGTGTACACACTTAAGAGTTAAAACCAGACTAATGCCAAAAGGTCGTATCTGATGCCTAAGGAAGAAGTTTTTTGGAAATAACTCAAAAATGGCTAGACCTATAATGTTCAAAATAATTTTCCTAAAAAGTTTATCATAACGCGCATCTTCTCAAATTTTTTCATATTTTTTAGACTTACGGTTCAAAAGTTACAGGGGGGGGGGGACGCTATTTTTCCGACTTTCGAAGCGATTATTTCCGAAAATATTTACATTATCAAAAAATGATTTTACTAAACCCCTATTCATTTTTAAATACCTATCCAACAATATATCACACGTTAGGGTTGAAATGAAAAAAAAATCACTCCCCACTTTACGTCTAGGGGAGGTACCCTAATAAAATAAAATAAAACACTTTTTATTTTAGCACTTTGTTGGCGTGATTGATATACATATTAGTACCAAATTTCAGCTTTCTAGTGCTAACGGTCACTGAGATTATCCGCGGACGGACGGACGGACGGACGGGCAGACATGGCGAAACTATAAGGGTTCCTAGTTGACTACGGAACCCTAAAAAATGGTAGCCGGCCATACAGACTCTTTAGCGGAACTCTCATTCAGTTCAAATGAGTTGGAGACGTATTTTAACTCAATTCCGTCAAATTGTGTACAATTCAAACTATACCTACACTTTGATATTCGCTAAAAACACTAAGGGCCTGTTTCACAATCTCCAGATAAACTTATCTGCCACTTAAAATTATTGCTATCCTTTTCTCCAGTCATATAAAAGAAAAGGACGGCAAACATTTATCTGACAGATATGCTTTAACTGGAGATTGTGAAACAGGCCATTAGTCGTATAGTATGATTACTTAAAACTGGGTTGAAGTACATAAAAAAATCGAAAAAAAAAATCATTATTAATATAATTAATTAGTAATTTATATCTAATTAACGCTATCATATAAAAAACGTAAACAACATACTAATACCTACCTATTTGACACAACATCTAGAAAACCGTATTCATACACAATTTATTGTACAATATTAAATACGTTGAAATGCGTCGAAATATTTGAAATACGTTGAAAATGCAATTTTCCACCTGAAAACGTAATTAAGGGTGTATTGTGTATTATGCGTCATTAAGGGGCTGCCCTAATCTGGGATGAGTTAAATGAGCAGAGGCGGTTTGGTTTTACAAATATTATGAACACTTTATTGCATAGTTCGACTAGCCTTTGCGCGCGGCTTCGTCTGCGTAGTTATTGTTAAACTGTATTCTGTATTAACCCCCTTAGGGGTTGAATTTAAAATGTCCCCTGACTAGGAATCCAAAAGATTTTACCCCGCATTTCTGAGGCCAATTTCATAGACATTCAGCGCCATCTCTTGTGAATTTACTTTACTACTAACAAAAAAATTACTATTCTTATCAAGTTATTAAAACAAGTGAAAAATATTGAAAATTAAAAGCTTTATAGTACGTACATTAGCAAGCTTAAAAAAGTTGGTACATTATCTACTAGAAACGCCAGGAAATAGATGATTGCCGGCAAAATGTAATTTCATGTCAGTTTATGAGATCATTTATATTTTATTTTTCAGCTCTTTAATGTAGCTAAAACTATTGTAGATATGACGAATCTTTAATGTAAACATCAATTGCGTTTTTAGTCTATGGCGTACCTAATTAGGCGTGTTTACACGGTAACACAAGCTAATTATGTGCAAATTAATAGCTCATTTGCGGGATAATTGATAATTACGACGAATAATTAGGCTGCCGAACGGGTTTCTTCAATCATTATTGAAATAAACAGTTACTATATTATTTTATCTTAACTTGTAGTTATAATGTAGGTATTTGTTATTTTTACACAAGCAGTAGGCATTTTCATCCGACTTCAAGATTTCGAAGGAGGAGGTTCTCAATTGGTTGGGATCTATGTTTTTAGCTTTTTTTTTATGTATGTTCACCGATTACTCGAAGACGGCTGGACATAAATTAAAAACTGAAATAGATATCATATACTTCAGAAAAAGTGACCAAGACCTCCGGTGTCTGAGTCAGATTCGAACTGGCGTCTTCAGCTTTCGCGGGTGATGTCCTGACCAGGGACCGGAACCGGTAACCATTAAAGGGGTATTAGATTGGGTATTTGATAGAGTTGTTTTTAAAAACCCTATCAATTCGGTAAGCGTATCGTTTGACTTACCCGAACGAAAGGCTAACCATGTCAATACAGTTAATTCGGGTTAGTGGGTAGTGGTTTTTTGGCACCTTAGCGCCCAATATTCACTTATAAATTTTATTGATATCAATTCCTGACACTTTGATCTATACAAACAAATTTTTTCCCGTCCAATAGGAATTGACTGTACTTTTTATGATTTTTCCGCTAATTCTATCTGAGTATTGCTATAGTTATTTGAATTGCGTGTTTTCTATAATTAAATAAATGAAATCAAATAAAATAGGAGTTGATAATAGTTTAGAAATGCCGCCAAAGGTTTTGATGACTTGGCAGAAAATTTCTAAATTCACATGTTAAAAATTCAAAAAAATATATTAAAAAATTAATTGGTTGGAACCATATTTGTAATATTTTTGTTACAACTTGAAATTGTTTTACGATTACCGATAAATAATTTCCTCGCAAATGAAGTGAAAATTAGAGTGTAACCCTCGTCCATAAAACCCATTTTACACTCGACTTTTAAACGCCTCGCGTAAAATCGTACGTTTTATGCACTTGTTGTACAATCTACTATTATCTAAATATATAAAAGAAGAAACTGACTGACTGACAGACTGACTGACATATCAACGCACAGCCCAAACCGCTGGTTCTAGAGATTCCAAATTTGGCACGTAGGTTCCTTATAAGGTCTAGGGATGCACTAAGAAAGGATTTTTCAAAATTCACCCCCTAAGGGGGTAAAGTGGGGGTCCAAAGTTTATATGGCGAATCAAGATTTGTTAGACAATTTTATTCGAAACTTCACAGGAGTATTCCTAACGATAAATGAGTAAACACGTGTTTCTGGTTTTTTGAAAATTCAACCCCTAAAAGGGGCAAATGTGGTCACAAAGTTTGAAAATAAACATGGGTATCGTATCCTTTTTGAGTACTTATAGTACGCGGGCGAAGCCGCGGGAAAAGGCTAGTAATATAATAAACATAAAAATGAAATAAAAATGAAATAAAAATGAAATAAAAATGAAATAAAAATGAAATAAAAATGAAAATAAAACGAAAATGAAACAAAAACGAAACGAAAATGAAACGAAATGAAACGAAAACGAAACGAAAACGAAACGAAAACGAAACGAAAACGAAACGAAAACGAAACGAAAACGAAACGAAAACGAAACGAAAACGAAACGAAAACGAAACGAAAACGAAACGAAAACGAAACGAAAACGAAACGAAAACGAAACGAAAACGAAACGAAAACGAAACGAAAACGAAACGAAAACGAAACGAAAACGAAACGAAAACGAAACGAAAACGAAACGAAAACGAAACGAAAACGAAACGAAAACGAAACGAAAACGAAACGAAAACGAAACGAAAACGAAACGAAAACGAAACGAAAACGAAACGAAAACGAAACGAAAACGAATCGAAAACGAAACGAAAACGAAACGAAAACGAAACGAAAACGAAACGAAAACGAAACGAAAACGAAACGAAAACGAAACGAAAACGAAACGAAAACGAAACGAAAACGAAACGAAAACGAAACGAAAACGAAACGAAAACGAACCGAAAACGAAACGAAAACGAAACGAAAACGAAACGAAAACGAAACGAAAACGAAACGAAAACGAAACGAAAACGAAACGAAAACACGAAAACGAAACGAAACGAAAATGAAACGAAAACGAAACGAAAACGAAACGAAAACGAAACGAAAACGAAACGAAAACGAAAACGAAAACGAAACGAAAACGAAACGAAAACGAAACGAAAACGAAACGAAAACGAAACGAAAACGAAACGAAAACGAAACGAAAACGAAACGAAAACGAAACGAAAACGAAACGAAAACGAAACGAAAACGAAACGAAAACGAAACGAAAACGAAACGAAAACGAAACGAAAACGAAACGAAAACGAAACGAAAACGAAACGAAAACGAAACGAAAACGAAACGAAAACGAAACGAAAACGAAACGAAAACGAAACGAAAACGTAACGAAAACGAAACGAAACGAAAACGAAACGAAAACGTAACGAAAATAAAACAAAAAAAAATGAAAATAAAATTTAAAAAAAATAAAAAAAAAATGAAAAAATAAAAAGGAAAAGAAAAAAAAATGAACAAAAATATTATACACTGAATTTTTTTTAATATAAAATGAAAAAAAAAAAAATTATATATACACGGTGAATCTGAGTATCCCGACAGATTTTAACCATAAATTCCTGATAATTGACTGATAAATAACTGACTGAGACTGAAATGTCGTATAAACTTTTCTGGAATTAGCCTAGTTTCAGAGTTCTTCTTCTTTGTCGTTACACTCTTTACAGAGTGGTCGTGGCCAAAATGTACTAATTTATTTTAATTGATAGTTTTACCAATAACATTTATGTTTTTATGTTCAAAAGCATTTTAAAAATCCGAAAAATGAAAAAAAAAATTTTTTTGGCGAAATCGACCTAAATTCATAAAACATTTATTACTCTTATGACCTCAGGAATTTATGGTTGAAATCTTTCGGGTTACTCAGATTCACCGTGTATAAATAATAATAAAAAAACCAGTCCATCTTGAATTTTAAAACAGATATAATTTATACACCCCGAATAATTAACCGAAAATAACTACCATGACTATTTTTCAGTAAAAAGTATATAACCGCCATCTTGGATTATAAAACAGAAATAATTTTCGAAATTACATCCCCTAATTATAAATAAACGACAGCAAATCTTATATTTACTCAATTTGTTCCGCCGCCACCTCTCCTGTTCCATTTCAAATGAGAAAGATAGAACCGCCTGCCTGCGTGGAAAAGAGACAGGAAAAGGGTAGCCCTATGATAGGGTAAGCGGTAAATATTAAAGCTATCTTTACCCCATTCGACTCGGAAACCACATTGAAAAGGGTTAAGCCTATTCAAAATGATTTCCATATCGATAGGGTAACCCAATGATAGGGTAACCCTATCATTAGGGTAAGACTTTAATAGGGTTACCTTATCGAAACGATTAATCAAATGAAGGGGTTTTCCGGTCCCTGGTCCTGACCAAGTGACCAAATTACCACCCGGTCACGGCGGAACTGGTCGAATTTTGTCAAGTATATGCAATCTCTGAATATATATCAATCTGGCCTCGGACACTGGCTTGGTCACTTTTTCTGAAGTATGACATTTTTAGGGTTCCGTAGCCAAAATGGCAAAAACGGAACCCTTATAGTTTCGTCATGTCCGTCTGTCCGTCCGTCCGTCCGTATGTCACAGCAATTTTACTCGGAAACTGTGAGACGTATCTTTATCAAATTTCAACAAACGGTGTATTTTGTGTGCCGATACTTTGTTCTGTACTGAAATTGCTGAAAAAAAAATTTTTAGGGGGGCACTCCATACATGTAACTATTGTCAAAAAAAAATTTTTTACCAAATATCAACATAATGCATATCAATCGATAGGTATTTAAAAATAACATTGAGGTTCCTTTGAACATTTTTTGATTAAGTAGATATTTTTAGAAATAATCACTCCGAACACAAAAAAGTTGTGTACCCCCCTGTAACTTTTGAACCGTAAGTCCAAAAATTATAGAAAAATTCAAGAAGATATATTTTTGAATATTACTTTCACGAACATTATTTTGAAAATTATCGTTTTAGATGTGTTTGAGATATCTCCAAAAAACTACGTACATAGGCAGATATACGACCTTGCGATATTAATTTTTTCGATAGCCGGTACGGAACCCTCCATTATGCGTCCGTGGTCGTGGTCCGACACGCAATTGACCGGTTTTTTTTAAGTTTCCAAGCAATATAATGTTTATTAGCTTTTTACTTTGAAAAGTAATCATGACGGTAACACCTCACAATTTCTTAGTCGCGCGTTTTTTTTAATCCGACTTCAAAACCCGCAAGAGTTTATGATTGTTATTTGTGAGTGAGTAATATAAACCTGCAACAAGAACTGGTATACACAGTTCTGGGTGAAGTGAGTTACTCGGCACAATCATTTTAAACAAAAAAGAACCGACTTCACTTAGCCTCCACCTTTCCAAAAACAAATGCCCAAGCTACTGTAAAAAATATTCAAATCACTACATATATGTGCCTATAATATTTGAAGAGTTCCCTCGATTCCTCCAGAATCCCATCATCATATCCTGACCTGATGACAATGGGACCAACTGTGAAGGATACTCTATCAAGCAAAAAATAATCTTCTAAATCGGCCCAGCCGTCTTCGAATAATAGGTGAACATACGAATTCCCGACAAATTGAGAATCTCATCCTTCGAAATCTTGAAGTCGGTTGTAAATAGGATGTAGTGGCCAAAGCTCACAACTAATTATTGCTAAGGCATTCTGATGTAGAACATTATGTAAAAAAAAAAATTTTTGTTATTTCCTTGTCTCACGTTTAACATAAACAATCGAAGCAACTACATTACTCCGTTAATACAAGTTAATTTATTTCCAACACTCGCCCTCATAGCTTTTATTGATCTATGAATAGTACAACATTCAAAGGCACATAATTACCCACACAATTATCTGCCAAGCATACTAGCAACCCCCTTAGATAATATTATACACCGAACGATATATTAGAAAGTGTTCAAGCCCGCCCGCTTGAGAAAACGCATTGTATACGCCACGCGGAAAATTATCGCCGCAAGCGTAAAAACAAAACACAAACGCGAGCGAATGCCAAGTTCTAATTAAAATGATTAACTTAATGGTCTTAGTCATTAGCCATTTTAATTTTGAATCGTCTATTTTTTCTGTTGAAATTATAACTTGGCCACTTTTTACGATTGGTACTGCGTTTCTGAGCGTTTTACGAGCGATCGTAATGCGTTCAATTGCCATTGTTATTTGTTTATTTTATATTTTTCTTTAAGTATAGCCCTTTGACGATTGTGCTACTCGATACGCAGCTAAAAAAGAAATTGTTTGTTTTTGATACGTTTACAAATTTTATGAACGCCGGTTCCAAAGGGACTGAAGTCGATATCAATGTTTACAATACTCTAGCGCGTATGCATTAAGCAGTTAGCGATATAATTGTTTGAACAGAAAATATACTTAGATCACTAGGATATATGGACTTTAAGAAACTTATAATATGGATAGGTACATCAAACCTACAGTGGAGATAAACACTAATTTTATAGATTTAGAAAATAGTCAATTATTAAATTTAAACTTTCGCGAGACATACTAACAATGTAAAAATTGACGGTTGAGCTCAGGTGTATTTAGATATATTATTTTACTTTTACATTATGTGACCCACAGCCAGAGTTCATGGAGGATGTGGTCTCTGTACTTTGTATTAGACGGAATATTGTTTAACCTACTCAAAATCTATATACTCGTAGTTAATTCCAAATATAATTTTAAACAAAAAAGAACCGACTTCACTTAGACTCCACCTTTCCTAAAGGAAATGCCCGAGCTAGTGTAAAACATATTTAAATCACTATAGGTGTGCCTGTAATATTTGAAGTTCCCTTCAAGATCTCAATCTCTTCAAGATCTCATCATCAGATCCTGAGCTGATTGCAATGGGACCAACTGTCAAGTATACTCTTTCAAACAGAATAAGAATTTTCCAAATGCTTGTAGGTATTCTAATAAATTAAAACCAGAGTAACTAAACAAATTCACAATAATCTGTAATAATTGTTCTTATCAAGAAATTCTAATGAAGCATTTAAGTAGCAAAAATGGCTGAACCGATAATGTTCAAAACAATTTTCGTAGAAATTATATGATAAGGCGCATCTCTTCAAATTTTTTTATATTTTTTGAACTTACGGTTCAAAAGTTACGGGGCTACACAACTTTTCTGACTTTCGAAGCGATTATTTCAGAAAAAAATCACTTAATCACAAAATAGTCAAAGAAACCTCAATGTTATTTTGAAAGACCTATCGATTGATGTGTCACATTTTGATATTTGGTTATTTTTTTATTTAGTTACCTGTATGGAGCGCCCCCCTAAAAATATTTTTTTTTTTCAAATTTAACTACATAACTTAGTAGCTGCATACAAAATACACCTTATGTGTAAATTTTATTCAGATACGTCGTATAGTTTCCGAGTAAAATGCCTGTGACATACGGACGGACAGACAGACATGACGAATCCATAAGGGTTCCGTTTTTGCCATTTGGCTACGGATCCCTAAAAACGGTCGATTTTGCCCATGTATCTTTATTGTTGCAGCCATATCAGAGAACACTTTAAACGACAACTTTTTTACATTATTATTGATATGCCTAAGATAATAAAAAGCAAAAAGGCGAGTTTGTTATTGTTCGCATGGCTACTTGTCACTGGATATAGATAGGCATTTCTTCCCTGGAATAGTAGTAGTGGGAAAGCTGATAATAAAGAAAATCCAGTGAGTGCTGCGAGGTCCATTTGGGACAGTACAGCTGCCAAGTTTGTTACTCTTTTAGCACCACCCAGGGATCACGTGTTGTCTAAGGTTTTTCCTACGGACGCAGAGTAACATTGATCCTTCACCTTGACGTGGTAGAAGGAGAATATTATGTGGACAGTACAGAGAAACTAATTCGCATGACTTCGGATAGAATGGCATATATTTAGGCAAAAGATCGCCAACCTCCGGGACGGAGAAGGCCCTTAAAGTCTAAGTTGTTTCCTGATACGGACGCAGAGTAACATTGATCCCCGTGGCACTCCGAATGGCGATTTTAAAAATTCTTTTCCCAGAAATCGCACGACAAAAACCACACGATTTTTCTAATCATAAAAAAATACACACATTCTTAATTTTATAGCGCCGGCACGTCGAACACCCCCGAAGTTGCAGTCATCTATAGGATACTTTATAATGCTCTTCTTCACATTGACTTCTATTTTATCGATTTCAAAACGTTATAGCTTAATTCCTGAAGCAAACTCTCTGTATATATTACAGATGTTTAATCTAATATCTTATCTAATTTAGCCGCCTCCACCCTTTCCGCATCTTCGAATTGCCTCCGCTTAAAATAACCATCATAACCGCGACCTCTAGATTCATAAACACTGCTTAATCGGAGACTATTTTATACCGGTTTAAATATAAGAAGCGGAGGCAAGAGTTAAATAGAACTGTGAGCCCAAGACTCGTTGTATTTATACGAAATAATAGACCTTTTTAGACTGGTATTTTCAGATGAAGGTAATATGGTACAGATCGTCCGAAAGGCAGACGGACATTTGAATAGGGACTCATTATCTTTAATTATACATCTTCGTTCGCTCATTGTGCTATACTATGTTTATTGGCACAAAATACCTTAATTGAGCTAAATTTAGCTCATTAAGTTCGAGTAGTTTTATATTTTGGGGTTGAGTTAAAGATATTTGGAAATCCTAAAAAAATCTCGCTCTTAAATTTGCAATTTCTCGGTTTTATCGTTACAGTTTTTTATAGTTTTTAACCAACTTATTCATAAACGTGTTGCAAACCTCATTTAGTTAAATAATGTTTTTTTGTCTGTTTCTATCAAACAAAACTGTCAAAGTGACGATACGACAAACGATAATTTAGTTGAATAAGATTTGAAACATGTTTATGTATAAGCGGGTACTACATCTACAAAGCATAATATCATAGAAACGATACTGACTGAAAAAATGCTGGTCATCTTTTTAAGGGGATATATAATTCTATTTAGTCCGTCAGTTAGATTATCAAAATATATTGGACACGTATTTTTTATTTTGTCAATCAAACAAAAATTGGTGAAGATATAGTCCGTTAAAGTTCCGCGTGACGTTACATTAACATAATACTAAAAATTGTACTGAAATGTGACGTCACGCGGAACTTTAACGGGCTATATCTTCACCAATTTTTGTTTGATTGAAAAAAAAAAAAAATACGTGTCCTATATTTTTTGATAATCTAACTGATGGACTAAATATATTTTTTTAGGAAAGTAGCCAATTGGTATCCGTATTATAATTATGAGAAAGTAAGAATTTTTTTTTTGCAAAACAAAATTGTTTTGAGGCTTGCCCGGCTGGGACGACGCCGACGTGCCCCGTACATTTTTTTTTTCTTTCGCGTCAAAAAAAATTTCTCCTACTTTTCTTACTCGCAAATCTCGCAATACGATATCAATTAAGTATGCCCCACTATTTTTGTTACATGTATATGTAACAAAATGATATAGTCAATCATAGTAGTTTACGTCACACCTGGCCATAATGTGAGTTTTACCGCTCGCTACGCTTACGGTAAAACTCGCATTATGGCCAGGTGGGGACGTAAAATTGTGTACTCACCACGGGCAGTAAAAAAGAAAGCCCTCTATCGCATATTTACAACCCTCGCCTGCGGCTCGGGTCCCAAATACCTGCGATTTCGGGCTTTCTTTTTTTTACAGCCCTAGGTAAGTAATGTACTATTTTCTACTCCAGCACTTCTATATGCTAATTAAATGACTGATAGTGGTATCTAAAACTACATCATTTAAGTGAAGGCGCTAAAGTCTATTTGTCTATAGTTACTTTCTATAACTGCTAGCAGTCACACAAAACATATTGTGCAACTGTTTTTGTTTTTTTAATACACTGACTTCCAGGTGCCATGTCTAAAAAGGGTTCGTTCTTGTTTACAGTATAAATTATATTTTCAAATTGATATACACTTGAAATTATTTTTGCACAAACTATGATAAAAACATTATCATGTCTTTTTTAAAGTATTAATATCTTAAATTATTTAGTTTCATATTTATGAAAAGCATAATAGTACTTTAATGTAAACTTTTGCATTGAGAGTTACTTGTACGAAGCCATATTTTTTTGCAATTAAAAACCAACTCGTGATCTGTCTATGACATTTAGTAAAAAGTTAATATTTAAAAAGTTTCAACACAATGTACGGCTTATGTTTTGTATTTAAACTCGTATATTATAATTATTTTACATGATTTTTTTAAAGTGGGGCATTCCACTCATACAATAGTATGTTATTCAATCAAATACAAACACTGAAAACATTGAAAAAATAATCAACCCAGCCGGACTTGAACCTGGCATCGATACGCCTTACCGGGGCTCGATCGCTTTACCAATTAAGCTATGGGTTCAGTTACTGAGTTGACGAAATTCTCAATGCCTTCAATCATCTTTTTGCATTTATTTTTTACATCGACTTTATAGCAGCCGTAAGCGACATCTAGGTGCTAACTACTAGAGTTAGATACCCTTCCCGCCGACGCTTTTACAAGTGTCACAACGGAAATCATAGATGGCGCTGCTATCAACTCATAATTATTTTACATGATTTTTTTTTCAATGTTTTCAGTGTTTGTATTTGCTCGTATATTATGTTAATATCAAGAAGTTTATGTTAATTTTGATAAAATAAGTGACAAGAAAACTTCACAGTGAATATCCGAAGACTTCGGCACAAAAGTAAGAGTTATTAGTTGATAAAAAAAATCTTAAAACAAAATTGATTTATGTACTCGTGATACTTAAGAACTTTAAAGTTATTTATTAATTAAGTTTTTGCTACTGTCGTAGAAAAAGTTTCGTGTGCAACGGTACATAATTAGTTCTTAAAATTCTCGGGTCTGTTATTACAAAATTCGGCTTCGCCTCATTTTGTAACTTCGACCCTCGAATCTTAAGAACCCTTATTATGTACCTGTTGCACAAAATACTATTATGTAACTGTTACGTAATAAGGGTCCTTAAAACATGAGTGTGGTTTTAATAAGATCACACGAGTGTTTTAAGCTAATTACGTACAGTTGCATACACTGCTTTATCTACACTCATATTATTTATCCAAAATGCCGTATTCGGAAACCATAGAATGGCCGCCATTGCACCGCCATGGCCAACTCGATTGTGCCGGCGGTCGCGCGGGCGCGTGTCGGGCTGTCGGCGGATGCGCGGGAGGGTGCAGGTGTACATTATGTTATCAAAACTCATAGCACATCAATAATTGAGCATGAAAAGTTAAAATTACGTTACTGCCACGGATAAAAAGCTTATCATAGTAAAATCGGTCGTGGTAATGCTAGCCATTGCCTACCGTTTTCGAACACGTTTTAGAGAACTTACAATATGAGTGTAGATAAAATAAGTAACTTTAAGGGCGTGGCGTTAAAACTGACTTTAAAACACCCTTATTATTAACAATACAGTCGTAGAGTCACCGGCAATAGTATCTCCCTACACGAAGGCCGCAAAAATATGTGACACGCTCGTATGGCCCTACAAAAAAGAGCCTGTCACATATTTTTGCGGCCTTCATGTAGGAAGATACTATTGTCGGTGACTGTACCAAGACCTTTTTGAACATCTCATCCGCCTAGCTTCTGATGCTGAGGTACACAGAGGAATTTTAAATTATAAATATTTTAATTTTGTCTTTTTCTTCAATATTTGTTGGACCAGTTAAGACATTTTAAATTGTGTTTAATATTTAATACCACTAGGTCGGCTCCAGAATATCATACATTGGATATGTATTTGAATGCACTAAATAATCTGGAATAATACTTTTAAATTAGCTTTCACAAAAATAATCTTGGAACTACCAAAATAAATGTAATACATTTTATTCCATTAAAAACAACACATATATAACTTAATAAATTAATCATAAAAGATGTACATATAAAAGCACTTAAATATTCCCAAATAATTGTGTAATGAAATATCCAGCATTGTAAAAAATATATCTGTAATATCCTGAAATTGTACCCAACAATTAGTAGGTAATGAAAAGCTTAGTTTGTACGCTACCACTAAATCAACATTAAAGATCAATAGATCGCCAACTAAATTATAAGGTAAAACCCACACATTAACTATCATTCTACATTCGAACGATCTAAATAGTGAATCTTATCGCCTCCACTTAGGGGTAAGAAGGGGAGACCGGGGTAAAAAGTGTAATTATGTTGATTATTTAGGTCGTAATGCCCGACTGTCCCGCGCCTCCCCGCGTGTCATTAACCCCCGTCTTCCCTTTATTATTTCGTTTCAATTATTTTTGTAATTATCTTTTTATAGCGGCGGGCATAAAAACACGAAAAATAACTGGACATTAAATGTAATAAGGATCGAAATTATGAGATGTCACCACTTTTTTGATGGAATTGCTTATCGGGCCTTGGCCAGTGAGAGCGACATTATAGTCACGTATCCAACTATCACTTTTTCAACCTTAGTACCCTGAACATAAGAGCATTCAGCGAACAGTCAAAAGTGAAAAGTCTCGACCAACATCTTAATTATGTTAGAGTCAGTTATTTTTATGACTTACCAAAATTCATAGATGCGGAAAGCGCTGTACTCCTAGACACGGCGCTTATAGTCAGAAAGTTCCTTTAATTGTGCCAAGGGTGCACGTCTCCACGAAGTGACAGCTACGGCCTTGAAACGTATCAGATACGTTTTCGGGGTTGTTAAAATCCCTTTCGGCTATTTGCGGCACGACCACAGATAAGATAAAATATTTAAGTCGTTTATAGTAGTAGTTTTGTACTAAAATAATAAATAGAATTTATTTAGTTTTGTATTAAAATAGATTAGTTAGATTGATGCAGATTGGGGCAGATCCAGCAATAATACTAATTGCGTACTTGTCAACCTTAGAATGTCGAAAGGTAAAATTTTATCGAGACGTCATGTGTCACCGTTCATCTGTCAAACACTGATTTGGTAGGGGAGATAACCTTCTGTATGAAATACTATTATATTATTCTGTGGTTGTGCCGTTCTGGAGAAAGTTCTCCGTTTACTAAGTGAAATATTTTCGCACGAGAACGTTTCCATACAAAACGGAAAACGTTCTAGAGAAAGGCACACACAACTATATATGCAAGTGGTAGAAACTTTGAAGCCACGAAACAAAATAAAACTATGTAGTTCCAAAACCAAAGTAGTTGCCTATACCGGGATAACCGCTATAAAAGAGCATTCTACTGTCTAGTATTGTATGGAAAACCGAAAGATTAAAGAAAACGAGGACTTAGTAATTGCTGTGTATCCTTGGGTGCGTGTCGTAAGCACGTGGAGACAATTAAAACTACTAATGCAAGGGTAGCGTGAGATAATATGTACCTACTAATTATTCCAGTCGATTAGAAGTGTTTTGAATAGTATCATGCACGGAAAAACTTAACCCGTTTCCAATAGGGTACATTTTAAGTTGATGTCAGTGGCGCTGCGCTTATACAAGGTGGTACAAAAATGATGATAATCCGTTTAAGGGCAGAATAGGTATCTTATTCTAATTATGTAAAACTAAGAAAAAAAATTTTTACGCGAAAGAAAATATGGTTTTGCATGGAGGGTTGGCTGGCTTAGGACGACGTGCCACATAAAAAAAAATTGTTTCGAGTAAAAAAAAACATTCCTTAATAGTGGAGTACGGGAACGCCTTTTTAACCCATAAAAAACCGGCCAAGAGCGTGTCGGGCCACACTCAGTGTAGGGTTCCGTAGTTTTCCGTCCGTCACAGTAAGTGTCCCCACTTAAGAGTTAAAATAACACCGCCATGTAGGATATGATATGAGCGTTCCACGTACAGCGACATCTATCGGCAAATTAAGTAAACTATTGCGCGCGAGCTTAAAGTATGGAAGATGATTTTTATGGGATAATTCTTTATTGCGTGAACCGATTTTCACCGTTTTTACTTTATTTGAAAGCACGTCATTTCATTGTGATTTTGTAGAAATTACAGGTACAATAAACACCTGCTTATACGGTTAAATTACAAACTTAGTTCAGAAATTATTTTGTATTTTTTTTTCAAAAACTATTCAACCTATCAAGTTCAAAATAATTTTCCTAGAAAGTTTTTATGAAGTTCTACTTTTGAGATTTTTTTATATTTTTAAAACTTATGGTTCAAAAGTTAGAGGGGGGGGGGGACACATTTTTTTTTACTTCTGGAGCGATTATTTCCGAAAATATTTGCATTATCAAAAAATGATTGTAGTAAACCCCTATTCATTTTTAAATACCTATCCAACAATATATCACACGTTAGGGTTAAAACGAAAAAAAAAATCACTTGCCACTTTACGTATAGGGGAGGTACCCTAATAAAACATTTTTTTCCACTTTTTATTTTACCACTTTGTCGGCGTTATTGATATACATATTAGTACCAAATTTCAGCTTTCTAGTGCTAACGGTCACTGAGATTATCCGCGGACGGACGGACGGACGGACGGACGGGCAGACATGGCGAAACTATAAGGGTTCCTAGTTGACTACGGAACCCTAAAAATGACATAAATCACAAGTCTGATTTTATGTTGTGACCTGTTAGAATACGTTAAGTACTAATAATAAAAAATATTTTCTAACAATTGTTAGCATTGCGCTAGGTATAATACATGTATTTGTTTGCTACACATAGAAAAGATTATGTAAGTTTAATTTTTCTCTACCAGGCTATCGCTTTTCACTATTGCAACATAACATAACTTCACATTTTATAACGGTTTTGTCAAGAGCATATGTCGTCTTAGCTATTTGTAATTCGTTTAGAATTCAAGGTCACTTATATTTTGACAAATTGTTTTCGATTTTGCTCACATAATCTATTGACCAAACTGTTATAAAATGTCAGATGATGTTGAAATAGTTGTATGCAATAGTATGGTAAAGGAAAATATATCTTGTATAATATTTTCTTGTTGTTATTAACAAACATCTATATAATACCTAGCGCGACGTCAAAAACTGTTAGAAAATATTGTTTACTATAAGTAATCATATCATATTAACTAAAAAAGAAAATCGCACTTGTGAGTTATCGAAGCTCAAAACTGTTCGCGTACTGTACTATAAATCTTCTTTCTCGCAATACAATACCAATTATAGTCCTAAAATGGAACACCAGTATTTTTGTTTACCCCCTGTATAACACTCCATTCCAACTGGGTTGCCTAATAATAAGCAGTTTTACCCCGCTACGTTTCGATTCTGTCACACGTGATTAGGTACTTACCGCAAAAGACTCAAAACATTTCTGCGATAAAAACAATCAATATTAAATGAAACTAAACTAAAACGTTAGTACTAAATCAAACAAAAAATAATATTTTTTTATCTTTGGCTATACTTACTTACTTACTGCAGTGGTGCAGCGACCCAAAGTGGATCTTGGCCTCCGACACCAAAGATCGCCAGGCTTCGCTGTTCACAGCCGTCTCTGTCCAGTCAACGGCGCCCAGCGCGGTGAGGTCCTTCAGCACCTCGCCTTTCCAGCGGTACCTAGGACGCCCAGGTGGTCTTCTACAAGTTGGCTGGCCAGAGTATGCTCTCCAGACGGCACGATCTTCAACCATACGAACTACGTGTCCGGGCCATCGGAGTCTAGCGGCTTTTGTTTCCCCATGTTGGGCTCGGACACCAGATCTTCGATTTCCTGGTTCTTACGGAGCCTCCAAGTTCCATCCTCTCAAAACCGAAATATTCGAAACTACCTCATCAATTTATTCCGTGAAATAAAGATTTATGATTTGCACACTTCTACTTGTATACATCAAAGCAGAACGCGTATCAAGGTTGTCATTTTAACACCTTTCACGTCATGCATCACTATCGCACTTACATACTTGTCAGAACGTGACAGCTATGGTGACAGGCGATTAAATTCCGACCATATTAGGCTAGCAGGATTTTAAGTCTAGCCTGATCAACTCAACTACAAGTAGCTATGTACATAAAGGAAAAAAATATTTTACTACATATAAAAATCCCTATTGTGAGTGAATGATCGGATCTATTGAATCCATTCCTATGGCAACGGAAGCATTAAACATTATAATATAAGTAGCGCGTGACTTCCAACAATACGACTTAGATTTGCCAACCCTTTTAAATGAATAGTTGTAAACTGCCAATCTGTTTTGGACTTTGTTCTGTTGAGGTAAGGTTTAAATTAGAATGAAATGAGTTAATGTATGTTAAGAGAGTTTTAATGGAAGGATAATTTTTATGAGCATGACAAACAGATGTTTGATTATTAAAATTCGTTCCTAATTCTATAGATCGAAGTGATATGGCATTAAGTGACAGAGCGTCCGTAGAACTCGATTCCCATCGGCTTTCGTAATTTTTAGTCGTTTTTTAATCACTTTTGTTACAGTGGGGCTCTAAAAATGTATTGGATACGCGTAGATTAAAAAAAAAATTGTTTGAAGATCATTTTGAAAACCATGCCCACTTAGCTACTTCTGTTAGCTGTAAAAAATACTAAGCATAATTAATAATCGCGAAACCGAAATCAATAAAATACTATATTACATTTGTATTTTGGTTTAAATCTAATAAACACTGTTTAATAGGTAATAAGTAATAACCCAAAATACTTTATCTATACCAATATTATAAATCTTTTATTCCGCGTTCGGAAACCGTATGTTAATTACCACCATTATTGCAACCAGTAACGTAACATCAGTGTATTATCTGTGACAGTGTGGTAAAAACGTATCAAAATTAATTACCTACGGTAACCTAATGAAAACCTGCCCTCCTCTCCGACCGCCGGTACGCGCCCGCCCGACCGCCGGCACAATCGAGTTGGTCATGGCGGTGCAATGGCGGTCATTCTAATGGTTTCCGAACACTTCATTTAGGATTTATAATATGTGTGTAGATAAAGCAGTGTATGCAACTGTACGTAATTAGGCCTTATTACGTAACAGTTACATAAACTACTATTATATACTATTAAAAACAACGCAAAATCTTCCAGTCCATTCATAAAATAAAACTACAACTATCTGCGCAGAAAAAAAAAACCGTTAAAGTCGGACATGCCATTGATTATTAAAATCTGTGTAGTCGTTCCATTCATTCACTCACTAGCTCAGCGAGTGACCGTGTCCATCGTTCATTTTGTTCTATTGTTAACTCATTGGATGGACATGATCGGCATTTAACTGTAGGTTAACTGTGTCACATATTGAGGCATATTATCTTCGATTCTATAGAAATCGGGCCTATTTAAATTAATCAAATAATAATACCTTATCTGAATACCTGGGCCGCGATTCGAAAAATAGACACACACACTGGACAGACACAGCTCCAACCCAACTCAACCCAACTCAACTCAACGCCCAAAACACAAGCCTTATTGAGCTTACTGTGGTATTAGGTTGATGTATGTAAGATTGTCCTATAATATTGATTATTATTATTAAAAAGAAAATAAACAATATATCGGAGCGTAAAACTTGGCGTACACTCTACAACTATGTAAATTACGAAACGAAAGTTAGTTACTCAGATCATATGTCGAAAAAAAATTTTTTGCTGCATTCAGACTGCAGTCTGTTCCTGATTTGATAATTTTGATATTGATTTGGCATAACTCTCATAGAGTCATAGCGCAATCGCTCTATTAGCGTGAACAAGATGCACTGAGTAATGTCATATTAATATCAATACTTTATAATATTACTATATTTGATTGTTGGAGATTTGTTTCTCTGTCACGCAAAAACAGCTGAATAGTTTTCCAAAACCTGTAAAGAGACAAAATATACTTTTTATATCCGAATTCATTCGTTAAAATGTGAAATAAGGGTTCGAAGCAGAGCTTGGAAAACGGTATTTGCTCCATACTAAAATACCGCTATTTTTCGTTTCGTGTTTTTTTCGGTCTTTCGTTTACTATTTCATTTTTAATTGGACAATCTTATAATGCGAAGTCATTTCCTAAATACAATACTGAGTTATACATAATATTATACATAAATACCATAAAATAATGAAATATATTGTTTTTTTGCGAAAACCGGTTTCAAGACCTGGTTTAAAATACAGAAATACTAAGCAAAAGAGGCGGGGCGGGGCGTTTTGACATTTTTTTATGACTTTTATGAAGATAAAGCTAGTTTATAAATATATGTAAGTATATGTCGCGTCTTTTCGTCATGGCACTCTATTATAGTTACTATTGGTCATTAACTCCAGTTTAAACAACATTTAAAGGCAAACGACCGTACAACTAATAATAAATGAACTATCAATGGACACCGATCACTTTCCATTTCGAATGCCACATGTCCGCGTCCGCCATTTTCATGTGTCCGTATTTTACTGCAACAATTTCTAAAATAACGATGTTCCTTGTCAGAATGGAATGACTTTAATATTTTATTTTATTGGTGTAAGTTTTACAAGGTTTAGTAATTCGTTTATTCAGGTTTAAAAATGTGTTTAAAAGGTAAGTGGTTAGGGCAATGTATGTTCAATATAATAAAATTCAGTTACCGTCACCGCATTGTCAGCTCATTTAACCCTAGGAACCGAATTTGACCCAGCGAAACGTTTGCGTTTCAACTTAGGCAAAAATGATTTCGTATGTCTTACAGATCGGCTGTTCTCCCCTAGTTTTTTCAAATTGTTCCGTGGTTGCCTCCACCCGTATGATAATACAATAACTTTACTTGTAAGGAGGACTGTAGTCTTACTAACTGTGAAATAGTTATCTATAGCATCCTTATGCTATCGAAGATGCATATTAGAGGCGGTGGTGTTCTGGAGTGGAGACCACGGTTGGGCAAACGTGGCGTGGGACGCCCTCTGGCCAGATGGCGGGATGACTTACATAAGAGGGCCGGCAGCTACTGTATGCGTAAAGTAGCAGACCGGGCTCTGTGGCGTACCTTGAGAGAGGCTTATTGGACTGATGGAGCAGTGGACTGCAATGCGCTGATGATGATGAATAAAGGGAGACTCATTACCGAAACTCGGAATGCTTCCAATTTCGAACACGATTACACCCCGCAAAACCGCGAGCGCAAATTAACTTACCGGCACAAATATCGGCCGATCAGAATCGTTTCACTTTCGCGTTTAACCCGCTAAATATAATAATAGATCGACTGATACATATCACTGGATCATTGCGGATGCTTCGCGAGGCAGCCAGATATAGCATCAGACCGTATCAATATTGACGGAGTCAATACTTAATGGGGGACACCAGGATACGTAGCCAACGTGCCAATCGTTAACGCTCCGTAGCGTATCGTAGTCACCTCTCTCTATCACTCTTCCATGTTAGTGTGACAGTGACAGTTGAGTTTCGTTCGCTACGGACCGTTTACGATTGGCACGATGGCTACGCACCCTGTTGTCAGGGATATAGAGCAAAAGTATAGCGTCCAAGAGTTTCGACCACTATTTATTAGGCGGGTGACATGCTTTTTTCAACGACTTGGAATACAGGCCAATTCTGCAGCACGGTTTCGGTTTCTAGCATACATATTGTTTTTGACCAGTTGTGTTGTATAGCCTTGTAAGGCCCAGTACTATTTTTAGGACAAGTGAAATAGTGACCCAGTGTCCTAAAAATAGTACATCATATTTTAAAATTTCAGCTTCTGGATTAAAATCTAATTTTGAACAGGCTAAACTAAACAACTACCTATGTATCTAACATCTAACCTAAAGTTAAAAATGTGAAAAATTGTGTTTTATTTGATTTTGTAAATTAGTTCTTAAGTTTAAATGTAACTGGTTCACCGCAATACAGGCGAAGCCTAGTGCGGAGACCCCTGACATATCCTGTAATCTTTTATTTTTGCAATAAACTCATTCTTATTTTTATTATAAGCACAAAAATGTGTGTACCTTAATTTTTTGCGTGTATTTTCATAAATCTTATATCATACTTGCTGTGAAATAATTTTAAGTGTCTTTAGCATCTCTTATTTCGGTTCATGATACGCTGGTTTGTATACTTTCGGTCGCACGACCAACACCGCGTCCGGTCTGGACATCGCGTCCACTCTCGGTTTCAGCGACGGTTTTAATATACGTATTTACGTCAGGATTGCAGTTCGATTGCATGGTGCACGTAAATTAGTCGGGTTTGACGTGGATGTTGCGGGGTTAGTGTCAGTAGGTTATGTTGTGTACGTGCAGTCATTAGTTCTTGACGGTATTTTATTAATACACAATGTAATAAGTATTTTAAAATCTTATAATACACAAATACCTAAAAAGAATATTCTGACATATAATTTTAAACAAAAAAGAACCGACTTAACTTAGCCTGCAGCTTTCCAAAGGCAAATGCTCGAGCTGCTGTAAAAAATACTCAAATCACTATAGGTGTGCCTATAACAGTTGAAGAATTCCCCAGGATCCCATCATCAGATCCTGACCGGGTTACAATGGGACTAACTATGAACAAGAAAATAATTTTCCACATCGGTCCAGCCATCTTCGAGTCACCGGTGAACATATATAAAAAAAACGCAAAAACAAAAATCCCGACGAGTTGCGAACCTCCTACTTCGAAATCTTGAAGTCGGTTGAAAACTACCTAAGCTAAAGAAGTTTCACAGTCTTTTTAGATTAGATCTATCTATTTCTCACAAGTTAAAGTGCACATGCTGTATGCAATTGCAAGACCCTTTCAATCACTAATGTCGCCGAATTACCTATGCTCACGTCTGCCCAGCATTACTTCTTTTTGCACCAATAAAACACCCCTTTGTCACCACATTATGACCATTATAAAGCGACAAGTCTTTGAACTAGTGTATTAATAGTCTTACAGTTTATAGCGATGTGCTGATGTGTGATTTAATGACTTGGTAAGATGAATTATGTATAAATACTGTCATTGTTATGCTTATGAGAAATGTGAGTTATCGTCTGGTGAAGCTGAATTTGAAATAGAATTAGTAACGACCCAAGTATGATTAGAAATTGAAGAGATGGACTCAGTTATTACGAGACTTTTCTATAGCAATTCATTTTAAACATTAACTAAAGATTCGAGTTTCATAAACATATTTATACCTTCAAGTAGTGACTATAAGAAATAATGGGAACTATAAGAAATAATAGAAATTCATTAGGAAATCTGATAAGAAATTTAATTTATTACCAGTTGTATGTCAAACTCCTTCTCTGTTCGGGCGGCGCGCCTGTGGAACATACTTCCCCGTAATGTTCAAAATGCTCCCAGAAAGTTTGCTTTTAAAAAAACCGTTCGTGCCTTTTTCGCTAGTGAAATGAAGGACTTTGCCTTAAGGTTGACTGGTAGAAAATGCGTCTTGACATTAAGTCCACCTTTTGTACATCAAGATTTTCTTTTGTGCAATAAAGTTTAAATAAATAAAAAACTTATTGTTGTGCAATCACATCATGTTGTTCGTCGCATGAAAACTTTGTCGGTTGCTCAGCAATACTTTGATTCCGCAACCACATTCGAAACGACGCAGTTTTAGTTACACCATAATATAGTAGATTGTTAACCAAGGGTTGAAAGTGACCCATTTCACCTGAGATATTTCTGGCCAATATCGCCAATAGTTCGAGGGTGAAATGGGTAATTTCACCCGAGTTAAACATTCTGCTTTTCATTTCGACTGTAAGGAAAGTACAATACCACACGCACATTTTATAAAACTGGTATATAAAGAATAATCTATAAAAATGTTAAGTAAAATTTGAACAATTTAAAAACGACAAATTCAATGTTTTGCTGTTGGTCGGGGAGCAGGGCATCCGGGTGGGCACCGGCTCAATCCACAACTAACACAGCTAATTACTTTCCACCCTAGGGATGGAAAAGCAATTTTCCACCCGGCTATCTACCCAGGAACATAAAACATTCCGAACAAGAGAGATGAAAAAGTTATTTCTTACAAACAGCCAGCAGCAAGTTCCTAAGCACCTATTTAAAAAAGTAAAGTATACGAAGGAAATTCAAATTTGGAACAATAAGGGGGAAATAAGGAGTGATCGGGACACTTCGGAAGCAATGAGAGCTATTCGGGCACGAGTGCTGCTCGAGTCACGCTCGAGTGTCGACGCACCTCGGGCTCGAGGTTTTTTAATTATTTCGAATTTTCTAGAGCACGTATGGCTTTTGTGTGAGAAAAACAACATTATACCTACTACTGTAACTTTTATATCTAGAACTTAACTTTGAGCTTGTAGACTAAAATATATTTATAATGAGGGTTTTCGGATAGATTTTTTTTACCAAGTGGCAGCACTGTGGCGAGAGGTCTAGCTGACATAATCCACCAATAATGTTGATTGGTGCATTTTGATAGGTGCTGTCTCAAAGACCTCTTGTTAGTACCGCGACCTGTAAAAAAATGGCCTCCGGAAATCCTCATTGAAATTGACTAGAATACCTGCATCCGATCAAACTTTTGAAAAGTATTTTGTATTCGTTCTAAACATACTTTTGCAATTCAAAATCAAGTGTAAAATTATTCAAAAGCCTATGTATTTATAAATATAGCATCCTTATTAAAAAATCAACATATTCACAAAGCTCACCCTCGTTAGAAATCAACCGTCACTGGCCGAAAAAAAATAATTATAAAGCGCGCGTAATTCTTATTTCGAATTCAAATTAAAGCCGCTTAATGCGCGGGAGCGACCGTTAAAAAAAAAGAGTTGACGAGAGCGCCGAGGGTGGTAATTTTTCATTAATTTAAGTTCACCATTCCCTGTTTTGTTTGCTTTTAATCGCATTTCTAATTAATCCCGCGGAGTATAACGTGACAACTGTCGTCTATAGGCGGCCATTTTTTTCCGGAGTATAGCAGATGTCGGGCGATTTCCATTTGTTTCTGAGATTAATGATTCGCTGCGATTGTGAATTTTTCCGGTTGACTTTTGTTGTTTTAGAAGCAATTTGTACGCTTATTTTTGTAGCGTTCGTTAAATCGCGATGGATATTCGAAACGAAAGGAATGGGCTGAACAAAGGGGTGGTGCTAACTGCCAAGCATTATTTCTTTCATCTTGATAATAAAATAAATTTGTAACCACCATCATGACAACAGTTTAATTACCATTTCTACTATAAAATATTTCGTATCAGTTTTTTTTTTGTAACTGACTGTTTTAAGTCAACGTTTGATGCAAAAAATTATAGATGTTCTTCGCATACTTTTACCTGTATTAATACGGCCATATTTTTATGAGGTACTTATCGGGTAATTTTACGTTAAGGAAATATCTTATTTAAGCAAGCACATTGATAATACTGAATAATTTAACTAAATGCTACAAAAAAGATAAACTTTTAATGTCTACAACAAAATGACCCTTCTGTGCAATTATTCTGTGAAGCAGGGGTGCGAAACCCGTGGTGGACACATTAACTCATTAATCTATGGCACTGCTCAGGCCTCGGTCCAATCGGTACAGCAGTCGCCAACCTAAAGGCAAAAACATTATACAAGTACGGTTTACAGCATCAGAAACTATGAGAAATATTGAAACCATTTTGAATACTATCAAGGATAATTTATTCAATAATTAAAAACATACAAATACATAAACATAATCAAAGATTAAATAGATTTCGAAAATATAAAATAAAACAAAGGTACAAAAATACAAATACCGAATTATTAACTCACCTCGCGCTAATTCCAGGCGCAAAGTTGCCCAACACGCTCGCCGCGTTTCCGCGATGAACAACCTTTGCAAGAGGAATGACCCGGAGCGGGGATCAAGGCCTCGCTCCCGCAACCAACTCCCGATTTTGAATTGGTTTTTTCTACTCCAACATTAAAATCTGTCAATTAAATGGCTGACAGGTATATCAAAAAGATATACTTTAAACGTTGTTCAATAAGAACATGGCTAGTGATGGTCTTATGAATTTTTATTCAGTATAACACGTTTATGTAGCAAAAAAGCCGTAGCAAACGCTAGGAGCGTGATATAGCTTCTCAATTATATCTTGACATAAATATGCCTGTATCTAAAAAAATCAAATGGCTGTCATATAACCTAAATTACAAATCCGTTGTACAATGTTCGTTAAGTATTTGTTTTGATTGCACATCCCTTGCTGGCATAGATTAACGACATGGCGATTATCACACTAGCGCCGCAACCGGACGCGGCGACGGTGTGCAAACGTGACAGCGCTATACACATGCAAAGCGCTATCTCGCTCGCGCACCGGCGCCGCATGCGGGAACCGCAAGTGTAACACAAAGGGAAAGCCGCCTAATGGTACGGTGTCCACGATACATTTACATTACCTTGTCGTTTCGCCACCCGGCGGTGTCATAGAATAAATAATAGAGGCGACACTGCATACAGGGTGTGACAAAAATAGTTGTGAACTGTACATGAAACTACTCGTGATTCTGAGCAGGAGCAACCAAAAACTACGCGGAATCCGAACAATACTGGAATTTAAAACGATTTCTGAAAATACTAATAAAATAATAAACTTATCAATCTTATCATAATATCAAATAAACGAAAAAATTGATGCTGTGTTTTTATGCCGAACACAAATTTATCAAAAAAAATTGGCTAGAATCTAACTAAGTACCTATCTCAACTCTTTCAAGTCACCAAAACTCTGTCGAAAAAAAAAGCAGTTACTATGCCAAAAAAACGCAGGTTTATAAATTGTAAGTAGGTATCCCATTTGAAGTTACTTACGTAATTCTTGTATTCATATCTATTTGTAATAATGGGACTTAATCGCGTATATATGTTTTATTTTATTTTAAATTACCTTCAACGTTTCGAGGACGACATTGTCCCCGTGGTCCCGAAGAAAGACTCGCGGTTAAGTCCCGTTATTACAAATAGATATATGTAAAACCCGTGAAAGTTTAAATCAGTGTAATTCTTTTGTTGTTTCCAAATATACTCGTATATATTGTGTAAATTTGAAATTTTTCTTCATTTGAAACATATTAATCATTTAACTATTGTTGATCAAAGCTTATACTATGACAATTTTTCTTATATTACTAGGTACTTCTCTATACAGATAGCAACTACAAGGTACCTAAATCTAGATACATACCTAGCGCCATTTGCCCCCTCAACATCGAAGCCGAGTCACCTATCAATTCTAGCAGGCTAGGTCTTTCGGCCGGCTGGCCTGAGCACCATAGATTAATGAGTTAATGTGTCTACGACGCGTTGCCTGCCCTGCCGGCGTCATAGAATACCGCGCAGACTGTACACATTTGTGGTTAGATTAAAATAAAAGCACAAAAAGAATACACATGGCAATAAAATAATACCTAATATCAAAACCGAATGAATAAGAATAACGAATAATAATAATAAACGGAAATCGCAAAACAACAAAATAGGCATGCTAGATGTCGACTTGCGGAAAATATCTAGTAAAACTAACAAAAACTAACTTGTTATAAACGAAAAGGAATAAACCTTGTAATTTCATGAAGCTCCTAAGAAAACTCTCGAAGGATTGAAAAACAAGTTTTTAATGTTCTGATTTTAATTATGTACGTTTTAGATATCTGAACACTCCTTTTTTGAAGAAGCCTAAACTGAACTGCGAACTAATTTGCGTGGATCCTTACATCTGAGTCTCGAATTCTAAACAATTTTAAGCCCATTCGATTCCAGTTGCACGTTTCTCGCTATTGATAACGATTGTGACACTGACAGTACTCAACAGTAGCTGTCCTAATTAGAGATAGGCAATTTCTGAAACATTTCATATATTTCTTTATCTACACTCACATTGTAAGTCCTCTAAAATGTGTTCAAAAACGGTAGGCAATGGCCAGCATTACCAAAACCGATTTTATTATGATTATTTTTTTTATCTGTAGCAGTACCGTAATTTTAACATTACATGCTCGAATATTGTTAAGTTATGAGTTTCAAATTTGGAACATCGATTTTGGTAACCTAATGATAATCCAGCCCTCCTCCCCGACCGCCGGCACAATCCAGTTAGCCATGGCGGTGCAATGGCGGTGCAATGGCGGTCATTTTAATGGTTTCCGCATACGTCATTTAGGATTTATAATATGTGTGTAGATAAAGCAGTGTGTGTAAAGTACTGTACGTAATTAGGCCTTAAAACACTCTTGTGATCTTATTAACGGCCTCCTAGCCCAGTTGGTAGTGACACTGCCTACGAAGCAGGAGGTCCCGGGTTCGAATCCTGGTCAGGGCATTCATTTGTGTGTTTATCGCAGATATTTGTTCCTGAGTTATGGGTGTTTTCTATGTATTTAAGTATTCATATTTATCTATTATATATTTCGTCGTCTAGTACCCTTAACACAAGCCTTATTGAGCTTACTGTGGACCTAGATCGATTTGTGTAAGATTGTCCTATAATATTCATATTTATATTTTATTTATATTATGAAACTCACCTGCGACGCGTTTCATAAAACCACATTCATATTTTAAGGACCCTTATTACGTAACAGTTACATAAACGACTATTAAATGTGTAACATTTCAACTTTTGAAAGTGTCATAACTAATTGAAAATTTTCTAAAAGAAATTTTACAGATAAATTTCACAAATATAAATAAAAAAAGCCTTTTATTTCCCAACACAATGCAAGAAATGAATACAATAAATAATTAAACTGGAGAGAAATGTTAAAATAATTAGTCTAAGCAATCAATTCAATATTTAAAAAAATATGAATAGGTTAACCAGTTCGTTTTTTTTTTATTCAATCAATTAAATTTAAGATAAGTAAATTTTATAATTCAAAGAAACTTAGCTAGATAATAAATGTACTACGATAGCTAAATAGTGATGAGAACCCATTTATAGGATAAAGGCCTCCTCCAAGGAAAACCTGGGAATGTTACATAAATTTCATGTTCATACAAAAATGGAGCCGAGGCAAAATTCCGAGACAAAAGCTTGGAGGATGATAATAGTCAAATACAAAACATATATATCCCATGAAAAAAACGTTAATCCTAACAATCAATATAAGGCATTATTTTATAGACCTATTCACTAAAAATATTAATAATACTAGATTAAGAGTTTTGTTTGTTAAAATCTTATCTTTGAATGCAATAAACACTTTAAAAAAAAATTAAGTTCTAAAGTTTAAAAAACCGGCCAAGAGCGTGTCGGGCCACGCTCAGTGTAGGGTTCCGTAGTTTTCGGTCCGTCACAGTAAGTGTCCCCACTTAAGAGTTTTTGAAAGCACGTCATTTCATTGTGATTTTGTAGAAATTACAGGCACTTACAATAAATACTAGCTTATACGGTTAAAACCAACTTAGTTCAGAAATTATTTTGTAATTTTTTTTCATAAACTATTCAACCTATCAAGTTCGAAATAATTTTCCTAGAAAGTTTTTATAAAGTTCTACTTTTGAGATTTTTTTCATAGTTTTAAAACTTATGGTTCAAAAGTAAGAGGGGGGGACACATTTTTTTTAACTTCTGGAGCGATTATTTCCGAAAATATTTACATTATCAAAAAATGATTTTAGTAAACCCCTATTCATTTTTAAATACCTATCCAACAATATATCACACGTTAGGATTGAAATGAAAAAAAAAATCACTCCCCACTTTACGTATAGGGGAGGTACCCTAATAAAACATTTTTTTCCACTTTTTATTTTACCACTTTGTCGGCGTGGTTGATAGACATATTAGTACCAAATTTCAGCTTTGTAGTGCTAACGGTCACTGAGATTATCCGCGGACGGACGGACGGGCAGACATGGCGAAACTATAAGGGTTCCTAGTTGACTACGGAACCCTAAAAAACGAATATATATTCTCCGCCCTGGAATCGAACCTTTATACCGGGACGTAGTTTTAACTTCAAATAGGCATAACCATCCAGAACGATCCATTTTCGTTAGTGACTTTTGTAACTTACAAGCTACCCATCACTAGTCCTAATGCGCCCTGGCTACCCTATAGAGGTACGTAAACACCTGTGTTCCCATGCACCTCCCTAACACCTACGTATGTGACGTCACATTATGATTGTAATGCCACGATAGTATAGCGGTCTAACGGCCTCAGTCTCTGTAGTGACCCTGTCTACAAAACTGGAGGTCTTGGATTCGAACCCCGGTCGGGGCATGTTTATTATCACGAATACATCTATCATGATCAATGTTACTCTGCGTCCGTAGGAAACACCTGAGACAACCCTACACGTGATCCCTGGGTGGTGCTAAAAGAGTAACAAAGGCAGCTGCACTGTGCCATCTGGACCTCGCAGCACTCACTGGATTTTCATTATCATCTGCTTTCCCACTTCTACTACCCCAGGGAAGAAATGCCTATCTATATCCAGTGACATGTAGCCATACGATAAATAAAATCTAACTATTTATTTATACTACCTGTTATTATATAAATATCGTCGTCTAATGCATACAAACACAAGCATTAGTTATCTACTTATCTTATTGTGGGAGTAGTTTGTATATGATTATCTCATACCTAGTTTGAATTTTGAAACTTAGAACAAAGTCAGATAAGTGTATGGCAAGTATTATAGTTAAAGCAATGCAATTGCAGTTACAGTGTCCGAGAGGCAACCGGATGGCTCGCGGTATTTAAGCTCCCTACTCGTTGTGAAACTACCCTGTGCAACCCGAACTAACCCACGTTGGGCATTGCTTTTCATCCCCCCCGATTTCTCATTTTTTTTCGCCTTCCAACTCTGTCCGCGATTCGAAAAATAAACACACACACTGGACAGACACAGCTCCAACCCAACTCAACCCAACTCAACTCAACGCTATAACGACATTGACATTTACTATTCGAACAGATTTTCATTCAACATTGGTCTCACATTGGTCTAACATTGGTACAACATTGGTACAACATTGATACAATGTGTGACCAATGTGAGACCAAACCAATGTTGAATGAAAATCTGTTCGAATAGCAAATGTCAATGTCGTTATAGCGTTGAGTTGGGTTGGAGCTGTGTCTGTCCAGTGTGTGTGTCTGTGGGATCGATAACCGACAAGCCGGTGTGAATAGCGATTTACATGCTCATTTTTAATCACATAAAGGTAGTGGAAATTGAGGGGGGGAGGATGAAAAACCAAGTCCAACGTGGGTCAGTTCGAGTTGCACAGGGTGGTTCCACAACACGCAGGGGGCTAAAATACAGCAAGCCATCCGGTTGCCTCGCGGACACTGAAACTACGCGTCATTGTTCTGAATATTAAGGAATTAGTTAAAGGCGTTTTATTTTTAAATTACGAAAAAATTTTATTCATGACTCGCGTAGTGATACAAATAAATAACCTCACACACTACAATTTCGATTATATAAACACTACTCTTTAGTCCATTGAAACAAGCCAAATAACGTATATACACCGTTGAACATAACCAGACCTAGGAATCCATGGCGCAAATTTTGTTGAGAGGTAGGGACTTCCTATATCGACAAATTAAATTATCGGTGTTCTTTCTATATACTAGTGATCGCCCCCAACATTGTGTGTCTTTTGATCTATTGTTCAACATAGCATATTTTAAATAATCGCTAGGTTACTTATATAAAGAAAGGTAGGGTGTAATACCTAGTGCACTACAAAATAGTTAATAATTATAATTATCTCAACCTTATAAATTGTCTTTAAAAACGAGGAAGAGTATTGAGTTATTTTTTTTTTTTTACTAGAAATAAAAACATATTTTTACAAGCAAACCCTTGAGTGATCACTATATAGTATATAGAAAGAACACCGATAATTTAATTTGTCGATATAGGAAGTCCCTACCTCTCAACAAAATTTGCCCCACGGATTCCTAGGTCTGAACATAACTATTACTTAGCACAGGAAACCGACAACATAGGATACATAGCCCAATCAACGGCGCGGGGGAAACTGATCCTTAACGACTTACGCTAAGACACTACCAATCATTCTCGAAACGGCCGTCGCTACGTGCCAAAATTCAAGTCCATTTTACTGATATGGTCGACTATCGGTTGAATATGGTTATATGGTAAGTATACTAAGGAGTTTATTTTAATCATAGAAAATAATTACGCGTGGTTTTTAGTCAAATCTAAATTATCGTAAATCTTAGAAGACTTACCTAACCCGTAATCCGTCGCGAGTATTGATTAAAATGAGGTTTATTGTTTTTCAGCACACAAAAACCACTTAGCAAACGTGATATAAACGTGGATTTATATAATACGTGAGATACCCTATCCAATATATCTAAAATATTACAAAATGTTTGTGTTTAAAACAATAACCCTGTGAAAATCCTCATAATGTCCTGTTATCGCATACAATCTTAGAATAGAATCGTGACATAATGGAGATGAGCTTTTTAGTCGAGTACCGTGTTTAGGCCACGAAGCTTGCTGAGTAAGTGGCCTAAGTAAGGTATGAGATTGAATCGCTAAATTATGTCACTACTGTATACAATACTTTTTCTACGAGTGCTCAAAATAGGCAAGCCGGTAAGAGTTAAGTTTGACGAATGCCTTATAACCTTCTCCCTATATACAACTTAGTAACTTCAATCTCCCAGTAGATGTGCTGGGGGAGTGGAGGAGGACGTCGTCCTCTTCCCCGACCGTGCTATAATATTGTATGAAAGTCCATTTCAGCATCGTCGACGATGCTAAAATATGCGACCAATAAAAGCTCCACCGAAAAGTATGCGCTAGTAGTTTTGTCCACAAAGTCTCAATTCAAGCATTATAGTCGACGAGTTGAAAAACTTTTTTATGTTTTAATTAAGGCATAATAATAATATAAAACTATATAAATATAACTAAACTAAACTATATAAATGCTTTCTTTGACATTAGAGAATTATGTGACATAAAATTAACTTAATTATAATGTGTGGCTATTGTTATCAGAATCGACATATTCGACTTTTGTATTAACATAATATATTTATTTTGTATCCTTATTATCTACTATAAATTGCGAATTATTATTACATAATAGCTCACTGGCATTAATTTTACTAAAATATGCTAAAATATGTATGTAAATATACTAAAATTTGCTAAAATATGCGACCAATAAAAGCTCCACCGAAAAGTATGCGCTAGTAGTTTTGTCCACAAAGTCTCAATTCAAACATTATAGTCGACGAGTTGAAAAACTTTTTATGTTTTAATTAAGGCATAATAATAATATAAAACTATATAAATATAACTAAACTAAACTATACAAATGCTTTCTTTGACATTAGATAATTATGTGACATAAAATTAACTTAATTATAATGTGTGGCTATTGTTATCAGAATCGACATGTTTGATTTTTGTATTAACATAATATATTTATTTTGTATCCTTATTATCTACTATAAATTGCGAATTATTATTACATAATAGCTCACTGGCATTAATTTTACTTTTACTTTTGACGTGTATTGTATGTGTGCATTTACGAAACAAATGAATATGAATTTGTAAGCAGACCATAGTACCTAAGTTAGTCGATCATAAAGCCAATGCAGACTGCCTGTAAATTTTCGTAGCTCCGATCCGGCGGTCTTTGTCCTATTAATTTGTAATGTCCCCCCTCCTAGATGCATGGGGTGGTACCAACTGCAAGGGCTAGTGCAAGCTGGTGAATATGCGGATTTAGTCAATAATGTAACTTGACTATGTGTTTTCATAAAGACTCTCATTCTTTCACCGGAATCATGAAAACAATGTCTTCAAACTTAAATTTAAGTTTTTAGACTTGTAAACTGTATACCTATCGTGCAAGCTTTTAAGAGCTTTTTAGCGTGACGTTCTATTTCTATGTGTAAAAAAATGTGGAAAAACCTAAAAACTTAAAAAAATACTGAAAAAATAAACTTAGAAATAATCTTTTGACCTCGGACTTCCGCTGGATATATACTTTAGTTAAAAATCTTCGCAAGCAACTCAGCGTCCACACAAATAGTTTATTATGTCAAATTTCATCATGCATTGCAACAATCCTGTTATCTCGATATCCATTCAAAAACGTTATCTCAAGACCGTGCGCCGCTTGATCTGCGATGGAGGCTCGTTTCCGATAGGATTAGGCCAGACTTACTGCTCGGTCGCCCCCCCCCCCATTGGGGAGGAGGTGCCTATAACCGGCGGCTATGATGGCCTAAGATGCGTTTTAGACCGAAAACACAACGCTGTCTAACGAGGCCTAAACGCACAATTCGCTAGAAAAGTGTAATTTCTGATAGGGGTGATAGGGTAAGATCAGAGTTAAGCTAGGTTTACACGGCGTTAATTTTTCCCGTATAACGTATACGGGATATTCTCGAATACCGTAGTGACAGCAAAATTTGTATGACAACTTTAAAATCGAACTGAAGAACAAATCAAATTATTATAAATAAATATTTTTAATTGTTTTATTTTTAAGTAGACACACTACTATGTAAATTATAAACTTATATAGATCTCACATACAAACGAAAAAGTGACCTAGGCCTCCGGTGCCCAGTTTTTCTTTTGTATGTGACATCTATATAAGTTTATAACTTTAAAATCGTTCAAACGACGTCTATGCGGGAAAGCCGTGTGAACTTTAAAGTTATTATACGAATTTTGCTGTCAAGTTATTCGATAAAATCCCGTATCGTATGATACGGGAAAAATTAACGCCGTGTGAACCTAGACTTACTGTTTTGTCAAGACGTGTAATTTTTTTATGAAGATAGGATTATACCAGACTTATATAGTTCTCGGTCAGACCCAGAAATCATGAACATAAAATTGCATTGGAAACGCACTATAGTAATACTAAAATTAAGCATTTCTCAGTAGAATTCATTAGTATAAATCCATCCATAGCTGCGGGATCTCCATAGTATCCATACTAGGAAACACAAATACATACGATTATTCATGCACACTCGATGGAGCGTTAACTGGAGAACTGCTGAATTTAACACTATTGTATTTGCAATAAGGTTCATTTTCGAGAAGGTGGCATTTATAATGGATTTCTCAATTCATCTATACTTCGAAATTAGTGGTTATTTAGCTTAATAGCTTAGATATTAGTTATCAAGAAATGTATTTATTTAGGATTACCAACAGATAATACATCTTACATGCTCTTACAATTGAGTTTGATGCTTATCTAATTATAGGTTGTTGTTGTTGATCCTAGGGCACCCCGGAGGTGCAAAGGGCCTCCACAAGATCCTTCCACGCCTTTCTATCCTGGGCAACCCTTTTGGCCTCTCTCCAGCTCAGTCCTATGGCTCGCAGCTCGCTATCTATGCTCCGCCGCCAAGTGTGTACGGGGCGTCCGCCGGCTCGCTTTTTATCCTTAGGCAGCCATTCGAAAGCGATACTGGCAGTGTTCGATGCTCCTCTTCGAAGTATATGTCCGATCCATCTCCACTTCCGCAGCGCTACTTCCTGGGCGATTGGAGACTGACACAACTCCACAAATCCTCATTTCTTATAGTCTTCGGCCAGATTATGCGGAGGATCGACCGAAGGGACTTATTTACAAACACTTGTAACTTGTTTGTCACTCTCCACGTTTCGCAGCCGAAGAGCAGCACGGACTTGACAATGGATTCGAAGAGGGAGATTTTAATGCGGCGAGTAAGCACGTTAGAATCCCAAACAGGCTTGAGTTGAGCAAATGCAGCTCAACCAAATCAATGCTCAATGCATGCATTATAAATAGGTAACCACAAATTAAGCCAATATCTTTAGCGTCAGAAATAGGTATCAGATATCAGTTAGCAAAATGATGCAATGTAATAAGAACACTTCAATTGAAGGGATGTTTTACAAAAACAGCATTAGCTATATTGGGCATAATTTTATTGGAGATCAATAAAGCTTTTCTCTTTAAATAATAATGATTAAGGTTTGATTTTCAGGGACAATAAAGATAGGAATATCTCTTTATTTGTTCTAAGGCTCTTTATTTTTCGGAAAAGATATGAAATAAACTGTGTAAATTTTTGGTAAGTTATGTTGTTCTTGTGCAAAAAGAAACATATTTTTTCCTGAAAAAAAAATTTTTTATACAAAGTTTTCGTTACTTCAACTAAATTTATTTATTTTAATGTTAAATTAATATGTATTTTATTATAATTCCTAATTCCGCTGTTTTAAGGAAATCACTTTTTAAGGATATAGTACTATCCAGGAAATTTTAATGGTAATTTTTTCGCCACATGCAATAGTTTTTGGACAAACATTTTTTCACCTACGAAAGGTGTAAAACCGCCCCTGGAGACGAACATAATATCAAAAACACAAATCCGCCAAAAATGTTAGTTATTTGTGATATAAGTATTATACTTATGAACTAAGCTACATATTACTTGCTAAAGAATAACACTGACAAAGTATTATATTACCAAAGTAAAATAACACACGGAAAAGGCATACAACTTAACAAACGAATTTCAACGCTATCTCTTTAACAACTAGCTTCAAATTCCCATGTTAAGCAAAAAGGCTATAAGGAAAATTGTAGCGGTTTTTCTCGAGCCCGACCTGTCCCAACATGCTTGCGGCGCAAGGTCAAGTGCGGGGAAAAATGCTGAGACGGCGAATGTGTCGACAGGTGAATGGAATGTTAGATCATTCGTTCACTTGAAGTGTGAATGAGATTTAGCTTTTGTTTTGTTTTACGTTAAGAAGCAACGGATCTTGTAATACCTAGTCAGCAAACGATGTTATTACCTATATAGGAGTTTGTTATTTGAAGGGCGTATAATGGAAGAAAGCTACCAAAATTCTATACATACCTACGTATTGTCGTACTTTGAACACTGCACGGCAATCAAAACTTGTCATTTAGTGTAGAAATATGTATAAGTACAAGATAACCCTTTTTGAGTGTATGCAACGCGCATGTGAATCCTCTGGGGTTGCAGGCGTCCATATGCTGCGGTAACTGCTTAGGCGGCCATCAGGCGGGCCGTATGCTGGTTTGCCACCATCGTGGTATAAAAAAATGTTTTTTTTGTTATCAACAAAAATATTGAGTTTTGTTCTTGTTTGTCTGCAGACGAGTCGGGATGCGAGGCTGATATGTCGGAGGGCGCGGATGTGGGCCGCCACTCGCCGCCCCGGCCGCAGCAAGAGCCCATCAACCTTAAAAATGAGGTAAGTTACCCTTACCCTATACACTATACCCTATGTTCATGATAGTTGATATGTTGGAAGGCGCGGATGTGGGCCGCCACTCGCCGCCCCGGCCGCAGCAAGAGCCCATCAACCTTAAAAATTAGGTAAGTTACCCTTACCCTATACACTATACCCTATGTTCATGATAGTTGATATGTTGGAAGGCGCGGATGTGGGCCGCCACTCGCCGCCCCGGCCGCAGCAAGAGCACATCAACCTTAAAAATGAGGTAAGTTACCCTTACCCTATACACTATACCCTTTGCTCTGCTCATGATAGCTGATATGTTGGAAGGCGCGGATGTGGGTAGTTGATATGTTGGAAGGCGCGGATGTGGGCCGCCACTGCCGCCCCGGCCGCAGCAAGAGCACATCAACCTTAAAAATGAGGTAAGTTACCCTTACCCTATACACTATACCCTTTGCTCTGCTCATGATAGCTGATATGTTGGAAGGCGCGGATGTGGGCCGCCACTCGCCGCCCCAATTGTAGCAAGAGCCCTTCAACTTTAAAAATAAGGTAAGTTACCCTTACCCTATACACTATACCCTATGTTCATGATAGCTGATATGTTGGAAGGCGCGGATGTGGGCCGCCACTCGCCGCCCCAATTGCAGCAAGAGCCCATCTACCTTAAAAATGAGCTAAGTTACCCTTACCCTATACAATATACCCTATGTTCATGATAGCTGATATGTTGTAAGGCGCGGATGTGGGCCGCCACTCGCCGCCCCAATTACAGCAAGAGCCCATCAACCTTAAAAATGAGGTAAGATACCCTTACTCTTACCCTATACAATATACCCTATGTTCATGATAGATGATATATCTGAGCCGCTCTAACCGCAAAACCAACCTTAACAATGGGGTGGGTAACCTTAGCTTACCCTTACTCTATCCAGACTATGTTATATATTTTAATACTAGCTGATATTTTGGCACCCCGTAGCAGAGACGGTAAACCTTACCGGTAAGGTGGGTTACCTTTACCCTATTCACACAATACCGTGCACCGCCACTTGCCATCTCAGCTGCAGCAAAAGCCCATAATCCTTAATAAGGTGATGGGTTACCTTTACCCTATACACTATACCTAATATCGTTACACTTGTTACATGTGATCTACATCTACGCATCATTTTACATAATTTTCGAGTAGATTTTGCGCGACGTGTTTTAGATCAGGAAACGGTGCTGAAATTAGTAAGTAAAACAAAATGCACGAAAATGCGCCTAATTAGTAAGTAAAACAAAACGCACCTAATTACTAACTAAAACAAAATGCACCAAAACTACAAAAAAGCCCTGCTTTATTATTTTTTATTCTATTGACTTTGTTAGTGACAGAAAACAAGCAAGAACTATTGAATGTCTTACTTAAAGTTACACTTATTAAATAGATTAACTTTGTTAATGTTAATGTTAATACCTAGATCTTTATTCTATGTTAGCTTTTCTCGCAAGAAATATTCTAAGCATGCCTTTTTCAGACGAGTCCCTCGTTTTTATAATAAACTTTTGTTTGATATTGATCCGTTTCATAATTCAATGTCTAGTTTAAAAAGACAAGTTAAATGTAAACTCTTTTAGTTCAGTACTTATAGCAGCTAAATTATTTTTGTAAGTATAGTCTTGATGTTACTATTCTTTGTAACTACCTAGTCTACCTACTTTTGTTGTTTATTTCTACTCTACCTACCATATTTTGTTAACATTATGTACCAAAATCAATGAACCTCCAGGTCTATTTGTACCCTCTCTTTGTTCTTGTACATTGTGTACGACATATGTTGTTTATTATTAAGACTGTTTGTGTTCTAAAAAAAAAATGTTAATATTTAAAGATTGTCACTCCCTAACTAAAACAAATGACTAATTAAAACAAAATGCACCAAAACTACAAAAAATCCCTGCGTTGTTTTAATTCTATTGACTTTGTTAGTGACAGAAAACAAGCAAGAACTATTGAATGTCTTACTTAAAATTACATATTAAACGGATTAGCTTAGTAACTCCACATCCCACTATAACACATACGTTATTATGTGAGCCACTCGTCTACACTCAGACTTATGAAGTGCCCATCAACCTTAAGAATGAGGTGAGACCCTATTGTTTAGGCTAAAAATAGCATGTTTAGCAAAGACTATGCCAATCGCCTTATATTTTTATCATACGTCAGATATTTTCAACCGACTTCAAGAATTCGAAGGTGGAGTTTCTCGATTCGATCTTTTTTGTTTTACTATTTTTCTATGGTGGTTCATCGACTTTTCTAAGACTGGACATGTAATTGTGACTGTGAGTAGGTTTCATTATTATTTTAAGATAATGACTCCTATATTGGCGCACGCATATGACACCTCTAGTTAAGCAGGCCGCAGGCTCTTATAGGCTACGGTAACTGCTTTCATCAGGCGTACCAAGTGCTCGTTTGCTATCAATGTGATGGAAAAATAAATTAACGTAAAAAAGTTTTAAGTTATACGGTTTTATTTCATTCAAATGTTGTACCAAAAACTAGAAAATAAAAATTTACACGAATTTTAGTCCCACATACATTGCTTCCTGGAGAGTAATCATGTATGACGGATAACAGAATACGCATCTCGAGTCGGATGCTAAAGGCCCTATTTGTCTCTATATCAGTGGATTAAGTCATAATCGGAAGCTTTTATCAGACTAAAATAGAAACGTGGGGCGTCTAATATAAGGTAGAGTGGGTTAAGTATGTAATGCAGACTATTTAATCTAAAATCAAAGTCACGTAGCTATGCTTTTATGTTGTTGGAGGTGGTGTTAGTGTGAGAGTACTACGAGTAGTATTAAAAATATATATATATCTAAATATATAAAAGAAGAAACTGACTGACTGACTGACATATCAACGCACAGCCCAAACCGCTGGTTCTAGAGATTCCAAATTTGGCACGTAGGTTCCTTATAAGGTCTAGGGGTGTACTAAGAAAGGATTTTTCAAAATTCACCCCCTAATGGGGTAAAATGGGGTCCAAAGTTTGTATGGCGAAACAAGATTTGTTAGATTATTTTATTCGAAACTTCACAGGAGTATTCCTAACGATAAATGAGTAAACAAGTGTTTCAGGTTTTTGAAAATTCAACCCCTAAAAAGGGAAAATGTGGTACATACAAACATACCAGTCTTACTGAGAACCTCCTTTTTGAGTACTTATAGTACGCGGGCGAAGCCGCGGGAAAAAGCTAGTAAATTATAAAATGAGTCAAATACTTAGATATTTCGAATGCGAAATGAAATGTGAAATTAAGTAAATATGGTGAGTTAATTTGTATAAGGGCTAGCATTAGCAATTCTTATTTATTTTTTATTTACTATTCGACTTGAGTGCCCTCCACTGCTGGGCAAAGGCCTCTCCACTTGATTTTCATGATTTTTAGGAGTTATAATTTTCTCTATTATTGTTTTACCATGAAATTACGATTTTGAATCACTGGATTTTCGTTCATTGGTAGCTTTACCTGCCTACCTAATTTTTTGTCGTACCAACGCCCCACTTTTTTATTTGAATCTGATAAAAGCTTCCGATTATGACTTAATCCACTGATATAGACAAATAGGGCCTTTAGCATCCGACTCGAGATGCCTATTCTTTTATCCGTCATACATGATTACTCTCCAGGAAGCAATGTATGTGGGACTAAAATTCGTATAAATTTTTATTTTCTAGTTTTTGGTACAACATTTGATTGAAATAAAACCGTTTAACTTAAAACTTTTTTACGTTAATTCATTTTTAAGTTTTTAGTAATATTTTTGTACTTGTAACCAGCCCTATTGACGGTAGTAGGTATGTGGTGGGAAAACTATATGTGATGACATCTCAAGTGGTATTATATTAATTGTATGTGACCTTTCGTGTGTTTAAAGTAGAGGGTACCTACATTAAGTTGGGTAGTTGGGTACCTACGTATATTATAGGGTACATATATGTATACAGTGTGGGAAAAATCTATGGGTCCTGGAGGGGAACTAAATCCTTGAAATAGCTTAATTTACGTAAAGGACATTTTTTTATTTTAAAAATTTATGCGAAGCTAAAAGGCTGAGTACGTCACAGCGAGAATTGCTTTAGGAGCAGCATGTCATGGACTTGATAAAACTCAATGGTCAAGTGTCTTAGCGAGCCCGAGGGCCGAAGGCTCGGGCCTTCGGCCGTGACCCTCGGGGTTGAGCCGCAATATGCGCGAAGCTAAAAGGCCGAGTACGTCACGGCGAGAATTGCTTCAGCCGCAGCATGACATGGACTGGACAGATCTCAATGGCCAAGTGTCTTAGCGAGCCCGAGGGCCGAAGGCCCGAGGGTGAGCCGCAATCTATGCGAAGCTAAAAGGCCGAGTACTGCGTATTGCATACGATCGGAACATCACAACGAGAATTGCTTCAGCAGCATCATGACATGGACCGGACAAAACCCAATAATTAAGTGTCCTAGCGGTCACGACTCAGGAGTTAGAGATCAATAAAACACGTAAACGCCTATACTAAAACTAGAACACTATTTTTAAATGCATACATTCTCCAACTGGTCCTTTATGGCAGCCAGTAGCCTCTAGCAGCATTACGATTGAGGAGTTGGAGATCAAACGTAACGTAAATGTCTCTAGCTAAAACTAATGCACTATTTTTAAATTGACACATTCTAGAACCGGTCAGTTACGGAAGGCAGTAACCATGCAGCATCAGAACTGAGGAATCGGAGACCAATATGAAATGTAAATGCCTCTACCTAAAACTAGAGCACTACTATTGAATTGACACATTCTCCAACCTGTCAGTTATGGCAGGCTGTAACCTTGCATCATCACGACTGAGGAGTTGGAGATAAATATGTAACGTAAATGCATCTACGTAAAACTAGAACACTATTATTAAATTGACACACTCTCCACCCTGTCAGTTATGGCAGGCTGTAACCTTGCATCATCACGACTGAGGAGTTGGAGATCAATATGTAACGTAAATGCGTCTACCTAAAACTAGAACACTATTATTAAATTGACACATTCTCCACCCTGTCAGTTATGGCAGGCTGTAACCTTGCATCATCACGACGGAGGAATTGGAGGTCAATTTGAAACGTAAATGCGTCTACCTAAATCTAGAGCACTATTATTAAATTAGCACAGTCTCCAACCGGTCAGTTATGGCAGGCAGTAACTATGCAGCATCAGAACTGAAGAGTTGATGGTCAATATTAAGTCACTAAGGATTTAATTACTAGCAACAATAATATAGTTAAATTAGCAGATGTGTACGACTCTCGGTTAAGGTAAGCAGTGTCTCTGCAGCATCAGGATTTGAAGATCAAAGGTTGAAAATATTATTAAAAGTTATTGTCACGGAGACCTGATACGCATACCAAATTTCATCGAAATCTGTTAAGTAGAAATGGTCGAAAAATTTATTGCAAGAAGATTGATGCGTATAAATATACAAACAAATACCTAAAACTAGAACACTATTTTTAAATGCATACATTCTCCAACTGGTCTCTTATGGCAGCCAGTAGCCTAGCAGCATTACGATTGAGGAGTTGGAGATCAAACGTAATGTAAATGTCTCTAGCTAAAACTAATGCACTATTTTTAAATTGACACATTCTGGAACCGGTCAGTTACGGAAGGCAGTAACCATGCAGCATCAGAACTGAGGAATTGGAGATCAATATGAAATGTAAATGCCTCTACCTAAAACTAGAGCACTACTATTGAATTGACACATTCTCCAACCGGTCAGTTATGGCAGGCTGTAACCTTGCATCATCACGACTGAGGAGTTGGAGATCAATATGTAACGTAAATGCGTCTACCTAAAACTAGAACACTATTATTAAATTGACACAGTCTCCACCCGGTCAGTTATGGCAGGCAGTAACTATGCAGCATCAGAACTGAAGAGTTGATGGTCAATATTAAGTCACTAAGGATTTATTTACTACCAACAATAATATAGTTAAATTACCAGATGTGTACGACTCTCGGTTAAGGTAAGCAGTGTCTCTGCAGCATCAGGATTTGAAGATCGAAGGTTGAAAATATTATTAAAAGTTATTGTCACGGAGACCTGATACGCATAACAAATTTCATCGAAATCTGTTAAGTAGAAATGGTCGAAAAATCGATTGCAAGATTTGATGCGTATAAATATACAAATATACGGGGTCAAGCTAAATAAAACCGTTTAAAAATGTACATGAGATAAAGTCGGTCGCTATTGACTTCTGTTTTTGAATTTACAATAATTCAGGTTACCCTTTGTATTAAAAGGGTGTCAATAACCAAAAAACTTAAAAAAATATATTTCATGCAATAAAACGTCCTCTGAATTAAAAACAACCTGATTTGTAATTTAATTTGTTTATTAGTTATCGTGATTGGTTTGAGTGAAATTGGCAACATTTATTGCGTGACAACCGTTAATTTCATTACCACACCGAAAATACTACGTTTTTAGTTTTTATGACAAAATTTTCCTCTTTCAGATTATTTAACAGCGATACCTGGTCATTTCAATTCGGAGCAATCGACGAATATTTTCCGAAATTACCAAATTTTTTTTTATCATTCACTTTTTATGAAGTTTTCCAGTAGTTCCCGAATTTTTAATATATTGAATGTACAATAACAACATCCTAACATCAACAATAAATATTTTAGTTTGAAAAAAAATGTTCTGTTTGATTCTCAGACAGGTATACCTACATACACTCTGAAAGAAAAGTAGAAAAAAAACAGATTAAATAAAGGTCGTGCCAAACTCATTTTCCAAACATTAGTCTGGATCAGCTGGTCGCCCAAAAAGGGTTTAGCAGGCTAAGGAAGGACGTCTGGCCCCTGTGAGGAATAGTTGAATTGGTAAATGTCAATTGTTTATCGCCTCATAACTAGTAATCACTCCAACTTTCAGCCCTCTATCTTGAACTGTCACAGAGATAATGTCAAAAATGTATTTTCTTAACATTTTTTTTCAAACTCTTATATGTATCTCCTAATCCATAGCAGCTAAAGCATCGAAACAAAATCACAGAAACGTAGTTTTAGTGGGAGTATACCCTATAATTTTATTAATATTTTATACGTGAAAATAAAAGAAATAAATGTCAATTTATTTTTGACAACTCTTTCCAACACGTTTTTTTGAAATTACAATTATGAAAAAAATCATGTAAATTGCTTATAGTATTAGCTACTAGCATACAAAAAATCAATTGATTATATTTGGTGCAACATACTGTAAAAAAAAAACTAACGAAAGTATTCAAGTATCAAGAGCAGGCTTCTGAACTGAAAGTTCGTTTTTAAGTTTTATGTTTGTTGCAACAAAGGGTGTATTGTTTTTAATTTGACGTATGACTGTCAAAAAGGTCACTGAACTACTGCTGTGTTAGCATTTTTAACTAATTATACTAACTACTAAATCAACGAAACGACGAATGTGCTATATGTTTATTATTTTATAAACAAAATTAATTGGTTTCATTATAGTACACGTATTAACATAACGAATTAAATAACTCATTAGAGCAGATATCACAATATAAGTCACTTAGATAATGACTATCGTAATATTCGTCGTCCCAGGTATAGGACAATGTTATCCTGCAGTCATCGCAATATCCTTTTAACATAATATTTTCGTCAGAGAGCGATATCTCAATATCTGGTAAAGACTGTAAAAACAGTTGCTTCGCTATTAAGCTATCTTTAAATTATACAATACTATTATACAATTTATACGCTAGCACATTTAACATAATAGTGAATTGTTTAAGGGAATATACAACACGTTATGTAGAAGAGGAATCAGATTTTTCCATAATGGCGAAAGTAAGCTTTAAATGTAAATAAAATAAAAAATAAGAACAGAACAGAAACTTCATGTATATACATTCTTTCAGATGGAAATCATAAAATCAAAAATATTTGGGCTCAACTTGCCACGGTTAATAGCGAAGCAACTGTTTTTACAGTCTTTACCAGATGTTGAGATATCGCTCTCTGACGAAAATATTATGTTAAAAGGATATTGCGATGACTGCAGGATAACATTGTCCTATACCTGGGACGACGAATATTACGATAGTCATTATCTAAGTGACTTATATTGTGATATCTGCTCTAATGAGTTATTTAATTCGTTATGTTAATACGTGTACTATAATGAAACCAATTAATTTTGTTTATAAAATAATAGACCTATAGCACATCCGTCGTTTCGTTGATTTATCAGTTAGTAAAATTAGTTACAAATACTAACACAGCAGTAGTTCAGTGACCTTTTTTGACAGTCATACGTCAACTAGGTGCTAACTACTAGAGTTAGATACCCTTCCCGCCGACCCTATTGCAAGTGTCACAACGGAAATAATAGATGGCGCTGCTATCAACATACAACATATATATATATATGTCATACGTCAAATTAAAAACAATACACCCTTTGTTGCTAGGCAACAAATATAAAACTTAAAAACGAACTTTCAGTTCAGAAGCCTACTCTTGATACTTGAATACTTTCGTTAGTTTTTTTTTTACAGTATGTTGCACCAAATATAATCAATTAATTTTTTGTATGCTAGTAGCTAATACGTCATGAAATATGCCGAGGTTTCCCCAGCGGGCTACAGTATGAGATGCTTCAACAACGAAAACCGGCTAAGAGCGTGTCGGGCCACGCTCAGTGTAGGGTTCCGTAGTTTTCCGTCCGTCACAGTAAGACTTAAGAGTTAAAATAACACCGCTATGTAGGATATGTTATGAGCGTTCCACGTACCGCGACATCTATCGGCAAATTAAGTAAACTATTGTGCGCGAGCTTAAAGTATGGAAGATGATTTTTATGGGATAATTCTTTATTGCGTGAACCGATTTTCACCGTTTTTACTTTATTTGAAAGCACGTCATTTCATTGTGATTTTGTAGAAATTACAGGTACAATAAACACCTGCTTTTACGGTTAAATTACAAACTTAGTTCAGAAATTATTTTGTAATTTTTTTTCAAAAACTGTTCAACCTATCAAGTTCAAAATAATTCCTAGAAAGTTTTAATAATATTCTACTTTTGAGATTTTTTTCATTTTTTAACACTTATGGTTCAAAAGTTAGAGGGACACACATTTTTTTTAAATTCTGGAGCGATTATTTCCGAAAATATTTACATTATCAAAAAATGATTTTAGTAAACCCCTATTCATTTTTAAATACCTATCTAACAATATATCACACGTTAGGGTTGAAATGTAAAAAAAAATCACTCCCCACTTTACGTATAGGGGAGGTACCCTAATAAAACATTTTTACCCTAAAAAAGGAGTGTGTATGTTCCCAAAGGGTAGACAACGCGCATGTGAATCCTCTGGGGTTGCAGGCGTCCATAAGCTACGGTACCTGCTTATTATACAGGGCCGTATGCATGTTTGCCGACGTCGTGGTATTAAAAAAAAAAAAAAAAACATATCATAAAACAATTCCGAATAGCGCCTTCACTAAGAGGTCTCGGTTTTCGCAGACGCTTTGGCGTTTTATTGTTTCAAAAGTTTCGCGTACTCATGAACCTTGTGGAATAACATGGCAGGCATGGCGAAACTATAAGGGTTCCTAGTTGACTACGGAACCCTAAAAAAGGAGTGTGTATGTTCCTAAAGGGTAGACAACGCGCATGTGAATCCTCTGGGGTTGCAGGCGTCCATAAGCTACAGTACCTGCTTATCATACAGGGCCGTATGCATGTTTGCCACCGTCGTGGTATAAAAAAAAAACATATCATAAAACAATTCCGAATAGCGCCTTCACTAAGAGGTCTCGGTTTTCGCAGACGCTTTGGCGTTTTATTGTTTCAAAAGTTTCGCGTACTCATGAACCTTGTGGAATAACATATATGTTAAAATATTATTAAAACTCACTTAACTTATGTCGTAATTCATTATGTAATTTAGGTAAAATACTTAAGTTTTTTATTTCATATATAATTTTAAACAGCAGTCAAGAAAAATACATTATTAAACCAAAACCAATTACTATCAAATTTACTCGCAAACAATTGTCTAAATTGAAAAATCTACAAAATATTAAAAATATATTTCTAAAAAATATATACCGGGTGTTGCCTGTAACATGAGCAATAAATTAAAATGTAGATTCTACCCCTCAAAGTAAACAACCTTTGTTCAGCGGCTTTGAAAAATAACTTGTGGTCTAATTTTTAGTAGACATTCTAACATACATTGAAAATACTATTTAGTTTGTTTAAAAAAGAGACAATCTAAAGACTACATTTTTTTTTAAGTTGTTGAACAAAAGTTGTAGTGTTTGAGGAGTAGAATCTATGTTTTAATTTATTGCTCGTGTTACAGGCAACACTCGGTATATACATATTTCAAAAAAAAATTGTTAAATTATATTTCTTTACTTTTGATTTATGAATAAGATCGTCGTTTAGAAATTCACTTTCGACATAATATGTATGCTAAGATTATTAATGCAACTATTTAGTGACAAATCCGGACCTCCGTTTTTTTAAGATTAGAAAAATACTGCGATATCTGAACTCACCGTTTTGTCTCTTATAGTCTTAAGCGTATCATTAATAATGGAAACAGTAGTCTCATTTCAACTTCTCCCTGGTATGGCTGAAAAAAGGTACATGGGCAAAATCAACCAAAATAATGGTTCTCTAATGGTAATCTAATCCCAAAAATCGTGGTATAGCTAAGTACTGTTTGCCCCGTCTCTTTGACGGTTTATCAATATCTGCTGCAGAAGAATCAATGTAAGTCAAATTTGGATAAACATAACGCTCTGTGAAAATGACATTGCGTGAATAAAATGCACTGCGAATAATATCATATTAGTATCAAATCAATGTCAGATTTTTTAAATGTGAATGCCGCTATTACTCCTAATTTCAAACCTCCAACTGACCTCCTTTCTCGTAGAAAGTAAAACTCTCGAACATTCCTTGCCAACAAAACAACGCTACGACGTAGCTGCTACGGGCCTACGCCTCTACGCGTTCAAGCGAGGCCAAAAAAACCTCAAAGGCAAAGACTAAGCATCGCCGGTTCGTTAGCCTCACAGAAAAATGCGAAACGATTCGCCGTCCAATCGACGGAGCGCAACCTACTTGCCTCGGAATCTATAGTATCGATTAGTGAGCTTTTATACCCGTACGCACTCACACACTGCCGTACGGGGGGCAGCCTTTTTAACAATCTTTTTTTCGACCACCCCTCTCCACCGAAACCGCCATGTCCATCGGATGCAAAGACCACCCCGCACCCCAACTCTGATATAGCAGCATTGAAAATGGAATTTCCATGAGTGATGGAGTGTCAAACGCGAAGTGGAAAAAGGAGAAGTATATTATGTTAATTATTGAGGCTGCTCCGTCGGAGTTTAAATTGAATGTCGTGTCGCATTGTCGAGAAACGTACGCTTTTTCTGTCCGTGTGTCGAGTTTGGACAATTTTAATTTTGGGGAACACGAGAGTTTTGAGTTCGTTAACGGGTCAAATCGGACAGGTTGAAAAAGGTGGCGTATTCAACATATTTAAAACAAATTCAATTCAAACCGTAAGTTACTTTGATATAAAAAATATATATATCAACGTGACTTTATGTAGGTGCGGTTTTGATAAATGTACTAAAATTTCTGGTTATTATAAAACAAACAAATAATATTAAATTAACTTAGTGCTTTAAAAATGGAGACCTAGGCTCTCCGAAACATGTCGCGCGAAGTAACTAAATTGACTTGAGTGTAACCGTTATATTTTATAGTAAACTTATACTTCACTTTTTCCATGTAAATAATAATTAACTCCCAAAGTGAAAAAAACATGTGTGTTTTTCATAGACATTCAATCAGTCAGCTCAGTTCAATCACGTTCCACGAAAACTAACTTTTACTAAAACTACCGTCCAATTTAATTCTCTACAGCATAAAATCGCAAAAACCCGCGCATCCCTAATAGAAAACGCAAAACCAAGCAAAAAGCGTTAAAAAACCGAGAACGTTTGAATGGAAATCCGGCGGGCCGATCGTCAATTATTATTATTATTACTTGCATTATATCTGCATTTTTTTCACGCACACACTCGCGCGCGCCATTTTTACGTGTCTTCTTCGTTTTTTCGGGAAACGGCCCCCCCGTGCCACCACGGAGGTGTACTATAGGCTACCGAACTATGCGATGTCTACGACTACAAGTGGACGAACATTTAAATTGGCTCTCATCAAATATTGATTGCGTGTAGTTTTTTCATTAACCCGGGGACTTTTGTGCTTCCGTTACGTTCGGATACAGCGTTTGAACGGGCTCTCGGAGGTACAAGGCACGCCTAATTAATAACTCTTTCCATTCATATTTTATTCAATGGCGCGGATGTTTCTTCATTGATACTTTGGATTTGATATTTTGTAAGTATCTGTTTTTTTATACAAAACTGATTTAGAAAAAGCCTCTAACGAACATGTTTTTTTCAATTTGTATTGATGAACTTTATTACCTACCTATTCTTTGTTTGTTTACAATATACATGTATAATTTGAGACTGATACCTACACAGTCAAACTTAATTTAGTTTTGTGGAGCACTCATTTAACACATATATTAAGAAACACTATTTGTAATAATTTTAATAAAAGATAGATAAAAGATATTTATTCTTCAATTTAGGCACATTACAATGCACTTATGATCGTCAGAGAAAAAAAAAACTATAAACTACAAAAAAAAAAAATAATAATAACTTAAAGTTAATTCGATGTTATTAAAAGCGAGGTAAATTCCTCATGAAGAAAATATCTACTAAGTTCATTCTAATATTTATGTAATATAGGCATTTTGTATCGTAGAAAATAAACTTAGAATCTACCAATAAACATACTTTCCTAAAAGCAAACGATACGCAGCGAAAACTTGCAAAACACCAAAGTTAATTTTAAAACGCGGGAACCGACGCAAGTAACTAGACGAGTAGCGAGTCAAGTAGTCAGTACTCGCGCGAGCACTTGACACGCGAGTCGGGCGCGGGTGAAAGTTAGCGAAAGGTGTAGATTGTTCACCCCTTTAAGAGGGCTGACAATCTGGCCTGTACTCAACCATTAAAGTGTGACCTCCAATTTAGAATAGCTTTATGGTATTAAGAGATCAAGTTATAGTAACATATTAGAGTAGAGAATGTATTGTAAATTTATGACGTATATTTTTTGTTTACAAGGTACAGTTGTTTTGTTTTTCATGTATGTGTGTGCTAATGCTGTGTTAATGAGGGAAATATTTATTATTATTTATTAACGGCCTCCTAGCCTAGTCGGTAGTGACCCTTCCTACGAAGCAGGAGGTCCCGGGTTCGAATCCTGGTCAGGGCATTTATTTGTGTGTTTATCACAGATATTTGTTCCTGAGTTATGGATGTTTTCTATGTATTTAAGTATTTATCCATGTTTATCTATTATATATATCGTCGTCTAGTACCCATAACACAAGCCTTATTGAGCTTACTGTGGGCCTAGGTCGATTTGTGTAAGATTGTCATATAATATTTATTATTTTATTTATTATTAACGACAATTGTTTTGTTTTTCATATATGTGTGTGCTAATGCTGTGTTAAGGAGGGAAATATTTATTATTAAGGACAATTATCCCCAAATTACTTACAATTAATTGGAGTAACACCAACAGACATTTAGTAAGAAGTTATTAGGTTAGACTATGGTGTGGTTGAAGATTAACAAATGGAGCTGAATTATATCGGAAAATTAAAAATATATACTCAAACTTGATTTAATCCCGAACAAAATTATATTCAAACTAAAGGAGATCGTCAATTTTTGTTAGGCGATTTGCCCCAGGTCATTAAGGTGCGTATAATTATGAAGTAGGTATCAAAACATTCGCCTTAATTTCTAGATCAGGGCGGTCATAAAATAATCATGAAATCTAACGGGAAAATCGAGAAATAGAAATAGAAAACATTTATTCGCGACAAAAACAACACGCATACAAACATATTTAATCTAAGGATAATTATCCCCTCTATCGGACCGTCTTTTTTCTAATCACCTATGAACGACTGTTTTGCACGGTAATAAGGTTCATCTGTGGTCAGGGAAAAAGTGCAACAATTACATCCACTTTTTATAAATCCATACGAGTATCAGACATTACTAAATTGAAAAAAAAATAGTTTCGTTATCGAAAGAGCATGATATAATGCCGTCATAACGCCCTAAGTCAAAATGAGACGCAGCTCCATTTCTTTCGGCCCCACTTTGTGGCCGAAGAGTATACTCCAGTTTAAAATTATAACTTCATGCGACAGACTTGGATGACGGTGACGTCATACATTGACAGTGTAAAACTAGAATAATAAACTAGATTAGCAAAGTAAACGTAACTCCTTTCTAAAAATGTCTGTTTCGTCTCAGTCCAGGTAAAGTTAACCTTATGTCAATGCTGAAAAGACGTTAACAACTTATTAAGCACTATTTGGATCGCGGAAGGATCAACGAAATTACTTTTTATTTTATATTTCTAATTCCCGTTTCATTTTCATGAAATATTTTGTCTAGTTTCGTAATAAAATGGGTATTTGCTTAAAATTGCAGAACAAACCTTATACGAGACCATTATCGCTAGTGGGCCTGGAATTGACGGTCTCCTTTAAGTGTTAGAATTATACAGTCATCGGCAATAGTATCTTCCTACACGAAGGCCGATGTGACACGCTCTTATTTGTAGGGTCATAAGAGCGTGTCACATATTTTTGCGGCCTTCATGTAGGAATATACTATTGCCGGTGACTGGCTCTACCAAGATACCAACTCCGATACGGAACGTGCATAAACCATGGATGAAGTAGATCTAATTCTTCGGTCACAGAGTGAGGCCGACAGAGAAGGTATAACAGGGAACTGTGTCTCCTTTTGAATAAGGAGGTAATGACGTCATCAAACAATCAATATGTCAATATTTATCAAATGTGTCAATTTTGTAACGAGTGCGAGTGAGACACCGCCCCCTACTTTATGCTCTCTTGTTGCGTTTTTACCAGTTTTACTAGTCACCTATGAACGACTGTTTTACTCGGTAATAAGGTTCAACTGTGTTAAGTAAAGAGTGTAAGAATTAGATCCACTTCATATACTACTACACTATGGCATAAACTGAAGAGGGCGGCACGAGACGCTATTGTTTATGGCGCGAAGTGCAAATGAAAAATCTAAATTGCCAAATTAGTCTACTAGATGACACGTTACAACTACGTGCAAGGGTACAGTCAACCAATTTGATTCCTAGGCCACTCTTAGAACCATGTCACAATAGCTAGTTTGGTAGCGAATAGGTTACGTTTATACGTATCCACGGGCAACTGTCATTATGACAAGGTTCTACAGTGGCTAAAGTAAAGGTTACTGGCGTCACAGATAACCTCAACCACTAGATAGATCATAAGTATAACTCAAGGTCATCAGTTCACCACACATAGGCGCTCCCGTACTAATTTAGTATGAGAGCGCGACGTTTTATTTCAGTTGAGTTAACGATTTTGATCATTACTCATGTGTTTTTAAAAATACCCACAAAAATCAAGTTATTGGGGTGAACCTGGATTGTTATACTACAAAACGGTGTAGAATACTATTGAGATGTGCTGTTCGAATCGCAGCTAATTTACGAATTAAATTGAGCTTATGTGTGGTGACCTCGTGCTCCTTGTAAAAGCTTAATGATGAGTAGCCTGTATAGTCTGTGACTGATGGCGTAGTGTCCGTTTTCGATTTAGACCATAAGATGGCACACCCTTCAACGCGCACGGTCCCTATACAGGGTGTAACGAACATACTGGTGATTCGTTTAAGGGCATTAATGGTATTGTATTACGATTTAAAAAAGGGAGGAGAAAAATTTTTTTGGACGCGATAAAAAAAATTTTTGTATGGGACACGTCACAGTCCTTAATACAAAACCATTTTTTTCGCAAGATTTTTTTTTTCATAATCAGAATACGATACCAATTATACCCTTCAAAGGCTCACCAGCATTTTTTTTACACCCTGTAGAGCCGATAGACCGATGAACTTTGAAGAGGTTGCGTATTTTGCGGTTTCTGAAGACTTTCTTCCCGCGGACGCTCCAACATGTGAAGTCTCTGGGGTTGCAAGTTGCAAGCGTCAATAGGGTAAGTGGCGATGTTGGTTACCATCGTAAGTGGTCACCGTAGCCTAGGGAGATATGTTTGTTTGCCACCGACATGCTATGAAAATATAATTATTCTCTTTCTGTGGTTCTTAACCTTTTTTTGGTAAGAAGAGACCATTAGTCGGAAAAAAATTCACGGCAGGAAATCACCCTTCGAAGAGTTGGAAGTAAATGCCTATTACGAATGAAGTCAAATAATTTTAAACAAAAAAGAACCGATTTTACTTAGACTCCACCTTACTTACAAAAAGGAAATGCCCGAGCTACTGTAAAAAAATGCTTTAATCACTATAGCCTATAATGTTTGAAGATTTCCCTCTATTTCTCTAGGATCCCATCATCAGATCCTGATGATAGGGAGGAGTGAAGTATACACTGTCAAACAAAAATTTTCCAAACCGATGTACATACATCGGTACATAATCGGTGAACATACATAAAAAAACAGAAAAAAAGATCCCGACGAATTGACAACCTCCTCCTTCGAAATCTTGAAGTCGGTTGAACAGGGTGTACTGTTCATAACTTCGTGGACCACTTCCAGGGACCACCAGTGGTTCACGAACAACCGGACAAAATGAAAAACGAACGACTACACTCGAGTGTCTCGAGTAAATGGGTCGCTTTGTTAAAATTACTCAATACTGGCAACACCGATTCGCATTATTTTTCCCCACGGCGACGCCGGAATAAAAGGTGTAATGTACGCCCACCCCGGGAATTTATTATCATTAAAAAATGCAAAAAAAAACATAATTAAAGGGGTGGCGGGTGCATCCCATTTTTTATTTTAATTGGCTTGTAAATTTCGTAAGTTGTAGTGAACGCGAATGGTGGCGACATTATGCGGTTTCTGTTTTTTTTTTAATGCAGCGATGGTTTGGGCAAGTTTTTACATCTGTTTTTGGGGTAATCTGCATTTAGGAAAGGCTATTTGTCATTTAAATGTCTGCGTGTAACTAGTTCTTAAAGATTCAGTCAATTTATTAGAAAAGTTGTGATTACGACTATGGGACAGCTATTTTATGGGCTAAAGCAATTATTTTCAAATTTTACAATCGTTATATTTAGCATATTTAATATTTAGCCATATCTTTTTTTAATAAGTTTCTAAATTGAACTTTTCTTTTATTATTTCTTATATTAATTTTGATGAAACTTCTATTAGATTAGGTACTTGAATAAATGGTATCAAAAATTAGTTGCGAGTATTTGTCAAGTTTCTTTGCAACCAATTAAGCTTGTCAACCCTAGCTAATTACAGACCGAAATAAATTGCCAACCCTATATTAGACTAGTAAAAAAACAGCGTCCTGTAATTAAAACTAAACACATTATACCTCCAGAATCATGTGCTAATTGTAGGGCTACCGCGCGACGCGAGCTTGACAAATGACTTTGATCAATCACGGGCAACCCTGGTCGTCTTTATTGTCATTGGCTTAGCTAACACAAGCTACTCGAGAACTCAAGCTAACCAGCATAACATTACCCTTAATATATGCCGAATTTCCAAGCACACTTGTACTGGTTTTACTTAAGCCTTCGTTTCGCCCATGCTTCCCGAGTGTACAGAATGAAACCCCTGACCGGCGACGTCACATTTATTTGTGCCCTAGCCTTAGGCGACGGCATTGCGATGAATCAGTGACACAACCTCGTATAGTTAATCCGCACTGACCCGAAAATAAACTTTATCCGGATTGTTTAAGGCTGATTTTCGAATTACCTGATTGGGTGTGATACGGGTTTTTGCAAGTTTTCAGAGATATGCGTGTGTGAATGTGTTTTAAGAGCGATTTTAAATCCTATTCGATTGGAATAAAGTTTCGACTGATAATCGTGACGGTAAATGCATAAGTTGTTTGAAAGATTGTGAGTCGTTGCGCGATTGTTATTGTTTTATGTAAATCGTTGATAATTTATAAGTACGATTAAGGATAGGATTATTTGGTTTGTAGTAAATAGGTAAATATTTAGTTGTAGTTAAGTAAATTCCAGTATTAGGAGCCACTGGTGTTCTGCCATGTCGCCGAAAATCCTTTCGCCTAATTCTATTTCCCAAACAACTTATCGCATAACGTTTAGTTAGCATACCAACGTTTACCAAATGAATTGTTTCGCATAATTTTATTTGGGGGAATTTTCATTTGGCATAGGTTAGGTTAGTATGCCAAATAAAAATATGCGAAAAATAGTTATGCGAAACTATGTTATGCCATCTGATGATTCTGCCAAATGAAAGTATGGGAAGTTTGTTTGGGAAGCAGCTTCGAGCAACAATGTAAAGGAGAGACTCAAACAAGATTTACTGAAAATATAGCTCGTGAAAAGTTGTAACCAGCCAGTCTTATACCGTAATAAGACTGTCAAAAAAGTACCGCACGAGTCGTTCTTGCGGCAGGGAGATGTCACTGCGCAGTTTAGGTACATTTGGCGCGCGCGCCTCCCGGGCAGGCGCATGGCTGTGGGCTGCCGCTCGGCTAGCACGATAGTTACTAGGGAGCATTACTTGACCGGTGTCGGGAAGTGATAATTTGCCAATGCCATATAATTTTCGGCCATATATTAGTAAACCGGCGTCAATAGATATTCCGATTTTCGTTACGTGTCCCATTTATAATAACATGAACACAAATTACAAAGAGCGACGGCCCGGTGTATCAGAGTCACGAGTTCTTAATCTCTCCCGAGGTCTATTCAATTTTCTTTTAAATGACAAAATACGTAAATGGTTTTTGGATGCAAAAACTGATACAAGATAATAAACCCTAAATCTATTTATGATTTTGAACAACAACGATGATATTTATTAAGGGGTCAACTTTGTAAATGCAAAAAAAAACTGTTCCATAGAAAAAGTATTGAGATTAATTGGATATTTTTTCAATGGTTTAGCCTTAAGTAAGACAATGAAGCACTGTCATATTATATACACCAAGAATCGGATTCATTTATCTACGTATCAAATAAAAACAAAACAAGTCTGCATCTGTTTCGTTTTGTTTTATTTAATCATCAATCGTTTAATCCCATTCGCCTTGGGTGTGCCTGCCACTTAATAAGTCTAGTGTTCTCAAAGTGTGCTTCTATAGGAAGGGTCCAGGTCTTTCCAAAAGCTCGAAATCACTGGCAGCATGCAACCCCAAGTAATCGTTGGTATACATTTACCCAGTATTTTTACTTATATACTTTCCTACCTATGCTAAATAGATAGTATAATATTATCTTTAATTCCAAAGAAAAGAAATAAATAAAATACATTTATTTAAAGCCACCAATACACACAAAAAACAAAGCAAGTAATAAAACAACACAAAGACGTCAAATAAAATCCCCACTCAGCATGATGCCGCGGCAATTTAAACCATGCCGCTGATTTTCAGTGGGGACCTGACTTATGAGCTAATAACTAAACTAAACTAAACTAAACTATGACTAAATAGGTAAATATCGTACCTAAGTACAGTCAGCAGCAGAAGTAGCTAGGCGGGTGATGTGTTGAAACTAATTTTGACATGGTTCAATGGGTATTGAACTCATATAATATCTACCTAGAAAAACAATCTACACGCAAAAAGTGACACAGTTACTGGCGTCCTATGGGACCACATCAGTCCTAGCCACACGAGCTGCGTGTGCGTAGACGTGCACGTCCGCACGTTCCACTGCGTTGTAAAATAATAATTCCCATAAGAAGTGTCACACCGCTTGCGTGACGTGCACGACGTGTGCGTGTGCGTGCGGTGAGACATGTCTTATGAGAATTATTATTTGACAACGCAGCACAAAGTGCACGTGCACGACTACGCACATGTAGCCGGTGTGGCTCGGCCTTTCTGCCGAAGAGAACTGATCGTTCTAAGGACATTGCTATTCATAAAGATCTAACCGAGCGCTTCGTTACTACGTATTCGTGGCAGAATTTATGGATCTCGAGATTATAACCGGAATTGTAATGCCATATTTTCGATGGACTTTGCGTCTGAAGACCTTTCTATCTTCTTAAGTTGGCAGTTGGCACCACATTATTGTTAAGAGAATAAGAGCGTTTAAAAATTATTTTGTACACCTCACCTGCTACGATATTTCTGCTGCGGATTGTACATCGTTAAATAATAAATTTATACACACGTATAAATTCTTCATTAATATCAATTTTCAAAAGAGTTATTTCATGTCAGATTTGTAAAGCTGCTTATGGTTTTAGTACTATGAATGTTCAAAAAGGGTTCCCAATAAGTTTGAGAGCCGCTGAATAAATGTGTTCATAGAAAAATGGCGGGCATAAACATTAAAAAAGGGCGGGACATTACAGAATTAAAATGCGGAATCACGTACATTACAGCTCGTTCGGATCTTTTTTGTTCAATACACTTACAAATGCGGACAGGGTGTGCGTGGAGTCGGTAGGGTTGTTATCGTTTATAATTATTTAGGTTTATTAACTGTTATTTTTGTTTCTTTCACATTGCATGCATCAGTTTTGAGTTGTTGGAAAGACAACTTTTTGTCAATTAATAAAAATTCATTTTTGACTGAGTTAATTATGCGGGAGCCGGCGCCCTGCCAAGGCTTCCCATGGCAAGGTCTTAGATATATTTTGTCATAGTCTTAGTAGAAAGAAAGCTACATACTCGTCGAAATATAATAAATTGATACCAATCTGTTAGCACAAACGACAGGCTTGCGACATATAGGTAACCAAGTTGAGAAAAAAATTGAGTTGTCAAACTAAACTTTAGCACTTAGAACCAATTCTTCTATATGTAGAAATGTATAGACAAGCAGGTCGTTATCATATTTTTCGGTAAAATATTTTTTGTAAAACAACCTTAATGATAATATAACTTTAACGACAGCTTTAAAAAGCTTAAAAAATGTCCTTGGTCTAATCAGAAATAATTTATCTGTGGACACTTAACGACACTTCTAAATCTAAAGTATTATTTCTAGATATACCTTTCTAGATTCACGTTCTTTTAAATTTGAAAAAGAAAAAAATGAATTATTATCCCCGAAAATGTTTGCCGGTAGTCTCCACAACTTTCCCTGTCCGTCGAGTTGGTTGGCAACATTAAAATTAATGGAAATTCGGTTAAATGGCCGATTCTATCTAATTCGCTGTTTATTTACACACCTCAGCTTTTCTTCGGGCATTAAAAGGAAAAACAGTTGAGCAAATAATACCGACGGATTGTTTTTAAATTCGCCCAGCTGTGTTCCTCTTTTTTTGGAAAAAAAAAAGCCTAGAAATTATGTAAAGGCCCATTTACACATTGATTACTGTTAAGTGCGAGCCCATACATTTTCTACTTGTGTTTAGTAAAAAATGTATGTATGTACTCGCACTTAACACTAATCAATGTGTAAATGGGCCTTAACAAAAGGGCAAAGGGCCTACTGTACGGATATTTACCATATATTTTTATTGTATGTTTTATCATTTTAAACTGAAGCGAAGCCACTTTTTAACCCCGACGCAAAAAAAGTTTTATAAGTATGATCGCTGTGTATGTCTGTCTGTGTATCTGAATGTGGCACCGTAATATCGCTGAAACGTGGAATTGATTTAAATGCGTCTTTTTATTTGAAAGGAGGTTTTCTAGCCAATGACCTTAGACATTTTTTATCAAAATTGCGTCAGCCGTTTCGGAGGCTTTTTTTTTTCAATATATAAAAAATATGGTTGTCTGTAAAGTCGGTTTACAGACGATAATTTTGCGTGATAACGTCATAAGAAAACATTGATGAAAAATTGCATACTTTTATTTATAAATTCTTAAAGAGATACTACACGCCCCATAATACTTTGTCCAAGCTGCTGGTCGGTTTGGGTCACCCGGTCGCGCAGTGGCTCAAAGACGAACTATCGTCTAATGGATAGCACATCTCATCATTTTGTGATGCACGTTAATTTTTAGGGTTCCGTACCTCGAAAGGAAAAAACGGAACCCTTATAAGATCACTTTGTCGTCCGTCCGTCCGTCCGTCTGTCAAGACCCTTTTTCTCAGGAGCGCGTAGAGGTATCAAGCTGAAATTTATATCAAATACTCAGGTGAACTCAGAATCTTGAAATTTGGTACGAAGCAACGTCTTATAGCACAGATAGAGGAAAATTGCGAAAACCTTATTTTTTTAGTTACATCATGTAATAAAAATATTTTTAATAATTTTAAAGTTACTACCCCTTTCCTCATGAACGCGTAGAGGTATTAAATTGAAATTCATATCAAATACTTAGGTCTATAATACTTTTAAGCTGTAACAAAATCAAACTTCTATGTCAACGCAATGGGTAAACTCTTACTTATATACCTACAGGTTTGTACGGAACCCTCGGTGCGCGAGTCCGACTCCCACTTGGCCGATTTTTTGATTTTTTGAATGCAAGAACATTGAGAGACAATAGCAATGTCTCTCAATGTTCTTGCATTGAGCGTTACAAATAGATGTTTTTATTCTTTTTCTTATTCAATAATTGATTGCTCGGTAGAGTAATTAATATGACCAAAATAAAACAAATTCATGAGTACGTTATGTTACTAATGTTAGTAGTAGTAGGTATACTTATATAATCGGCAATTGCCCCCAATACTTTGTCTCTACGGACTATAACTTCCAATAAACGTGTTATCTAATAAACACTTTTTGTGGACAATATGGCTTGATAAACCGCATTGTCCTTTTAAAAGCACTAATCGATCGACCTTTCATCAGGTAATCACAACGAGCATGAGGGGCATTCCAACCCCTAACCAGGTGCAGGAGAGTCGAGTCTGACAACTCATGCGGCATTTAAACTAAAACCCTATAAGTAATTTCAATCTCAGACAACCAATACAAATACAAATACAATACAATACAAATAATTCAAATCAAATCAAAATAATTTTTAAGAAAAAAAAACCGACTTCAATGGGGGTAGCCGGTGAAGGATTATTGTAGATAGATGGTGCACTTAGATTCCATACAATGAAATAACTTGCTTAAAAAACGCAGCGGAGAGGACCAATCGCCAAACGTGAACTATGCGTCGTTGAAGAGTTCCGTTCTGATTATCATCAACAGTTCCACTTCATCAAATGTCACTCTTTTGAATGAAAATGCTTGATTTGTTGATAAAAATACAAAAGTCACTTTATGTATGCCTTTAAGATTTGAGGAATTCCCTCGATTCCTCGTGGAACTCATCATCAGAACTTGAGCTTGACGAAAATTGGTCCTGACAATCTAACTTGCTTAACAAACATAGCGAAGAGGAAGAATCGCCAAACATGAACTATGCGTCGTTGAAGAGTTCCGTTCTGTTCATCATCAGCAGTTCCACTTCATCAAATGTCACTATTTTAAATGAAAATGCTTGATTTGTTGATAAAAATACAAAAGTCACTATGTGTAAGCCCTTAAGATTTGAGGAGTTCCCTCGATTCTTCATGGATCCCATCATCAGAACTTGAGCTGGACGAACATTTGTTCTGACAATTAAACTTGCTAAACAAACACAGCGAAGAGGACGAATCGCCAAACGTGAACTATGCGTCGTTGAAGAGTTCCGTTCTGATCATCATCAGCAGTTCTACTTCATCCAATGTCACTGTTTTTAATGAAAATGATGGTTTTGTTGATAAAAATATAAAAATCACTATATGTATGCCTTTAAGATTTGAGGAGTTCCCTCGATTCCTCATGGATCCCATCATCAGAACTGCGTTTTGACAAAAACGGGACCAATCTGTATATATATACTTACAATCAAAAAAAGAATTTTCAAAATCGGTTCAGACATGACGGAGTTATGGAGTAACAAACATAAAAAAAAAAAAAAATAAAAAAAAAAAAAAAAAACATACACGCCGAATTGAGAACCTCCTCTTTTCAAATCTTGAAGTCGGTTAAAAATATATATTTATTGGTATCCCACAGGTTTACAAAAATATCTTGCGGCAGGTACCTCCTGGTAAGTATAATAATACTTGTGTTAGGAGATATAATTTATTGAGAAAAGTATAGTACAGTGTTTGCTCTTACGGACTAAGATTTTTTAACGACAAGTGGTTAACAAATGCCTGAACTAGGATTCCCTGTGTTTCAGGCAGCGAAGGACAATATTAGTTAATTTTTAATTATTCACTTAATTATAAACTATACACCAAAAAAAAATATGTATATTAAAAAAAATTAAAAAGGAAGTCAGGAACGCCATTGTGAGCATAGATAGTTATCAAGTCATAGGTGGTCACAAAAATCTAAACAATGCCTCTATTGTCATGAGTCTAAAGTACATGTTCCGATATTTTTGAGTACCTTGGCCGTTCATATTTGGTTGCAACTGTACATGAATCAAGTAAAGGGAAAGTGAACATTATGTATCAGGCTGTGAAATAGAAGGCAAACGACAGACTTGAGTGGAAATAATTCCATAGATAAGAGCCCAGCTCTTAAATATAATGATGATTAAATTTTAACTTTCGTGAGACAAACTAACACTATAAAATATAACGGTTACACTTACGTCACTTTAGTCACTTCGCGCGACATGTTTCGGAGAGCCTCCATCTATTTGATTTTTTCCATCTATTTGAACCGGCCCGTACCGCACTGTTGCACGTCGCGTTGCCGACTGCCGGCCTACGTCAGGCGCGGCGTGTCGCACGTGTCGCGCGCTCTGACAAAGCTTGTTGGCGCTGCTAACGTGTTTTGCAGCGTATTTGGTTCATCCGACAAACTGGCCGGTTCGAATATCACTTACCTAGGCTCTTCGAAATATGACTAAAGTGACGTGAGTGTAACCGTTATATTTTATAATATATTGATGATGTTGATTTAAATGAAAGTTTCTTTCATCACATGTGATGATTTCATGAGTGAGAGTGTGCCACAACGTCTATTTTACGTTTTAATGATCACATCTTAGACTTTTTTTAGGTTATCGTCTTTGAAAAAGGCCTCTATTGTAATTCTGTCTCTGGTTCGACTCCAACGCCAAGCAAGCTATCAGAATACACAGCAAGGGGTGAATGCAACAAATGCTTTGTACACTTGGGTGCACGGCGATAGCACCCAGTGCTTTGTGTAGATCTTATAATAGGAAGTATCAGCCTTATGCGACACTGTGCATAATTAACAGGATTTAATTAATTTGATTGTGGTAGGTGTATTATGTATGTAAACAGGCATGTTTAGCAAACATTTGGGTAATTATTTATCTATAAATGATTATCAATTATCAAGTGTTTTAGATTTCATAGGTGTTTGTGATTAACGCTAACGCCGGCCTAACGGTTAACGGCATTTAACGGCCTCCTAGCCCAGTCGGTAGTGACCCTGCCTATGAAGCAGGAGGTTCCGGGTTCGAATCCTGGTCAGGGCATTTATTTGTGTGTTTATCACGGATATTTGTTCCTGAGTTATGCATGGATGTTTTATATGTATATAAGTATTTATCTATATCTATCTATTATATATGTCATCCCCTAGTACCAACAACACACGCCTTATTGAGCTTACTGTGGGACTAGGTTGATTTGTGTAAGATAAGACTATCGAATACGATAGTATTTATTTATTTATTTTTATTTTAACGCTATAATTTAAGTGCCTGTGTTATATTTTTAAGTTTTTGGACATGTTTTATGTACTTGCTCTGAGCAGGTAAAGGTTTAATTTTACAAAAAATGTGGACGAAAAGTGATTTAGGCTATACCAAAAAAGCTAAAACAGAAAAATATAAACAAAATTTATAATTTTTAGATTACGCTTTACGCGTACCTACATATTATACTGCATATGGTAGCAGGAAGGCGTCTCACGTCATAAACTAAACAATTTGTTTATTAATATTTAATACCCAAAATACTCTATTATACATGCCACACACAATACAGACGGGCGGTTGCCGGGCGTTTTATAACCGCCCCCATTCCAGACATTGACCTTCACTCCGTTCGCTTCACTGTCTTAGCTAGGGTTGCCGCGTGTTAGTGTTCAATGTTTTTTCCACTCGATCTTAGGGTTATCACGCTCGGCTGCGGTACCCTCTGAAAATGGGGCGGCCGATAAAAAAAGGTAACGAATTATAAAAAAGCGGAGGCACAATCGCGAGCGCGGACGTGTGGGAGGTGGGCGAAATGAAATGAAATAATGAAAAAAATGGGCAAAAAGCAGTACAAACATGCATTGTCCTGGCTCCCCCCTTAATGAGAGGGTGTGGGGAGGGAGCACGCGTGGTACTGAAGTGGCTGATTATCACCTGATCTGCGATCGCGCTGTCCGCGGTTGCGCGGTATGTTGACTCCACAGAGTTAGCTAGCTTCATGTAAGTACAGAAACGCGGAATCGTCGTTTCTCGCGTGAGATAAGACTAAGACAAACGCAATTTTTTTTTTGTTGTTACGTTCAAAATAGATACGTTAGTTATTTTCTTATCGTAGGTTTGACATAACGGTGTTTAACGCTGTCTTGAGTTGTCTTAAAGTTTTTCTGATAGAATTTGCGATTTCTATATAAAGACTTATGATACGAGTACTTATATCTATGCTATACCTTATTCATTCTCAGTGGCCGCCCGCACCGCGACCGTCACTTGTTCCGCTCGTTCTAATTTCAAACGCGGGTGCGTCCGCGCGACCGTTCCAAAATTCCAACATATTAGACGTCGAAAAACGGAGACCCGAAATTAATTTGTTTATGCGAAACAAAGGTGGGTGCTAGCTGCATGCACCCGTGCCTCGCCTCCCTCCCGAAAAAAAGAAAAAAGCAGGAAAAAAAGGGGGGAGGGGTTCCCACACCCTCCCGCGGCGCGATCGGCATCGGCCTTCTTTTTTTAATCGCGTTGCATTCAGCATGGTCGTTTTGGGTAAGCACACACAGCGCGTTGCCTATTTTCCAATTTAGATTGCTTTGTATTACCGGTTGAGCGATGCGCAATAGTTTTTGAGGCTCGTGACACGTCAACGGCGGAAATTAAATTCCAGGTAGAATAAAAATCCTTCCTCAGAGGGCTTTCCGCGAAAATTGCGTCCAAGAACGAGCCCGTATGGTGCCTGTGAATTTAGATTTTTACTGATTTCTAAATACTCTTTGAAAGGTGCAAATACGTTTGTGAAAACTGTTTACACACTTCTGCTACCTGCAGAACCTAGCAAAGCGGCCGAAGTTTAAATGAGAGCATGTTAAGATTATTTTTACCATCTTGTCCGTTTAGAGACTTGCTGTTTACTGTATCAAACATATATGTACAAACGATTTTGACAAAGCCCTAAAACGATGTATTATGGTAAGAATTAGAGCTTAATCGCTTAAATAACGTGATGGCTAAGTATTCTAAGTAACCTTCGTAAGACTATACCTATTAGTGTGGAAATTATTACAAATATTAACTGATTTTATTGACAGAAACGTAGGAGAAATTAAAAAATATATATATCGAAAATTAATCTAATACTCTAAAAGATCTGATAAAATGTAATATATTTCGAGACAATCTGACGCAGATCGACTTGTCATAAAATAAGCATATCTTATAGTACGGGTAATTATTAGGCACGGATACAAAACAATGAAATATTAGCATATACAAATAGCCATAATTCAGTATCTGTTTTATAAAACGCCTTAATAAAATAAAACATAAAAGATGGTAAATCGATCTGACTGGAAAGTCCTGCAGTCAATAATTTATAAAAATAATTACCCATTAATTAGGTCTTCGCATAACTGCCGGCTTCCACGATATAATTACAAATAAATAAACAGGGACATCACTAGGGATGTGCAATGCCCGGGAATGTTCCTGACTCAAGAAAATATGTACCTAACGTTGTTTTTCTTTTTTTTATACCACAACGGTGGCAAACAAGCATACGGCCCGCCTGATGGTAAGCAGCTACCGTAGCCTATGGACGCCTGCAACTCCAGAGGGCGCAACATGCGCGTTGCCGACCCTTTACAAAAAGGAGGACTCACTGTGCTGACGGCTAAAGGAACAAGAGCGTCCCTCATCGTCAACACACTGAGGCATGACACACATGACATGAGACATGCGCTACTGTTATAAAAATGCAATTATTTAAGTAGGAATGTTTCTTATCGTGTTTGTTTTAACTGCTGGCATATTGTGTAATTCTATGCTAAAGTTGCTTTATTACATCAAACCACGTTATATCGATAACAATATTTAAAGTAAGTCGTCTTAAAAAGTGAACTCGATAGTTTTAAGTACTTTTAACAGTTACGAGGGAATTTACTGATTTACAAAACAGCAAATTCACACTTATTTGTACATTAATATTCCAAAATGTTTTTACACACATGACATGAGACATGCGCTACTGTTATAAAAATGCAATTATTTAAGTAGGAATGTTTCTTATCGTGTTTGTTTTAACTGCTGGCATATTGTGTAATTCTATGCTAAAGTTGCTTTATTACATCAAACCACGTTATATCGATAACAATATTTAAAGTAAGTCGTCTTAAAAAGTGAACTCGATAGTTTTAAGTACTTTTAACAGTTACGAGGGAATTTACTGATTTACAAAACAGCAAATTCACACTTATTTGTACATTAATATTCCAAAATGTTTTTAGTAAGTATAAGAACTTGAAATCCGCTATGATGCAATCAATCTAAGATATCCGTTAGTACATAAATAGGTACACATATTCTTCATACACGCTAAACTTCTTCTTCTTCAGGTGCCTCTCCATTACTGAAGGTTGGCAGTCAGCTTCTTAAAACTGTCTTTGTTGAGTGCCAATCGGAACAGTTCCTCAACGGTCTTTATCCCCGTCCATTCCCTGATATGCTAAACACACATGCTAAACTAGACGAGCTTCAGTCATTGGGGAAAAAGTATGTAACCAAAGTTCCCTTATTTTCTGATAATGGAAATATTCCCGAGCCCATCACTAGATATAACTCAAGTATCAAAATCCCTGATAATTAGTTGGCTCGAGCAATAAATATCAAGATGATTATTATGCGGCAGCCCCCAATCACTAGGAATGGCGGCAGTTCTATAATTATTTCCATTATTTGTGTTTAAGTGCATGAAACGGAAATGTAAATGTATAGTTTTATTTCTTAAAGAAGTTTTTGATTGGCTAATTTGAAGCACCACACGGACCATTCTTGATGTTTCAGCAGATTTATAAACTTAGTTATTACAAAAAAAAATGCATTTGGAAATGTTATAATCCAATTTTTAACGGCCTCCTAGCCTAATCGGTAGTGACCCTGCCTATGAAGCAGGAGGTCCCGGGTTCGAATCCTGGTCAGTGCATTTATTTGTGTGTTTATCATAGATAATTGTTCCTGACTTATGGGTGTTTTCCATGTATTCAAGTATTTATCTATACCTATTTATTATATTATATATATCGTCGTCTAGTATCCAAAACACAATCTTTAATTGAGCTTACTTGGGGACTAGGTCGATTTGTGTAAGATTGTCGAATAATATTTATATTTATTAGATTTTTACCTATGGAATCAAAATTTTATGGAACGTTACAAATAAACTATGTTTTACAATAATAGAATTGGAAACTCTTCCTTGGTGCAAATAAGGCTAAACTAATATCGGGTTCAACATGGCAATGTATGCTTATACTTCGTAGCAAGGCGAAAGGTAAAATGCCGAGAAAGTTAAAAATGCTAGCAAAATGTTGCAAACATATTTTTCTGGTCTCGGCTGGAAACAGCTGAAATTATATGAAGCGAATACCTAAAGGGCTCTTATGCTCATTTTTGGTTGGGGTATATTTTTAATTGTATTAGGTACGAGAGCTTATGTAACGGAGATTTAGGATCCATGCTTGTATGCTTTAAATTGTAGTAAGTGGAAAAATCTTCTGCGAACCCTTCATCATAATCATTGAAGTGGTCCTTGTTAAAAAAAATACACTTATTTTATATTTTGCGAGGTACAAGCACAACAAAAATATATATTTTTAAACTCTTAGTGCTCTGAAAAAGAAAGCCAAATAACACAGTAACAGTTGCCCCGCAAAATTTAAAAAAAAAGTGCAACCCTAATAATCATATAGCTACCTAATTTAAAGTTTCTAGTAAAAATCTTCTGTTGTTTTCATTTTATTTATATTAGTACAATAAAGACTTTACATTTTCCGCAACTTTATTTTTTTTTATACCGTCCAAGGAGTCACATGCGCGTTGCCGACCCTTTACAAAAAGGAGGATTCACTGTGTTGATGGCTAAATGAACGACACTGGGTCCTCTTTGAGCTCTTTGGCAACCTTACTCACCAGCAGGTACACAACACTATGAATAGGATCTAGTGCTATTTGGCTGTGGTTTTCTGTAAGGTGGTGGTACTTCCCCAGTCGGGCTCTGCTCCAGATTTGAGCGAGATGCCATTCACAGTGCCCATACCTCTCTTTTTGGCGTAGTTTAAGGACATACCCCGACTCCATAAAAGACGTCAAAAGTTTAACCTGTCTTTGTTTTGATTTTTTTTCTATCAAATTTTATTTTAAAACACTAAAATATCTAAACTAAGTAAAGCCAAACGATCCAAGTGTTATAACGCTGCAGCCTCAAGCTACTATATAATTAACGCAACAGTAATTAGTGGACAAAGAAATCACCGGGCGATACCATCATGCATAAGTAGATCTAATTACCATTGTGTTACTACTGCGATTGTGTTACTGCCGATCGAATATATTCTGTAAGTAAACGAACTTTACTTTAAAAATGTTAAATTTTTAGAAGGGCTAGAACTGCCCGTAAATTCATACTTTTACACGGCATGTTAATGTTTTACAAAAAAATCTTCATTGTGTTTAAGTAGCTTTAATTACCTTTGTGTAACTCCTGCGATTATGTCACAAGGGATTGCAGATATACTGTAAGTGAACGATCTTCACTTTCAAAAAGTTTAATTTAAAAAAAGGCTACATAAACTGTTCATAAAGTCATACTTCATGCGACTCGGCATGTTTCTCTTTGTCAAAGAAATCATGGGTGGTTACCACCGTGCAGATCTAATTACGATTGTGCAACTCCTGCCATGTGTCGTGGGTGATCAATGATGTACTTACTGTAAATGAACGATCTTCACTTTCAAAAAGTTTAATTAAAAAAAAGGCTAGATAGATAAACTGTTCATAAAGTCATACTTCAAGCGACTCGGCATGTTTCTTTTTGTCAAAGAAGTCACTGGGTGATTTGTTTGACAAAATTGGTATCAACATCATCAACCGAGTACCAAATTCAATAACACAAATAGCAGCTTTAGTTATATTTTTTATGGTCATTTTCAATAAAAACAAATTCCATTTGGTCTAAGAAAATCCCCTCATTTTATCAGCCCTCTAAATTTGACTTAATAACAAAGTATGTATTTAAAATGGTGTAATTAAAGAGAAATCATTGTTGATAGTATCGCAATAGGCAAAGCATGAAATGGCCTACATGTTCTAAAATCAGCTATTAATTGGTATGTAAGTGTTTCTGTAATTACCACTAATGCATTTAGAAATATTTTGTGTGAGTTAGATTACTATCGAATACTGTTAATGTATTACGTAAATTAAATGTGGATATAATTTTCCTTGTTTAAACAAATTCTTATCTTGTTGATTTTAATCCAATGTTACTATAATAAAGTTATTGTTTATAAATGGATTTAAAACATAGAAGTGCTTACTTAATTCGCTATATTACAATAAAAAGGACTTCGTAACTACCTTAAGCACTAACTGAAGTACAGTAATCAACTTACAAATACATAGATGCTTTACTATTAGGTACTTATATTATATTATTTAAAACGTACACGTATTGTAACATATGAGAACGTGGATCCCACAGTCAAACTGTTCAATCAGTTTTAGGGGGCAATGTAATTTGAATATAATACATTGTTCCTATTTAATAAACAAATAAATAATAGTATTAAACAACTTGCTATTTTGCTATAGATAATTTTAAAAACTTACGGAAATACACGCGAAAAACCGTGTGAACTTGTGTCAAAAGTTTCGCTTTTAATGATTATTTAAAATCGGCAAATAACATTGGTGCATTCGTCCGAATATTCCTTATATACCGTGACATCACAGCGTCACCCGTAGAAATACGACTTACGTAGAAATTTTTGCTTGTCACAGAATAATCAATAACTTTAAACAAAAAAGAACCGACTTCACTTAGCCTCCACCTTTCCAAAAGCAAATGCTCGAGCTACTGTAAAAAATACTCAAATCACTATAGGTGTGCCTATAATAGTTGAAGAGTTCTCTCGATTTCTCCAGGATCCCATCATCAGATCCCGACCGGGCTACGATGGGACCAACTGTGAAGCAAGCAAAAAATATTTTTCCAATCGGTCCAGCCGTCTTTGAATAATCGGTGAACATACTTTAAAAAAAAGCAAAAACAAAGATCCCAACGAATTGATAACCTCCTCCTACGAAATCTTGAAGTCGGTTGAAAAGGCCTACTTATCATTGTGAAACTTGTCACTATTGCAGAACACTGCAAACGCTACTTACGCGACTTTCTAGTCTACTGTACCCGGAGCTAAGCGTCAGATGTCTCTGGAGTTCGTTTACTGGATATTAATGAGCCCATTAATCCTCGTAATTAGGTCATTAGCTGCGATCGGGTGGCCGGCGAATGAGTTTTTTACCCGAGTTGCATTTTTCAAGTCTAGTAATGTGGTGCAAGAAGTTTGTGCGAGAATGATAAATTGTGTTGGTGTTTAACAAGAGTACCACGCTGGAATGACCAAGGGGAAAAGCTTGATCCAGGATCCCATGATTGGACCAGTCCAGGGCCAGCTGACAATGGGACCAACTTTCAAACAAAAAAATAATTTTGCAAATCGGTCCAGCCGTCTTCGAATAATCGGTGAACATACATAAAAAAAACAAAAACAAAGATCTCGACGAATTGAGAACCTCCTCCTTCGAAATCTTGAAGTCAGTTTAAAAAGCACTATAGAAACATCGTTTCCTATAGAGGTTTCAAAGCGGTCGGGTTGCTGCTTAGATGTTTTTTCCTCGTCAGTTAATTGAGGTGAGTCTATGATTTATAACCGGTTAATTTTATGATAATGAGCGGCAACGCCAAGTGCAGTATTCTGACGCGTCGTTTTTAATAGAAATATTATTCTTAGGTAATATTTCGTTATTTTAAAATCAAAGTAGATTCTGAAAAAAAAAACGTTATTGTTGTCAGTTTCCATTAGGATTATGAGGCTTTATGAGAGGCCTTCATTTGTACGTGTACTTCATTTGTAGATATTTAGTCAAATATGAAAATTAATACCGACTTACCGTCCAAAAACTATTTTTTTTACTAAAGATAATGATGGATGACACTTGCGTACAATGTAACCTAAACTTAAATCCCTTAAATCTGTGTTATATTGTAGTAATACTACAATATAAATGTGTAGTTTCTCACCGGCTCTGAATGTAAGATACAAAGGATTAATTAAATTGCATAAAACTCCATGGTACATTAGTTACATTACATTAACGCGTAATAGTTACTACCTCTGACCGGTATCGGCAGCGGATTGTTATAAGTCCCAGTAATTTACCTATATATCGAAATTTCCGCGTTCATTCTAAGCACATTTATGTCGAGTCTCAGACTGAATTGAACGTACTAGACTAGATAATAAAGCAGCCTCATTAAATGGCATATAAACTCCACGATGCATGACATTTACGTAATACCACCTCTGGCCGGTATAGGTAGTGGATTGTTTTAAGTCCCAGTAATTTAGCTATATATCGAAATTTCCGCGTTCATTAAATCACATTTATGTCGATTCTCAGACTAAACTGAATGTACTAGATTAGGTACAAAGCCAGCCTTATTAAATCCATATCCATCCATACCAATATTATAAATGGGAAAGTGTATGTGTTAGTTTGTTTGTCCGTCTTTCACGGCAAAACGGGGCGACGAATTGACGTGATTTTTTAAGTGGAGATAGTTGAAGGGATGGAGAGTGACATAGGCTACTTTTTGTCTCTTTCTAACCCCCCACTTCCCTAAAATGGGGAGTGGAAGTTTGTATGGAGCATTCCGGGGGGCAAAGGGGAACCGTGTTACCCCGAATTTAACGCGAGCGAAGCCGCGGGCAAAAGCTAGTGGCATATAAACTCCACGATGCATTACATTCACGTAATACCACCTCTGGCCGGTATAGGCAGCGGATTGTTATAAGTCCCAGTAATTTAGCTATATATCGAAATTTCCGCGTTCATTCTGAGCACATTTATGTTGATTCTCAGACTGAACTAAACGTACTAGACTAGATAATAAAGCAGTCTCATTAAATGGCATAGAAACAGAACTCCACGGTGCCATTAAATTAACGTTTAGTACCACCTCTGGCCGGTATCGGGAGCTGATCTTAATAAGTCCCAGTAATTCATAATAATATATATTGTAGTATTTGTAGTAATAAAAAAATCCGCGTTCGCTCTGCTTTACGATTACTATTTGACGTAGATTCTCAAACATACTAGGTACAAAGCCAACCTCAATAAATACCACTTAAACTCCACGGTGCATTACATTAACGCGTAATACCACCTCTGGCCGGTATCGGGAGCGGATTGTTATAAGTCCCAGTAATTTAGCTATATATCGAAATTTATGAACGTACTGAACGTACTAGACTAGATACAAAGGCAGCCTCATTAAATGGCATATAAACTCCACGGTGCATTACATTAACGCGTAATACCACCTCTGGCCGGTATCGGGAGCGGATTGTTATAAGTCCCAGTAATTTAGCTATATATCGAAATTTATGAACGTACTGAACGTACTAGACTAGATACAAAGGCAGCCTCATTAAATGGCATATAAACTCCACGGTGCATTACATTAACGCGTAATACCACCTCTGGCCGGTATCGGGAGCGGATTGTAATAAGTCCCAGTAATTTAGCTATATATCGAAATTTCTGAACGTACTGAGCATACTATACTAGATACAAAGGCAGCCTCATTAAATGGCATATAAACTCCACGGTGCATTACATTAACGCGTAATACCACCTCTGGTCGGTATCGGGAGCGGATTGTAATAAGTCCCAGTAATTTAGCTATATATCGAAATTTCTGAACGTACTGAGCATACTATACTAGATACAAAGGCAGCCTCATTAAATGGCATATAAACTCCACGGTGCATTACATTAACGCGTAATACCACCTCTGGCCGGTATCGGGAGCGGATTGTAATAAGTCCCAGTAATTTAGCTATATATCTAAATTTCTGAACGTACTGAGCATACTATACTAGATACAAAGGCAGCCTCATTAAATGGCATACAAACTCCACGGTGCATTACATTAACGCGTAATACCACCTCTGGTCGGTATCGGGAGCGGATTGTAATAAGTCCCAGTAATTTAGCTATATATCGAAATTTCTGAACGTACTGAACGTACTAGACTAGATACAAAGGCAGCCTCATTAAATGGCATACAAACTCCACGGTGCATTACATTAACGCGTAATACCACCTCTGGACGGTATAGGCAGCGGATTGTTATAAGTCCCAGTAATTAAGCTATATATCGAAATTTATGAACGTACTGAACGTACTAGACTAGATACAAAGGCAGCCTCATTAAATGGCATATAAACTCCACGGTGCATTACATTAACGCGTAATACCACCTCTGGCCGGTATCGGGAGCGGATTGTAATAAGTCCCAGTAATTTATGTTGCACGCTATTAAAGTAAGATTGTTGCGGCGGCAGTGTACAGATGATAGTCTTGAGAGCAGTACGGCAAGCACGAGTGTGTTACTGGCTATTGCGGTTTTGGTGTGATTGATATGCTGCTACTACTGGTTTTAGCAAGCCCTTGGTGTTGTATTATTCTATACGTGAACTCGCACGTTTACTGGGATTTTCTCTAGCCTAAAGAATGCATTAGCATTGAAAAATAACCATAGTGTAAAAGAAACATTCAACGTCAATTACCTGCCTCTAGAAGGCTTGTTATATCTAGATCTCAATTAAACTCAAGTTCTGAATGAATCGGAATTTCTTAAAAAAATAAAAATATAATAAACATTCCTACTTGCTTACTTAATTACGTTGTCTGTAATGCAATGTTATAAATTAAATAAATACATACGTCAGTCATATCTGAAATTCCGTTAATATTTACCATTATATTCGTGTATGTGTTTGCTAGAAAAGAAACATAAAGTAGTAACAGGCGTTTAAACTTTAAGTGGCTGACAACACCCGATGACCTTCAAATTGACTTTAAGTACTCAAACAGTTTTTTAGCTATAACTACTTGTTTTGGAAAAGTAAAATATATATACGAGTATGTTAATATTCATTATATTTGGAAGAACTTGGTTAACTCTGATACACGATTGGACGAAATCGGCTCGAAAGAAAAGAATTCCTAATTTACATCTTAGCTTTAAAGAGTTGTATGCCTTTAGTTTCTTGACTTATACGTATGTAATTAAGGACAAAATTCCACCACACTAATACTAAAAACTTCATTGTTTTATATTTCTCAATTAATGCGTATTTATCAATCATCATCAAAATTTAATTCTCATTTTGAAAAATTTTCAATGAGCTCCTATACTAATCGTTACACATTTTTTCTCTTTCACTCTCGCTGAAAAAGATAGGGATGGAATTTAGCTGTTGTCATCTCTTTAACAAACAAGTGATTACTGTTTAGAAAAGGGTTACTGCGGACCGCAGCGATAGCGCGGGAGTCTGCGCCGTTGTTTTGCATTTTGATAATGTTATTGCGAACTATCGCAGTATAATTAAATCTGTCAGTGCGAAGACGGTTGATTTACATCTATGGCGAAATTTACATTACACGATTTCTATGGGATTGGGACTAATGAAACCTTTGTAGAAAATCGTCGATCAAATTATAGGGATACAAAATCAGCCCAAAAAAGTTCCCCCACAATAGTAGCAAGAATGACTCTGGCGGTACTTTCTTTGACACTTTTCTTTGGTTACACATTTCCAGGAGCCATATTTTCAGTAAATCTTGTTTGAAACTGTACCTCCTTTAAATTGTTTCTCGAAGTAGAAAATTAAATAATGTAAAGGCAGGTAGCAAAAAGTTAGTGTTACGAGCCGGGGTTTGAACCCGAGACCTCCGGATTGAAAGTCGGCGTCATACTTCCAGGCTACCAGCGCTCTCAAACCAACGAAGCACAATAAAACAAATGATTTTAAACAAAAAAGAACCAACTTCACTTAGCCTCCACCTTTCCAAAAGCAAATGCCCGAGCTACTGTAAAAAATACTCAAATCACTATAGGTGTGCCTATAATAGTTGAAGAGTTCCCTCCATATCTCCAGGATCCCATCATCAGATCCTGACTTGATGACAATGGGATCAACTGTAAAGTATACTCTTACAATAAAAAAAAACAGGCCAAGTGCGAGTCGGACTCGCGCACCGAGAGTTCCGTACAAACCTGTAGGTTTGATATGAATTTCAATTTAATACCTCTACGCGTTCATGAGGAAAGGGGTACCGAGTAACTTTAAAATTATCAAACATATTTTTATTATATGATGTAACTAAAAATTTACGGTTTTCGCCATATTTTCTTTATCTGTGCTATAAGACGTTGCTTCGTACCAAATTTCAAGATTCCGAGTTCACGGGAAGTACCCTGTAGGTTTTGATTCCGTTGCGAGTTTCGAAAATTTACGGAAATTTGCGGCATAAACGGCTGTATCTTTTGATTGCGTTGGCTTAGAAGTTTGATTTTTTAACAGCTTCAAGGGACAGTAGACCTGAGTATATAATATAAATTTCAGCTTGATATCTCCACGCGTTCTTGATAAAAAGGGTCTTGACAGACGGACGGACGGGCGGACGGACGGACGGATGGACGGACAACAAAGTGATCCTATAAGGGTTCCGTTTTTTCCTTTCGAGGTACGGAACCCTAAAAAAGAATTTTCCAAATCGGTCCAACCGTCTTCAAATAATCGGTGAACATACATAAAAATACTTCGAACTCTTGAAGTCGGTTGAAAATAATACCAATGTTTTACAGTGGAACATCTGTGGTTGTTGCACTACAGCAATTTTCCCTGGCCATAGTAGCCATGTAACTGTCGATAGCTGCTACCGCCGTTCTGTTATATCGTATCGTAGGACCACAGGGGTCAAAAACGACTTTACAATGTATAAAATATAGATCTATTCTGAATGTCACGGTGTTTTAGTTACAAGTGTAATGCTGTGTAAATTAAAGAAAATCTCAACTGAAGAACAAATCAAATTATTTTTAATAAATATTTTGATTTGTTTTTTATTTTTTAAGTAGACACACTACTACATAAATTATACACTTATATACAAAGGAAATAGTGACCTAGTAATAAGTGGTAAAGGCGTCTGCCGCGAATGCAGAAGACGCTGGTTCGTTCCCAGACCTGGGCATGGGAGGCACTTTTTCCTTTGTATATTACATCTATATAAGTTTAAAGAAAATCTTTTAAAGTTTAGTTTTCTTTTCTAATTCAGTCAACGGCAAAATTAAGTTAAAATCTTAATTGCCTGGATACCAGCTTGGGCCCTTTGACTCGGTGCAAAGGCGCGCTGTGCGGATCGTCGACGATCCCAAACTCACGAGCGATATTGAACCATTGAGTCTAAGGAGAGACTTTGCCTCCTTATGTGTGTTCTATCGCTTGTACAATGGGTTAATTGTGCTCTGAAGAACTGTTTGATATGATGCCCACGGCAGCTTTTTATCACCGCACCGCTCGCCGCCGGCAGGGTGTTCATCCTCACACTCTGGAGCCTAATGGGTCGCGCACTGTACGGTTTAAGAGGAATTTCCTCCCACGAACGCTGCGACTGTGGAATGAACTCCCTGCCGAGGTTTTCCCAGCGGGCTACAGTATGAGGTTCTTCAAAAAAGGAGTGTATATGTTCTTAAAGGGTAGGCAACGCGCATGTGAATCCTCTGGGGTTGCAGGCGTCCATAGGCTACGGTAACTGCTTACCATCAGGCGGGCCGTATGCTTGTTTGCCACCGTCGTGGTATAAAAAAAAAAAATTGAAATTGAAATTTGAATATCTTACCCTGATGCCGTATTCTAACTTTAAAACACATTTAGACACGATCCGACTTCAATACAACTCCAATGCATTAACAACGCAATACAGCTAGCGCCTAAACGTCTGAATCAGAAACATCAGAATTTATTTGAAAATTATTTCGATGCAACTCCAATACAACTTCAATATTGGTTGATTATTTGTTGTGTGTTCGACTTAAGTTTGAAATAGATTGCTCCTAACGTTAATATGTAGACTGTTTAATTTTGAATTAATCAATGAATATAAGTTTCGAAATATACACGTATCAATGAATTAATAATTTTGCTTACGATTTTTTCGGCTCTATGTTTATAGATTTTGTATGAAAGAGCCGGAATTAACCCGTGGAATTTACCCGCCATACACAACCGAACCTGGGAGCAAGCTTTGGCTCCATTGTCATCCGTCCAAATATTTAACAGGAAATATTATTCCGCATATCAAAAAAAAACCGGCCAAGTAGTCGAACTCGCGCACCGAGGGTTCCGTACAAATCTATAGGTATATAGGGGTAGTAACTTATTAAAAATATTTTTATTATATGATGTAACTAAAAATGTATGGTTTTCGCAATTTTTCCTGTATCTGTGCTATAATACGTTGCTTCGTACCAAATTTCAAGATCCTGAGTTCACGGGAAGTACCCTGAAGGTTTTGATTCCCATGCGAGTTTCGAAAATTTGCGGAATTTTGCGGCATAAACGGCTGTATCTTTTGATTGCGTTGGCATAGAGGTTTGATTTTTTCACAGCACCAAGGGACAGTAGACCTGAGTATTTGATATAAATTTCAGCTTAATATCTCCACGCGTTCCTGGGAAAAAGGGTCTTGACAGACAGACAGACAGACGGACAACAAAGTGATCCTATAAGGGTTCCGTTTTTTCCTTTCGAGGTACGGAACCCTAAAAATACTGACTTGTGCAGCAAAACTATCTGAATACACATCAAAGCGATGTTTTGATGTGAATGTAGATTTTATTTGCTGCGTTGTAGTTAGGTTAAGGTTAATTTTAGGGTTCCGTAGTCAAACCGGAACCCTTATAGTTTCGTCATGTCCATCCGTCCGTCCGTATGTCTCAGCCATTTTACTCGGAAGGAAATATTTAAAAATTAAGAAATGTGACTATTTACGTACTGACTTTTTTTCTCATTTTTAAAGCATACAGGATTAAGTATTCAGGAGACGTGAGCAAGAACAACCCTACACACTTATTAACGATAACGAATCGGCCGCCATCATGATTAAGTGAAACAATAACACCTTTCTAATTTTTTTTAACCTTTTTGTTACGTAAGAATTATATTCTCTGCAATCATGGTCACCCTACATAATAGATAGGTAATAATTTGTTAAGTCTAAGACTACTTAGTTATTACGCTACTAGATTTTATAGCACCAATTCTGTCACTTATCAGGTTTTAAATTAATACAGAAAGCTTATTTATTATCTAGACATGCCAGTAATTCTAGGCTTCCTGCAGCTAACCTCATTAAATTAGCCTTGCAACATTTAATGATAATAATTAAACATCGGTATCAGCGTTCGAATTTCATGGCAATGTACGGTTGGCAGAAAAACAAATACAAATAAATACACTTAGTATTTTTAACCTTTATTTTATATAAATAAAAAAGACGCTAAGTATAAATGTTTTAAAGGTTAGAATAGATTACTAAAATTTATTCCATGGATTTTGCTATCAATCCTTGACGTCTGTAAGAATATATCCATTTTAAATGACTAAAAGACCTTTCCACACTGACTGAGGTTATAGGAAGGTGTGGCAAGTATTGAAAATATTGCACGCATTATATAATATTTACACTTGCTGGGATTTAAACCTCTTTGTTTTTAGATAGTTGGTTTATAATTTGTATAGTCTTATAACCAGGGTTTTTCTTTAACATATTATTTAGTTTAAGATAAACTTTTCTGCCCTTTTGATGTAATCTTAACGTTGAAATTTTTTTTTTGCAAACCATGCAAACCGATATTTAAAGAAAAGTAACGAAAAGTAACTCAGCTTTTAAATTCCGGTTGCGGAATATTTTCTTCGCTTTAGCAATTGCACTTGCTTCACGCGGATTTAAGGCGTCGATGACAGATTTTACTTTATCATAATGTTTGTGATAATATGAGGCAGCATTTAACCATGTGCCCCACTTGGTTATCACCGGTCGGGGTGGAAGAGGAATACTTCCATACATTTCTCGAAATAATTTTGTCCTTGAAGGAGCGTTGCGAAATTTTTTTTTATAGTCAATGAAACTGTTTGTGGCAGGGTAAAGATTTCGAATTATTTCTGCGACTCAATTAAATCCATGTGCAATGCAAGTTACATGAGTCATATTTTCATATTGCCGAATAAGATTTTTAGCTGCTTTTACTATGTACGATCCGGCATCAGTTATAAAAAATAATAATTTATCCAAGTGTTCATTGTATTGGTTTCCCCAAAGATCTTCAAGAGTTTCGTTGACGAGTTCAGTTATTGTCGAATGGTTGGTCGCCTGTAATACTTTAGATGCAAATAGATGTGACTGGGTACTAGTTCCATCTAGAGCTCCGATTACAACATTTGCCACTTTTTTTCCTACGGAATCCGACGTTTCATCAACACTGAGATAAATCATTTTATTTTGCAGTTCTTCTCTGATTTCATTTTTATTTTTGTCATACAGTTCAGGTAAGCAATGTACTCGTATTTTTGTTTCACTCGGCACACTAATATCGTTTCCATATTTATTATTTAGAAGGTTTTCTATAAAATTTCTAAATTTAGGGTTGTCTAGTTTTGAGCAAGTTACATTCGAAGAAACCATGAATTCTGTTAAATCTTTATTGAACTGTTTTTGTGCATTATTATTGTGGGATCTGTTGTGTAAATCAGTTTACAGATGGCGGTCGATACTAGATTTAGATGGGAATAATGTCGAATGACACAATTTGCAATATAACATATCGTCTTTAATTTCGAAATCAGCGTTGCCTCGTGTTATATCCTGTAAATGGCAGGATGACTCATATAGTTTAGTTTGGTGAGACTTTGATTGTATGTGTTGATCTATGTTGTATTTTTTTTTCTTAATATTAATCTTGCAAATAATACAGCACGCACCTTCATCCATAAATATAAAATCAGGATATTGCGTTAAGTCCATTATCTCAGTCTAATACGGAGTTGGGTTGGGACTTGTTAATTTTATTAATGCTAATTTCCAGTTGTGAGTGTTTCGATAAACTATTATTTGACGTTGTAGATTCAGCACATATTATTTTGCGTGACAATTAAATTGACAATCGTTACCTATTTGGCATGTATTATTTTTCGAATGTACCTAAACTGAGTATTAAGGTTCTATGACGTATTTATATATGTATATGTGACGTTTTCAATTCAAGGGTACATCATTGTCGGTTGTCAATAAGGCGTTACTGCCATACAAAAATATTTAGAAATAAACTCTATTAACACCTGACAATGATGTGCCTTTGAGTTGAAAATGTCACATATGTACAGTTTACCGCAGTATAATTGAGAAAATAAAAAATAAATTAAACAATATTATTAATAAAATATTCAAATGTATTTCTTTTTCTGCAACCCTTACCGAGTGCCATGAGTTTCGAACGTTGATACCGATGTTTAATAATAATGAATGACTTATGGCAGCCTGATTAGTAAATATCCTTTCTAAGTGTTCATATACAGAGTGTAACAAAGATATTGATGATCCGTTTAAGGACATAATTGGTATCATATTACGATTGAGAAAAAATTTTTAACGCAAATTTTTTTTTTTCACTACAAATTTTTTTCTTATTTTTTCATAATCAGAATACGATAGCAATTATGCCATTAAAAGGACCACTATCCTTTTTTACACCTTGTATTTACGAATTAAAAACTAAACTAATAACACCCAAAGGTATGGCCATTTTGCCAAATTCTTATTATCTTCGTCACTAATTACTTATTCGAAACTGTTTATTATAATTTGTCCGCGGCATAAGGCTAAATTCGCCATACTTTAGTATATTATTCTTAAGGGGCCGGCAACAGCTAAATACTCTCCCTATCTTTTTCAGCGCGAGTGAAAGAGAAACCCTGTGTTACGATTAGTATGGGAGCTCATTGCAAATTTTGCAAAATGATGAATTAAAAAAAAACTACGCATGAATTGAAAAATATATAATAACGAAGTTTTTAGTATATTTTAGTGGAATTTTGTCCTTAGTTACTGACGTATAAGTCAAGAAACTATAGACCTACGACTGTTTAAAGCAAATTTTAAGATGTAACTTTGGAATTATTTTATATGGAGCCGATTTCGTCTAATCGTGTACCAGAATTAACGAAAGCTCGGAATTAAGCTAAAAACTGTTTGAGTAAAGTCAATTTCAAGGTCATCGGGTGTTGTCAGCCTCTTAAGCCGGACAAACTACTTACTTGAGTAAATTCTCTTTGTACATTTTAAAATTGAAATTGGTGATGTAATGACCCTGCGAAGAGAAGGCATGTGTTGAGCATGAGCAGTGGGTAAATATTTGATATTTGGATTTATATTTACTTAATTATTTATGTGATTATAATAGGTAATGAACTACTTAAAAAGACAAAAAAGTTGACCAAAACCATCAAGCAACATCCAGTAAAACGCAATCATGCAATTTATGCATACTTTTCACATTCATCCCCCCTGACTTCATTGCTACAAAACTTAACTAATCTTTTAAGCCTTATGTCGACGTAGTAAGGTCCACGGATTTCTGGTTTGTTGCAAAGGTACACATGGCACATAATTGAAGTATGTAAGGCATTCGCTACAATGCGAGCTAAACACCAGGGAGTAATTAACAAAAGCTTACAAATTGCTTCACCTCAAATATCCAATATAATTCTATAATCCAACTACTAGGAAGGTAGAGGCCAAGTTATAGTAGCGAAGTTACATCACTCAGTGAGACAGTGTTTTGTGATGAGCAGCTTACAGCGACCGGTTTCTTTCTTTCTTATGCCAAAAGGTCGTAAGGGTCTTAAGTTAGTATGAAACTTGTGTAAGATGCAACTTTTTGGAGTTTGGGCAGTTTCTGCATTCGGTAGCCGGGTCGCAGATCGTCGCGGCTTCTGCACTTTTATTAATTAAAGACGGTAGAGTATTAAAGGTGGTTTTTATGTGTGTGTGTGTGTGTTTCACGTAATAATAATACTAAATACGTAGGAATTCCTTCATTTTGCATTGATATGTCAACCAGTCACTGCGTCTTTTTTAAACCGGTTTTTATTTAGGTGGAAAAATCAGTGTTAAAAAAAACTAATTTCATGTCATTTTCCATACGCAGACGTAAAAATCATGTCATTAAAGTAGACTTCTGTACACAATTAACTAATTTAAAAAAAAACTTTTTTTATTTAATACGTACCTACTCTAATATGTATAATTTCAGTTGTAAACACAAAATATTACATGTTCGAATTAATAAAAAAACGATCACAATTTAAGTACACTGATGTATACCTAATACCACAGTCATAATAAAGTTAAAAACCGGCCAAGAGCGTGTCGGGCCACGCTCAGTGTAGGGTTCCGTAGTTTTCCGTCCGGCACAGTAAGTATCCCCACTTTGGAGTTAAAATAACACCGCCATGTAGGATATGATATGAGCGTTCCACGTACAGCGACATCTATCGGCAAATTAAGTAAACTATTGCGCGCGAGCTTAAAGTAAGGAAGATGATTTTTATGGGATAATTCTTTATTGCGTGAACCGATTTTCACCGTTTTTACTTTATTTGAAAGCACGTCATTTCATTGTGAATTTGTAGAAATTACAGGTATAATAAACACCTGCTTATACGGTTAAATTACAAACTTAGTTCAGAAATTATTTTGTATTTTTTTTTAAACTATTCAACCTATCAAGTTCAAAATAATTTTCCTAGAAAGTTTTTATAAAGTTCTACTTTGGAATTTTTTTCATATTTTTATAAGTTTTGGTTCAAAAGTTAGAGGGACACATTTTTTTTTACTTCTGGAGCGATTATTTCCGAAAATATTTACATTACCAAAACATGATTTTAGTAAACCCCTATTAATTTTTAAATACCTATCCAACAATATATCACACGTTAGTGTTGAAATGAAAAAAAAAACACTCCCCACTTGACGTATAGGGGAGGTACCCTAATAAAACATTTTTTTCCACTTTTTATTTTACCACTTTGTCGGCGTGATTGATATACATATTAGTACCAAATATCAGCTTTCTAGTGCTAACGGTCACTGAGATTATCCGCGGACGGACGGGCAGACATGGCGAAACTATAAGGGTTCCTAGTTGACTACGGAACCCTAAAAATGAAGTCTATGTACCATCAAATAAGTTAACGAGTTGTCCCAGGCGCAAAGGTGCACACTTGCCGCGTTACCACGTTGAGTGGCGATTGCTAAACTTTGCACCAAGTAAGAACCCACGCGAGCCTCAGTTCCTCTCCCTAATACAGCGCCCCACTTTCTTTATTCGCTTATTTGCTACCTCTCGTCTGTTGTGCTGGCTGAGTCCCCAAAACTAGAAGTCCGCCTCGAACTGAGAACTCGCGATTTACTTACAATCGAGATTACCAATATAACAAGACCCTTCTGAAGATTTTTTTTCGCTGTCTAGCTCCACAACTCCTTGATCGATCCTGCTCATTTACGAACTCTCAAATTGTATTGAGCTCTACTACAGCCCCAACAAATTTCATATAGATCAGAAGAACGTCACTAAAGTTATCGCGCGACAACTATTCATAATCAAAAAGCTATCGAACTGCACAGACGTCTAGGTAGCCGAAGTTGTTTGTCAGAACTTCACTTCGCTTACGCTCCGCTCGTTCGATTAGCCTCCGTTGGCCCAATATGTAGACGCAATTGTATTATTTATTTACTTACTGGCATCACTATAGCTATTTGTACGCACGTTTAAGCAAGTTTTTAAATTTTCAATTCGTTTCTAAATTTTCTATGGACCATGAAGTTGTCTGTAATTTTTTTTAAGGGGCTGACAACAGCTAAATTCCCTCCCAATCTTTTTCAGCGCGAGTGAAAGAGAAACACTGTGTTACGATTAGTATGGGAGCTCATTGCAAATTTTGCAAAATGATGAATTAAAAAAAAAAACTACGCATTAATTGAGAAATATAAAACAACGAAGTTTTTAGCATTAGTGCGGTGGAATTTTGTCCTTAGTTACAGACTTATAAGTCAAGAAACTAAAGACATACGACTGTTTAAAGCAAATTTTAAAATGTAACTTTGGAATTATTTTCCATCGAGCCGATTTCGTCCAATCGTGTATCGGAATCAACGAAGTTCTTCCAAATATAACGAATAATAACATTTTACTTTCTCAAAACAAGGAGTTATAGCTAAAACACTGTTTGAGTAAAGTCAATTTGAAGGTCATCGGGTGCTGTCAGCCTCTTAAGGGCGCGCCTTAAAGTGAGGAAGCCGTCTTGCGTCGGTATGCGACCTTATCGCGGCGATATCACGAGAGATAACCGATCGACTTTTTAATGCAATCGCAATTCTTTATTGATTGCAGAGTTCGTTTTGAGGATGCTTTTTAATTGATCGTGTAACAGTGATTTTGTTAGTATTGGTCGCTTTTGGGTTTGTTCCAACCTTTAAATTAAATAATGTTAATAACACAACCATATGTTATTAACACATACACATTTTCATTTTTTTTTACATTTATTTATATTATTTTTGGACCCGGGGTATGTCCTTAAACTACGCCAAAAAGAGAGGTATGGGCACTGCGAATGGTATCTCGCTAAGTGTGGTAGGGCACGTTCAGCGAATGTCATCGCTCAAATCTGGAGCAGAGCCCGACTGGGGAAGTACCTCCACCTTACAGAAAACCACAGCCAAATAGCACTAGAGCCTACTCATAGTGTTGTGTTCTTGCTGGTGAGTAAGGTTGCCAAAGAGCTCAAAGAGGACCCAGTGTGTTGACGATGAGGGGCCTTCTTGTTCCTTTAACCATCAACACAGTGCATGCTCCTTTTTGTAAAGGGTCGGCAACGCGCATGTGACTCCTTAGGAGTTGCAGACATCCATAGGTTACGGTAGCTGCTTACCATCAGGCGGGCCGTATGCTTGTTTGCCACCGTCGTGGTATAAAATAAAATAAAAAATTATACTGTGTTGGTGAACATTGAAAGTAACGAAAATTACCTGAACTCAAATTCCCAAGTGATATATTTAATGAAGTGATTAATAAATACAGGGTGTAACAAGAATGCTAGTGATACTTTTAAGGGCATAATTGATATCGTCTTCTAATAATGAAAAACTAAAAAAAAAAAAAAAACTCGCTACCGTAAACTGGGCTATTTAAGAACCACGAGGCTATTTGGAATAAAAAAATTATAAATCCATTTATTTTTTAATGTGGTAATAGTAGATGCGTAAACCTTCACCAGACAACCCTGTGTTTAATGTGAAGTTGGTTAGTGGTTGCAGTGACGCCGACAAATACGGAATTGCGCGTAGAAAAAATAAAAAGTGTGACGGAAGAAATATGGTTCAAAATATCATCGTCCTACTTTTGTTCAGATGTCCGTTGGTGCTAGGGTAAGCTTGTTTTTGTTATATATACCTAAAAGTGTATATTCTCGGGCGTTTTTTAAGCTATGGCAAACATTTTTAGCGGTTTAATTTGAATGATATATCGTCAGTTTTCTTAATTGGGACTATTTGGTACGATTTTTGGGGTTATTTAGTTTCTAGTCCCAAATATCCCCCCCATACATTTCTATAAATGTAGGTTGACCATATTTTTTCTCAACAGGACGATGGTGCGAAGTTACAAACGTACCTCCCGGAATTGCCGAAAGGGAAAAAAAAATCTTCCATATACTTATACACAATAGTCACCAGAAGCACTGGCGGATGCTATGGCCGTGGTGGCAGCTGGCCCCGCCCATAATGACTTATCTAGTCTAAATTAACATTGTAGTGCTTAGAAAAGCAAATAATTTTAATTTTTTTTTAAACTGGTATTTAATACCTCTTATGGTTTAAGAAACATGAACAGATTTACCACATAGCAAGTTAAGAGTTTATGTTGTCTGAGAATTTTTTATTTATTTGGTTTGCTGCTACGTAGCCGCATTATTTTTATTTTAGCGTAGAAAAGTACTCAATATTTATGTAATTAAGCTCCCATAAAAGTGTTTAACAGGAAATATAGCACTTTAGTAAATCTTGTTTGAGTATTACTTTGTGATTTTTTTTTCCCAAAAAAACTCCAAAAATTATGGTTACTTTACTTTTATTGCTTCCAGCGGTTGTTCTTGAAGCGTCCCAAATAGAGATAGTTATGCTTAAACTAACACAGACTTCAAAATGTTGGCAAAATCAGGTCAATACCCCTCGATTTCCATAAAACCCCAAGTACGAGGTAATTTGGGACACCTCTTTAAAAAAAAATTACTCGTTCTGTGTTAACAATTCAGACATGTGTTCAATGCAGAATGACGAAGCAGTATGCCTTTTATCTGTAAAATATATTGATAAGAAGTAAAATATGAAGTTATTAATGTTTTAGTCCAAAAATTGAACCAATTAGCCCTATTTTACGTACAAAAAAAATATGGTTTTGTATGCAGGGTTGGCCAGCCGGGACAGCCCCATACAAAAAAAAAATTCGCGCCAAAAATTTTTTTTCCTACTTTTTCTTACTCGCAATACATTACCAATTATGCCCTTAAACGGGTCACCAGTATTTCTGTTACATTCTGTATAATTTTTTCTAGGCGTTTTAGACACTCAATTAATACTCACATGACATTTAATAGATAGTTTGATAAGATAAAATATATAGGCAGTGGAAATATATACAGAGTGAAATTTAAGTCGTGAATCGTAATATGTTTTACTAACTCCATAAACAACAAGCAATTTAATGCCTCAACTCTTACTAAAATCAGACAAGATTTTTTTTTTTTGTCGTTTATTTTACTTTTAAAAGTGATCATGTGGAATTAAAACAGCTTTATAAGATACTTCAGATGAAAAATTAAGTAAATTTCATTTCTAACTAGGACAAATGACAAATTTGATGTCAATGAGAGTTCCGATTCAAAGAGGCAATTCAATTTATTAATTTAAATATCTTAATAAGCCGTTGTAATATCCTAAATCCACTGCTAAAAGAAAAACTAAATAAATAAATGAAAAAATCTTGTCTGATTTTACTAAGAGTTGGGGCATTCAATTGCTTGTTGTTTATGGAGTTAGAAAAACATATTACGATTCACGCCTTAAATTTCACCCTGTATATATAATTTGTAATAGTAAAGCTAAAGCATATTTATTTACACTTAACTATTTGATTAACAACCATTTCATTTTGGTACTCGAAATTAAAATTGTAATCAATCCGACCATTAGCAATTTGATAGCTTTTAGTTAAAATGTATAAAATAATACCGAATTGAAATTGCATATAACGTAACACAAGCGCAGTAATTACAAAAGTAAATCTTTTTAGGGTTCCGTACCTCGAAAGGAAAAAACGGAACCCTTATAGGATCACTTTGTTGTCCGTACGTCCGTCCGTCTGTCAAGACCCTTCTTCTCAGGAATGCGTGGAGATATCAAGCTGAAATCTATATCAAATACTCAAGTCTACTGCCCCTTGGAGCTGTGAAAAAATCAAACTTCTAAGCCAACGCAATCAAAAGATACAGCCGTTTATACCGCAAATTTCCGCAAATTTTCGAAACTCGCAAGGGAATCAAAACCTACAGGGTACTTCCCGTGAACTCAGAATCTTGAAATTTGGTACGAAACAACGTCTTATAGCACAGATAAAGAAAAATTGCTAAAACCGTAAATTTGTAGTTACATCATATAATCAAAATATTTTTAATAATTTTAAAGTTACTACCCCTTTCCTCATGAACGCGTAGAGGTATTAAATTGAAATTCATATCAAATACTCAGGTCTAATAATACCTTTAAGCTGTAAAGGTTTGTACAGAACCCTCGGTGCGCGAGTCCGACTCGCACGTGGCCGGTTTTTGTTTTATTAAAACGTGAGTTTATACAGTATCTATACAGATTAAGGACACAATATTTATCCATATTAAAATTAATTCGTCCACTAGCACAGAACAAACAGCGTACAGAATGGCCACTGCATAATAATAATAAAAGCCATGTTTAAATATTCTCATCTTATCTCAGTGAATCTGTAGACCGTATTAAAGCGGCCTCCATAGGACGGAATTAGGAAACGTTTGAAGTTTTTAAATTGTTTTTGTGTTTATGTTTATAATTTTTTCCTGTTTTTTATTGTTTTTTTTTCTCTTGTTTTGATTAGGATATGCTTACTTTGGGGATGTGATCGTGGCGTCAATGCGCAGTGTCGTCAAATGGTTGCAACGGAAGACCAGCGCTGGCCCTGCCGGCATTTAACGCTGAGTTGCGACCATTTCGTGGCAATTAATGTTTCGGGTTGTATATGTTATTGTATATTATGTCTTTTGTAATTGTCATGAATAATCCTTTCATTCATTCATTCATTCATTCATTCATTCATTCAAATACGAGTAGGTATGTCAAACGTGCCTTAATATGTCTGTCTCTATGTCCTTTTACCACATATGAATATATTTCGCTCTAGATCTATCTATAACTACTTAACGTGCCCGTTTTTACGGGCCTCCGGCATCAGCATGTACGTCATTTTGCACCGTACTCTCTTGTAATAAGGCTCAAAAGTGTAAACATATATTTGACGTTGACTTTACTCGTGACGAAATCACGCATCCACTGCCACTTAAGCTAGGACACTGTCAGTAATAATGACATTATTTCTGCATTCATCCTTCTCATCTTTCATATCCATAGAAAAGGACAGGTAGAGAAATAATGTCATTATTAACTTAAGCCAGGACACTGTCAGTAATAATGACATTATTTCTGTATTCATCCTTCTCATCTTTCATATACATAGAAAAGGACGGGTAGAGAAATAATTTAATTATTGCTGACAGTGTACCAGACACTGTCAGCAATAATTACATTATTGATGCACGACAGTTGATAAAACCCTAATTAGAAGCGTATCGCATAGTAAAACGTACCGTTCGCGTGTCCTCGTGACTCTAAGCCGGAATAATCCAAAATTTGTTACGTTTAGCAAATATTTTTTTCTAAAATGCCCATGAAAATCTACAGAAGTGCAGATAAATGTAGTATCTGAATAAATGGCTAAAACTTTCTTTTGTTTTTTGTCATTCTTACGTCTAGAGGCTTTTTACTATAACAAGGTGTAAAAAAAATGCCGGTGATCCGTTTCAGGATTGGTATCGTATTCTGATTATGAAAAACTAAGAAAAAATAATTCCACGCAAAAAACACTGGGACCTGGTGTCCCAAACAAAAAAATATTTTTTCGCATCCAGAAAATTTTTCTCCTACTTTTTCGCAGTCTTAAACGGACCAGTATTTGTGTGATGTAACATGTCGAAAGCATAACCAAGAAAATGAAAATTTATTGCATTGCAGATCATGCGTAATAAGTACATAATATTTTATGTGGTCTTATATATATATTTACAAGGTCGTCATGTCTTACTGTCATACAGCATGCGAATGTGAGAGATATGGCATTAAATTACGCATTGCACTACGTCAACTACTAAAACTACACTAAAATTACAACAAGTCAACACGATGATTCTTTACGATTGCAGCGCCATCTATGCATTTCTTTGCGCGTTTTTCCTCTTTAAATTGAAAACGGAATCAGCTTAGTTAATACAAAACTTATAACTCATACTTCTTTCTTTTATATCCGACCGTAAGTTCATACAGTATGCAGATCGTCAGGGTCGCATACTTACGTATGCAATTTTATTAATTAATTTTGCGCTGCATTTATCTTCCTTGCGTGATGCAGACGCTTAATAAGGCGGCCGCCATTATGAGATTGCGTTTGAGGAGGCAGGGGTGTTAAGAGCTACTGATTTAATTATTTTTAAATATTCAGATTTTATTAATATGTTTACTTTCTTAAAACAGATTTTATTTATTTTATACACTCGTTTTGTTTTTCCAGGAAAATTTAATTAAATTTTAAAATAGTTGCTCCTGAAAATTAAACGGTTTCTATACTCGTAAAATCTGAATAACTATATAATTATCTGATTGTAATTATTTCTAAATTGTCTTTTTATTTAAATTACTTTTTAGTTTCAAAAGTGTGCTAATTAAACTCGTCGCGAAAAAAGGTGTTAAAATTCAAAGGATTGGACAAAAACTAGAACTTTCACAATGGATATAATTAACGCGTTTCATAAAAAGTAAGTTATAATTAATCAGTTGGCGTTTTAGCGAACGTAATTATTTGATTTTTTCTTAATTTGACAAGCGTCCAATTAGTACAAGGGTTGAGACGGTTGCCAAATGATAGGTTTGAAACGACAAAAGAATCGTTCCTGCATAATGTTTTTTTTTTGCACGTATTCTTTTAACAATTGAAAATGTGGATTAATTAAAGTATTTATATTAAAATAAATTGAAAACATTAAAACATGATCGTTAATTTATATGAATGATAATAACAGTTTGATTTCTTGGATGGTGATACTTTTTAATATAAATGTTAACAAATACTTGGATAATAATGAAAACTTGTATAACATAATATTTAAATAAGACACAATAATTACTTACTAAACATTAAAGCAGACCTCAAAATATAATTGTGCCAATCGTAAATAATATCAATGTTAATTACCAATATAATGAAAGTCAAGAAATAAAACCTATTTTTTTCATGCAAATAAAAATTAAATAAACAACACAGCAAAGCAGATTTATAACCAAAACCTTATAATTAACAGTAAGAGCGTCTTCACACGGCTACCCGAAGTAATAAGCATTCTTAATATTAACATACTTTGGAATTAATTGCGCCCCTGGGCTTGAGGTAGTATTATATTTATCGCGTGCTTTAGGTTCGACTCCGCCCTGCGCCCGCGCAGATGTGGACAAATCAGTATGCTGATTAAAGATTTTGATTTTACTGTTTCGTTGATTGGTTTGGGTTGGATGAAATTTACTGAATACTTTTATGATACTGTAATGTTGTTTGAAACCGTGTTATTACACTGGTTTTATTATGTATGTAATTTTTATAGCATTGGGCCGTATTCTAACTTTAAAACACGTATAGACACGATCTAACTTCAATACAACTCCAATGCAATTTAACAACGCAATACAGCTACGGCGTAAACATCTGAATCAGAAATATCAGAATTTGCTTGAGAAATATTCCAACGCAACTCCAATACAACTTCAATATTTGTTGAATGTTTTTTGTGTGTTGGAGTTATGTTTGAGATAGGTTGTATTTTTATTGTATTGTTAATGTATATTGTTCCATGTCCATGTATTTTTGTTCAGCAATTTCTTTTATGTACTTCTTCCGAACTACATGTCAGCTGGTCTCTACTTAAAATGAAGTAATCTTGAAAAAACAATTTCAGAATCAGTTCAGGTCTTGTATTTCAGACGCATCCATGGATTGTCCTTATCGTATAAAAAAGATTGACAGTTATCCTCATCCTCACAGACTATTTATTTATTTGGACGCGGTATGTCCTTAAACTACGTCCGGACACGGGTATGTCCTTAACTACGTCCAAAAGAGAGGTATGGGTACTGCGAATGTCATCTCGCCATGTGTGGTAGGGCACAGCACAGCGAATGTCATCTCGCTCAAATCTGGAGCAGAGCCCGACTGGGGAAGTACCTCCACCTTACAGAAAACAGCCAAATAGCACTAGACCCTACTCATAGTGTTGTGTTCCTGCTGGTGAGTAAGGTTGCCAAAGAGCTCAAAGAGGAGAGTGTTGACGATGAGGGACCGTCATGTTCCTTTAGCCGTCAACATAGTGAATCCTCCCTTTTGTAAAGGGTCGTCAACGCGCATGTGACACATCTGGAGTTGCAGGCATCATAGGCTACGGTAGCTGCTTACCATCAGGCGGGCCGTATGCTTGTTTGCCACCGTCGTGGTATAAAAATAAAACTAATGCAGATCCTTCTCTTTTGCACTTACGCAATACAGATTGTGCTCTATTAATTTATATGAATTTGTATTTATTATGTTTCAGGTAACGTACCGGTTAAGTAACTGTAAGTAAATTACAAACGCTGACTAACACGTCTTCAATCACTTACAAATATGAAGGGGAAGTGGGGGCAATTAAAACCCGTTGATTAATATGTAAATGTAATAAGATTACTCTCCTGAATAATGTAGCGGGGACCAGGTATAGTGGACGCTCATTATGTAGGTGTGTGATAACCAGTCTACAATCCAGACAGGTTATTATAATTTGATATTAATAAAAATTAAGTTCGGCATTATTTTAAATGAAGCTAAACCAGCAAGTATTCCTCTTTGTATGTACTGTAAATACTATTAAGTAAAAGGTCCTAATGTGACTTTAGTGTTACCGTTTCGCTTGTATCTAATCATAGAGAAATGACTATGTTTAGAGTGCGCACTCTATAGAACTGGTTATAGGGTGAAAGCTTGACATTATGAAGACATGACGAGTAAGAGGACTTTGGGAGGAGTGGACAGGGGGCGTACATAGGGCGCCCGTCGTAAAACTTGGTATTTCACTCAAACGAAACCCCCGTGAAGCAGTAATTAATGCTTTGCGTGAATTAAATCTCTTAACTTTTTCTCTAGTAAATATTCCCCAAGTTTTACCAAAAACTAAGTTCATATTCGTATTCTCTCAATTAATTACTAATCAAAGTCTCAAATCGCTGCACTTCCCGATTTCTCCCGGCCCGGCCATGTTGTTTCGTCATCTTCATTAAATACGCATACCCCCTCCCGTTGGTCACCGTCCAGGCGTTAAAGGCATCAGCTATACCTCCCACCAGCCGTTACTGATCTCCCCTGCCTCCTCTAAAATCTAACCGGGTTCCAAGCGGGTGGGGGAATGTTAGCGACTTTCACGGGTCGTGCTATTCTGGTTTCAGATGTTTGGCTCACTTGTCTAATGGGTTTGATTAAACTGGCAGTTTATTTGACGGTACGATGCGTGCGCCCGGCCACGTATGAATTTATGCTTAGACGACACTCGGGTGAAGATTTTGCAGAGTATAGCTGGGCTGTTGTTCTATTAATTGGTACATGTTCGACTGGTTACTTGGCTAAAATAGTGACGTTGTCTTTTCTATGTTGCTCAGTAATAGATCTTGCAGACATTTAAACTAAATTGTAATAATAAGCTCGTTTATTATTGGACAGTTCTTAAAAACGTATATATTTAATGGCACGAGCTAGCAATCTTCCAGTCCGGTACAGTTAACATTGTGAGTTCAAATAACGCTTTTTCAAAATAAGTAAAAAATGTCGACGTGCTAAATTTATTATTTATTTATGTATGGGCAATTTGTAATAACGATATTAATTAACGTTGCACATTATTTTATCGTAACAAAACTTAAACTAATTCTTGAGTACACATATATTAGTTTTATTGAAAAAAAAAACCACAACTTCAGAAAAAACATTCTACAAGTCTCCTTCAGTTCTTTCGAATGTACAAATCTGTAATTCAGGAACAAGCAGGTGTTATTTTAGGAAAGATGATCAATAAGGGTACAATGTCGATAGGCTTTGCGCTATGCGTCAGGCCACAGGATAGCCAAGTCGGCCATTAAGCTACGTTCACTATGGTTTAGTTACTGGCAACAGTGCATTTTGGAGTGTACAGTCAGTTTTAAATATCGATGCAATTGTTTGTACTTAATATGTGTATACGACCCATAATAGTAAGGTTGTGTATACATATTTTTCTCAAGAAAAAAAACGCTTGGTCCTTGTTGTTATAAAGGATAGACATAGCTATAAGTTTATCCGCATATAATTCCACACTCTGACTAAAAATAGAAACCCTCTTATTCATGTGGATTGCCAAGCCCTTCGTTACTTAAATAAATTGTTTCTTACTAATAGCGCAAATATCATAATAACAGATAGGAAGAAACCAACGACTTTCAGCAGTAGGTATATTAGTTTTTTTTTGGTTATCCGCCATGAGAACCTTTTCCTTGGTTAGGAGCATTTAGTTAGTACTGGTGCCAGTCACTGTATCACAGTAAATCTGCCCCTAAGTCGAGTAGATTCAGTTCAAAAGCGACGTTTCTAATACTCGTCAGCTAAGCCCTGGGCTGAATCGACGTAAGTCAATAATATTGAAATCCCATCCGGACTAACACTAGGCTTCTAGAAATTTCGGACAGACTGTATTTGGGTAAGAAAATGGGATTGACGTGTATTCAGGGGAGTCGTGTTTCCTTAAGAACATTTTTGATGAACTCTGTATACAGTTACAGTAGGTATAGGTACAGTCAGCAGCGGAATTAAGCGGTTGAGGTGTTCAAAATGACTCTAATTGTGTTCACAATAAAGTCGTATCAAGATCATTTTGAATATATCGCTACTTCCGCTGGTAACTGCACATTGGAAAAAATATCTATAATTATTATTTTTATTATACATGGATTCATGTTCGTAAAAAAAGGAGTTATGATGTTTAAAAACAAGGATCCTGACGAATTGGGAACCTCCTCTTTCGAAATCTTGAAAACGATGATACCAATGGAAGATAAGTTTAAACTTTAAGTACTATAAACCTTACTGAAAATTAAATGTAGGTTCAAAACATCGCGTTGGCTTAAGATTTATTTTGCTATAAGATTAGGAACTTACCTAAATGTTATAATTTTTTTTATTACTGTTAATACCGCGTTAAATTCGCTTGGAGTTAGGGTGGGTTTGTCATGATATAGCGGAAAGCAAGTCATCCATGTAAGAATCTATCGACTGCAAGATACGTTGTTAATTAATTACTCTTCAAAGTCTTATCTGCCTAATAAGTACTTTTTTGCGGTTTAAAGAAGTTCTGTTAAAGATAAACTACAAAAAATGTGTTTAGAACACGTTATAAACAAGTCAATGTTTCTTATACGCGTTATAATTTTCTCATCTCACCTCCGACATCAGAACATACACTCCAATCCATACCCAACGTTAGCAAATCTTACGGCCCGGTCATATCTATCCATAGACGGCCCTCCAATAATTAGGGTAGTGCTCTACCGTGCCACACGAATGGCGAAAACGCACGCCTTTCATACATAGATAGTGCATTTTGAACTTAGGAGGATAGTGCATCTCCGTTTCCCGAATGAGAATAAAGCCTACGTCTTTGTCCGGGTGGGGGGATGTGTGGGTAGTGTGTGTGCGGGGGGGTGAATGTTGTTTGTGTGCGTTTTATAGTGGACGAGACTTTGATGGGGATCAATGTAGACAAGATGCGAGGGTTTTAAGGTTTAAGATGAACTTAGAGTTTAAGGTGGACTTAGATTTCATATTCGTATGTTTAGAGTTATTAAAGTTTTGGTATAGCGATGTCATGTTCTTTATAAATATCTGACCTTTACAAAAGCGGGATTACCGTCAGTAAGTTACTAACAAACACTTTATTACACAAAATATGGAAAAAACTCATAACAAGAAGGGGGGAAATACAAATATTTTCCAGTTAGCCTTGTGAATTAAAAATGCCATCATTAAATTGATAACAATTTACGAATTAAGTAATTTAACCCTCTCCCAGCCAACTAAATAATAGTTATTTAAATATGAACTCTGGCGCATCAACAATAGAGTTGAAAATGATGACTGCCACATAACGGATTAGGTTCGTGTTTGACTGATAAAGGGTTAATAGATTTACACGTATTAAAAAAATACGAATGGTATAATTCTATCAAACTATTGTTATATTATAGCCATATTGGCTGCTTGTAAAGATTTATTTATTTATTTGTACGCCCTTGTACTTCAAACTTCACAACTGTGTTACTTTTAGCGTTTCGTACCCAATTGTTCACAAAACACTTTTATAATATATATATTGCTTATTCTAAGATACGACGTTTCAATTATCGCTATTTTTTAATTTACGCTAGTAATAAATAATGCTACCAAAATGACTAAGGATTCTTCAGACTTGTGAGCACTATGTAAGTATATTAAATTTACGTTAGGGAGTTACGTTATAGGTAGGTAAAGTTTATGTTTAAATAAAGTAAATGTAAAATAGTGAAGTCAAGCTGAAATTCAATCAATATTCAATTAATTCAATTTGTAATCGTGATAGAAAAGGAAACGTGATTTATTATTTCATTACTTTAGATTAATAGGGACAATGGGCGCGGCCACATTTTAATTTACTCTTCAAATTTGCAAGACATCTTTAATTTGCCGCCTTTCCAGTAATCAGAATCCTTTGGAGATTTTAATATTTTTTTTCTAAAGAAAAAATGGCGGGTCGTTAATTAAACCGAAATCGAATTAATTTTGTAAAAAGTAAATTATTCCACCCCTTTAGGGTGGTGGGTATTGAGCGCATACCATAAACTAATATTCGCTTGGACACTACTTGAAGTTATTGGACAATGTAAATGAAGCTTCCATAATGCCTTGTGCCACCCTACCCCACCCTCCCCATGTCTCATCAGTAAGGATTGGGCCCTTTAATGTATTCACGGCAACTTTGGGATGATACTTGTATTAGTATTATAATGAGACGTGGCCCTTAGGAATTATGGCTATACTTGGGTCGGTATTATCCCTAACCTAGTTTCAATTTCTATCCGAATGTAGTGGGGGTCAGGTAGATGGTATCGGAACGGGTCATTTGTGAGATCTTGTACGAATTAGGTTAGTTAGTTTGTGTTAGAGCGGATTACATTTGCGTATCCTTGCGACTGTTCTGGGTAATGAATTACACTATATAAGTTTAAAGCGGTCGCTCTCCACATATATATGTATCAAAATGATACCTGTTGAAACTGAAAATACAAGTTAGCTGTGAAATATGTGATCTTATACAGTGTGTAACAAAAATACTGGTAATTCGTTTAAGGGCATAATTGATATCGTATTGAGACTAAGCAAAAGTAGGAGAAAAATTTTTTGGACGTGATTTTTTTTTTGTATGGGGCACGTCGTCCCGGCCGGCCAACCCTCTTATACAAAACCATTTTTCTTTCGCTTAACATTATTTTTGCTTAGTTTTTTATAATTACAATACAATACAATTATGCCCTTAACCAGATGACTAGCGTTTTTGTTACACCTTCTTAACAACTTGAAGTATCTACCATAAAAATATACCTTTTGGAGAAAGCGTCTCTCTTACCTCATTGAAGAAGACTTTATTCACTCTTGCTGCGTGTTTGTCTCTTCCTGTAGGATATTCTGTTAAAAGTTGAACTAGCGTAAAGCAGCTTCTAAGATATGGCAATTCCAAAGTGACCTCAGCCATATTTTTGTATTATCGCTCCATATACATATTGGCTGAAAGATGACGGGAGGAAGGCGACACATGTCGAAATTGAGAATGAGAAGTGATAACAAGTAAGATATAATACACTCACTTCACGTCACTTTGACGTAGTTTTTATCTTAAAAACTACACCTTTTATGCATTATGCACAGAGAATTCAATAGCAAAGATAAGCACGTCAGTACATTGCGACAGTTACCTCTTTCATACTCGCAAAAAAGCGCCATCTGTTGTATACTCGCGTTAACTGAATTAGAGTTTGTCCGGAAAAAGAAGTGTCGTAAAATGTATGAGTTCCCATATAAACCACGACACTTCTCTGTCCGGACAAAGTCTATCGCCGGCCAGAGACTTGTCATATACAACCTTCTTGGTTTGCACAATGTGTCCGACGGGGAGAATTTTACTTGGTGTCACAATTAAATAAAATTATAGCTTTAAAATTGTTTTAAGGAAGAAATACATACAATTTGAATTAAATTACTGATTGTAACAGATCCTTTTTATTTTCAGTAGTAATTTTTCGTCTCATAAAAGATGCAACTAGGCATTCTTAACAAAATGTGACATTTGTGTTACCACCTCACACTATGGAGTGCCGCTCACGACTGGATCGCCGTTGGTGTCACAATCGTGCTTTGACACCGACAAACTGGCCTGCTTCGTAGTGCCCGTTGACCCCGTCTTTACGAAGTAAATCATCCTTAGCATGGCTTCCAAAAGTTTTCTTAGTGAAGTTCATAAGCCAGTGAAGCAATGAAGTTGCGTTACCGAAGGCGGCAACAGATCGATAATGCTGCCAATTAGCCTGTACCAATTTTCCAATAAAACTTCAAACTGTTTTCCATTCCATTATCTCCCGCCCTTTATTGCTGCCAAAGTTAAGCCACGACTCTACTCCGTCCTGAAATTATTACAATAATAATATTATTATATTAATAATTGTATTGATAAGGAGGCCCTGTAATAAGGGTAAACCGTCCCCTTTCTGCCAGCCATCCTCAATAGGAGAATTTATGTAACTAATGAAATAAGCGAACACCCCCACCCCCCGGACACCCACCCCTTCATTATCGGAAAGTTTGAAATATAATTTGAAATTATGCTCAATGTTATATTGAAGATAAGAGAAACACAAATTCCTTTAATTGGACTTGTTAAAGTGACTCAAATTAAGTTAACACTAACTTGATGGTATTACTTTTGGAGTGACCGATCTGAGAGAACGATTAACGGAACGTTCTTTTCGTTACTGAAACGGTTTAAAATTTAATAACGGTGACTTTTATGGGGATATAGTGTCGGTTATCTTGGTAACTTTGTAATGGTAACTTCGGTTATGGGCAGGATAAGAGATATTACGCATATTGGATATTGGTTATCGAAAATTTACTTAATAGGTTACGTAGGTTAAATTTACTTAATATAAACTTATGTTTTAAATGGGGACGTTTTTTATGACTTTGTACAGTATCTAATTGATTTAAGACACAGTGACAAAATACTGAATAAGATACTTTTTCACAATCTCATGTTATATAGTTATGTTCGCTGAGAAAATAATCATAAAAAAGTAAAGAAAAAAATTAAAGTTATTTTTACGTGACAAATAATTATTCACAGTTACGTAACTTTTACCACCGGGTTTTCTCCTTTGGTAAATCTATCGCATTTAATCTATATCTGCATTTGCTTTACAATACCAATATTAATTGAAAACACGACTGATTTTAACAACCATTTTAGACTAGTTCTCTATTTCTCTAGTCTCCATTTCAAAACGTGCTAACAGCATCAAAGCACGACTACGACTCATATAGGCGTTTTAGGCTGCCGTTACCTTTGCTTTGTGCCTAGGCTTCTTCTCAAAGCCTAAAGGACCTAACACTATCGGGTCCAATCAGTACGGAACTTTGCGGGTCAACTATCGATTCGACCCGCGACCCCACAGGGGGGTCGCAACTTGAGACCGCCACAATTAGGGTTCCGTATCTAATTATATTTCTGATTTACCGACCCTACTGGGATTTGGATGTGACGTCATTAAAAATTAACTGGATATGTAATGTCGATAGATAACTTTAATGTATAATCGTGTTTGGTAAGACGTTGTGAGTGAAATTAAATAAAATTGTGTTAATAATTCGTACTTACATAGTTTAACCTATTACGTAAAAAGAAATACAATCATAAAAGTACCTAGTACTTGGTGATATATGTGTATGTGACTGTGTGTGTATGTTTTTGATTGACATAACAAAGTGTTATGAAAGATTATAGTAAAATGACTTAAAGTATTATTTTTTTTATGTTTCAATCGAGAAATATCTAAAGCATCTCATTGTTACCTATATAAAAAAGCTTTTGATTACAATACATTTACGTTATTAAAAGTCGCTTATAGTTCCTTAAAAATAAATAACCAAATCATTAGCAAACTCTAACATACAGGATGGATTCAAAACGGCAGACAATATCGACCTAAAACAAATTACGCCGTTCCAATTAGATGCAAGATCGAGATCTAATTATTCTGCCCAGGCACTACTCTGACTGTCGACAAGCGATTTCGGAAATTGCTAAGGCGTGGACGTCAGGGGGCAGCGTCGGCGTCGGTCAATCTGAGATCACCCTGTATAAATTTTAGTGGAGACTTTGATTTAGCTGTTTTATGAGGGTTGGTTAATTTGTTATTTTGGTTTTGAGGATTAAGGTGTCTGCTGGTGTTCCGTTATGATTTAATAATACTGTGAAATCATATGCAAATAATATTTCGGTAAAAAAACTAATAGGTGTAATTTATATGAAAAATTCAAATCATCGTAGTTAAAGTGAATTATTTGCATGTGAATCCTCTGGGGTTGTAGGCGTCCATAGGCTACGGTGACTGCTTACCATTAGGCGGGCCGTATGCCTGTTTGCCACCGTCGTGGTATTAAAAAAATCTCTGAAAGTGAAAAGTGTTTAAAAAAAAACCGGCCAAGTCGGACTCGCGCACCGAGGGTTCCGTACAAACCTATAACAAGCAAAAGTTGTAGTATGTTTATTACTTATTTCAATTTAATACCTCTACGCGGTTTACGAGGAAAAAGGTAGTAAGTTTAAAATTTCAAAAAATATTTTTTGTATGATTTTACTAAAAATGTCTACTTTTCGTAATTTTTCCTTTGTCTGTGCTATATGAAGTTTCTTCGTGCCAAGTTTTAAGTTTCTGAGTTTACGGGAAGTACCCTTTAGGTTTTGAGTTTCTTGCGAGTACTCAGTTTCAAAATATGCGACTTAAATTGCAATTTCTTTTGATTGCGTTCACATAAAAGTTTGGTTTTGCTACATCGCAAAAGGTCCTATAGCCTTGAGTATTTAACATGAATTTCAATTTAATACCTCTACGCGTTTACGAGGAAAAAGGTAGTAAGTTTAAAATTTCAAAAAATATTTTTTGTATGATTTTACTAAAAATGTCTACTTTTCGTAATTTTTCCTTTGTCTGTGATATATGAAGTTTCTGCGTGCCAAGTTTCAAGTTTCTGAGTTTACGGGAAGTACCCTTTAGGTTTTGAGTTTCTTGCGAGTACTCAGTTTCAAAATAAGCGACTTAAATTGCAATTTCTTTTGATTGCGTTGACATAAAAGTTTAGTTTTGCTACATTTGAAAGGTCTTATAGCGCTGAGTATTTGACATGAATTTCAATTTAATACCTCCACGCGTTTACGAGGCAAAAGGTAGTAAGTTTAAAATTAAAAAAAATATTTTTTTGTATGATTTTACTAAAAATGTCTACTGTTTGTAATTTTTCCATTGTCTATGCTATATGACGTTGCTTCGTGCCAAATTTCAAGTTTCTAAGTTTACGGGAAGTACCCCGTAGGTTTTGCAAGTGCCGAAAAACTCTAAAATTTGCAGCATAAACGACTGTATCTTTTGATTGCGTTGGCTTTTAAGTTTGATTTTTTCACAGCTTCAAGGGACAATAGACCTGAGTATTTGATATAAATTTCAGCTTGATACCTCCACGCGTTCCTGAGAAAAATGGTCTTGACAGACAGACAGACAGACAGACAGACAGACAGACAAACAGACGGACAACAAAGTGATCCTATAAGGGTTCAGTTTTTTCCTTTCGAGGTACGGAACCCTAAAAATAAGTAAATTAATAGTACATTATGATACGAGTGTGCTAAGTTGATCATTACATACGAAGCGATATTGTGCGCACGAACGCATGTGAGTGCGCATAAGGAAGCTGAGCTTATGTATAATGATCAAGCACACGCGTTTCATACGACGTTTTTCAACACACTTGCGAGGAAATAACAGAATAGTATAATTAATAACTTTTGATAAATACATTAATTGTCAGAATGTTTACAGGATAGAGGTACTTACGAACCTAAGATAAATAAATTTAACTAACCTTTTTTGTGATGTTATTGAGTATCTGGAACTCTTTTTCAAATCATTTCATAAAATTAAAGACTTCACATTTATTGTGCAATAAATTATAGTATTTTTTTCTTACGTATTGCTCACTAGATTTTTATGATGACATTTTACTAGTATGTATCACAATTTTGAAATATATCCAGAGGCTAAAGTTGTCTTCTCATTCATTGAAAATATAATTTGTTTAAATTAATAAAACACGACGAGAAAAATCTAACAAATAAACAATGATTTGAGGTTAACTTATAAATGGCGCGCAATTTGCTTTTTTGGATGTGCGTGCAGCTTGAGGCAAAGGCGCGGACGTATAATGCCAAACAGCCAATATTAACCAATATTAAAACACACGAATTATTGTGTATTACGAGTAATATAATAAGTTGAAATGATTCCTATTCACAATCAGGATTGTATAATTTATATTCTATCGTATCCTCATCTAAAATTGATTTTAAATGTGTTAATTACTCCAAATCCAGCTGTAAAATAAAAGTGTAAATCTTTAAACATTGTATATTTTATGTATTTTCCGTTGTGATGTTGATTGTGATCCCATCAAAAACATAAATGTGAAAGGCTGCCAAGTTCGATACTATGGGAATGCTTCGCCTATAAAAGAAGTGAGATCTGAATAAGTACCAAGTTCCATAAAAATACCTCAAATCATAAATAGTTATAGGAATGCACACTTGATTTCCAGCAGTTTTTAAGGTACATTTTGAATAAGTATCACGTTACATAGAAATACCTAAAATTATAATAGTCAGAGAAACGCACACCGGTTTTTTTAGCAGTTTCCTGATAGCATTTATTATTTTCAGTACTTTTTAATGATGTTACTTGGCAAGTTCACACACCACACACCTTTTCAATGCAATGAATCGACACCTTTGGACTGCAATGTGTCAAGTATATAATTTTCTATTAAAACTTGCCAAGTTACATCATTAAAAAGTACTGAAAATAATAAATGTTATCAGGAAACTGCTAAAAAAACCGGTGTGCGTTTCTCTGACTATTATAATTTTAGGTATTTCTATGTAACGTGATACTTATTCAAAATGTACCTAAAAACTGCTGGAAATCAAGTGTCCATTCCTATAACTATTTATGATTTGAGGTATTTTTATGGAACTTGGTACTTATTCAGATCTCACTTCTTTTACAGGCGAAGCATTCCCATAGTATCGAACATGGCAGCCTTTCACATTTATGTTTTTGATGGGATTTCATTTATTTTTGTTAGGTGTAGGTTCTTTATTATTTTTTTATCACTTTTGCTTTAGGAAATGTCTCATTCCACTTAGGTATGTACTTTATACTATACCCTTTATACTAAGCGTCTAATTCTATTTTACTATTTATTTATAGGTGATTTTTACAAATAAACTGGCTCCCTACACCTATAAAATGTACCTACTTACATATAATTACATACATCAATAACGTACTTTATTCTGTTTGTAAGTACGCTACCTACATAGATAATTAATAACTTGGTAATACCTACCTACCAGTAGGTATTATAATTGGTGGCCTATTATGTAGCCCTAGAAGTGCACCATCCCATCTCATCCCGTGGCGTATCGGAGGGTGAGATGGGCAGTAGTATATATAATTCCATCTTAGAGTATATATGATTTCCATGTTCTTGAATCTGCGACTTTATTAGTTGTAAAATTAGAAATTATTTAGACTATGCGAGAAAAAATAGTCTTTTCATTTTTGTTTGACTGATTTAGCGCACCTAGTGTACCTAGTGACCTGCTTTGTACTTCGTAAATCGTGGGTTCGGTTCCCGCAACAGACACACACAGAGTGGTGAACAATTTTATTGTTCTTGTCTTTAAGACAAACATGTATTGTCTTAAATTGGTATGTATCTAAATTTAAATAAGTCTTATCTCATTTCCACTCCATACCTACTTATAGTAGAACAAAATTACACATTCGTTGTTTTCGAAACTGACTCACACTTGGCCGTTTTCAGATTTTTACTTTATTTCGACCTAAAGACAAACCTTCGAGCCAAATTTCAGGTCGGTACGACCATTGGAAGATAGACCCACTTAGTTCATTATGACTTCATAGTAGAACAAAGTTACATCTTCGCTATTTTTAAAACTGACTCACACTTGGCCGTTTTCAGATTTTTCCCTTTACTTTGACCTTAAGACCTATCTCCATGCCAAATTTCAAGTCAGTACGACCATTGGAAGTGGTCTAGGTTTTTGATGAGTCAGTGAGTCAGTGAGTGAGTGTATAGTAAAAATAGTGATTTTCTGACGTCAATATCTCAAGAATTGCTATAGGTAGAATAATGAAATTTTGTATTCTAGACAATTAAGGGGATGTCAACAGACACTCGAAATTTCATATGCGTAGATAAAATATGTTTGGAGTTATAGGGTGGTCGAAATTGGCCCGAAATGGTTCGTGTAATATAACCCACGGCCGGTGTGTCGCTTTTTTTTGCTCGAACTTGGCGGACACACTGCCGTGTGTCTAGATGACTCGCCCTGCGATAAGTGCATACATTTATTGAGGAAGCAGTTATTTTTAGAAAAGTGCACCAACTACTCGCACATCTACCAGTTACCTTTTTAAGGAAATACAGCGGATTTTGCAGCCTTTGAGCTCACACTAGGAATACCACAGAGGGTCTGCCTCCTCATCAAGCGCAGGCGCTTGCAGCACGGGAAGCCCCCGTCTAATAAACACCGCTATATTAATTTTTATCTTCTTTACCAATTTAGTTAAGTATTTAGTACATCGTGTGTTTTTTTATTAATTTTAAGTGTTATTTAAGTAGTTTTCGTCCTTTGGGGTATTGTTGATGCCCCTTGTAAGCCTTTCTTGTCCTTCACGAACTACTGCATCGTAAGAAAACCATCTCCGTTGCCCTGAATGCATTGAACCACGTTTCTTTAAAGGCTCTAGAGGCCTTAACATTCATATTGCCAAAAAACACCGCTCTTGCCAAACTCAACCCTCATCTTCCTTGCTGTCACAGCCAAATGTTCCGGCACCATCTCATTCCCAGTTATCGAATGACACGAGATCAGACATACCCTTTCACCAAATTCTAAGTGACCTAAAAAAATCTCGCCCGGTATTAAAACGCATACCACGCGTCGCCCGCATATCAGTTTCCAAATTCTTAAGTGATACCATTAAAACAGTGCTCACTGACAATTCAACAGAAAACTGGGAACATTTGTTGACATTCACCTTTAAAGTATTACATATTAATTCAAATCAAAATTCAAAATCACTAACCAAAATAGTTAAAGATAATTGCTCCAAGGACAATCCGTTTCATCATAATTCCGATAATTTTAGAAATTCCACTAACAATTTATTTAAAACAGTTGAAAGTAAGGTGGCTGATGGCGACATCAGAGGTGCGGCTCGATTGCTTTTTTCTGACGATGCAGTAGCTCCCACCAACTCTGACACACTCACAGCTCTCCACAGCAAACACCCACCTTCAGCTACAAACCTTTGTCTTCCTGAACCTCCACAACCCATCGAACCAAATCTTACAGCTACCCCACAGGATGTCATCGGAGCAGTGTTATCTTTCCCCAATGGCTCTGCAGGAGGCCTGGATGGCCTGGCACCGCAGCACCTTAAAGATCTTCTGTGCAGCGGCTGCGGAGAAACTGGAGAAACACTTTTGAAGGACCTGACGGCTCTGGTGAACATCATGCTGGCCGGTCAGGTCCCAGACGATATCAAGGATGTTTTGTATGGAGCTAACCTATGCGCTTTAGCGGAAAAAGACGGCGGTATTCGGCCTATTGCCGTTGGCACTACGCTTCGACGTCTCGCCGCCAAGATTTCTTGCCGCTCCATCCTTAATCAGCTTGGCTCGGAACTCCAGCCTATCCAACTGGGGTTTGGCTCTAAGAGTGGGTGCGAAGCTGCTGTGCATGCCGTACGAACGTTCCTGGAGCATGAAGCAGGAGAGGTCCTGCTGAAGGTGGATGTTTGCAACGCTTTTAACTCCGTAGACAGGGGCGCCTTGTTGACACAAATAAAAGAAAAAATTCCCTTGACTTATAAATTCCTTTGGCAATGCCATTAGTTCCCCATCCAAATTATTATATAAAAAAAACGTACTAGATTCATGTGTAGGTTGTCAACAAGGCGACCCTCTCGGCCCAGCAATTTTCAGTCTCGCCATACATCCCATCATAAAGGAACTAAATTAAACGTGTGGTATCTGGATGATGGGACCTTCGGCGGTGAAGTGACTTCTGTTCTCGAAGATTTTAAAAAGATTGAAAACAATTGGCCTCTCTCTCTAAATTTTTCCAAATGCGAACTTTTTATTACCGATTCCTGTCCAAACAAGGAAAATACAATAGACCTTTTTAAAAATCTGGCTCTTGGTATCAAAATTATAAATAAAGAATCACTTCACCTTCTTGGCTGTCCCGTCTTGGACCAGTCATTCGAAAACTTTGTAGATTCTAAAATTCAAAATTTCAAAGCAACATCACATCGTTTGGCAAAAATTAATATTCACTCCGCTTATTTGTGAAAAACATTGCCTATTTGTGCCAAAATTCACATATATTCTCCGCGGATCCCAACTTTGGAAATACCCTGATTTGGTCTCAAAATTAGATACATTAGTCGTAGAAGCACTGACATCCATCTTCAACATTTCTTTTGACGACAGAACTTGGACCCAGGCTAGCCTACCTATTAGGTTCGGCGACCTGGGTATCCGCAAAATCTCGTGTGTGGCGCTACCTGCGTTCTTGTCCTCGGTGCATGGTGCTCAAAGCCTTATAGGAAAAATACTGGCCCCTTCCATTGGGTCCCTGGAGGCTGCACACTGCTCCGAAGCCAAGAACGTTTGGTCTATAACCTGCCCGAATACAGACTCACCTGACCCTCGCACCTCGACCCTGCTCGCAGAGGCGACGGGACGAGCCGCTCTGTCAACTAGTACGGAAAAATCTCTTAGATACGTCACCTAGTCCGACAGACCGCGCTCGTCTCCTTGCTACTGCAGAGTGGGAGTCGGGTCTCTAGTTAACAGCTCTACCGTCTGTAAATATTGGAACACTGTTAGATAATACCACCTTTCGCCTCGCAACCTGTTTACGTTTAGGGGCACCAACAAACCACCCTCATCGCTGTCAATGCGGCGTCATGGTAAACAGCTTAGGCCACCATGGCCTTTCTTGTGTCAGAAGTGCTGGGAGGATCCCCGTCACGCCAGCATTAATGACGTCATTCGAAGGGCCCTTGTCAGCGCCAAACTGCCGGCAGTTCTGGAGCCCAGCGGTTTGGCTAGGGATGACGGCAAGAGGCCCGACGGTATGACACTGGTGCCTTGGAGTATGGGACGGCCGCTGGTTTGGGACGCTACCTGCGTTGACACCCTGGCTCCGTCCCATATTCCAGGCACCAAAGTTAGCGCTGGTGCTGCAGCATCCTCGGCCGAAGACCTCAAGCGCCGCAAATATGTCGCTCTAGGAAATAGTTACATGTTTGCGGCGTTTGGTGTTGAAACTTTGGGGCCGTGGGGGCCAGGGGCGCGCCGACTATATAAAGATCTGTCGGTGCGCCTAATAGAGGCTTCTGGTGACCAGAGGGCTGGCTACTATTTCGCACAGCGAATAAGTATTGCCATCCAGCGAGGTAATGCGGCCAGCCTTCTGGGCACCCTGCCAGTTGACAGCGATCTGGGCCAAATTTTCTATCTCTAGTTTTAAGTGCTTTTATTGTACTTAGTTACATAATATTCTTTATATAATATATATAATTTTTCTTTCTTGTTTTAATGTTTCAATAAAGCTGATGAAGTTGTTCTATCGTAAATGTGTATATTTTAATATATTTACTTTTTTTTTTACTTTTTTAGAATATAAACTCATAAAGAGTTAAAAAAAAGTAAAGGTAATACCCGACTAAATTACAACGATTCGTCTGCGTACGTACGACTTGGTACTAGAGTACAAACGTAATTTGATCGGATTATTAAATTATTCCACTAGTTGGATAATTATTGTGAAATGCACGCGTGTAGTGTTTTAAGGCCTAATTACGTACAGTTGCATACACTGCTTTATCTACACTCATATTATATATATTAAATTAATTGTTCGGAAACCATAGAATGACCGCCATTGTACCGTCATGGCCTACTCGATTGTGCCGGCGCTCGCGCGGGACCAATCGAGTTTGCCATGGCGGTAACATTATGTTATCAAATTCGATGTTCCAAATTTGAAACTCATTGCTTAACAATATTTGAGCATGCATAGTTAAAATTACGTTACTGCCGCAGATAAGAAACTTATCATAGTTAAATCGTTTGTTGTAATGCTTGTCATTGTCTACGGTTTTTGAACGCATTTTAGAGTACTTACAGTATGAGTGTAGATAAATAGGATTATGAGCATAAAAGCGGTGGAATAAGAACCTCGTTACGAGCAGGTGTGTTGAAATAGTAGTTTATGTAACTGTTACGTAATAAGGGTCCTTAAAACATGAGTGTGGTTTTATGAAACGAGCCGCAGGTGAGTTTCATAATAAGATCACACGAGTGTTTTAAGGCCTAATTACGTACAGTTGCATACACTGCTTTATCTACACTCATATTATTTATCCTAAATGCCGTATTCCGAAACCATAGAATGGCCGCCATTGCACGGCCATGGCCAACTCGATTGTGCCGGCGGCGGTCGGGGAGGCGCGTGTCGGGCTGTCGGCGGCCGCGCGGGAGCGTGCAGGTGTACATTATGTTATCAAAACTCATAACACATCAATAGTTGAGCATGTAAAGTTAAAATTACGTTACTGCCAGATAAAAAGCTTATTATAGTAAAATCGGTTGTGGTAATGCTAGCCATTGCCTACCGTTTTTGAACACGTTTTAGAGGACTTACAATGGGAGTGTATACGTTATATTAAAAAACAAGACAAAAGTATCTGGTATTTAAAGTAGGTACAGTCACCGGCAATAGTATCTTCCTACCCGAAGGCCGCAAAAATATGTGACACACTCTTATTGGGTCATAGGGCCATGTCACATATTTTTGCGGTCTTCGTGTAGGAAGATACTATTGCCGGTGACTGTACCTACCAAAAAGAAGGAAAAAAGAAGCCCCTATTTTCATGCGAAGTTGTACTTTGTTTACAGTAGATCAAGTAGTAGTTTGTTGTTTCAGTGGCATTTTGTTTACAATTTTGCATTAAATGTGAAACCCATACAGTTATTTCATACATAATGAGAGTAAGAACTAAAATGACAATTAACCTTAAAATTACACTTTAGTAGGGTGTACCTACAACTAATAACGTATTACAACTAATAAAAGTGTACGCGATTAAGTTCCGCTTCTAACCATAAAACGCGTGTTGACACGACACAACTTCAATACAATACAACTCCAATGCATTAACCACGCAATACGGCTAGCGTCTTTTAAATCAGAAATAAAAGAAATTAGCTTGAAAATCATTCCGATCCAGACTTGTATCGGAATAATTTTCAACTTCAATATTGGTTGATTATTTGTTGTGTGTTGGAGTTATGTTTGAGATAGATTGTGTTTGTAATGTGTTGTTTATGTATTTTAAAATTAGAATATGTCACCAGCTAGCGCCTAAACGTCTGAATCAGAAACATCAGAATTTGCTTGAAAATTATTTCGATGCAAGTCAAATACAATTTCAATATTGGTTGATTGTTGTGTGTTGGAGTTATGTTTATGATAAATGTGTGTTTAATGTATTGTTTATGTATTTTAAAATTAGAATGCGGCACTTTGTCTAAATATTCGTGTCCTATCTCATCTGTACGATGGAATAGAAAAGAGATTAAACACGAAGTTTTGCACAAATACGTCAGATGTTTAGCCAGCATTATTTATGATAGAGGCTACGCACACATTAACACGACAAAAATGGCAGGAGAAAGTAGATGAAAAATGGTTTAAGTATCTCATAATGTTTGGGCCGTAAAAAAAATATAAAATAGGTGAATCTTTACAGGGCACAATAATTAAACCATAGTTTAAATTATCGTATATTTATACATGTGCTTCAAATCTTGTAAGTTACTTAAATTTCAACGACTTGCCGGTGTCTGTTTGAACTGAAAATTGGTATAAGTACTTCCGTAAATGACAATGCTATCTACTATATCACGTTTATTTTTCCAGACTAGAAAAATAACGGCCAATTTCGCCAATGTATCTTTATTTTTTACAGCCATATCAGGGATTTTTTATGAGACTAATTCTTCCATTATTAGTGATACGCTTAAGCCTCCAAGATCATTAAGCCCTTAAGATGCAAAATGGCGAATTTTAAAATCTTTTTTCGGTACAACGCACTGTTTTTTTAATCTGGAAAAAAACGAAGTATAGCTACAATCAGCAATAAAAGAGTATTTAAACAAATGTTTAGTTACATTACATAACATAACATAACATAACATAAATACTCTTTATTACACACCTTAAAATAAAGAAACACATAAAATACAAGTTACAAACAATAAAAGCAGAGGTAAAACAATTGCCGGTCTTATCGCTAAAAAGCGATTTCTTCCAGACAACCTTTGGGAAGCGGAAACCATTGAAAATAATCAGAAATACGTAGGTGTTGCAAATTCAAATCAACTAGCTAAACATAATAAATTTACGCATAAGTATAAAATAAAAATAAAAATTAACCTTACATAAACCATACATAGGTAAATTGTTAGTAACTGGCCACTTTACTACCTTGCTTGCTTAGAATGTGTATTGTGATTACCTGTAAAGTGATATCGCTCATATTATTATTTTAGGGGAAGAAGTGAATGTTGAATAATTATAACAAGTGTTTACTAGACGATGATATTATTTATTTCCTGAAATATGTAATTGTTTTATTGGACATTACTTTTAACCTAGTAACTAGCCACTATTTACAATACTAGCCACTTTTTTTCAATTACTGGCCACTATGTTTTTAATGTTAATTAGAATAGATATCCGACAAAATAAAATATTAACATAGGTAATAAAAGCTTCTTAACGTAAAAAAAAAACCGGCCAAGTGCGAGTCGGACTCGCGCACCGAGGGTTCCGTACAAACCTGTAGGTATATAAGTAAAAGTTCACCCATTGCATTGACGTAGAAGTTTGATTTTGTTACAGCTGAAAGGTATTATAGCCCTGAGTATTTGACATGAATTTCAATTTAATACCTCTACGCGTTTACGAGGAAAAAGGTAGTAAGTTTAAAATTTAAAAAAATATTTTTTTGTATGATTTTACAAAAAAATTCTACTTTTTGTAATTTTTCCGTTGTCTATGCTATATGACGTTGCTTCGTGCCAAATTTCAAGTTTCTGAGTTTACGGGAAGTACCCCGTAGGTTTTGCGAGTGCCGAAAAACTAATATTTGCAGCATAAACGACTGTATCTTTTGATTGCGTTGGCTTTTATGTTTGATTATTTCACAGCTCCAAGGGACAATAGACTTGAGTATTTGATATAAATTTCAGCTTGATACCTCCACGCGTTCCTGAGAAAAATGGTCTTGACAGACAGACAGACAGACAGACAGACGGACAACAAAGTGATCCTATAAGGGTTCCGTTTTTTCCTTTCGAGGTACGGAACCCTAAAAAACAATAAACTCTTAAGGAATTGATCCTTCATTTCTCATTATCCGAAGAGGAACTTGCCTGGTGAAGATGATAACAAATATGACATATATATGGACTCCAATCACAGGTATCCTATTTCCATGAAACAGGGGAACACATTCTTCATGGAAGTATTTACTGCATCGTAAATAAAGAAGCTCATTGATATGTCCGATAATATTAAGTTCACCAATTTCACATTTGTCTCTTTTGTGTACAACTTCTGAAGATACGGATGGTTCTCCAACATTTAATATCGAGTTATCGGTGTTGACTTTTTTAATGCTTGTATTTTCATCTGAACCTCTTTTTTCGTATTTATTTTCACTTGCTTACGTTTGGTTTCGATTACTTTACTAAGGACATCTATATTTACTTTTGGTTCTAGTTTTAGATTTTTTTAAATATTTACTTTCGTTTTCTTAGATTTGGATTCGATTATAGTACTTAGGACATCTGCATTTACTTTTGATTCTTCTTTCACAACTTTTTTGTATTTACTTTTACTTTCTTAGCTTTAGCTTCAATTGTAGTACTTAGGATATCTCCATTTACTTTTGGTTCTTCTATCACGACCTTTTTTGTATTTACTTTTTCTTTCTTAGCTTTAGCTTCAATTGTAGTACTTAGGATATCTACATTTACTTCTGGTTCTTCTTTCACGACTTTTTTTGTGTTTACTTTTACTTTCTTAGCTTTAGCTTCAATTGTAGTATTTAGGATATCTACACTGACTTCTGGTTCTTCTTTCACGACTTTTTTTGTAAGTATTTACTTTTACTTTCTTAGCTTTAGCTTCAATTGTAGTACTTAGGATATCTACATTTACTTCTGGTTCTTGTTTCAAGTTTTTATTTAGATTTACTTTTCGTTTTTTAGATATCGTTTTCTCATTTTCTTTTATTGCCTTTTTTACTTCTCGTGCCCTTTTTCTGATTTCGATTTCCTTTTCTTTTTCTTCTAGTTTTTGCTTTTTCTCGGACTTTAAATTGAAAAAAGCATTAGAGGTCATAGCATATGGTTGTCGTTCAATTTGTCTTTTCCCTGTCCGTTCTATTTTACCTGGCCATTTTCTTAATGACAAATAATCAACTAATAAATCATTAGATACTATGTGCACATTCCTTTCCACTGCCGAGAAGTATGCTAAAGAACTTTCCATGTGATGTGACCCAGATTGACTTGTCTTTTTGTCCTGTACTTGATGTGAAATTTTAAGTCAGATGAATGCTTAAAAGTTTTATAGAAAAAAAAACATTTTCATACCAAAAAGGATGAAACGGAAAAGATCCACGATTGTTAGTTCGAGTCTCACCTGAGGCAGTGATTTTTTCCACTTTTTCTTTATTTCTAAGCATTGTGGTATCGTTAGCAGACATTTCTGCTTAAAAAAACTAAAAAAAATGTAAAAAAAATTGAGTTACACGGCTTGAAAAAAAAGTGATCCACTATTGCCCATTCTCCCCTACGTCCTAGATGACTCGCTGAGATCATTTTTTATCATTTATTTCATAATTAATTTAAATCTAGTAATTTTAGTATCTGGCATAGGTGGCTAAGTATTTAAAATGGTGCCGAATTTAATTTCAGAAACTAGCCATCCAAATATGTTAAAGAATTTGAAGTTAGTAAGTAAATTAATAGTGAAATAATTATTCTCTTACCTTTTGTGATCACATTTACTACACTGACAAAACGTCATTAGTCAAATTTATAACAGAAATTCGTAATTTGAAATGCAGGTACGCTAATCATCGACATATAATATCAAGACGAGTAAAGGCAAGCAAAGTTCATGTGAAAACACGACCCATTTTCATGTTTACAAAATTAAAATGTCTTATGTCTTGTTAACCAATCAAGTACGCATTCTTTAAGCATATTTTTTTGTGTTAACCTTAATTCTGCAAAGGTTTCATGCCATTTCACCAATAAGAAAAGTTGCCGTGTTGTGAGTGGTCAAAATCAATTTGACAATGAAGTTTAATTGGACAGGAGACACTCAAATCAAATGACGGAAAATGTCAAGTTAACGTATAATACATACGCCTTAGTTTGACGTGGATAGGTTCACGTAATAAATAATACTTAATGCAATCAATTAACAATTTATTTTTAGTGCATTTTTCATTACTTATGTAATATACGTAAATTTAATCGTTCTTGGAATAAGGAATATGAAAGCCTTCTATTCATCTTTCTTTTATTTAATTATTTATTTATTTAAACTTTATTGCACAACAAGTGAAAATGTACAAATGGCGGACTTAATGCCAAATGGCATTCTGTACCAGTCAACCGTTGGGCCAAACAGAGACTTGTACTATATTGTAATTAAAGTGCTTAATTACAATATAGGGACTTACATACTACAAAATAAGCATAAATTAACATATTTTTTTTACAATTTTATAAATTATAATTCATCATCGTTTCATAGGGAGACCCTCTTGGTCTCAAGCAACATAATGTTAAGCAATTAAGGTTGATTATGGCAAAAGAAAAACGATTATTTTTTAACTTTATTTATGACCAGACTAGAAAATAATAGCATACCTTCAATATAAATAGTCAAAATTCTCTTTGCTTCCTCGTTTTTTAGAACTAAATAAATAACGGATGAGTTCGTTTATGTGTACTATTTATTTTAATAGGCTTAGGGAGATACAAAGATAAATTTACATTTTGTATCCATTTTTTTATACTACAACAGGAGCAAACAGGCATACGGCTCACGTGATGGTAAGCAGCTACCATAGCCTATGGATGCCTGTAACTCCAGAGGTGTCTCATGTGCGTTGCCGACGCTTTCATATAAAAGAGGATTCACTGTATTGACAGCTAAAGGGACAAGAGGATCCCCCGTCGTCAACACACTGCATCCTCTGAGCTCTCTGGCAACCTTACTCACCGGCAGGAACACAACACTATGAGTAGGGTTTAGTTCTAATTGGCTGTGGTTTTCTGTAAGGTAGAGGTAGTTCCCCAGTCGGGCTCTGCTCTAGATTTGATAATTAAAGACTATGCTATGAAGTTATAGCATTCATTATTAATGAAAAATAAGAGTCATACCTATTAGCCAGTTGTACTAGAAATGGCACGGCCAGAATGGTATGATTTTACCAGAGTAAGTATAGTAGGTACTAATTCGAAGGGTTTTGTTTTGTCGATTTATTACTACTCGGTAATACTTATAAATGAATATTCATTATACTTTTCCTCAAATGAGTTATGTTTACTTTTCCAAAACTTATATTGCATAACATCGACCAAGTCCGTTAATGTATGAGAATATCTATGCGTGATTTACTTACCGATGAAAAGAAATATCACCATCTTTGGCGCCTGTGTGGCTCCTGCACCAATTCACGGCACAAGCCGGCATTTTAATACCGATATATTACCGAAATTTCATGGACCGAAAAAACTAATATTTTGACGACATGACAATTTCAAAATGTTTGACATGACATTAGGGCACCGCTGTCATAAGCTCCGCCCACTTTGGCACCAGGAAAGTGGAGCACATTTTGAGCGTTGATTACGCTTCCTTACTTATTATTCTTCCAAGACGCTAATAGAAAAAATAAGCAACTATACAGTTCGACTGCTCGTCAAAGTCAAACTCATTTTATTATGAACTCTTACGTTAATCGATGGATATAATACTTGATTAATACTTGAGATAACTGCTGTTATCAGATGGTTCACTTGAAGTGTGTGGATATATTAAAGAATTCTTAATTTAATCATTTTAGTATAATATGGCCAGTTATTGGGGGGTGGCTAGTTACTAGCGGTTTACTATGTAATAAATAAAAATTGATAAATTAAGAAAATACAATCGAGGAGCAAGATACACACTATTACTATTAGTTACTTGTTAACTATTTAAAATGAAAACTATTAAATAACAAATTACACTTAAACTAAATTTCATTATAGTCAAGTACTTACTAACTTAACTCGACTAGTTACTACCCATAGGTACGAGTAGAGTTACTGGCATCGCACATTTTCGGCTCTCATTAGCATAGCAATTTAATTAATCAAGCCTTTGGCGCCATTGTTTGTCTGTCCGTACAGACGTTTAGTTATATATAATTCTAACTCAGATTTCTAATTTATGAAGGACCAGCTTTAGCTAGCCCGCGGCTTTGTCTGCGTGAGACTTTTGGTAGTTTTTTTTAAATAAACTGTAATGCATATCGGCCTGTATTCAACGGCCACATAGCCCAGTCGGTAGTGACCCTGCCTACGAAGCAGGAGGTCCCGGGTTCGAATCCTGGTCAGGGCATTTGTTTGTGTGTTTATCACAGATATTTGTTCCTGAGTTATGGATGTTTTCTATGTATTTAAGTATTTATCAATATTTATCCATTATATATATCGTCGTCTAGTACCCATAACACAAGCCTTATTGAGCTTACTGTGGGCCTAGGTCGATTTGTGTAAGATTGTCCTATAATATTTATTTATTTATTTATTTTATATCAACATTAAATTTCTCCGCACTATTCATCCCTTAAAGCGTTATTTTCTGTGATAAAAACTATCCTATGTCAACTCCCGGGACCTAAGCTATCTCGATAGTTACTTAAGCAAAGAGGTAACAGACAGACCGGCAGAGTTACTTATTATGATTTTATAATATTAGTATGGATAGTGCAGATTCTCATTTAGTTCAGTTCAGTTTAAGTAAAATAAGTAATTTAAATTGATAATGGCATTGCTTATAATTTAACCTACAGCTAAGTACTAAAGGCGTCGGTGAATATTATGATTTTACGTAATAAACGATAAAGTATTGCTGCTAGATATTAAAAAGTGACGTAATGGTAATGCTTCGTATGGTAAACCATAACATAAACTTACTACAATAAAAAAAAAGTTATGTTTTCTGGAAAATTTGTATTTTTTTCTAATTAAGTGCATTATTACATTAAAAGGAATTGATTTAAACGTTGCGTCAATTAAGAATTCATAGTGTTTTAATGAATCATAAAGCTTCTAAAGAATATTTTTGACTTAAAGTTTCTGTTCATGAATTAAAAATTCTTAATCTATGACATCCAAATTAATGTAAAAATGGGGAAAGCCGGTTAAAACTTATTGTAGAGGGCGTTCCAGATTCCAAACAACTAGAGAAAGAGAGAGAAGGTAAAAGGTCCTGAATTATGTACAAAAACCGCAAACACTTTGTATGCAGTCAAAAAGCTTTTCTTGGGCAAAAACCTACCCAATGGCGTTAAATCTACAGCATTTTAATTTTAGATTATTTCAGAAACCGATGGATTTCTATTTCGGAGCAATTCAAGAGAAAACATTGAATCATTTTCGCGAATATAAATAAATAGTTATTTGTGCAACAAGAGAGGAAAGTTGGTTTTTCTTGCGAGTGTTGATTTTGAGTGCCGAGTAAGCGAAAGATTCTATAATTCTAAGTAAGAATCTTGAGCGTAGCGAGGGACTCGAAAACACGAGATGTAAAATAACTTTGCTCTCGTGTGACACATACAACTTTTCACCTTAGTAGTGAGAACATATTAAAGGTTAAAAATATGTATTTCGAATTTGTAATAGACCCCGAAATATGAAGTGGCAGTTCATGGCCCTCACTAAATTAAAAAAACTACTTTGTCTCACTCCCTGGAGTGACGAAAGTCGCACTTTCGTCACTGTGTATTCGCAGGGAAGTAGGCTTGTTCGAGCTGCTGAGGTGAAAACCTATTTCCCGCCATACAAATTTAGCTTTTCTAAGGACTACTATTGAAGATGTCACTTTGACAGTTGCCTTTCCCATTATAGTCGTTTGTCTTAAGCCTGTTCATATAAAAAAATATCTACTCGACTGAAGTCCGAAGGGACCATAGTCCGTCACAAACAGGCACACGGCAGACACAACGCTGGGGCCTAAGCCAGGTGCATCTCCCGTACAAGACTCCCCCTACATCTCATTTGAATTTCTAACCAGCCAACCTCCATGCAATTATTGGATTAATGTAAATTACGCAGTCTACAGCCACTGTGCACTATCGGGGACAGGGCTTAATTAGTATCCGGTTAAGATCATTTAAGTGTAAAGAAAATTCAGTCTTCTGTGGAAGATTATAGGGTTAAAAGTTCTTTAGGTTTTTTAGGTTATGTTTATTGTTGCCCGTTATCGGGAATTTCGAAATTGTGTATTTGGTGTTGAGTGCATAGAGAAACTTCAGTTGAATCTTAAATTGTACTTACTAGTCTAGGGAAGGCTTGGTAAATTCAGTAGGCGTATTTATTCAAATATTTTGTACCTACATAAAATAGTCGCATCGCTCAGCATAAACTGTTGAAGGTAGAGCCTTGATATATTATAATCTTTTCACTTCTCATGCTCTAAAAGTTCGTCTTTATGTTGTGCATAGGCGACCTAAAGTAGCTTTTTATGCTCTAGAGCATAAAGTAAAATCTTCGTGGAAGACAAAAGCAATGTCAATCTGCCCAGCAGCCACACGAACAACTTTTTCACATCTCATGCTCTAAAAGTTCGTCTTTATGTCGTGCTTAGGCGACCTAAAGTCGCTTTTTATGCTTTAGTGCATAAAGTAAAATCTTCGTCGAATACCAAGACAATCGGTCCAACATGCTCGTAAAGTTCGACTTTATGTCGTGATTAGGAACAACTTTTACTTCATAGAATAAAATATTTATCTTATTTTGTTTCGTTAGAAATCTAAAACTAAGGCAAGGATACCAACAGCCAAAGACACATTATAATTTCATGAAATAAACTTATAATTTAAATTTTGTCCCATGTATTATTTTTCAAATTGTTTTTTATTGTTAGTAAATTAAATATATTTAAACCATGACAATAAATTATCAGAAAAAAAATGATTTTATAACTGAGCAGTATATAACGACCTAGATGTCCCGTGCCTACTGAAAAAAAAAAGATATTAGAGAAGACAACTGTCAAAGTGACATCTCCAATATTGGTCCTTAGAAAAGCTAAATTTGTTACGCGGGAAGTAGTTTTTATTTATTTTCGCGAAAATGACTCAATCGAAATCAAAAGTACTTAGAGTGTCCATAAAACCCTTTTTACACTCGACTTTATAATTATAAACACATATTATATCATAATAAACATCTCGCGTAAAATGGTACGTTTTATGCACTTGTTGTACAATCTACTATATACTTTATCTACATACCTACAATGAAGTTAATCCTCAAATCTAGCATTCGAAATAAATAAACAAACACCAAAACATCGCGAAACAATGCAAATAAAAACATCGCCCCCAAATTCCGCTCAACCCACATCACTAAACTCAAAGTAACACCCAACGTCTGAAACAAGAGTTGAGGCGCGAGCGAAAAAGGCAAAACCTCAAAACACGCCGTGACCTCGAAATTGCACGTAGGTGAAAGCCCCCGTACGTAAGGGAACAAAAAATACCCTCCCCCCGAAGGAGGAGGGGGCCGCCCGTGAATGAACGAAGGAGGCACGCGTCCTTGAGGCAAAAAAGTCACGTGACCTAAATCAACAGGTGGCTCCGTGAATGTGTCCTTGGTCCTTGCCGGCTTAGAAAAACGCATTCGAGATTGGGATTTTGTCGAGGTCTTTTTCGGTTGGAACTTTCGTTGCGTCTTGGTTTGTATTTAATTATTTCATGTCTGGTCTTTGAAACCATGATGGCTTGCTTTTGTTTATACTTTCGACTTAGAAAAGTGCATTTGAGATTGTGGTTTTGTGAGGCGAGCTGCTCTTTTTCGGTTGGAAGTTGCGTTCGAAATTTAAATTGTTTTCTTTGTGTATACATTTGTTATCTTCTCTCTCTTTCGAGATCTTTTTCGAGAATTATGTCTGATGTTTTCCTTAGTCTTCATAAAAAAACATTCGCCATTGGGAATCTGTAAGATCGGTTGGAATGGAAGTTGCGTTCGAAGTTTAAATTGTATATTTATTTATTTGTAGGTATTCTAGTGAGTTATTCGATTATGTCTTTATTTTTTGGCTGCCGACTTGAATTAGGAATTGGGATAAACACGCGATTTATTTTATCTGATCGAATAAGATAGACTCGTTTTGTATGTTTGAGATTGTTTATTAAAATTAATCATTTATAATTACTTGTTTCAGGAAATACGGCTCTTTCTTTATACTACAAACCTATTTATAGTTTTCTGAGTTTTCTCTCAATCGTTCAAAGGTTAACTGGAAGAGACCCCTGCTTACAGACAGGGATAAGTTTACTTTTGTTATTTTTGTTTTCTTCTATCATATTTGCATTGTTACTTCTTTTATGTACGACTAGCTTTTTCCCGCGGCTTCGCTCGCGTACTAAAAGTACTAAAAAAGGAGGTTCTCAGTTAGACTCGTATGTTTGTATGTAGGAATGTATGTGTGTCCGCGATCATCTTGCGTTTCGCTGAACTGATTTAGAAGCGGTTTTCGGAAAAGTATTCGTTACATTCTGGAGGTTTCGGTATACCACGTTTTGAAGACGGCGGTTCCCTCATTTTCTATTTTAAAGAAATTATTGCAATAATTGTTTAATTGTTACGCCATCAACGACTTACTACTGAGAGATTATGATTAATACAGATTTCTACTTGAATAGAAGCTTTTCCCCGCGACTTCATTTGCGTGGAATTAGTAATCCACCCTCCTTTTTACCCTCTTAAGGAATGACTTCTGGGATAACAACTATTATATATCCTTCCCCAGAACGCAAAATATCTCCATACCAAATCATCTAAATAGGTTCAACGGTTATTAATTTCCCATACAAACTTTCAACCCCCGTTTCACCCCCTTGAGGGTTGATTTTCGAGATAAAAACTATCCTGTATTGTTTACCGCGACTCAATCTATATAATATGTACCAAGTTTCATTTCAATCGTCTGTTCAGCGGTTAATAATTCGCCATACAAACTACCAACATGTTTTCTACCCCTCTAAGATTGATTTTCGGCTTAAAAAATATTCTATATTGTTTCCTGGGACTCAAACTATATCCACAACAAAATTATCTAAATCGGTTCGCGGTAAAAAGATCTCCATACAAATCTCCAACCCCCATTTCACCCCCTTAAAGATCGATTTTCGAGATAAAAACTGTCCCATGTCGTTTCCCGGTACACAAACTATCTCTATACCAAGTTTCATCTAAATTGGTTCAACGTTTAAAAATTCCCCATACAAACTATCAACCCCCATTTCACCCCCTTAAGTGTTGATTTCGTAATCAGCGACCCGATAAACCATAGAAACAATACCCATGTTGATATTTAAATTTTGACACCACATTTCCCCCTTATGGGTTGAATTCTGAAAAAAGCTGAAACACTTGTTTTCTCATTTATCGTTAGGAATACTCCTGTAAAGTTTCGAATAAAATAGTTGAACTAATCTCGTTTCCCATACAAACTTTGAACCCCATTTCCCCCCTTACGAGGTAAATTTTTAAAAATAATTTCTAAGTGCATCCTTATGCCTTATAAGGAGCCTACGTACCACATTTGGAATCTCTAGAACCAGCGGTTTGGGCTGTGCGTTGATATGTCAGTCAGTTTCTTCTTTTATATATTTAGAAGAAGATTGCAATTTGGAACAAATACTTTCAAGAATTTTTATGTCCACAATATTAAATTTCAAAATCGATGCCATTTTCTTAATTAACGTCCCAAAAATCACAAAAACGACACCCATATGGATATTTAGACATTTCAACCCCATTGTACCCTAACAGGGGAGATGGTATTTCACGTCCGCCACGTCGGATTTTAAAATCGTTGTTGTTTTCGTAATCAACGACCCGATAAACCATAGAAACAATACCCATGTTGATTTTCAGACTTTTTGACCACATTTCCCCCTTTTAGGGGTTGAATTCTCAAAAAACACGTATTTACTCATTTATTGTTAGGAATACTTCTGTGAAGTTTCGAATAAAATAGTCTAACTAATCTTGTTTCCCCATACAAACTTTGGACCCCCATTTCACCCCCTTAGGGGATGAATTTTGAAAAATCCTTTCTTAGCGCACCCCTAGACCTTATAAGAAACTTACGTGCCAAATTTGTAATCTCTAGAACCAGCGGTTTGGACTGTGCGTTGATAGATCACTATGTCAGTCAGTCAGTCAGTCAGTCAGTCACCTTTGAGTTATATATATATAGATAAAGTGTTAACATATACATATACTTACATAGAAACCTTTGATATGGTAACTTCTTGTTGCACAATGTTCTATACAAACTGATACTATCACTATTTATAATTATGATACAATAGAAACAAACAAATTAGTCCCTACTACAATTCTTGAGTCGCCGAGCAGACCCTAAGCAAAACTGCCGAGAGAAACGGTAGGAATAAATAGCAAGCAAATAGCATAAAAGACGACAAAGTAGACTTAAGTAAGAACTAAGGAAGCACTGACCAATTTATACTCCCCCCAAACTCGTAAACTTCACGTATTAATTAACAAAACTCGTAAATCAGCTCCAGAATGTAAAACAAAGTGTTAATCTAGCAAGCGTATAACCGAAAAGCTCCACAACAAGTTTACTTTCAAACAAGTACCTTTATGAATGGCGGGGCCCTGGCTCAGCTTAACACAAATGTCACGGCGCCCTGCCGAGGCGGAAAACTCTCTTTCTTCCTGAATTACACTTCTAACCCTCCAATTAAAACTCAACCTTATTATTAAAGGGATACGATTGAGTTTTGCTTGGGAGCGTCGAGAAAATTTAAGGAATTTTCTAGTCAAACGTCCCAATTTAATTTAAGTCCTGTTCGGTCGTGTTAAGGTTTAAATTGGCTCGCGTTGAGTGGGAAATCTTCCAGTCTCCTGCGGCAAATTGTTTCCTCGCCCGGCGTGTTTGTATTTTATTATACATTTTTATTTCTCGATAACATTAGCTTAACCGACTTTTCATTGCCTCTGCTAGGGTTGTCACTGGGGTTTTATCGTTTTATTATGCTACTTGTTTCTTTACGTCTGCAGTCTTTATTAGTGCGGTGGTTAGATAATTAAGGTACGTAGATAATTTAAGTTTTGTTTAGTAACGTTACTGATATTCATTGATTATTTTTACCTTTATGACTTTAAATGAATTTTACTAGTAGAGTGACAAAATATTGTCAATATTTTTTTAACTAATACCTACATTCTTTTATTAGGTTAATTAAATTATTTTTATCTTGTATTAAGCAGAAACATCTACTAAGGATGCTGCTGGGCAAGCAACTCAGAACATAATATATTTTTTGTAAATCATATTTTCGTAAGTAAATCCGAATCTTTGGGGCGCGCATGCTTCGCGCTAAGGCGCCTGGCGCGCACCGCGGGGGGAGACGCAGTGCGAGAGTGCTATTTCGCAACAGTGCACTCACTCCTTACCTACGGTGTTGAGCTATGGGCGCGCGCCTCCGATTGGAAACGCGCGTTCTTTATGCAAAAGAGCGCAGTCCGCGCCATGGCCGGCATGCCTGCCGACGCCCCGGCACAAGCCCTTTTTCGTGATCTCCAGATCTTACCCCTGCCCTGCCTTTTCATAAACCAAGTAGCGGTCTTTACACAAACAAATTACAATCTCCGCAGTAATAAACACCACAAAAGACTAGTCACCGAAGAGCACAGACTCGCCAAATCAGAGCGTTATGTTTATTGTTTAGGACCCGCTGTTTACAATCGCTTGCCGGACAATATCAGCAGTGATGCAGCTACTACCGCGGCGTTCAAAGCTAGATTAAGAAAGTGGCTCTTGAAAGAGTTATTTTACGACTGTGATGAATTTTTTAAATTACCGTTACTTCTGTAATAAATAAATGAACAGAGATCTGAGGTCTCAACGTATGATAAAATTATAATATTAAGAATATTAAATTATTTTATTGATTATTTTTTTAAGTGATAAAATTGTATTATACGACATGTACGTATATAAATATATCGTAAAATGTGTAAATTGACTTGTAACGATGTGTTATTAATAATAAATTTCATTTCATTTCATTTCATTTCGAATCAATGTCAAAAACAGAAAAACTTAATATTTTCGTAAAATCTACGTTTCACCTGAACTCTACATTTTTTCTTAGATCTCGTAACCAAAAATAGAAAAAAGAAAGTGTAACCAAAAACCGACTAACCGAGTCACATATGCTTAATTAGCCGTTGACAGCCCTAGCCAAGTTAAAGCTGATCGCAGTACAAGCGTAACAGCCCTTAGAAAAGTTGAGGCGAGGTAGGAATGTCAAAAACGCCGGGCGCGAACAAATATGTGCTTTGCGCCGGGCCGGCGGCACGCGCCTAAATCGCGGTTAACTGTCCCTTGAGTCTGTAGATTCTTTTCTACACATATTGCAGGGATATGGTTTTCTTTATATTAAGCGATACCTACCGGAGTTGTCGATTATTACTAAATTATTTCAATTTTCAAATATTTTCCGTTTGCTCGATATAATTATTTCCTCTATGCCTTTGACAATTTAAAATGCAGTGTTTTTTAATACCAATCGATATCAATGTGTAGAAAACTTGTAACATTTTTTGACTTTCACTTTATACATGCCAAATAAATCAATAATTTGTTAACCCTCTGGAGTTGCAGGCGTCCATAGGCTACGGTAGCTGCTTACCATCAGGCGGGCCGTATGCTTGTTTGCCACTGACGTGGTATAAAAAAATAAAATAAAAACTCACAAAATTAAAAATAAAGCTTTTTCATGACAATCAAGCCTCTTCTTTAATCCACGTTTAACTGAAAGCGAGCAACTGGCTCGGGACCCTGAATGAATCTAGCCATCCCTCTGCACTTTTCAACTCCCATGTTTTCTTTTTTATTTTCTTTTTTTTATTAACTTTTTTTTTGTTAGACGCCTCCGGGCACTTCGTGCTTTACTTTATTTGAATGCTGAGTGGCCGTTCTAACGGCTTTAGGGCGTTTTTTTTAAGTTGAGTGGATTTTACGCGTCTTTGGTTGGTTAATATTGCATTTTTGTTAGTTCTGTTTGGTTTTCACCAAAAATATTATGTATATCGTTATGATTTTTATTTTTATTCGGCGCTACCTTTTTTCATTCACCTGTTTGCTGACTGCCTTTTACTTAGTTTAAACAATAGTCATCAGAAAAATGTCAAATATCATTGATTTACTCTGGTCTTCGAGGAAGTGTTAAAAATAATATTATACAGAGTGAAATATTAATCACCGTTCATATTGAGCAATGTGATTAGGAAGGCCATACTGAACAACTTTTACTATGGGACCAACGCTGAAATCGCAAAATTTTTTTTGGCTGTTTCATACATTTTGGCCGATCAGATGTTGTCGTTTTGTATGGGAAAGCCATACATTTTTTTGCGATTTCGGAGTCCTATAGTAAAAGTTGTTCAGTATAGCTCACCAGTAATCACCTCGCTCAGTATGAACGGTGATTAATATTTCATCCCGTATATTACAAGTACCTATATCTCAAATAAACTCACGTGAAAACTGATAAAATTATTATTTTACGTCTGAAGTTCATAATATAAAAAAAAACCGGCCAAGTGCGAGTCGGACTCGCGCACCGAGGGTTCCGTACAAACCTGTAGGTATATAGGGGTAGTAACAATAAAATATTTTTATTATATATATTTTTTTTTTACCACGACGGTGGCAAACAAGCATACGGCCGGCTGATGGTTATATGATGTAACTAAAAATTTACTGTTTTCGCAATTTTTCCTTTATCTGTGCTATAAGACGTTGCTTCGTACCAAATTTCAAGATTCTGAGTTCACGGGAAGTACCCTGTAGGTTTTGATTCCCTTGCGAGCGAAAATTTGCGGAAATTTGCGGCATAAACGGCTGTATCTTTTGATTGCGTTGGCTTAGAAGTCGGATTTTTTCACAGCTCCAAGGGACAGTAGACCTGAGTATTTGATATAAATTTCAGCTTGATACCTCCACGCGTTCCTGAGAAAAATGGTCTTGACAGACAGACAGATAGACAGGCAGACGGACAACAAAGTGATCCTATAAGGGTTCCGTTTTTTCCTTTCGAGGTACGGAACCCTAAAAAACGAAAACTATTAACAATTGAGGGCGAAAGACTCAACTCGGCGTAAGATTTTTAGAAATAAATAAACTCACCACAAAAACAAATCTGAAATAACTTCAATAATTAACTGTTGTTTTTTTTTACATCAGACTTAAAAACTATAATTATATTGATATTCTAAAATTAATGTAATGCAAAATTTTCAAACAATGTGCACTGTCGCTACTAATTTGTAGACCAAAACTTTGTATTCTTGTTCTATATCATTAATATATAATATTCTAAAATAAAAACTAGTTTTTTTTTACGTTGGCGGTAACTGTCACTGTAGCCTATTGACGCCTGCAACTCCGGTTTTCATGAGCATTGGTGGCCCTTGAAAATTATGTATCCTCCTAAGGCTGATATAAAGGACATAATGTAAAATTTTTTTTTTTTAATTAATTTCGAGAATAAAGCACATAATAAAAAAAAAAAAAATTTTTAATTAATTTCGAGAAGGTTCTAAATTTAAAAACAAACCAGATTATCATCAGTTTCAAATAAATTTGTGTAATGTCTATATAGGTATAACAAAAAAAAATTTTAGAGCGCACTATTCGCCAACAAACTGTCCTCAGTTTGGCGTAAAAAAATATGTATACCTACCACTTAAGTTTTCTCTACAAAAAAAAAACAGAGACATCAAAGGTTTAGGTATGTACACACCTATTTTGAGGAATCTTTAGAAATAAAACTGATATTAAAGTATGCACTTTGCACTATACGTTGATGACTGGGCCAATCTTCAAGGGGTCAACTACCTGCAGACGACAAAGATCGGCACACGTAGGGTCGCATTAGACCCCCACCCCGGCGGGCGCTATCGATTGGGATGAGTACTGGACTGAGACGGCTTAAATATCTATTGAGATAGCCTTTGCTATGACAGTTTTGTTTGTTAAGTGTTGTGATATAAGTATGCTAGGGTCTTATCGTGTTATAGTAGGTACTATGTGTACATGTATACTATGTACTACTTTAAGCACCGTAACTCTTTTTTGTTTTGGTAAAAAAATATTCGGTAAAAATATGTATATTTTTTACCGAAGAGAAAAAAGAAGCGAGAAGGAGTAGGAGGATGTGTGTACTTTTTTCTTTTCGGTAAAGAAATATACATATTTTTTACCGAAGGGAAAAAAGGAGTGGGTTATGAGATTTTTTCTTATTTCAAAGCCCTGTCGCTCGGTTTAAGAAATATATTATTGTTTTTGTAGTTCTAGATAGACATTGATATTATTTGTGTTAATGATATAGGTATGTAATATGGACTTGTATTTGAATAGTAGTTCAAATATGTACTTCATTTGCTTAAGAAATAATTAAGTTACTGCCCAGCAGACATTACATTACTTTTAAACCAGTCTGCCGGGCACTTCCGGCCATGCAGGAACTGGCAGACTGGGTTTTTCTGTACCTACATACAAATTCCTATGTGTTGCCACAAGTGTCTTATTTATATCAAATGACGTAGGTACCATCCATTTTTTACACCGGAAGTACTTTTTAGCGCTTTCGGCCAATTCTAATTTTTTTTCTATTTTTCCGGAACTCAGCATTACTTTTATGAACATGTGTCATGGAGCTTATCTTTGTATCACATAACGTAGCAGATCATACGGTCCCCGCACGTACCAGTGGAATAAAAATACTGGTGGTCCGTTTAAGGGCATAATTGGTATCTTATTCTAATTATGAAAAAAAAAATCATGCAAAAAAAAAATGGTTTTGTATGGAGGGTCGGCCGGCTGGAATGACGTGCACGTACAAATAAACTTTTTTTCACTTCTCATGCTCGTAAAGATCGACTTTAAGTCGTGCGTGGACGACATAAAATCGCATTTTAAGCTCTAGGGCATAAAGTAAAATTTTCTTCTAAGACTAAGAATGTGGCTCAACAGCCAAACCGAGCCAGAGAGCAGTAAAATTTCTTAGAATACTGAAACTTGTTCTTTTATTATATTCTTGTTATAATTATTTGAATTGCGTGTTTTCTATAATTAAATAAATGAAATCAAATAAAATAGGAGTTGATAATAGTTTAGAAATGCCCCGAAATGTTTTTATGACTTGGCAGAAACAAGTATCTATGTCTAAATTCACATGTTAAAAAAAAAAAACATAAAAAAATTAATTGGTGGGAACCATATTTTGTTTTCATTGTAATATTTTTGTTACAACTTGAAAGTGTTTTACGAGTACCGATAAATAATTTCCTCGCAATTGTAGTGAAAATTAGAGTGTAAACCTCGTCCATAAAACCCATTTTACACTCGACTTTATATCAACCCTCGCTCGCAAGCTCGCTCGGATGGATAAACGCCTCGCGTAAAATCGTACGTTTTATGCACTTGTTGTACAATCTACTATTATCGCGTTCAAATTGTGTTACTCCTACTTTTTCATAGTAGCAATACGCTACCAATATTAATTAGATCCTGTATAACTATTGAAAAAAATTTGACGCTAAACAGTGTATCTATACCGGACATAAGTCTATACATATCACAAATAGAACAATTCCCTATTAAATAGTTACCTAATTTACGTCACCCCTCAACCATGCGATCGATTTTAACTTATCATTAGTATCATTACTTATCCAATTTACTTTAATTCGGCCTCGCGTGTTTAGTTCTGATAATAATGCATACGTATCGAGCGGTGAATTATTTATTAATTTAATTATTCTGTCAATTTACTTATATGTCACTTTCGTAAGTAGCTACCAATTTTGAGGGTTGATATTTTGTAATATTTTTTTACGTGTCTAAAGACAAGGCTTAAGCGTAAAAGCCGAGTACACTTGTAAGTTTTACGTTAAACTTCAAATATGAAATGATGCATCTTAGAAACAGATTATTTCAAAATGTAAAGTTCAGACATTTATTAAATGTCGCCTTGTCATAGTTCATGCCAGTGGCGGCGCGTAAATTGAACTCGATTCTCCCGGCTTGTCTCATTTTCAGACACCTGAGTAGTTTTCCTACAGCTCATGGAGAAATTTTAAGCCAAATTGAGCTCCGGCTTGCCTTAGAAAGTTTTTGACTCGCTGCCCCTGTTAGGTACCTAATCAGAATCACATTCGTTATTACTCACTTTCAATGATCTCATTCGCTCATTCTTTACATAAGTTCATTCATGCAGACGTTCCATTAATTCCAATCATTTATAACTAACTAATCTTTTCTCACTAACAACGCAACCTTGTAACGATGTATTTATACCTTCTTATTATTAGCCTATAATAATGTTCCACTGCTCAGTAAAGGCCTTTCCCTTGGATCTCCACAACTCTCAGTCCTTTGCTTCTATATAAAAATACATACTTGTATTAAATAATCTGACCACCTGACTGCGATGTGTGCAATGTGACCACCTAACAATCTGTAACTATACTGCTACCCATAACCATATAAAATAAGGAGACGGAACCCCACGAAGATAAAACTGTGATTCCATAATAAGCCGCGATCTCGTGCACACACACTCACTTTTGACGTTTGAACCAATCACCGCTCGCCCACGAGTTGTATATGTGTGCGTGTCGCGCGTAAGCACGAAGAACTCGGCTTATTATGGAATCACAGTTTTATCTTCACGGCGCTACGTCTTCTTATTTTATATGTCTATGCTGCTACCAATAAAATTTTCATTTTCTGCTGTCTAAATTTTCTTCCACAAATTACATCACCATAAATACTATCTAACACAGAGGATCTGATTGCGTATTCAACTATAATAAAGTTTAAATCGATTAAGTCACTCATCAACTATATACAAAATATATATTTGTACTAACGGGACTTAACCGCGTACATAATTTCAAAATTACCTTCGACGTTTCGAGGACGAAATAGTCTCCGTGGTCCCGAAGAAAGACTTGGTCTTTTCTCCGTGGTCCCGAAGAAAGACTCGGTCTTTTCTCCGTGGCCCCGAAGAAAGACTCGGTCTTTTCTCCGTGGCCCCGAAGAAAGACTCGGTCTTTTCTCCGTGGTCCCGAAGAAAGACTCGGTCTTTTCTCCGTGGTCCCGAAGAAAGACTCGGTCTTTTCTCCGTGGTGCCGAAGAAAGACTCGGTCTTATCTCCGTGGTCCCGAAGAAAGACTCGGTCTTTTCTCCGTGGTCCCGAAGAAAGACTTTCGCTCGCGGTTAAGTCCCGTTAGTAAAAATAGATATGTGTAAAAACCGTAAAATTTAAATCTAAAATAATATAGTCCTTCAGCATGGCACAACAAACTATTATAATGCTTCAGCTTACAAACATCAGAATTAAGGCGGAATAAAACACCCACGATATAAATGCTAATACACCCTTGTAAATCCACAAGGAAATAGTTTATTATAACGTACCTAAAACATAAACCCTCTGTAAGGCTAACCGAAGGTAATTCCATCTCTGGATAACATTTCTAAACTACACGGACCCTAAAAACTTACCCAACACCCACCTCATTATCTCTGCCCATAGTTTCAAATCGATACACACACACACAGATACCCACACAAGCGCAACCTAAAAGTCTGCGTTACGGTAACGCGTCAACTTAAAACTTAATTATAATTAATTAATTCCAATTGGTAAGCCTTCCTTTCTAGCGCGTATAATCTTGTATAAGTCCGTCTCGCTTCATTGTGCTGTTGAAGGGTAGAGCGGGGTATTGTGTTTTCGAAGACCTTTTATCACGCATTTCACGAAACGGAGCAGTCAGTTCGATTCCAGTTTTATTAGCAATTCGTATTTAATTGGCATTCTATTGGCAGGCATTTTTTTAATTTACTCCTTCGAATATGAAAGCTAGAGGGTCTTCTAAAATCGAGGTTTAAATCGAAAACCTATTGATTTAATATTTGGGTCTAGGTTTAGTTGGGTATATCAATCGCTTTGGTTAAGAAAAACCAAAGAATAATAACAAAATTACCTTCAAATACTTAGTTATTTGCACGTTTAAATCTCAATACTCTCGGAAGGAGGGGTCCTTTTATTTGTCTTCAAAAACTTTAGCAAAATAATCTTATCTGGAAGGTTAACAATTTTACGCAGTTATATTATTGTGCAAGCTAATTTAAAAAGTTTCGAGAAAAATAGTGTAATTTACCTATATTCTAGGACAACAATTATATACAGTGCTATCTAGATACAACACAAATACTTTTTTAAATTTTAGACACTTCAGAACTTAAAATTCATTTCGTTTATTAATAAAATTAAATTACATACCTAATAATATTATAGCAGAAACATAGTACAAGCGTGTATTAAATTAAACTCGGTAAATAATCTCAAGACGCCACAAATCCAGTTTAGCACCAAAAGCTTGAAATCAAAACAAAATGGCCGTGTCCCGAACGGCGTATAATTTAATTGTAATCATCACTACATCGAGCGGTGACGAGCATCACGACGGATGCGACTAGACCCCTCCCACCCCGCCTTAACCCCCCAAGAAGGGGTTAACACCCCCTCATTACCATATTTCATTTACTCAACGAAATTATGCTAATTACTTATATTGCTTTGTGTAAAAAGGAAATTTATAAGGATTAAACTTACCCCCTCCTCCCCTCAAATCCGGACGTAACTAGTTCCAGCAAGTTCATCGAATGAATTATTTAGGAGATGATTCTTTGAATTAAAAACTTGAGCGTTCGGAGGGCTCCTGTAATTCGTTCGCTTGATTATAATCGTTCGCAATTAAAATTCAAATTGGGGTATTTTTAATGTTGTTATTGATGGCCCTCTTTCGCGGACGGTTGTTAAAAGTTCCAGGGAAGTTAGGCTGCTTTCCGAACGAATTTCGCTTGTTTATTCCGCGATTCGTTCAATCATTTTATTTCGATGAAATTAAAACGCGAAAGCGATAAATCCGGAATCCTAATTTTATTTTACTCAAAATGCAAGATGACTCATCAGTCCGTCGTCATATTGCACTAGCAATGTAAACATTATTAGGAGTCTCTATATATTAAGATCTAAATATGACTCAAGGTTTATTGAATACGTTTGTAATCTCAAATGTTAATTACTATATTGTGGTTTATAAATGTGAATACCTTCTACCACCAACATGTAATGCTTGAACTTAGTAACTTTCCATTTAGGACTTACTACCTAGTATGGTAATTTAAATACAGGGTGTAACAAAAATACTCGTGATCCGTTTAAGAGCATAATTTTTTCTCCTACTATTTCTTAGTCGAAATACGATACCTTATTTCGACTAAGAAATAGTAGGAGAAAAAATTTTTGGACGCGAAATTTTTTCTATGGGACATGTAGTCCCAGCCTGTTAGCCCTTCATACAAAACCATTTTTTTTTGGCGTAAATTTTTTTTGTCCCTTTTTAGAGTTCCGTTGTCAACTAGTTAGGGTTCCGTAGTCAACTAGGAACCCTTATAGTTTCGCCATGTCTGTCCGTCCGTCCGTCCGTCCGCGGATAATCTCAGTAACCGTTAGCACTTAGAAAGCTGAAATTTGGTACTAATATGTATATCAATCACGCCGACAAAGTGGTAAAATAAAAAGTGGAAAAAAATGTTTTATTAAGGTACTTCCCCTATACGTAAAGTGTAGTGTTTTTTTTTTTCATTGCAACCCTAACGTGTGATATATTGTTAGATAGGTATTTAAAAATGAATAGGGGTTTTGTAAAATATTTTTTTGATAATATATTCGGAAATAATCGCTCCAGAAGTAAAAAAAATGTGTCCCCCCCCTCTAACTTTTGAACCATTAGTTTTAAAAATATGAAAAAAATCTCAAAAGTAGAAGTTTATAAAAACTTTCTCGGAAAATTATTTTGAACTTAATAGGTTGAATAGTTTTTGAAAAAAAATTACAAAATGATTTCTGAACTAAGTTTGTAATTTACCGTATAAGCAGGTGTTAAATTGTACCAGTAATTTCTACAAAATCACAATGAAATGACGTGCTTTCAAATAAAGTTTTGAAAAAAATTACAGAACTACGGAACCGTACACTGAGCGTGGCCCGACACGCTCGTGGCCGATTTTTTATTACATCCTGTATAGTTCATAGATATAGCGCAAAAAATCCTTACATAATAGAGAACGATGAAATGAGTTAACCGATGAAAATGTATCGCCACGTTTTCATTGTCGGCTTACCATTGTATTTCTCTTCGCTTCATCCTTATTCCGTTTCGAAAACCGTAATGTTTGATTCGAGTACATAGATCCTATTCTTACTGCGGTTTTCGCATGCGGAGCCGGTGATAGCCGGAAGATAGCTGTAGCCAAGATGACAATCGTTTGCAGAAAACGAAACAAAACGCTGCACGCTCTCGCTTACTCTTCATTACTGCGATACAGAGACGGATAGCGTTTCGATTCGTTTTCTGCAAACGATTGTCATCTTGGCTAAGCTCCCTGTTAAGCCGAATAAGCGCTATCTCAAAAAAAATTAAATGCAAACTTATACCTTAAATTCTGTACCTTAGAGTTCCATTTTCAAGAGAATTTCATTTCGAAATAGCACCGTTCAGCTTAGCAGGGTAGTAATACCGCTGTCACGCTTGCACACCGTCGCCGCATCAGGTTGCGGCCCAGTGTGATAATTAATAGCCAAAGCTGCGAACTTCTGCTTCTATAGGGAATCCTATATTGTCCTGTTAACGAAATTGATTTTAAAGTTTACGGTTTTACGCACTTGTAAAGTCACTACGCACGACGCGAAATACTAACTTATTTAATGAAACTTTAATAGTGTTACCTATGACCTATGTCTTACGAAGTTACTACTACCCCAGGGAAGAAATTCCTATCTATATCCAGTGACATGTAGCCATACGATAAATAAATACGAAGTATAAGTTCAATGATTTCTCCTTATACTTACTGGCTTTCGGCAGCGTAACCTATTATTCGCATGAAAGGCGTAACAACCACACTTCCTTGGACTCCTTCGTCCCACTCCTCGCACTATTTGTCTGCCGAAGTTCATCTGAATCTATTCAGACGTTTTTGTGCAAAGAAAGTACAAACATTTACAAACTTTGGTAAAAGATTACGTTACGCTAGCTAAAAACCACGATACCTCACTGACGCATATATGTATATGTGATGTTGTCAAAGTACATCATTGTCGGTTGTCAATAAGGCGTTGCTGCCATAGAAATTCATTTAAAAATAAACTTTATTAACATCCGACAATGATGTAGCTTTGACTTGAAAACATCACATATAGTGCATTACTCGTTTTGATGTTAATGTTTCTTAGTCCTTTACCACATGAATAAATAATTGTTGAATTTTGAACTCTGATGCACTATCAACAGAGTTGAAAGCTATGGTGTCGTATGCAGTGGGTTTACAACCTTACACGGAACAAGCATAGAGATGTCAACATAAAAAAGGTGCCCTAAGAATTGTTTGATATCATGTAAAACACTACTTCGCACACTGTCTGAACTACATATTTTCCATACCTCGTTTACGGCAGCATGTTTTATGGCCACTTAACTTACCAAAGCCTGAAAACCCCGCATGAAACGTTCCACTTATTAATCGGCGATCGACTCGCCTTCTCATTATTCCGATACCCATCGAAAACAATCAAGCAACGTCGTACTTAATAAATTATTCCATCGATCTATAATTATGTATAAGCGTTTCAATTCAATTATAGTAATGTAATACCCCTTGCTTTGGGCAGGACGCCTCGGGCCGCTAGTTTCGCAACTTATCCCGACTAAGGCAAGCCTTATTTAAATGTAAATTAGGTTCATTTCACGAAATTAATGTCGTGGAGGCACTCCCCCGCCGCGGTGGCCAGCCTCCTTCCCTTTTTAGGACGAGTCCTGAGTACGTTTTATTATTGTGTCAGATTTAATGTCACTTTATGGCTCTGAATAATTATTGGATGTTCGGTTTTTATGGACGTGTAATGGCGTCTCGGTTGTGTGTTTTTGACACTTACTGGAAGCTTTGTCTGGATGCTTGACCTTGGATATGTTATTGAAAAGTTTATAAGTACTTTACATAATATCAACATGTTTTTTTTACAATTAGGATAGTTGAAGGTTTACTCTGAGCATCCCTATAACCAGATTATTTACATAAAACGTGCAGAACATACAAAAGTACGTCCTGTCTGCACTGCCTATTTAGTATAATCAAGGCTCGTCTTTAAAGCGCACAATGTTAAGCAGACATGTTAGCGGCCTACGTTGGACTGTCCTGGACTTACGTTTAAATTATATAAGACTTATGTTGATCACAATAGGTATCTGTTTTCAAGTCTAAAGGATTCCTGGGTTATTTCTATTATGGCTATTTAGAACAAAATATTCGTGATATAAGTCCAGGACTATGTCTCTGTTTATCCCACCTCCTTACAGCGTGGTGGCCCTACAAGGAGGCGGTAATGGCTGCTCTATGATTATATGGACAGACGAGTCATTACTCCTGTGTAAGTGGACTTGCTAATGTCGAGTTTTACACACATCTTCACTTGTTCTAGACCTAGACTTGAGTTTAGTTCTGAGTTGATTGACCATGTTATTTGATAAATACGGTCACGGCTGAAATATGACATTTAATGTGACGAAAACATGTACCTATCCAAGACTTTACGCCTTAGTAGAGTCGTGGTTACATACAGGGTGTAAAAGAATACTGGTGATCCGTTTAAGGGCATAATTGGTATTGTATTGCGACTGAGAAAAAAAGGAGAAAAAATTTTTGGGCGTGAAAAAAGATTTTGTTCCCATACAAACATCAATTTTTTTTTCGCGCGAAAAAAATTTTTTCTTACTTTTTCGTAATTAGAATACAATACCAATTATGCCCTTAAAATTATCACCAGCATTTTTGTTACACCTTTTATTTTTTTCATATTAAATATATCCATATTTATAGATATGACTGTACATAAGTTACTTTAGAACTAACAATGTTTTTCGATCAAGAATCAATCATAAATATAAATATTTTTGAAATTAATGGAAATTATAAACCACATTCAAAATTATGTCCATAGATTATGTATGACCTAGAAAGGGCCATATAATACATTAAAAATAATTTAATAAACTGTAAACATTCGTAAATATATAATTAACTCTGTAAATAATTTTTCATTCATATGAAAAACAGCAAAATTGAGCAAGTATTTCTAAAACACGAAGGCCATTTCGAGCATCAAACAAGTTCTATATTAACCCATTGCCTGTAAATGCGAGTGACCAATGCGAGGAATCAAATATGTAAGCATCGAAATTATCGGTTATGGCCTCCAAGTGGTAAAGGCATGACTACACACCAAGTAGTGGCGAGGGTACACGACTAGACCCACTTAATTTCACCCTTCTACCCCTTCATTATAATCACCACACACACACACAGACACTATCGATCCGCTCTATCCGTACGCGGTAAGTTTGTATAAGTGATTAGTGTATTTAATTTGAAAACGCTAAGTAGTTGCCTTGTTTTATGGCTGTGTTAAGATTGTGAATGTGTGCGTATAATTATGCTAGGGGGGTTAACCCTTTGGTGTGCCGATCGTGTTTTTTCGTTTGAAATTACAGATATCGGGCTGATTATTGGAGCGTTTTGGAATTGAATTTGACAAGATTTATTGTTGCAATTATGGTTGAGTGCACGTCTAGCGAGTCGAGCGTGAGACTGCGTCTATTCGACGACTGATCAAGTCATATGCATTGCTACGATCTTCTGACTTGTCGGGCTATGACCTCCGTGTCTTGCCGCGAATTATGAAATCGATATTTAGTAATCTGCATCTCTTTTGCCCTTATTATAAAGTGCAATGAAGAGGGAAATAACGAAATTTCGGTCGCGGTAGGTTGCGTAGATGTCTCGACGATCAGCGAGAAACGAGTAGCCATGACATGAGCGAGTCTGCAAGCGAGTAGGTAAATTGCGATCAACTATTAACGTAGATTTTTTATTTACACTGAATCTACATAAATAATATATATCAGCGTTTCTTGCACTAGAAAGTAATCAATCTCCAAACGTTTTCTCGCCGTCGATCGGTTAAATGTTTAGACATAAAGATGTTGTTTAAAGATGTTAGCATCTTTTTGAATAAATCTTGAGTGTCCGCAATGAAATGAAACCTTTACCGCCTTATTTATTCATTTTTGCTCCTTTCTAGCCAGTAAAAGTATCAAAAACATGAATATAAATAAACTATAATCAAGGGCATTTCAGAATTGATAAACTTTTATGAATAACACCTACATATATAACTTAATTACAAGATTGTGGACAGTTAAAAACATTTATTTTTTATTAGTTGCATTATTTCCGCAGAAAAGGAGTGGCCGACTATTAAAAACTATAGGTATACTTAATCTATTTGTCCATGTATTACTTTGATCGAACTCTGAAAGATTTACTATTTTCTAGTTGATTACTAATTACAATCATTAAACACCGACATTAGATTAGCATCATAAATTTCATATTTATTTTATGCTGCTACAGTAATGATTTGAACCCGAGATCTCCGGATTGAAAGTAATGGTGCTCCCACACTAGCTGTTATAAATGTTATATAACATAGTGTAACAAGGATAAGGCTAAGTAGAACTATGTTGTTAAAGAAAGATAGGTTGCTGTTATATAACATTTATAACAGCTAGTCAGGCGCGGATACAGGGGGGGGGGGGGGCAACAGGGGCAATTGCGCCCCCTGAAACGCAAACCTCGTATACTACGGGGCCCATAGGTGGGAACCGCGAGATTTTTTGTGAAGGAAAGTGCCCCTCCCTGAACGAAAGGAAAGTGCCCCCCCTGAACGAAATCCTGGATCCGCGCCTGCAGCTAGTGTTGGAGCACCATTAGTCTTACCACCAGGCTACCAGCGCTTCAACTGAAGAAAGTGAAGAAAGAAAGAAAACATATTTATTAGCACAAAACAAGGACAGATAAACTTAAAACTAACTTAAGGTAATTACTATCTAAAGCTGTCGTTTGAACCGCTAAATGGTCCTCACTCAGCTTGATGTCACAGAATGTTCCACATGGTACACTGCGGTATATGGTACATTGTAAACTAAACTACTTGTTTAGATTCTAATGAGGGAAAATCGTTTGAGTTCAAATACATGCTGTATCTAAGTAATTAGTTGCCTATACGCAGTTCGTACCAGTACAGAGCCAGTTTACCTCATAATGAGGTAATGATTTATAGGTTTTTTCTTAATTAACCGTTCTATGCCGGATGTCAGTCGTTAATAAGCTACACCTACGCAGTGTCTTTATTATAAATTACCTACTAGAGGTGAGATCGATTAGAAATAATGATAATGAGTTTGAATAACACCATGCGGGAATATAGTCTAAATGGTCCTCACTCAGCTTGATGTCACAGAATGCTCCACATGGTACACTGCGGTATATGGTACATGGTAAACTACTTGTTTAGATTCTAATGAGGGAAAATCGTTTGAGTTCAAATACATGCTGTATCTAAGTAATCAGTTGCCTACTAGAGGTGAGATCGATTAGAAATAATGATAATGAGTTTGAATAACACCATGCGGGAAAATAGTGTATACTACGTATTAATACGGAAGAATATCGGACAATGTACCTTTCGAGTTTTACACTCTACTTTTCACTTTGAATACGAGGAACAAAAATAAGATAAGATAAATTATTAATACAAATTGATTGAGGAAATTTGTTGAATAATTTTGTCAAAATTAAATCAGGAGTTAAATATCAGAACGAGAATGAAAGACAAATTCACTTTAACCGAATTTACAGCGCGACGTGTTATTAAAAATGATATCTAATACTATAAATTCCCTAGGGTAGAAATGTACCATTTTCCACCGGCTTAATAGACAATGATCCACTTTCAGAGCATGAGAGATGTTTTTTTTTGTATTCAAGCCTTGTGACTTACATTATTTGTATAGTACATTTAATTAACTACTTTCATTAACTTCTTACGTTTCAAGCTTCAAACAACTTTACAATTACTACCATCATATTTATCTAAATTATTAAGCAACAATTAACACAAATATAGGCCATTACTTATCGTACGAATACACCTAAGTATCCAGACAGACGGTCAAGTCATGAACACTCATTAGGTGAATGCCTAGTTCTAAGCATGCGGGTGCCGCATACGATCAGGCGCCTTCCCACTGTCGTACGATACGACAAATAGCGGCGTTGAAACGTTGTACGCAAGTACCAGACACAGACGGTAAAGTCATGAGCACTCATTAGGTGAATGTCTAGTTCTAAGCATGCGGGTGCCGCATACGATCGGGCGCCTTCCCACTGTCATACGATACGACAAATAGCGGCGTTGAAACGTTGTACGCAAGTATCAGACACAGACGGTAAAGTCATGAGCACTCATTAGGTGAATGTCTAGTTCTAAGCATGCGGGTGCCGCATACGATCGGGCGCCTTCCCACTGTCGTACGATACGACAAACATTGACGTTCAATCGTAGTTGTATATATTTTGTAGACAGCCGCAAGGACATTGGATAAAACACAATATTGGAATGACTATTTACTATGTCTTTTCCTTCTAGCAACATGTCTACTTCTATTTCTTGCTTACATCGACTTTATCTTGTCACTCATTTCGGTGTTAATGATCTGACATAAATAGACATTTCCTTTTTTGTGAAAGACCCCAGGAATATTACGGAGAAGTTTTTTAGAAATTTTTCGCAATTTGCGCGATCCTTGAGAATGAGTGTGAAATTCCGAAAAGATTATGAAATTGAAAACGATGCGGTGTAATCGAAACGTGCCCCATTTTGGAGGTGGCGCTATTACCGGCGTTACGTTAATTACAATAACTTGCGACTACAGTGTGTCTGTGTGCTCCGTTCGACCCTAGACTTAAATCGTCATGTCCGTGGTTAAACAATGTGAAAATCGTGTGGTGTAATGGAAACGTACCCCAATTCGGAGGTGGCGCCATTACGGGCGTTACGTTAATGACAATAACTTACGACTGTAGTGAAGTGTAGTGTGAGTGTGTTCTGTATGTAGCGAGATTTGTCTCGAACATAGTAACCAAAAGAGTATGAAAATGGTGCGGTGTAATGGAAACGTGCCCCATTTCGGAGGTGGCGGCATTGCCAACGTTACGTTAATGACAATAACTTGCGACTGCAGTGTGTCTGTGTATGCTTCGTTCGATGCTATAGATTTTCGCTACATATTATTGTTTTGTATACTTGATAGTTATTAAACTGAATCAAAATAAACATGCAAACTCATGTTATTATACTTATTATGCACATTCAAATACCTATTGCATAAGTTAATCTTGAGTTTAAAAATCTATTATCACAGACATCGAAATAGTATATAGGTATGTATGTACAGTCGACGTCAAAGATATGTATACACTTTTTCACCTATAGCCTTTGTAATAAGGTTTTTATTTGTATGTTATGCTGAATTATTATTCAGATCGTATACAATGAAATTCAGTCGTCCTTTCCATACCACATTGTAATGTAAATGTAAAAACTCTTTATTGTACAAAAACAAGTCAAAAACAATATAATAATAGGAAAACGTAAGTACAAAGGCGAACTTATCCCTTTAAGGGATCTCTTCCAGCTTCCGTTAACCTTTGAGTAGATGAGAGAAGTAAAAAGAGGTAGACAAATGCGGCAACATGTCCAACAAGGTACGAGAAAGGTAGATAGGGCAGATGCCCCTTTTTTGGCCACTTTTTTCCATGGCTCCTGACAACTGAATGACAAGTGATACATGACAGATGACAGTGCCATCTGTACTTATATTAACTATAAACCATAGACTTGTAAATATGTCTATACCTTAATAAATTCGTAAATGGTCAAAACCGGCACAGCACAATACAATACAATTTATAGGAAAAGCATATATGTATTGCACCAGAGAGGAGTGAAGGGGAGGAAGATTGTATGAACAATTGTACATTAATTCACCACTGTTGTTAACTTTACCTAAGCGCACTCACACAATCGCATTTTAAAATCCTAATCAACAATCCGGATTCCGTATCGCAATCACCCGGCTGGCAATTGGAAAAATATAATTACCAGCATAATCCTCACCAAATTGGATTAAAAATGGCAAAAAAGTAGAAAGTGTTTTAGGGGCGTCATTATTTTTCCCGGGAAGGGATTCGGCTAATTACGACAGATGGATGCTGTGTGTAATAACCTTAATTAATCGATCGGGAGGCTGACATGAGGTTTTTTCAAACACGTGTAACGTACATTACCTATACTCGAACATACGTGGATGTATAACAGAGTTAAATTCCCGGGTTCAGTTTTGCCAGTTTTGCGGGGTCAGACGTGAAAACATACTTACTTATATATACAAAGCGATTATCTTTAGTTTCCTAAATATTCACTGATGATTTGTATACATTCAGCGGATCTAATTCTTCGGTCACAAAGTGAGTCCGAAAGATCCGGCACTTTTTTAGACACTTTTTTAATTATATGAAAAACGTATTTTTTATGCAGCTTTCTAAACTAACAATTAAATATGTATATATACTTTTTTTTCTCAAAAAAATATATATTATGGACTTATAGTAAAGTAAGAATCCGGTCCGATCCCTATATATCCAAATCTGATTGTTCAGTCTATTTTATCGGTTTCAGGTTTTTGGCTATGGGGCCAAGTTTGTTTGAAACCTTCTTATGACTTACGTAATTACTTCGCGGAATGGCTAACTGTTTAAAAACATCCTGTTTATATAAATAATCCTAGCAGTAGACTAAACTAGGTACATATATCTACCTCAAATAAATATTTATATTATTTTAACATATTTTAATGCCTGAGATTCTTTTAGAATTCCCCTGTAGGTAGAATATGACAACACAGTTCAGAAATCGCTTTGATTTCTCGCTGTTAAATGCTATACTCAATGCGAAACAACGATCGATTTGTTCAAAACACACTTATACAAATGTTAGATAATATACTGCAGTATAATTACAAAAACCACACTAACTATGCAATTAAATCAAGCAATAATCGACCTTCTATCAAAGCAGAAAGGATTAAATCGTTCGCTTTAATTCACGACCCTACATTAGCTACTCGATCTGAATAGAAGAACTAACACATTAAAAAATCGAATCACACTTAAGCGATCACCTTTAACACAAAGGAATAGAGTTCATTTCCGCTTAAAGTCGCATAACGGTCGTATAGTAGTTGTGTGCGTGAGCCCTAATTGCTTTTGTCATTAATAGTGGCGAATTCTTAGCAGCATTGTACAATTAGCAGTAATGATGTATAATTAGAACTGTGTATGATGTGTGTAATGTATTGGTGTTATTTGTCACAGTGTGGGTGCTAATACTAATACGGAATGATTCACATTACTGTGGTAAAACATTTCGAAGGGATAAACTGTATTAAATTAGGGAAATACTTTCAGAAAGTCTAATTTAAGTTTATTCTATGCTTTATAGGTACGAGTACACAAGAGGTATGATCAGGGTATCAAAAAGAAACTTACTAACTTTTGAAAATAGATGTCATATACTTCAGAAAAAATTACCTAGCCCTCCGGTGTCGGAGGCCAGATTTGAACTGGCGTCTTCAGCTTTCGCGGCTGACGCCCTGACCACTAGACCACCCGGTCACGGCGGAACTTGACAAATTTTCTTATGTATATGCAATCTCTGAATTTGAAACGGCTAGGCGCCGTTAACTAGTGTAATTACTTAAAATTGGCAGATCAAAAATATTCAACAAAAATAATTTGATTTGCTTCAAGATTTACTAACTTTTACTTAACTTTAAAGAAAAGAAGCTTAACTTTACCACAGGCTGTATTCAAGGCATATTTACTTATCAAACGTTTTATTTGACAAAATGTTATTTCATCTTTCTTTTCTAAAAAAGAAAGACAAAAATACTTGGCAAACTCACAGTATTATAATTGTAGGTAAATAAATCAATGTTTCTTGTTTTAATAAAAGTAATTATTGCAGCAAATTAAGTTCTAGTTAGAGTTACCTTTAAGTTTAAGTAGGTACTGTCGATATGTAAAAGCATGTATGTATGTACCAAACAATTTGAAAATACTTTGGTCAATTGCACTACACGATAAATAATTGTTACGCGTAAAGTCCAAAATTTGAAATTTCTTGAATAAAACACATTGCAGCGAAGGCATAAAGCCGGTGTAGGACAATGCCACACTAAAATATGCAGCGTCGCGGCGCGATCATAATCGAAACGTAATTAGCTGATAATGTATGCGGTGGCGCGATGGAATTTATTACAGGAGCTATAAGCGACGGGGTTTTCGTTATTCGACCATTATACGACTATTAAGCAATTTCTTGGAGTCTTTAACCACTACTCCAGCCTCACATTTTCAGCCAAAGTCTTTATTTAAAACGGAAAAATCTAAATCAAACACATTATTTTTTACATTTAATTTTTGTGAATTCAAATATCAAGTAACAAGTGTGAGAATATTTGTCAACTGTCATGTAAGCAGTGGTGCGATTAAAGTAATTTTGTGACTATTGTACGCTTGTCAGTTGTTACAAGGACTGATATTATTATAGTTTTGAAATCTTTGAGTCCTTGTCACGTGACATTTATTAAAAAACTTTAAATAAATAAAAAACATGGAATTATGTCTTTAGAACATTTATGATACTTCCTAAAGTTAACCTTTTAGCCCCATTACCTAGCAATAAATACTTAAGCCAAGGCTGCATAATATCAATTATCTCAGTACATTGATTTAAAGTCTGGTTTAATTTATGTTAATTATAAATCTAAATATTTGAATGTTCTTGCAAAAAGGTCCTTACAGTAGTTGGCGCTTAAATCCTTTCTAATCCTATTTATATCGAAATTAAATAAAGAAGGGTTTAAGCGACATACATGATATGACACGTTTTATGAGGCCTTTATTACAGCGGTAATGCAACTTCCAAGTTACATACGCGGACACGATAATTGTGTTCCACTTGTATTTTAATTACCTTATTTATTCTTAATAATTACTTCAACTAGTCGTTGAGTCATCGATCTTATAATCTGTTTGTTTGTCGATAAATGCGGGAATAAGGCGCATCATATATTTATGTATGTAACATTTAAATATACAAAAGTCTCTAACAACATTGAAGTGTGCTATTTTTTATTTTAAAATTATTTTAAAGACAGAAAATTACATTAATTTTAAAATTTGATAACTAGATAATCAACACAAACTCAATTTAAAATATGTATATTATTCAACAATCATAACTACGCACATATCGATTGTTGCTAATACTTACTGTAAGAAGTACAGTTAACTCACTAATCATTATACTTACTTATACTTATAGGCACAACCAGCGGAAAAAGCAAGTCAACAATTAAAAGCAATCCACGAATGTGGGTCAAGACGGTTAAAAGGAATAAATCAAGTGTACCAACCATGATCTCATGTTTAATACTGATCATTTAACTTTTGCACTCCGCCACGCGCTTAGCGCGTCGCCGTAAAGTATCATATCGGTCACATAAGCGTCCTTATAACTCTGTTATACGACCAAAGGCCGACGACGTCATTACATTTATTTTAAGATCATTAAATTGCCACATTGTACCTAATCGTGATTGAAATTACCAATTAAGTATTATAAGTATTTAAAATGGTTGTGCTCTAATAGCTAATGTAGTTAATGGAACATTAGACAGAAATTGTTGAGATAAAAGTTAGACGCAGTTTGTTCACATAAATGTACCTACCTACCTTATAAGATATATTTTATCATGTTAAGAACTACTGAGTACTAGTATTTTTTTAACTATAGAAAAATAGCCTAAGTAGGTAATCGTTTAGGGGCGTATATGTAACCAGAATTTACTCATTTAAGATATTGTAAATTATTTTTACCTTGGTTAAAATCATATTGTACCTCTAGAATGTAAAAGTAAAGTTTTATACCAAATTTCATCTAAATCGTTTCAGCGTTGTAAGCGGCGAGAGGTAACAGACAGACAGACATACACACTTGTATAATATCAATATATACCTTATTTCGAAAATAATATTAACTTTTTGAACGACATTCTATAATTATTTCAGCATAGTTTCTGATCCATATAAATCAATCCAGTCAAAGAAATCCGATACTAATTCTGCATTTCATTCGTTATTAATATTATTATTAATGTACGTTAGACCTGCCGATGCCGACAATCTACCAATCTGAATACTTAATTAATCTATCGGTGATAAATGCCAGATGAATTCATATTCGACTTAACTATTATATAATTGATGTAAAATATTATTATGAAATACGTATGTAGGAATAAATCTTCAATAAAGTATATGAACCGAAAAAGAGATGGCGGGACGACCTGCACTGAAAAAAATACGTTTGCTCCAACGAAGATCTTATTTAATGTAACACGCATTACTGCATATAAGCCTAATAAGATCTTGTCTGTTGAAGCTAAGAGCACTTAGTAAAAGTTATCATATAGTTAGATACAGTCAATAAATATATTATTATTCCACACATTTTATTAGCTACTAAGATAAAATGCATCTTAGTTGGAGTTAATTCTTTTCAGTGTGGATGCCTTTTGTAGCAACTGGCGGGAACATCCAACAGGCCGTGACGAGTAGCGGAAGAGAGAGGAGGCCTTTGCCCAGCAGTGGGACACAGCATAGTCTATATAAGAAAAAAAAAAGTAGATAGTCCTGTGTAGTTTACAAAAGTATCAAATAAATCACTAGGCATTGGCAAATATTTCCGTATAATCATTATTCAAATTAAACTATAAGAGAACATGAACGCGTATCGTGGTTGTCATTTTGTCGCCATCACGTCATGTATCACTTTCGCACTTACACACTTGTTAGAACGTGACAGCTATGGTGACAGGCGAGAAAAATCCGACCATAGTAAGCTAGGACGATAAATAAAACTTCTTAGCCAAGTAAACAATAGTCTGCAAACCGCAGGTACACTCAGCAATAGAAGAAGCAGCTTAGCAGATGAGTTGTTCAAAACTATCTTGGCAAAAATCTTTAAGCAAGTCAAATTATTTTGTTGTTTTTTTTGAGGGCCTGGTCACTTTTCTGAAGCATATGACATCTATTTCAGTTTATATATTGGCACAACTTTATTGAGAAGAGAATATGATCGTGACCCCAAGGTTGTCTGGAAGAAATCGCTCTCTAGCGATAAGACCGCCTGTTGACTGCCTCTACTGTTAATCTGTGTACTGTACTGTTCTTTTTTTGAGGTGTGCAATAAACAATATTTGTATTGAATTGTATTGTATCGTGTAGAAGTAATTTTGAACCCATAAAGCTGAATCTGCTGCTAATTACTGATAGGTCATTTTTACACAACTTGAATATGGAACGTCTATCCTTATACTTACAATTCCCTGTTGCATACAAAAAAGTTTTAGCTAAGTTTTTTTTGCCTATTTTACTTAAATCCAAAAAATATCCGAAACATAATTTGTAAAACATCCTCGTGAAATTTCATCAGAACGTTGTAAAATAAATCTATTTTAATCAAACTAAAAAATTCACTAATAAATTACAAAAACGTAGATAATCAAATCACTCACTATAATACGATTAACAAAGCTCTAGACGCCGACTTAGCTCGCTATTATGGTCAATTTATAATTATTGCCAATAATTATTAATATTATTTTATTCTAATAAACTTTAATTGCCCTAATCGACAAAAAATGTGTTAACAATCAATTCCGACTAACGATTGAATAGGAACTAATCGGGTCGTAAAGGAGTCGATAACATTACAATAGTCAGGCGAAACTAAAGGACGTATGTCCATTTCACTGGCCCAATATCACAGGGTTCTATGTTACATTTTCAGGGTAGTTAAATTTAGACTTAGTGTCACTATGACAATGTTCAAATTTCAATTGGATAAAAGTGAATCATGAACTCTGTAATTGGGCTAGCGATTTGAGTCGATCATATAGAAAAAAGGTTCTTGAGTGTTCTGCTCCATAAAAATTGCCTAGTGCGTATTCTAATTTGAAAATACATAAACAATACATTAAAAATACAATGTATCGCAAACATAACTCCAACACACAACAAATAATCAGCCAATATTGAAGTTCTATTGGAGTTGCATCGGAATAATTTTTAAGCAAATTCTGATATTTCTGATTTAGACGTTTAGGCGCGACCGAGGCAAGAGCCATCGGAAAGCACATTCAATTCTGTATCGTATTCTCAGGCAATAGATTCCATATTCAAACTGGGTTTTTAATGTAGTTACGACTCTCATGCGCGGGACAGTATAGTTAGTATCAGAAGCAGTAAGGCTGTGCTAGGAACATTTTGACCACCTCATCCGTTTAGCAACTTCTGATACATATCTATCTACTCCAGTATTAATGGACGTTAGCGCCTACTGCATTAAGATTGTTCTTTCCGTGAGCACATTACTTGAGAACGGTTTGGCGCTTACGATCTTTACTAAAAACGGGTATTACAAAGAAATCAATAAAATAATTAAATTTTCTAATCGTTCCAATTAGTGTGAATTTATGGTTGCGCTTATTAAGACCGAAGTTAAAAGTCCTAGTTTCTATAAGGCGTAAGAGGCTTGAATGTTTGATACGTTACTCCCTAATTGTACAGAAGAAAGGTCGGCGAGTTCAAAGTAGTGTTCTTTACATTTTAATACACTTAATATACCTACAAAAAAAATGGTTCCATCATAAATAACTTATTAATACTTTTAAGCAGGGATATTTTTATATCTTAATATCAATCTTTTAATACAACCTTATCTAATAAATTATAAAATCACCAATTTAAAGACACAACTGCCAGCATCCTCGGCAGCATGCCACAGGTTTACTATTTAAAAAATTCGAGTGGTCTGTTATCACCGGAATATTAATACTCGTACATATAAGAACCACTAATGGTATACATAGACATTTCTATATTTCATTCTTATATACTTGCTAAAAGTAGCTATGGAGCAACAGTGATAAATGTGCGTCAATGTCACAAAGAAGTGATATAACCTAAACTACACGCACCTATAATGACTCTTAGACTCTTACACAATGTAACAATTAAGTTGTAACATCCCATAAAAAATATCAAAAGAGGCGCTGACAAGAAGTTGTGAAGGCATCCACAATAATGAGGTGTTATTTAGAACAATAAGGAATCACTAATCGTGGATTAACTTCCCTAGATAATTTGTTTTCCCAAGCAAAAACACGTCTTAAGAGCGATCGTCACAATTGAGTTGTCTATGAGCAAGTTTTTCACGTATAGCTAATTATTATTTTGTTATTAACATGATATAGTCATACGGCCTCTTTTTTACATGGAATAATATATTGTTTGCTTGATCTGAAGCATTAGAATGTTAACGAAACAGAACGCGTATCATGGTTGTAATTTTATCGCCCATCACGTCATGCATCACTTTCGCACTACATACTTGTTAGAACGTGACAGCTATGGTAACAGGCAATACAAATCCAACCATATTAGGCTAGCAGGACTTAAGGAAAGCGCGTAAATTGGTATTTTTATCGATGTTGCAAATTATTTTTTTCAATAGTATCAAACATATTTAAATCATGTTTAAATGAAAATGATACTTAAATATCCATACTGGATACCAAAAAGAGTATGAAAAAGATAATTCATTAATAATTGCGTTAAAATTAAAATCCTAATACCGGCAGAAACAGAGCACACGGCCGTTAATTAAAAGGAATTCAATTTAAAAATCGAATTCGAATTGCGCGGCACTAGCAAACGCCAACACCCCCATATTTGCTGACAAGAAAACAAAACGGGAGAAAAAAAACGGGTGGCGGTCTAATTAGGTCGTCGACGAACGAGCGTTCGTCAGCACAATAATAATTAACACTGGCTGTAATGAAGCGTACCATAAAAACTAATTGGAGACCCTACAATCGTGGCGGGTAAGCGAGGACCGGTTTGATTTCGATTCAATCGATCGACTTCAAATACTTCATTTTAGCCTGCTAATTAGTGGAAAATGGGCCTTGAGTGGATGGGATAAGAGCAAGTTGCGGAAGTGATAAATGCGATAAACATGGCCACATTGGCTACTGCTACTTGTTTAAAGTGTCGCATACAGTTTAAAGTGTGAATTTGGTGTCTTTTATGGTCGCTTATTTGTTGTCTTATCATTGTCATCATTATAACTGTCACATTTAGACAATTATGTAAATTGACGAGTGAAATTGAATTCGAGTTTCGATTAAATCGATAGACTTCAAATGCTATATTGTAGGTTTCTATTTGGTGGATAATTGGCCTTGGTTGCATGGGATATGGCTGGCTTGAGGATCTGATAGATGAGACATGGCTATAATAGGTACTGCTTATTGTTTTAGGTGTTTTGTACGAGTACAAAGGTGTGACTTTGGAGATTTTTATCGCTTCTTCCTCGGATATACCTATTGACTTGCAATCTGTCATACTTTGACAAGACTTTTACTTTATGTTTGAGTGTTCTTGTTTTATCCACATAGATAAATTATTATCCCGATTTTTAATAAAGCACCTGAATATTTCACTAACAATTTTATAACGTTGATAGTATAAAACATATAATTAGAATCCCACAAACCACTAGTGGTCATTATATTATCTACTATCTTCTTCCTCTTAGCGTTTGTCCCGGCTTGGGGTACACTTGACAACCTAATCCCATGAATTGGCGTAGGCACTAGTTTTAACGAAAGCGACTGCCGTCTGACCTTCCAACCCAGAGGGGAAACTAGGCCTTATCGGGATTAGGTCCGGTTTCCTTAAGATGTTTTCCTTCACCGAAAAGCGACTGGTAAATATGAAATGAATTATTTATAAGTTCCGAAAAACTCAGTGGTACGAGCCGGGGTTTGAACCCGAGACCTCCGGATTGAAAGTCGGACATCTTACCGCCAGGCCACCAGCGCTCTATTCTATTACTTACTGTAATGATAAAATAAACCAATAGTCACTTTCATTCTTTTTCGGTTTCTATAAGATCACTTTTCACACATAAATACAATACCACAAATAATTCCACAAATATGTCGATGGATAATTGCTTTGTTAATTATGTAGATAATTAAATATGTCTTAATTTGTTATTCTCGGAACCCAACTTTAAGGAAAAACTCAATTAGCATTTTATAACTAAAATTATGTGTTAATTAACTGTTAAAAATAACAACTGAACATTTGCATGAATAAAGCATAATCGGCAAGTTGAAAACAGCACTACCGAGCTAATGGTGTAAATAGACGTTGAACTAGAGATGTACCTTTACCGATTAAGACTTTTAAATCGACATAAAAGTAAAAGAAAGCGTCAGGTGTATTTATTTTTATTATCAACCAAAGAAGAGCCATCATACATCAATGACATAATAAATAAGTAATATATCTACCAAATGCAAAACGTTTCGGCGAGACAACGATTTTCTATTGCATCACCTACCTACTCCGGTGTAGGATATGATATGACAGATTAGTCCGGAACCATCATAACTATTATTTGTAACAGGGTATTTACCATGAATAATCGAGTTTTTGAGCACCCGATATTTCGGCACAGTTGCATGCACCATCATCACAGAGTAACCGAAAAACTCAAAAACGAATATACATGGTAAATACCCCGTTACAAATAATAGTTATAATGTGAATGACCATGTGAGCTTGAAATCGTATATAGTCCAGGACCGCCGAAATATAACACCCTTCGGTCAGAAATCACCGCCCGCGATGGCCTTCAGTAGCGGCCGCAGCATTCGCACCACAAACAAGCTGAACTGGGCACGCTTATCGCATATGGCTTGTCTCTCTGGAACCACGTTCAAGAGACGAGCACGTCATACCGTCCACGATCAGCAAAATCATAATACTTACGCGACGTTATACTTAAGCTTGTCTCCATAATTAAAGGGTCTGACCTTCCAAGAAGAGACTGGTGCAACGTCAATAGACCCCGCACTGGCCACGGTCATTGTGCTAACTACATTACCGCTGCGGTTGGGTAGAATCCCCGGCATTCACCTGCGGGGCGCCAGTACAAACAATCCGAGGAAACATTACCGAGGACTGCCCCATAACCCGCTATGCTGATGGACCTCCTGAAGAACTGATCACCCTTAGCAACGAGGCCTAATGGCCTCCACTTAATAGTGGCTGACTGGTCTTAATCTCTATTAATAGTTGCTTTTGTTTCTGTTTATCATGTATGCCATACGATTAAATAAATAAACTTTGCATGTACTTACTTATGCCTGACAGCGTTCCTTTGTCATTTAAGTCTGTTACTCTTGCCCTTACATGCATACTAGGATGAAAAGGATAGTTGCCATTTTATCGCCTAACACATCATCGTCACTTTTTCGCTTACAGCTGTTAAGCGATAACAGCCGTGGTGACAAATGATAAAAATCTGACCAATAATAACCTATTTAGTAGGTGTTTAAGACAACGGGCAAGTATTAGATGGTAATCTGTTAAGCGACATAAATGTCGAGTGAGTAATCGTAACATCACTAGCAGGTGTTTTAAATGGAACACCCGACACGAACTGCCTATCCGACTAGCTAGTTGGAGGGAAATCAGTCAATAATGCACTAATTTCCCCTCCTTAATGGCTGGTCCGGTCTACTCAGACACTATTACGGTTCTAGTACGTAATGCAATAACCGGGTAATGGGGGTGATGGTTTGGGGGTAATGTCGACTTTTGAGGAGGTTTGAAGGGTGGTTTGATATTTGCAATGGTTGTAGGATTGTCTTATTATCCATAGCCGAGTGCTTGAAGTCTGGGCTTTTTTTTAACGACGTTATTTTTCAAATAAAATATGTAGGAGGGTTGAAGTATGCGATTTATGAAATTCCTATTTATATCCTATTAGAACTCTATGTAGTTTATGAAATTAATAGCCAATGCTATTAATTTAAGCTTGTAAAATAAGACGAGGCGCGTTGCGTGGTACAAACTTGAAATTTGGAACAGTATAGTTTTCAAACACGATCAAGAAAGGATTTTTTTGAATCCCAAAGGGAGTAAAAATTAACCACTAATACGCGGATGAAGTCAAAGGCTCGTAGTTATTGTAACTATCGGGTAAAAATAGTAGTTTATGTAACTGTTACGTAATAAGGGTCCTTAAAACACGAGTGTTTTAAGGCCTAATTACGTACAGTTGCATACACTGCTTTATCTACACTCATATTATTTATTCTAAATGCCTTATTTGGAAACCATAGAATGGCCGCCATTGCACCGCCACCATGGCAAACTCGATTGTGCCGGCGGTCGGGGAGGCGCGTGTCGGGCTGTCGGCGTCGACGTCGGGAGGGTGCAGGTGTACATTATGTTATCAAAACTCATAGCACATCAATAATTGAGCATGAAAAGTTAAAATTACGTTACTGCTACGGATAAAAAGCTTATCATAGTAAAATCGGTCGTGGTAATGCTAGCCATTGCCTACCGTTTTCGAACACGTTTTAGAGAACTTACAATATGAGTGTAGATAAACAAGTTTAACCTATTTATTTTCATTCTAACGCTACATTAGTACACATACACGGTGAAATTTTATCGGTAATTAGGAACCAATTTTTCTAATTCACTTATCGATACTGAACATCTTTTAATATGGGACCAACTCCGAAATCGTGAATTTTTTTTGGCTGTTTTATTTATACACTTCGGCCAATCAGGTGTTGTCGTTTTCTATGTGGACGCCAAAATTTTTTTGCGATTTCGAAGTTGTCCTCATAGGTACTAAAAGTTTTTCAGTATCGATAGATAGAAACAGAGATAGAAAAATTGCTTCCTGATTACCGATATAATTTCATCGTGTAGAGTACGTGCTAGAATTAGACCACGCTATCTCTGCACCAATTTTTCAAGCTCAATATGTTGTCGAGTATTGTCCTGGGTGACCCATACAGTGAAAAGTGTCACATTTGATGAAATGTGACACTTTTTTTGGAAAAGGTAAGCAATAATAGAGTAAGCACCGGCCGCCATAGGGTGCCTTTTGATGAAGACTATCACAAATTTATATTAAAATTGACGTTAATAAAGTTGAAATAAAAAGTTCATATGTCCGTGCTCTGGCTATACATATTATGCATGTGTCTCTGTCAAAATATTACCTAATCGACAAGTAGGTAAATAGATGATGCCGTTTCTTGTAGATTAATAACAATGAATTAAACAAATAGTTAAAATACACATTTACAAATAAATTCAAAGAATATAAACACTCCGACTCACACTGGCCCGATTCTCAGCCAACGCGATAGTTATACATAATCCAATGCCGGCTGCCTCGTTACGTTTTTAATAAACCAAATAGCCTCTTTCCAACTAATGGTGGAATAATTGACGGTGCCACTTACTGGTATTGTTTATCGTTGGCTACACGATAACGCGATAAGTACAATTTATAAGGATTTTATTCGCCCGACGTGAAATATGACCGGTGTTATGAAGAAAACCATACGCCTGCGAAGGATGTTAGAGCATCGGGCATTATGAACAAATTCATGGCTCTTCAGTTGGGTTACGTGTCTGCGGATAAGTTTAAGAGTTTTTGATAGTTAAAATACTTCTGTCTAATTGCTGGGGATTCAAACAATGTGATGTATAATGTATTTTTTACGTCTCCACCCCGGAAAGGCGCGCTTTATCCCTTGAAAGCGGAGAGGGAAAACGCATTTTACCCACATGTGGGGAAAATAATTTGGTCCAAGTTGTGACTTCACGTTATCTGGCAGGATGAACTTTATAGAGATGATGTTGAATTATAAAATTTTGAAATCCTTTATTTGGTTTTGATTTTTAATATATTATAACATAACTTATAAACTTATATAGATGTCATATACAAAGGAAAAAGTGACCTAGGCCTCCGGTGCCCAGGGCTGGGATCGAACCAGCGTCTTCTGCATTCGCGGCAGACGCCTTAACCACTTGTGTATTGTGTCATATTATAACTTGTATTTTTCTCGCGGTGGTGTGGTGAAAAATGTTGTATTATACTCGGTAGCAAAGTTTGTTCAACCTCTCTTGCCTTGAGGCTCTCGCACGTTCAAGATACGTTTTTGAATCACTCGCTACGCTCGTGGCTCAATTTTAGAATATTTTGCTCGCTCGGGTCTCAATATAAGCACGAGAGGTTAAACATCAACTTTGCTCCCTTGTAAAATAAACAACTATGTTCTGCTTGTCCAGAATCTTGAACACAACAGTTACAATTTTGATACATCCCCGTATATAAACAATAGCTACACTACAACACCAAAACTAACAAAACTTCAAACAATAACACCTAATGAGGCAATCGCCATGAAAGAGTTGAATCTACCTACACGATAGCAATTAGCAGTTAATGATCATAGCGTTTTATCACTTATGTCCATTAGCTGTGTTAAATTAGCTAAAAAAGTAAACAGAGTAAATGAGCCGACACTTTAATGCAGCTTTGTCGCTACTTTATAGGTCATATGATGTAAAAAGGGGCATTCCACTGGTAACGCTTAAGAAATGCTACTTAATAATGCTTATGTATTAAGCTTACTTTGCTTTCTTATAATGCTAGGAAAGCAATTTTTGGTCTTATAGACTGACACCGTTGAAAAGGTCAATTCCTTAAAATCAGCTTCTCGTATTTTTAGATATTTTAAGAGCAATTACTACTAATTCGTATAAATACATGACACTCAGGTGGGATACAAACAATTCCAACTTTTACTGCCAGCTTTTGACATGATGGTAACTTTCGATAGTAGATTTTTTTTTTTGCACTTACTAACTTAGAGAATTCAGCCAACCGGAGCGGCCATGTCTGTTATTTCCTATACAAAAAAAAAGTCTGCCGATTTTTGCGGGGTAGTTTAACGTCTAATGTATGGCTATTCGTACGTAACAAATAACCACCTCAGATAAACGTCTGTCCATACAATAAATATGACCACTGGTCATACGTTTTCGTCAGAGAGGAACGCCTGTCAATGGCCGCTCCGGTTGGTTGAATTCTCTAAGCTTATTCATGTATGTAAATAAAATATTAATGTTGTTATTTTCCTTTGTTACAGGTAAGCGGAATAAAAACTAAATTATTTGGCAGGTAAAGCTACCAATTCTATTTCACACTCAAACTACTGACGCTGGAGTAGCTGGATATTCGTGTAAAATCCGAATCAAATTGTGTGTAAGTATTTATAAGTAATTTGAAGGCTGAAGCATTTTTTGTAGGTCCTATCACGTGTCTGAACTACGAACAGTTTTGAATTCACGTTCGAAATTCAAGATTTGGCGATTTTCGAAGGCGGTTGAAACGCGTGTTGAAATTTACCCTAATCACGCATATTTATTTATTTTAAACTTCATTGCACAAAAATAAAAAAGTACAAAAGGCGTACTTAATGCCTCAAGGCATTCTCTACCAGTCAACCATAGGGCCAAACAGATATTTGCTAAGGTGGGTGCAGCGAGAAAATTAGATTGTGAAATTTGTCTAATATACTAAAACGTATGTGTGCTAAAACGGGGTACCGATACTGAAGTCCAGTAGCAAAATATTTTATATATATATATCGATGTTACTGTCAACACCAAGATGTTAGTCAACATAAATAAATATTATTTATTTTCTTCGTTACAATCGTAGCGGAATTACTACAGTCATTTTACGGGCGGCTTGTATGAGGAATTGGAAATAATTAATAATAGCTAATATTTTTAGTGTAACGGATATATCATGATACAAGTATTATTAACGCAATGAAATCCTACAAAATATCGTTATTCGCTAACCGCCACAAATATGTACACACATATTACAAGCGTTTTTCTTGTAGGATTTTAATTCATATATCGTTTCTAAGTCATTTAAAATGTGTAAGAACAAACTACCAATTATTACTATTTGTTTCTAACCAATTAGGATATATATCGCTCGTGACACGGACACGGACACGGACACGGACATCATGTCATGGACACGGTTTCTTGTTTTTCGCTTTAAACAGAAAGAAGACTTGAATATCGTCATATTTACAAATAAAAATAATTGATAATATTGTAAATAAAAATATTTAAAATATATATATAATTGTTTTACCTATTTAACTACTTCCGGGTGAAAAGTTGGTAGGGTTTTTGCATATATTATCTATAAATATTCCATAAGAATGAATAATAAAAAAATCAGGCTATTATAAATTAATGTTTGACGCAACCGTATCTTTACTGTACTAAATATGACGTCCTATATTATTCTTACTCCAGCATACGAGTATATGAATGGCACTGACAGGAAATTGTCTTATTTTGATTGAAATGACATCCGCATAATTTTCGAACATCGAAAATATCGAACCTTTTTATACTTAGTAATCGAGAATTTTCAATGAGCACAAGTATTAATTTTATTTTTAATACCACGACGGTGGCAAACAAGCATACGGCCCGCCTGATGGTAAGCAAGCAGCTACCGTAACCTATGGACGCCTGCAACTCCACAGGAGTCACATGCGCGTTGCCGACCCTTTACGAAAAGGAGGATTCAATGTGTTGATGGCTAAAGGAACAAGAAGGTCCCTCACACACTGGGTCCCCTTTGTTCTCTTTGGTCTCAATATATATCGACATCTTTTTCGGGTTCCGTAGTCAACTAGGAACCCTTATAGTTTCGCCATGTCTGCCCGTCCGTCCGTCCGTCCGCGGATAATCTCAGTGACCGTTAGAACTACAAAGCTGAAATTTGGTACTAATATGTAGATCAATAACGCCGACAAAGTGGTAAAATAAAAAGTGGGAAAAAATGTTTTATTAGCAGGGCCCGGAATTAGGTGAGCTAAAATACCTAAAGTTCGCGAGAGGACATAATATAGAGTGGTTACAACCGGATGAAAATAATATTTTATTTGGATTAATACTAAGTACTTGTTTCCTTATCTTTCTATATATACTATAGTAGTACCTTAGCTTTCACTATTTTGACGCTAATACGCCACTCTGACAAGCATTGATAATGAATAGGAAAATACAGATTACTAATTTAAAATATATGTCACATTTTCAGATTTATTATTATAATGTTAACTTTATGGCTGCAATGTAACCATTTTTCATCATTACGACTATTACTTGCAGTGCCCGGATGAATATCGAATACCCGGTATCCAAATAAAATATTATTTTCATCCGGTTGTAACCACTCTATATTATGTCCTCTCGCGAACTTTAGGTATTTTAGCTCACCTAATTCCGGGTCCTGTTTATTAGGGTACCTCCCTTATACGTAAAGTGGGGAGTGATTTTTTTTTTCATTTCAACCCTAACGTGTGATATATTGTTGGATAGGTATTTAAAAATGAATACGGGCTTACTATAATCATTTTTTGATCATGTAAATATTTTCGGAAATAATCGCTTCAGAAGTAAAAAAAAATGTGTGTCCCCCCTCTAACTTTTGAACCATAAGTTTTAAAAATATGAAAAAAATCTCAAAAGTAGAACTTTATAAAAACTTTCTAGGAAAATTATTTTAAACTTGATAGATTGAATTGTTTTTGAAAAAAAATTGCAAAATAATTTCTGAACTAAGTTTGTTTTAACCGTATAAGCAGGTGTTTATTGTACCTGTAATTTCTACAAAATCACAATGAAATGACGTGCTTTCAGAAACTCTTAAGTGGGGAAGTGTCCCCACTTAAGAGTAAGTGTACTGTGACGGACGGAAAACTGCGGAACCCTACACTGAGCGTGGCCCGACACGCTCTTGGCCGGTTTTTTATCGATATCATATCCCTAGAACTTTCCCCGAGTTAGCACAGGTATACTAATCAGACACATCGTCACATGCTTTCGTAGCTAAACGACTCATTCGTTAGCTATTCTGGTACTACTTACCTATCAATGAAAATTACTGTAGACGCAATTGAAAAATACCCATTCAAAACATCGGATAGCATGAATGTCCTAGGACTAACGATAAAATAGCATTTATAATAATTTATTATGACTGTTGCGGCTCCTTACAACCCGCGGGCCGTCTTTAATTTCCAACACCTGTGTTCATAAAGAAATACACGTTGCAGGCTCACTGAGTTCTTACAAAACAGGAACAATTAGACCAATTAAAATTTTCAAACGTAAATATCGACTTTCGTAATAACCTAGCGATTCTTTCCAAACCACGAATTAAAAAAACGACATTACATTATACGGTAGCGTTGTACAAAGAAACAGAACGCATAATTATAGTCGTGCAATTAAAATAATGGCTGTCACACCTATAAGACAATTAGGTTGGAATAAATTCTATGTTTTGGTAGACGACTGTAGTGTTGATTAGCGCTAATCAAAAAAAAACTTAATTTTTAGTAATGGTAGGTAATAACCCCGTGGTTTTAACGTGGCTGATGTGATGTTGGAGACTACGTATAATAGATTCCGCGTCTTAATATATCATTCACTCCGTAGTACTTCGCTCACTCTTAAGTCGCAGTCAGATTTTTTAATCTTTAAGATCGAATGTATTACTGTTTTGAAAAAATAAGTCTCGCCGAGTTTCTTGTCGGTAATAAATAAGTAGTTTTTTTGTCTGACGTTTATCAGTGCATTGTGATGTGCCTAAATTGAAAAATAAATAACTTTTATCTTTTTTATCTTATTAATCCTCCGATTAGCGCGTTGAGTGGACGTCATACTGTAATCGCGGATCACTTCAGAATAAGATTAGCTTAAGATAACATTACAAGTAGTGTTACATAGGTTCAGCAGCGATAATACATGAGGGCTGGTGAACTTTAACTTAAGAGCAACCTCTTAAATTAAAATTCACCAGCCCAATGACCTTAATGACAACACCCGATGACCTTAATATTGACTTTACTTAAACATTTTTTAGCTATAACTACTTGTTTTGGGAAAGTAAAAAAATATATGTTAATATTCGTTATAGGTATTTGAAAGGACTTAGAAAATAATTCCAAAGTTACATCTTAAAATTTGCTTTATGCAGTTGTATGTCTTAAGTTTATTTCATTAAGGACAACATTCCACCACATTAATACTAACAACTTCATCCATACTAATATTATAAATGGGAAAGTGTATGTGTTTGTTTGTTTGTTTGTTTGTCCGTCTTTCACGGCAAAACAGGGAGACGAATTGAAAGAAAGAAACAGAAAGAAAGAAACATTTTATTCTCAAAAAGTACACATTACAGAACAAAAAAAGGAAAGATTACAAAACTAAAACACAAAACAGAAACATTAAAAAGTTGAAAAAGTAACACATTAAAAACAGAAAAAAAATGAGCTTAAATATAAATATGGGAAATGCTGGTGTTTCATTAAAGTTCCACAATGTGTATAATCAAGAACAGGCAAAGACTCAGCATAATGCTGCAAATTGCAGGTGAGAAATTTGCAACGCTGTTATTCTGTCTCAACCTTGCGGAGTGACATAAAACCTAAACAGGTACACGAGTAAAATTAAAAATAATAAATATGGGTGAAAATCCAAATTATACGGGTAGATATACAATAACTCTTTTTTCGATTTGTGTCGGTAGGGAACAACATAAAATAATAAGGGGGATAAAGATAATATGAAAATGTACTTAAATATAAATATATTTTATAGGTGTATAATTGTATTAAGGTGAAATTGTTAATATACCGACGACGACGAATTGACGTGATGTTTTAAGTGGAGATAGTGGAAGGGATGGAGAGTGACATGCTACTTTTTGTCTCTTTCTAACCCCCCACTTCCCTAAAATGGAGGGTGGAAGTTTGTATGGAGCATTCCAGGGGGCAAAGGGGAACCGTGTTACCCCGAATTTAACGCGAGCGAAGCCGCGGGCAAAAGCTAGTTATTTTATATTTCTAAATTTTATTAATGCGTAAGTATTTTTTTTTAAATTCATCATTTTGTAAAATTAGCAATAAGCTCCCATATAAATCGTAACACATTGTGTCTCTTTCACTCGCGCTGAAAAAGATAGGGATGGAATTTAGCTGTTGTCATCCCCTTTAACGAGAGTAACGAAATTCAACCGCTTAAAATAAACTTTAAAATTAATTACCCATAGCTTTCCGAGAACGACACTGTCTTCATTGTGGATAAGTTTAAGAGTTTTTGATAGTTAAAATACTCCTGTCTAATTGCTGGGGATTTAAACAATGTGATGTATAACGTATTTTTTACCTCTCCACCCCGGAAACTACTTACAACTACAGCCAGTCTTCCTCCGGGACCACTAGGACAACATCAGCGCTTAGCTGTGATGTATACCGCAACTAGTGTGTGTGATCTGTGTGCGGTAATGAAGCTCTAATTACGTGGTGGCTTTTAGTTTTCAGAGGGGTGGCGTATTGACGCGTTTTTAAGTTAAATGAGTAACACACGCCAGTTTATGTGAAAAGCGGCCGACATTTGTATAAATTATGCTTCTTTTTACATAAATCAATTGTGATGATTTACATTCGCATAGTAGAGTTGGTGAATCGTTAAGTAAGCGTAGCATTCTGGTTACGGATGTAACTTAGGTATAAATAGATACCTCACTCGCAAGTTCGACATTGATAAGTCTCTCTCACACAGACACACAGAAAAACAAAATAGGTATGTGCAGGGATCGAGAACGGTTCCCAAAATACCGTTCGATATCGTTCGGAACCCGTTCTTAATTTCGTTCCCACTGTATACCGGTTTATTACAAGAAAGTTATCTAAAAGAACAAAACCATTTCGGTTCCCGGTACTCAAGAACAACAAATTTTAAAACGTTCCGAAAGAACAAAATCATTTCGGTTACCGATATTGAAGTACGAAATTTGAAATGTTCCCAAAGAACAAAATCCTTTAGGAGCGGAATTCGAACCGTTCGCAAAGAACAAAATCATTCAGGAACGATATTTTAAACGTTCTCAAGAACTTTATAAACCGTTCTTAGCCGCGCGCCCTTCTCGATCGCAAGTCGGCCTTGCCAAGGCCACCGTTTTCCTTTGTAGGCGCCGACGCATTGATACCGCGTCGCACCATACTATTAGTAAAGTTATTCTGTGCTCGCACTGTCTCTTTTCCATACGAAGACGGCTTATATTTCCATTTCAGAGAAGCTATACCAAAGGAAAATAGTGTCGCAAATTCGTGACAACCAGTGCGGTGGAGCGACGCGCGGGGCATTAAAGAGTACATTCTTTTTGCAACCAAAACATCGTAAGCGCCGCGACGTTTTGTGTAGTAACACACTGTTCTTATAGATTTTTACTGCAGAAGCGGCAGCTTTTTTACCTACGAACTACATTTGATTGAATCCATATTTTATTTCAAAATGTATTACAGATAATAGAGCATAATAAGGAGTGGTCCGGAAAAAAAGTAGCCGTGCCTTTTTTAAATTTATCTTTTTATTTTGTGCCGATTTAGAAGCAGTGTTTATATTTAAATAATCTCTAAATATAATCATACAAAACATAAATACAATCATACTTAAATAAAACAGCGTTTGGAAGTTTTCGCCTTTTGTATTCTATCATACACATAGTTTTTTGAACAGCGTCTTCTGACAGAATTTTTGAGGTGTTTCTCAAAAACATGTTTTTTCTTATAGTTTGATTTGATGAGCTATTTTATATCTTAATAAATTGTCTTTCTTCAATAGTAAACTTTTTTATCTGGCTTCATTTTAAGGTAGTTACAGTAATTTTTAATTAAATGTATTTGCCTTTTTTCATAGAAAATTATCTCCCATAGAAAAATCTTTGTCAGAGGTTAGATTAGAGAGTCTTCCTGACTATCCTAGCTAAAATACAGTTAATTAATGTAGCTTCTTGGTAAGATGAAATTCTGAAAAGCATAAAAGTGTCCATACAAAGTGACCCGTTTTCATAGTGCTTGGATGTAAGTAGTAGTTAAGTTAGGTAATGTAAGGAAATATATGTACAATGGGTGTATTCCATTCGCCAACAAACTGTTTCGCAGTTTGGCGAAGTTTTGTAGTAGTTTTAAGTATTTTTATTACTGAGCAATAAATAAAAAAAAAAAAAAAAAAAAAAACGGGTTGTGAAAATGGAAATACAATTGTGGCATTGTAGCGGATGTCGATTGAAGATTGTCAAATTATGTTGTTCAAAAGGTTACAAAGTATGTTGAATTAAAAACGCGAAAACATAAATATGCTCACATATTCTATTATGATTGTATTTTTATTTATTAGTATTGTATCTAAGGATTAATAAAATAAATATACTGCTTCAAAATTAGCACTAAATTAAAAAATACACAAGATTGTACACTGCTACTTTTTTTCCGGACCACTCCTTATTAAACGAACATTTGACGGGTCTCATGTGGATTAAGTCCTGAAAAAATTACCAGTGTAACCTGTGTCGAAACTCGAAACATCGAAACTCAAGGTAAATATAATTTAATTCGCGTTAAACCCATCTAATAATCGTTTAATATGTACTCCGATCTGAATCGGAATGCACAAAGGAACTATAAAAGTAATAATCCGCAATTAATTAGGGTAAACGCACCAGTGCTCAGCCATGCACCAGTGGTCAGCCTTTCTTACCTATTTTTGACTGTAATTAGTAAAGTTTTTCTAATTTTCATGTCAAAAATATGCAATATTATAAATTAATGAACTGTTAATTGAAAAATAGCTTAACTCTTAAAAAAATCTCTAGCATGAGCTACAATAATACTATTTCAAAGAAGTGGTGTCTTCTGACATGACGGCTTATGTTAAATGCGCCATTTTTTATGGAGTGTCTCATGATATTTTGGTAAGATGATAGCAGCCGAATCGTGATTTCTTGTTGAAAGAATGTGGATGGCTGCACTTAATTATTACTTAAACTATCTGAAAAACGTAAAAAATATGTATAAATCCATATGAAAGTAACATTTTTAAGGCGGCTGACTATTGGGAACTACTTTATGTACAAAATCCAATAGCCAGCCTCCCCTGGCTGACTATTGGGTTTGAAGCAGTAATTTTAAAAAGGTCGTAAACCCAGAGGTCAGCCGGGGGAGGCTGACTATAGGATTTAAGACTTTTTTTTATCATCAAATGAAGTGTAAGTCGTTAAATCAAGCCCCTTTAAATATTTACGTTATTACGACTTTATTTGATTGAAATACATTAAATACCCAGTAGTCAGCCTGTGGCTGACCACTGGACAATAAGATCGCTCAACTCGAACCTAGTAATCAGCCGTTAAAATGGGATGGCTGGGCACTGGATTCTTAAAGGCTGTGTATTGGTACACAGAGGGCTGATTACTGGCAAAAATGCCCTTTCATTATATTTAATAAAATAATTTCAAAAGCAAGATTTAATTAAGTTTTATTCTTTACAAACATTAAACTAGATTAAATTATTGAACAATAGAAACATTGATAACTCTTATTGGTCAATAAGTGGGCAAATTATACGATCTTGAACATAGACATTTCGTTAAAAGGCTGACTACTGGTGCTTTTACCCTATTCATATCAAAAAGTTTTTTAACATGCCTGAAATAACGAAAATGCATTAAAAAAATCATATTTCACTAACGAGTCACAAAATTTTAGTACATCGACATGGTGGTACCCTACCTATAATTTTATTAAAGAAAATCACTAAACTTAATCGTTTTAAAAATTGGGTTTAGATTAAGTTTTTGTGTGTTTTTAATACATGACAACAGTGTTTGTTCCGCTATCTTATGATATTTATTAGAGCTTACATGAAATTTGTAAGTTTTTGTCATACATTTTGTCACGACGACTTTTTTGAAATTTGATGGAATGGAGGAAAACGGCTTGTTTGGAGAAAAGTCGTCGACATCTCTTCTAACTACCTAAAACTGGTATGGGGTATGGATATGTTCCTCATTGTCTCTAAAATAGGAAGTGACCGGTTTTATCTTATGGAGGGGGGATTAGTCGAAAAAAAGGGGGAGAGGAAAGATGGCGGCCGACCGTCATCGAAATTTGTTCATATCTCGAGTCCTATGGAACCGATCGGTGCGTGTGAGATTAAAATATTTGAAAAATATGTTTTTTTACTGTGCATGTTTGCGTAAGTACTGATAAAACATGCTTAGAACTCAATAAAGTATCACTTAACCGCAATGAATGTCATTATAAAATATACAGAAAATTTTATGTGCTTTCTAAAACATAAGTTTTATTTGTATATAATATTAAATAACCAAGTAATGGCGAATTTTGTTCAGCATGGGTCACTGCGCTTCGTCATATAAATGGTGGCCGACCGTCGTAGTATTTTGAGTATTTTCATTATTTCTCAGAATCTATGTAACGGATCAATTCGTGATAGGTATCATTTGAAAGCTACAATTTTTTTTTTATTTTTTTATAAAATATAAGATTTTTCCTAATAGACTGGAGGACACCGGCTTGGTTGGAGAAAAGTCCTCGATACCTAAAACTGGTATGAATGTGTTCCTGATTGTCTTCAGTGTACGAAGTGACCGGTTTTATTTCATGGAGGGGGCGACGGGTCGAAAAAAAAGCAGAGGGGAAAGTAATGATGTTTTGTTTAAGGTTGTTGTTGTTAATATGATAAGCTAGAAAACTAAGGCATTCAAAACGAAAGCCATTGGCGCCAGGAGCCCCTTAAGTATTTACATTAACAATAGTAAATAAATCATTTTTCATTTTCAGCTTTCATTTCCATTTTCCTTTTCATTTTCAATAGTTTCAAAATAATACATTTTAATCATTATATTTAGTCCCGTCGCGCTGGCAATATTTTGAGGGTAGGTAAAATTCTAAAGTCACTTAGTATTGAAGTTGGAAATACAGTGTGTACATGAGAAGCTTTCAGTGCGTTTTATAATATATTCAATTGTTGCTTTTTATTCAATAATTTGAGGTTAACTTTTTCAGCTTGCCATAACTTGAGTAAAATAATATTAGAGTTAAAAAATATAACCGTTTTTTATTTAGAACAGTTTTATTGTTGTACAAAACCAGTTTGTGTCATTTACGTCGAGTGCAATTTGATATAAGTATGACAACGCTAAAAAACTACGTATAAAAAATTTGAGTTCATAAAATAAGGATTATCTATATCAGCACCGGCAATCTACCGATTTTACTGTAATCAATAACACACTAGCTGCTGTACTGAACTGGTTTACTATTAACAATTTGCTACTTAATGCTAAGAAAACCAAATGTATTAGATTTGTTTTGCCAAACGTTGCACCGGTGGACACTAAGATTCTCCTGAATGGTGAATGTTTAGAGATAGTAGATAAAGCAGTGTTCCTTGGTTCGACGTTGGACAAAAATCTACAATGGAGTCCTCATATAAGAAAACTCGCTCTTCGATTAAGCTCGGCCGCTCATGACGTTAGGAGAATTAGACTATTAACGAATATTGAGACAGCTCGCTCGCTCGTTCATAGTGTAATGTCATATGGTATTCTGGTTTGGGGCAAAGCAGCTGACATACAGACTATATTTGTTTTACAAAAAAGAGCCATCCGCTTTCTGTATAACTTAACGGCAGGTGCATCAGTTAGAGAACTATTTAAAGAAATTAATATTTTAACTGTTGCTTCCCAATATATCTATGACAATATTATTTTTGTTGTAAAGAATATACATACATTCAAAAAAAATTCTGACATCCACAGCTATAACACTAAAAATAAAAACTAGCTTGCTATCAGAAGTAGTCGTATCCGCAAAGCATATAAGTAATTTTTTGGTCAAGGTATTCACATTTATAACAAGTTACCCGTCGATGCTTTAAATTTATCATTTCCCGCTCTTAAGAAATATTTGAAAAAAAGTTTAATGTCAAAGGGTTATTACAGGGTCGAGGACTATATGACGGACAAAAATGCATGGCCCAAACCAGAAAATACTACAAAATCATCTAACATTTAGAGGACACAGTTCAGATAGGAAAGCATATCAAACGTTTTGTGAAGCAATCAGATTTGGATTTTATTATTATTATTTTATTTTAATTAAATAATAAGTACATTGTATGTCTCTTAAGCTGTTTTGATATGCCTTCTTATAGAACTACGCATTATTGTGTATCTTTAAGATGTAATATTACTGTATTACTGTTTTGAAAAAATAAGTCCCGCCGAGTTTCTTGCCGGTCATAAATAATTCTTCTCGGGTCAGAGGTGTAGGGTTAGAACCGGAGGTAGTTTTTTTTTCTCTCTCTGACGTTCATAAGTGCATTGTAATGTGCCTAAATTCAAGAATAAATATCTTTTATCTTTTATCACCATAAAAAATGTGAATAAAATCAATATGTATCCAATGAAGCAATGAAAATTTAAGTTTCTTGGTAATTAAGTTTTTTTAGGCTGTTATCGTTTTAATAAATTATTAATGTCATCAGAGTTCACATTCTAATAATCAAAAATGGATTTAAAAGTAGATATTTCAATTTGTGTCACTTTCTTCAATGATATTTCGTCAAAAATTAAACAGAAACAATATTTGCGTTCAGAGGAAATCCTCCTAACTACAGCGCGTGACCTTGATAGCCTATTCGGCGTACTTCTGTATGACCACTAGAAGTAGACCCCCGGCTCGTTTCTTAACCAGCTAAAACATAGGTCAACCAAGCGCTGGCATCTTAGTATTTACGATGTAGGTGCTCGCTCACGGAGGCGCGCACGGGGTGATAAAGCTAACATACTCGACAAAGGAACTGAGCGGAGGAGCGGGGCGCGGGAAGCCGGCGAGTGGGGCAATGAACTTTTGCGTGTCTTGCCTCATCATCAGCCTATACTAGTCCACTGCTGGACATAGGCCTCCCCTAATGAGCGCCATAGCGCCCTGTCTTCAGCTTGCCGCATCCAGCATCTGCCAGCAGTCTTTCGCAGATCGTCATCCCACCTGGCCGGAGGGCGTCCTACACTACGTTTGCCGAGACGCTGTCTCCACTCAAGAACACGTTTACCCCAACGGTTGTCGGTTCTTCGCGAGATATGGCCGGCCCACTGCCACTTCAGCTTGCTAATTCTTTGAGCTATGTCGATAACTTTGATTCTCTGTCGGATGTATTCGTTACGAATCCTATCCTTCAGAGAAACTCCGAGCATAGCTCTTTCCATAGCTTGCTGAGCGACTTTGAACTGGTGGACCAGCCCTACCGTGAGTGCCCACGTCTCAGCTCCGTAGGTCATTACGGGTAGGACGCACTGATTGAAAACTTTCGTTTTCAAGCATTGCAGTATGGATGGATGACGAGAAGGCTCGGCGTAGTTTCCCAAATGCTGCCCAGCCTAGTTGGATCCTTCTCTTGGCCTCCTTCTCAAAATTTTTTTTACCTAACTGCAGGATCTGCCCAAGGTAGGTGTATTCAGAAACAATTTCAAGAAGATGGCCATGTACGACGACCGGTCCCGGATCAATGTGGCCATTGATCATGACTTTGGTTTTATCAAAATTCATGCCAAGACCGATGCGTCGCGAGGCTGAAGCTAGGCCGTCCAGCATCTGGGTCAGCTCCTCTAGCGACTCCGCCATTATGACTATGTCATCAGCGAATCGCAGGTGTGAGATGTAATCGCCGTTTATGCTTATGCCCTTACCTTTCCAGTCCAGCGTCCAGATACCGTCTGGACTATCCCTCCTTTGGAACGCCCCGGTAGTCCAACCCGCGCACTCGAGGACGACGAGAAAGCAGAATGTCTCGCCAATAGTTTAGAGTCTCAATGTTCGGCCAGCCTCCTGCCTGCCGATGAAGCCCATGTCGAGAGGGTAAATTCTGAGGTGGACAGGAGATCGCGTCTCCCCGTAACTTCACCTCTCGTACCGGTGTCGGTTAAGGAAGTCCACGATCGAGTAAAGTATCTTCGAGTAAGGAAGTCCCCGGGTGCGGATGGCATCTCCAACCGCATGCTGAGACTTCTGCCCGAATATCTCTTACTCATTCTGGTCGGCATCTTCAATGCCGCCCTGTCCAATAGTCACTTTCCAGCCGCGTGGAAACGTGCCACGGTCATCGGAATAGCGAAGCCCGGCAAACCCCGGGCCTCGCCAGCCTCTTACAGGCCCATCAGCTTACTCAGCTCGCTTGCTAAGCTGTATGAGCGAATCATCCTCGCTCGGATTCTCAGGTTCACGACTGAGAATTCAATTATCACGGACGAGCAGTTCGGTTTTCGTGCCGGACACTCGTGCGTCCAACAGGTGCACCGCATCACGGAGCACGTGCTGGACGGCTTCTCGCGTCGAACAGGGTTGAAGACGGGAGCGATCTTTCTTGACGTGGCGAAAGCCTTCGACAAGGTCTGGCAGAATGGGTTGATATACAAGTTATATCAGATCGGTATGCCGGACAGACTCGTACTCATAATACGAGATTTCCTTACGGACAGAAGCTTTTGCTACCGACTGGAGGGAACGCTTCCACCTCCACATCCTATTAGGGCAGGAGTCCCGCAAGGCTCCGTCCTCTCGCCTACACTCTATTCGTTGTTCATGAACGATATTCCTAGGCACCCGCGTGTCGAACTAGGGTTGTTCGCGGACGACACCGCGCTCTTCACGACGCACAATCGCTACATTCTTGTTCGGAAATACTTCCAAGAGGCAATCAATGGCCTAGGTCAATGGTTTCGTCTTTGGCGTATTGAAGTCAATCCGGACAAGAGCGCAGCGATTATCTTCCACCCTACTGCCATAGGTCCGACAGGCAGGAAGGTGGCTCCGGTCCGGCTTTTTGACCAGCCCATTCCGTGGGTTAATGAGGTCAAATATTTAGGCGTCACTCTCGACCGTCGTATGACTTTCAAAAGCCACATCCGTAGGGTACGCAACAGAGCGCTGTTCGTATTAGGAAGGCTAGCGCCGATGATTAACAAGTTTAGTAAAATGTCACTTGGAAATAAGCTGACACTCTACAAGACTTGTGTTCGTCCAATCATGGCATACTCAAGTGTGGTTTTTACCCACGTGGGTATGTCAAGTCTCGAGCCGCTTCAGACCTTTCAGAATCGTTTCCTCCGTAGGGCGACTGGTGCCCCGTGGTACCAGACAACCCTCAGTTTGCACCATGACGCGGGGCTTGACTCCCTTTATGGTTTCTTTAATGGCGTTATTTTGACAACGCTCCACACAGTAGTAATCCGTTAGTTAGGAAGGCTGCGAACTACATTCCCAACCCTCCCCCCCCGGACTCTTAACACGTAAGTCACTGATTAGGGGCCGCTCGCTTCGGAGGCCTAGACACTACGTCACGGACCAGGACGACGCACTCACAGCGGCCATTCATGAGAAATGGAACGCTGTGCGTGCGCCCTCCCCCACATGTACACTGCGTCCCCGCCGGCGGGGGCAGGCGGGGACGCCCACCTCGGAACAGTCGCGACCACATCGACACGTTCAGTCCCTTATCCACCCGGTACCGCCGCATACCGGATAGAGTCACCCCGACAGTCGTCGGGCCTAGCTGAGTTTCTTGCTGGAGTCTTCTCAGCTAGGCTAGGAATAGCAAACCAGCGACAAAACTCCCACTAGCTCGATCCCCCCCCCCACTCACCCAGATCAGGTTGAACTCGCTTCAACTGATCTCGCTGGAAGCGCAAGCTCGGTAGGAGCATTCCAGCGTAGCAACCACATCACGTCTGGTCGCGGAAGGGTCCTGGATTTTCCCCGGGCAACCATCCCACCGAACAGTCCGCCCGCTTTAGCACTTCAGAAGCATAAAGCCCAAGTCAGGTTCAAAAAAAAAAAAAAGTCCAGCGTCTTAAACATGTCTTCCAATGCGCATGTGAACAGTTTCGGGGATATGACATCCACCTGCCTCACCCCTCGTGATGACATTGTTCCGAGTTCCGAGTAGCGTCGCGCGCGGTACGACGTGCGTTCAGTGAGCGCGTTGGTAGCCTACTGACTTTAGCTCCCTGCGCGGAGGCGCAAAACGTAGGTATATAACTCGTTCGCGCGGGCATGATTCATAGGCTGCCCCATCGCTGGTTTTTTTTTCGTAGTCCAAATTATATACAAGTTCAGAGTCCATTATCTGGGCCATTTTTGATTTTAGAAAAAAGTTTTTCGATTAAAAAACGCTTATTTTACCTTATTCTATACGAAAAAAAATCATAAAAAGTACATGTTATAATGACGTCCCGTCAATGTTTTTTTTCGAAATCTAAATTATATACAAGTTCAAAGTCCATTATCTCGGCCATTTTTGATTTAAGACCAAAGTTTTTCGAATAAAACACGCTTATTTTAGCATATTCTATACGACAAAAATCATAAAAAGTACACGTTATAATGACGTCCCGTCGATGGTTTTTTTTTTACAAGTTCCATGTCCAATAGGCCATTTTTGATCTAAGAGAAATGTTTTTCAAATAAAACACGCTTATTTTAGTGTATTCTATACAGTAAAATCATAAAATATACTTTATGATGATACCCCATCGCTGGTTTTCTTTTTCGAAGTCCAAATTATATACAAGTTCAGAGTCCATTATCTCGGCCATTTATGATTTGAAGAGAAAAGTTTCTCAAATAATACACGCTTATTTTATCAATCTTAAAAGTACACGTTATATTGATGCCCCGTCACCATTTTATTTTTTAAGTCCAAATTTTACTACATGTAGTCAATCTTCAAAGTCCGGTTACTTCGAAGTTTTTGAGTAAAAAAAATGTTGAAAATAGATGTCATATACTTCAGAAAAAGTGACCAAACCCTCCGGTGTCCGAGGCCAGATTTGAACTGGCGTCTTCAGCTTTCGCGGCTGACGTCCTGACCACTAGACCACCCGGTCACGGCGGAACTTGACAAATTTTCTCATGTATATGCAATCTCTGAATTTGAAACGGCTAGGCGCCGTTGACCATACTCTAAGGGCATGCGCAGTACGTGCTTGCACCTCCTATCCGAATCTCTTACGTGATTCTGGTATAGCGAGAGAGATGGTGCTGCCATCTATGAATCTTGAAGCAAATCAAATTATTTTGTTCAATATTTTTTGATTTGCAATTTTTAAGTAGTTACACTACTATATATAAACTGAAAATAGATGTCATATACTTCAGAAAAAGTGACCAAACCCTCCGGTGTCCGAGGCCAGATTTGAACTGGCGTCTTCAGCTTTCGCGGCTGACGTCCTGACCACTAGACCACCCGGTCACGGCGGAACTTGACAAATTTTCTCATGTATATGCAATCTCTGAATTTGAAACGGCTAGGCGCCGTTGACCATACTCTAAGGGCATGCGCAGTACGTGCTTGCACCTCCTATCCGAATCTCTTACGTGATTCTGGTATAGCGAGAGAGATGGTGCTGCCATCTATGAATCTTGAAGCAAATCAAATTATTTTGTTCAATATTTTTAGATTCATAGATGGCAGCACCATCTCTCTCGCTATACCAGAATCACGTAAGAGATTCGGATAGGAGGTGCAAGCACGTACTGCGCATGCCCTTAGAGTATGGTCAACGGCGCCTAGCCGTTTCAAATTCAGAGATTGCATATACATGAGAAAATTTGTCAAGTTCCGCCGTGACCGGGTGGTCTAGTGGTCAGGACGTCAGCCGCGAAAGCTGAAGACGCCAGTTCAAATCTGGCCTCGGACACCGGAGGGTTTGGTCACTTTTTCTGAAGTATATGACATCTATTTTCAGTTTATATATAGTAGTGTAACTACTTAAAAATTGCAAATCAAAAAATATTGAACAAAATAATTTGATTTGCTTCAAGATTCAAAAAAAATGTTTTTAATAAAATTTGCTTATTTTAACACATTCTACTACACAGTAAAACAAAAAAAGTATGTGTCATAATGACACCATTCAACCAAAATAGTCTAAATTGTACTCAACCTTTAGAGCCCCATAACTTCGAAACTATTGAACTAAAAAAAAAGTGTTAAAGAAAGGTTGCTTATTTTTATGTGTTCTATACGATAAGTTATATAAAACATAGCCGTATTATGACATCACACTGATGAAAAATGTATTAAGTCCAGCCCCGTCCCTTTGCTAGTCCGACCGAGAGGCAGATAACGAAATTTCGATTTTCGCGTTTCACGATAGGCACTCTGTAAACAAACCGCCTTGGTGCATAAATTATACATTTATTAGTTTTAAATTGTCTGTGATAATTTGTCAAAATACTGTTTATATGGTACACTAAGTTTTCCGTGGCACACAAATCTGCCGTTGCAAACATTGTTTCGATACGCTTTTATAAAAATATTGACGCAAACTTTAATATTTTATTGTACTGTTAACAGGGTCATACAAGAAAAAAAAATTAAATAAATAAATATCATTGATTAATATGGCACAAATTTATTTAAATAATAGATACCGATATTTTAGAAAGCACAGTGCCTAATCGATCAACTCTAATTTATATAGGCTTATAAAAGTCCACATATATGTGCTGATTGAACGTCAGTATTCCCGTTGACGATAGTGACACAAAACGCGTGCGTGCGTCAGTAACAACTTTGCTGTTACAGTGAAAAAAACAATTTTGATCTCTTATTTTCTACTTACCGAATAATGTTTAAAAAAAGAAATGTCTAAGTTTCTACCTAAGCAACAACCTAAGATGACACAAATTATTATTATTATTATTAGTAGTAGTAGTAAAACACTTTATAGCACAAAACAAATACATGACCAACAAAAATATTGTGAGTGTGTACAAAGGCGAAGTTATCCCTCTAAGGGATCTCTTCCACCTAACCTTTATTAGCTAAGTTGGATGGCTGAACTCTGTATGTGAATAATAAGCATCTTTAATTTTATCGAAACTTCATAACTTATCGGTACGGGTCTAATTTATCGTTTTTGTATGCACTCTAGCATACTAAAGGCCTTTTTCTACTAAAATTTGAAGCCACCTTTCACGAAAAAAAACTTAACGTATGCGAGTGAAACTAAGCTAGATATAGATTTGTATCCCTATATTCTACTATTACGAAAAGAAGAAAAAAATGATGATTTTAAGTATTTCAGAAAATCTTTCATATTTCCGTAACTAGAAATTAGCATAACGGCCCTTCTCTAATGGAAAGCCACATATAATTTTAAGTTGATGAAAATTTAACTGGCGTAAATTCGTTGAAAAGCAGCAAATGGGTCAGTGTTTCTTAGTTAACTAGCACTTGTTTCTTGTAGCCAGAAACGTCCTTTCTTCGGAGTTACAAGTGTTTTTTGGTATTTTTTATACTAAGAAGAAACATAAAATTTAATTTATCATTAACATAACATAAATAAATAAAAAATTCGCATCTTCAGCGCTATAGTTCATACGGTAGTGTTAATACACATTTTTGTATTTATAAAAATTACATATTTTCTCCATTTCTCGCGGGGATTTTTTTAATTTTAATAACAAAACATTTATTTTTTCCATTTTTATGTTCATGTAGAAGTGCCTTTTTCCGTATGGCGGCAGTACGGCTTAAATATGTGCATTTCTGCCATGTAAGATTTTAACACTGACTTGAACAAATTCTTGACCGCTCCGCCTTTTTAAGTTTTATTAAACTTAATTTATACATATAATTTGGGCCGTATTCTAACTTTAAAACACGCTTAGACACGATCCAACGTCAATACAACTCCAATGTATTAACTACACAATATAGCTAGCGCCTAAATGTCTGAATGGAAAATATCAGAATTTGTTTGAAAATTATTCCAATGCATCTAACTCTAATACAACTTCAAATTGATTGATTGTTTGTTATGTGTTGGAGTGAAAAATACTCACCGTCGTAGAAGCGTATGCCGAACTCTTTTTTTGGTAGGTACTTATACCTACTACAACGTAGCGCGCGCGGGCAGGGAACCGCCGTGTTTGGCGTTGGGCGCTGCGATAATAGTCCATATGCAGTTGACTTAAAAGCTAAAACAACTTGCTCGTATTTAATCAGCGCTTGAAGCGATAACCCTTGCCTGAGTTTTTGATATCGGTAAGCGCTAACCTAAATTAATTCAAATAAAGGGATTAGTTTATTCACCAGTAACCCAAAAGCTTACCGAAATGAAGCTGTTTTTGAAACCCAGCGTTAAAAAAACGCAGGTTTTAAACGGGTTAGAGTAAGCGGGTCCGGCTGGTCCCTGCATAAATACATACACAAAAATACAATGGTCTTGGAGCGACCATAGACGTGTAGGGCCTCTTCTCACGCACATATACCTACTCACTTCACGGATATTTTATGAAAGTACAAATACCTACTTACTTCAAACGGAAGAGCTTTCTCGACGCAGTGCAACACAAAAAGTACTTTGCAACCAATATAAAAGCAATCAAATCAACTCAACCAACCTCCACGCTATTCACGTCTAAGTTCGAACTAATGGACATCGCTGCTGAGTAAAAACGAAAATAGGTACTTAACACACTACGCTAAGGCATACACTGAAATAACTAATGGCCATTGGTTGGCGATGACGACTCATTTCTTATCCGTTGAATTCAAAAGAACCGGTTTATATTGTTCCTGCGAACGCTATCGAAAGAACCGCTCTTTTTACGTTCTTTTGGAACGATACGAGCTTGCAAACGTTCGTTCCCAAAACCATTGTAAATACCGGTAACCAGAACAGAACGCTATCGAAAGAACGGTTCATAACGTTCTTTATTGGGAACTGTTCTTTCGGGAAATGTTCTTTCCTAAAACCATTGTACAAACCGCTCACCGCAAACGAGAACGCTATAGAGAACGGTCTAGGTTATTGACCCGAGAACGTTTTGAAAATAGAACCGGTTTCCGATCCCTGGGTATGTGTGTTAACTCCCTAAGTTAAGGAAAATGAAGACTTATTTCTATTTAAGCTAAAAAAAATGATTTATTCATTAACTTAAAACCTTTACAGATATTCAGGTTGGTGTCTCTTTTTAAGTGTACAAGATACCTGTGTCAAGAGACACCGCTCTTCCTTATTGGTTCGCTTATGCTAATAACAACCATTGGTTAGAATAAACAAAAACTAATTTAATTTAAAACCTTAAAACTAACATTACAGTATCTATGTATATCACAAAAGTTATACAAAAAGAAAAAGAACTAAATATCTAAGCTAATGATGCAAATATCGGCTTTACCTATTGTGGTTGATTTTATACTTAACCATTGTCAGCAAATTACCGTCACGATGTTCTGGTGCGTTCACATGTATGGTTTCATTCTATGAGACAGATGCCTCCAGCCCACCGAGCGTGACCGTACATGTGAACACACTATTATATTGTGACGGGAATTTGCTTCCACGGAAAAGTATAAAAGCGACCATTGTAAGTATTCACGTCTAATCAAATTCCAAAAAATACGACTTACAAACAACAACACTCTTAACTGTACATTGGTGAACCTTATTACAATAGGCATAAGGTCTACCGATGGGCAATTAAGAGGCTAACAACACCCGATGACCTTCAAATTGACTTTACCCAAACAGTTTTTTAGCTATAACTACTTGTTTTGTAAGTAAAAAAAATATATGTTAAGAACTTCGTTAATTCCGATAAACGATTGGACGAAATCGGCTCGATAGAAAATAAGTCCAAAGTTACATCTTAAAATTAGCTTCAAACAGTTGTATGTCTTTAGTTTCTTGACTTATACGTCTGTAACTAAGGACAAAATTCCACCGCACTAATACTAAAAACTTCGTTGTTTTATATTTCTACATTAATGCGTAGTTTTTTTTTTAATTCATCATTTTGCAAAATTTGCAATGAGCTCCCATACTAATCGTAACACAGTGTTTATCTTTCACTCGCGCTGAAAAAGATAGGGAGGGAATTTAGCTGTTGTCAGCCCCTTAATAGTGTGCACGATGGTACTCACAAGGAACCCAAAGATTTTAATAGTGTATTTCCTCATTATAATAGAGACTATTATGATGTTTTTTCCTTCTTTGGGCTTCAGAAATGCGCGGATAACCACGCATCCCAACCCATAAGGGATACATGCCTTGTCTTTTCTTCCTCCTAGCGTTTGGCCCGGCTTGGGGTCCGCTTGACAACCTAATTCCATGAGTTGGCGTAGGCACTAGATATTACAAAAGCGACTGCCATCTGACCTTCCAACCCAGAGGGGAAACTCGGCCTTAGGGGGCGTCCATTAATCGCGTCATACGTTTTTGGCTTGTTTTAGACCCCCCCCTCCCCCATGGTGATCTTTGGTGATATTTTCAGGACCCCTCCCCCCCTGTCCAATATGACGTGTATTATATACACTATTTACAATGTTTCGATCTTGAATATGGATACTTTTGGAATTTTTTTGTAGTTTATTATTTAATATTCAACACTATTTTTATTCAAGTAAACCGTCTCAATGACACTTGACAATAGTGACAGCCTATCACATGCACTCACACATGCATAACATTCTGTCATTAAAATTATTGCCAGTGTAAGAAATTAGTTCCAATGAAATTCCGCAACATGGCGCATGATCATATATTTCTGGTCAGGCTTTACATGTATACATATAAAATAAAATAATCTTTCATAGAAAAAAACCGGCCAAGTGCGTGTCAGACCACGCGGTTTCGTACCTACTATCGAAAAAGTAATATCAAAAGGTCGTATCTGCGTATGAAATGAGTTTTTAGGAGATAAGATAACTCAATAATTCCTAAACCGATATGATTTCAATTTTTTTTATTTTTTTTTATCTCCGGTTCAAAAGTCACAGGGGGGACACAAGTTTTTTAGACTTTATACGGAGTGATTTTTTCTTAAAATATTCACTAAATAAATAAAAATTCAAAAAGACCTCAATGTTATTTTGAAAGACCTGCTGTTATTTTGAAAGATGTGCATCATGTCGATATTTGGTAAAAAGAAATTATTTTTGACAAATAATTACATGTATGGATGGAGTAGTGCCCCTCCTTAAAATATCCTTTTCAGCAATTTTACTACAAAACTAAGTAGCGGCATACAAAAACCTTATATTTAAATATTTATTAAGATACGTTTTATAGTTTCCGAGTAAAATGTCTGTGAAATACGGACGGACGGACGGACAGACGGACATAACGAAACTATAAGGGTTACGTTTTTGCCACTTTGGCTACGGAACCCTAAAAACCTACTTCACAAAATAATATGTCAAATGTTATTAAAAATGATTTACAATCATAGTGCTAGTGCAAGTTTACTCTGCTTTTGTCAGATTGATTCATTTAAAATTTGATAGTTTTTATTTTATTGACCACAATACAGTATAGCACAAGGCACAAAAAAATTACACGTGATATGTGTCAAGACCCCCCTCCCCCCTGTGGTGATCATTGGCGATTTTTTCTTGACCCCTACCCCCCCTATACAATATGACGCGATTAATGGACGCCCCCTTATCAGGATTAGATCCGGTTTCCTTAAAATGTTTTACTTCACCGAAAAGCGACTGGTAAATATCAAATGATATTCCGTACATAAGTTCCGAAAAACTCAGTGGTACGAGCCGGGGTTTGAACCCGAGACCTCCGGATTGAAAGTCGGACGTCTTACCGCCAGGCTACCCAACCCTTATATTATACTAGCTTTTGCCCGCGGCTTCGCTCGCGTTAAATTCGGGGTAACACGGTTCCCCTTTCCTGATTGCCCCCCGGAATGCTCCATACAAACTTCCACCCCCCATTTTAGGGAAGTGGGGGGTTAAAAAGAGACAAAAAGTAGCCTATGTCACTCTCCATCCCTTCAACTACCCGTTTTGCCGTAAAAGACGGACAAACAAACAAACACACACATACACTTTCCCATTTATAATATTAGTATGGATTATCGACTTTCTATATGTATTCTTCCGATATAAATAAATTTCAAATCATCAGAATCAAAACAACAATTATCGTCCGTTTCAATTTAGTCATATCTTTCAGTTTGAACTAAACTCAACTACATATTCGCATAAAACTGTCAATTCGAAAAAACCTCCGCCGTTTCAATAAAAATATCAATTATGATGTCTCAATAAAAACGTAACAAATTAAGGCGGGGGTCAGTCAATGCTATTTACCATACGCGGGCCTATTTTTTCGTAGTTTCGTTTCTTTTTTACCCCCCCATCTCCACCCCACGGGCGTTGGGGGGATTCTTTTTTTTTAAATCAGTAAATTGCATATTTGAAAAACTACTGCGGCGCGGCGATCGAACAGATGTACCCTGTTTGTTTTAAAATGGTGTTTTTTAAGAATGGCTGGAAAGAGGGTGAATTAGGTATAAACTGGGTTTTGATTTAAATCATCTCTGTTGAGAATAGTTAGATTTTAGAGTAGGGTCTAGTTTTGGTACAGGTTATTAGTCAATTTGGAATTATATAGACCTGATCGGTGATAAAAGTACTTTTTTTTTCTCCTAGCTTTTTTCCCAGCTTTTTACTCTATTGAGCCTGGGGCCGCCCGGCAACATGATCCCAGGAATTGGCGTAGACTCTAGTTATTTACGAAAGCCACTGCCATCTGACCTTTCAACCCCGAGGGGAAAAAACCTTGTTGGGATTAGATCCGGTTTCCTCACGATGTTTTAAAAGTGATAAAAGTACAATATCCTGCAAGAATATTTTGCACAGCAAATCGCACAAAAATATGTAAATATAATGTATATGAATACCTACGTAACCTCCCCCTTATTTTGAAGTCGGTTAAAAAAGAGACGCATTTTGACTGCTGTTTCCTGTTTCTTCGATTGCTATTCAGCCTTTAGTGTGGCCAAAAAGTATCATTTTAATCCTAGCGTTTACTCTTTTTGAGCCTGCGGTCCGCGCAGAAACCTAATCAGGTTTTCAGTTGCCTCTAAAACCATAGCAAGATAAATTATAATGGATAAAAATGACAGCTTAAATAAAATGTTGACAACTTAATTAAATTAAATACCGCTGCACTACAAGGTAGGATAGGATTTCATCTCAAATAAATAAATAAAAACTCTAGTGTACATTTTAAGTACCGACAGCAAGATTAACTGACCACTATAGTTAATGTAATGGCAACGAATTTTTTTTGCATGCAACTAAGTAGGTACATAATAAATTCCCGACCCTGTTAAATAACAATTATCATTATTAAACTTAAATTTATTGTTTTACGGACTCCAAGAATCAGAGATCAAACGCATATGGTCACTCATTTAGATATACACACCTACCAGATTAATTTGACCTTTCTAATTTCCTCGCGTGATAAAAGCATGCAGTTTTTTGCAACTTGTTTTCATTATCGCTATCTGTATAATTTACATTTTATCATATAACCATTCATCATTTGAACAAATAAATTGAAGAAAAACAAATGTAATTTTTCAAAATTCATTAGGACTTGCAAGATGGTAATCAAAAGCATGTTGTTTTTGTATAGTGATGATGATAATCTTATCTGTATAAATATTATTTAAATTTTACGGATTTAGTCACTACGCGGTACAGGTTTCGGAGAACTTAGGTCTCCGGGTCAGCATCAGCACAAAGAGTGCTAGCCAAACCGATCCGTGACTCGTCGCTGCGGGGCCGCGTTATCGACTGCCGGGTAGCGATTGGTAATAAATATATTTTGAAAATCAGTAAAACGGTTACCTAATGTTTCACCGAAATATTTTCCGCAGATTTTCGATTCGCAGACAACGATTCGCAGAATGTTTTAATCGTAGATATATCTTTTGGTCGATTAAGGTTTGGCAGGTTTACGGTTCGCAACCAGTTCAGTCGCATCTTTTTCAATTCGCAGAACTACGATTGGATGAAATTCATTTGGCAGAGTGATTATTTCGTTTTCGTAACTTTTGTAAATGTACCTAATAACATTTAGAATTTGATGCATTTCGTTTTTTAGGATTTATAAAATGTCATAGTTAATTATCAGAGCTCGGATTTTTCACGGCAAAACAAAACACTAGCGTAATTTAGCCAGTGCTTGAAATATTATTTGAATCGATATCGATAATTCAGAACTAGAAGAAATAAAAGTCACCAAATAAAATTAATATGTAATAAAACTAATAAAAACATTTGTATAAAGTTACTATATATTAGAAACAGACGCAATTTCTTCTTCAAAATCTACGTCAGTACACACAGCAGCACAAGACATTTTATTTGGGTAATAGTGATAGGAGTAGATGATCATTATCTTTTCAACATTCTCTGGGAGTAAACAGTTGCGTTTATCACTATAAATCCATTTATGTACACTAAATGTACGTTCAACTTCAGTTGACGTCAAGGGAGCAAATTTATAGAATTCATTATCAGTTCGGGTAATATTTTCAGATATGTCTCTTAAAATTTCGTAATCAGGATTTCGTTCGAGCACGGCTACAAATTTACGTATCACTGGTAAAAGTTTACTCCAGTTTACGTAGCAACGAACATCCAGAATGAGGAAGGATTCCGCAATGGATAAAGTCGAACATTGCAATTGTTCTATTGAAGAGGCTATTACTTCGTAGTTGTCGCGAATGAAATTTAACTCCGGTCGTAGTTTGCGTGTTTGAAAACATTTTTTTGCAGCTCTTATAGCTGCCGAGTCATTAGCAAGTATGGAGACGACATCACGTATTTGCTCATAGTATTGAGCGTAATATACCGCAGCAGATATCCAAGTTCCCCATCTGGTGATAATTGGCTCGGGAGGTAGGGGAATGGACGGATATTTTGCCTTAAAAAGGCGTACACGCTCTGGAGATTTTAGGAATATCTTTTTGACATTCGATATCAACCCATCCACACCTTTGAAATTATCTCGCACTTCTTCGGCAACCCGGTGCAGACCATGAGCTAAACACGTAATGTGTTTCATACGAGGAAACGTTGCTTTTAAAATACGACCGGCTTTAAGCATATATGCGGCACTATCTGTGCAAAGTAAAAGCAAATTGTTTACGTTATCATTGAAAGAATTTTGAAACAAAAATTTTATTTGGTTTATTATTAGGTTTGCTATTGTTTCCCCATTTACCTTCTCTAAAACCTTCGACCCCAAAAGATAAAATTGCTTAGAACAATTTTTTCGCAAAGACCGAATCACCACGTTTGTCACACATTTTCCAATGAAATCTGGTGTTTCGTCTATAGATATCCACAAATAATTGGTTTTGTTTACCTCTCTTATACCCTGTATAGTTTTTTTGTACACGAGATTTAAATAAATTTTTCGCAGGGTCGATTCGTCCGGTAAAGAAGTCATAGAGCAGTCGCAACATAAATACTTGTTAAAAAAATGACGAAAATTATTGTTGTCGACTGTTGCCCATGGTATGTTGCATGAAATAAGAAAAATAATTAAATCGAAATAAAATTGACGTTTCCTATTTGGTTGCCCCGAACGGTAATTGTAGCGGTTGCTTTTCACATGATTCTCAATATTGCATTTCTTCAGTTTTAGATGCATATCGCACATAGAGCAGTATATAGTGGAGGTCACTTCATTATAGACTAACTCAGGGTGATTTTCAATCCACGTTTTGATCCGATCTTGTACATTACTCATTTTTGTATTAATTGATACCTTGCAATATTAAGTTATTATACGTATATCCAACACGTCGGATTCAATGCGTTGCGAAATAAATAATACCTAGATGCAATTTACGTTTTATACGTAATGAAATGACAGTTAAAGTGTGAATGTCTTATGTCATGTGGGATGAAATTTGCAGTCGTTTCTATCATTTTAAATGAGGTGGTATAGTTACTTCGTTCTAAGTTGTACATGCAGACCTACCTCTTTGTTGCTCGACTATGGCAAAGCTAAAATGAAAAGTTATTTTATTACTTATACAGGATGTCCGGTAATTAATGCACAACCTTCTAACCCCCAGTAGGTCACCTTAGACTGGTCAAAAATATTGATTTTGAGCTCTAGTAAGTCTCCTGTTTTTCGAAATTTTCGCACGTTTGTTAGTTTTTAAATTTTGACATTCACACTGATAGGTGTACCATCGAATAAAAAAAGAAAAAATGTACTGAGGCAATACCTGTCATATACTCTAGTAAGACTCGATAGGTGTCGATAAAATAATATTTCAAGCACTGGCTAAATTACGCTAGTGTTTTGTTTTGCCGTGAAAAATCCGAGCTCTGTTAATTATTAATGGCAGCCGTTCTTTTTAAACAGGACTATCAGAAGTTTTATTTTAATTTAAAAGAATACGCCTAAAATGCGGGTACATTTTAGACTATAGAATGATACTTTATTTTTTATGAATATCGTACAATGATATATCGTATTATGACATCGTATGATCGAATATCGTATGATCGTATTATGACATTCCATTTGACATATGTATAATCTTTTCATGGAAATTGTACTTTTAACATCCTTATTATCATATTGTATACTCAGATATTTTTTGTTCATAATCTACTTACTGCATGATAAGTTTAAGTTTAATTGTTAAAATGTAGGTATAAAAATATCGTATGCTGACCATAGCAAAACATAGTGGTTCAAACCTTATATTTAAGACCTAATGTATGTACCTATGTTTTACGAATAAATATGATTTGATTTGATATATAAAAGTCTGTCACTGTTTGTTCGCAGTTCACCTAACACGCTCCTCCTTTGCTTCGCTCGTCGTCGCACCTATATTTACTTTGTCAAATGAACATTCATCCCTGAAAATAATAATATTTATAAAAATATTTTGTTATATCATCTTCTTTTCTTAACCTCATCACCTATCTAACAGGTGATTTACTTAAAATTTAGGTCAACAAAGCATAAAATGGCGGTTTAATAATATGCTTAAGATTTAGCCAGACTATCACGATGTGCGTAATAAAAAATAAGGCAGGACAGTTGTTACTGGTACATTCTAAATACCCTACTTACGATATGCCTTTTAGACTAATGGTCGTCCGGCTAATCGGGACTACGAAAAGAAAATCTGCGAATCAATAATTTGCGTACTGACTAGTCCTCGAAACGATTACTCTGCGGAATGAAATACTGCCAATCGTGTTTCTACCAATAAACCCATCTGCGAGTCGTTGCCTGCGAATCGATAATCTTCGAATAATTCGTCGTCGGGGAATCAATAAAACGTTTATAAATACTCACTGTCTTTTGTTTATGAGCCCACTAAATATTATGTATCGATATTTTTTACTGTAGTTATACCTTGTTTTTTGTTTCAGATTAGAAACATAACGGTCGATTTCGCCAACGAATCTGTATTTTTTCCAGGCATATCAAAAATTTCAATTAGACTACTTTTTTCCGGTATTAGCGTTACGCTTAAGCCAATAAGATACAAAATGGCCAATTTTAATATCGGTTACCCAATAATCGCACTACGACTATCACACGATTTTTCTAATCTGAAAATAAAAAACAATGGAGTGCACTCCGGGAGTGCCGGCAGAAGTGAAAACTTGAATATTAACGTTGTGCATTTTTGATATTTTGGAATGGTTAGGGAATAATTTTGCACGAATTGCTTTAATTATCAGTATAAAACTACTATCATGTATGTATGTGGTAAAATACAATATTCATTTATTGCGGTATCATACACAAACAAGGTCACGTGTCCGTCTTACGAATTTTCAATCTGACGAATCTGTCGGTCACGTGACCTGTCGCGAGTTTAACATTTTTTTCCCCATAACAAAAAGTGCACAGCGCTGCTAAAGAAGTTTTCACAAAAACGAATTATAGATGGCAATAAATGGCAAACAAGCTTACGGGCCGCCTGATGGTAAGCAGCTACCGTAACCTATGGACGCCTGAAACTACAAAGGAGTCACATGCGCGTTGCCGACCCTTTACAAAAAGGAGGATTCACTATGTTGATGGCTAAAGGAACAAGAAGATCCCTCATCGTCAACACACTGGGTCCTCTTTGAGCTCTTTGGCAACCTTACTCACCAGCAGGAACGCAACACTATGAGAAGGGTCTAGTGCTATTTGGCTGCGGTTTTCTGTAAGGTGGAGGTACTTCCCCAGTCGGGCTCTGCTCCAGATTTGAGCGAGAAGACATTCGCTGAACGTGCCCTACCACACTTAGCGAGATGCCATTCGCAGTGCCCATACCTCTCTTTTTGGCGTAGTTTAAGGACATACCCAAGTCCGGACGTAGTTTAAGGACATACCCCAGGTCTTTTTAATTACTGCGCTATCTCTGCTTTGATTTGCGTGTTTACCTTATTTATTTTAGCTCAATTACGGGGAATCGGAAGTAGAAAACATTCTTACTAATGAATATTTTCTCAAGTAAAAGTCAGCTTACGAGCTATTCGAAATAATTCAGTCAGGAAAATACCCAACATGAAAATGCTTTCAAAACTTATAATTAAACATCATAAGGTTGCATCTAATTACAAAAACCATACAAAAATAATTTCTCGAAGGAATTCCAAAGTATCGCAAACTGGTAACTCTTTGTCTTATAAATTCAATACGAAACCTTAGATTTGCTCTGATATCGCAACGATAATAAGTTATCGTAATTTTTTTTTAATATTATTTATAAGCTTTAAACGCTGACTGTTGATACTTTTCTTGCAAAATTCATCTACGGCTCAATGAAATTATTTAAACAAACCAAACAGAATGAGCTTCCATTATTAGTGTTTCGTACCAATACTTGGTTTACGAAACACTTATGGGATCACTCCGGTCGCCGAAATCGGTAAAACGCGTCTTTCTCGGAAAGCTGAAATTTAGAATAGGTATATAAAAAGTTAGCTGTAACAAGATACCGAGGCTTTAACTGCTTAAATTTATTTTATTATAGAGTTCTTATGATCTATCACTATTATTGTTCAATGGGATTTGGCTTAAAGGGCTAGTATCCAGGTCAGAAAATTTCAAATAAAAACCAAGAGCCGTATTTTAACTTTAAAACACGTTTAGATACGATCCAAGTTCAATACTGCAATGCATTAACTATCGCAATCCAGCTAGTTCCTAAACGTCTGAATGAGAAATATCAGAGTTGCCTCGATTTTTTTTCGATACAACTTCAATATTGGTTGATTATTTGTTGTGTAAATACAAACTCAAATGAGTTATGTTTAAACAGATTGTATTTTTATCAAAAATTATATTTTTTTCTTGTACAGAATTTTTAGGACTAGGATTAGCGATGAGGCTTGAATTGAGGATTTTTTCAGTCTTGCCTGTTAAAAGGTTAAAATTAAAATACGGCACCAATAATCTGATACTATTGGTAGGATCTACAGGAAGAGGACACCCTGTTTTAGGGTTTCGTAGCCAAAATGGCAAAAACGGAACCCTTATAGTTTCGTCATGTCCGTCTGTCCGTCCGTCCGTCCGTATGTCACAGACATTTTACTCGGAAGGTATGAGACGTATCTGTATCAAATTTTAACATTAAGATGTATTTTGTGTGCCGCTACTTTCTGTACTAAAATTGCCGAAAAAAATTTTTTAGGTGGGCACTCCCTACATGTACCTAACTAATTGTAAAAAAAAATCTCTCAAATATCAACATGATGCATATCAATCGGGTCTTGAAAAATAAAATTGAGGTTCCTTTGAACATTTTTTGATTAAGTGGATATTTTCAGAAATAATCACTCTGAAATTAAAAAAAGCTGTGTGTCCCCCCATGTAACTTTTGAACAGTAAGTCCAAAAATTATTAAAAAAATTCAAGAAGGTATCTTTTTGAATATTCTCTTCACGAAAATTATTTTGAACATTATCGGTTTAGACGTTTTTGAGATATCTCCAAAAAACTACGTACATAGGCAGATACGACCTTGCGATATTAATTTTTCGATAGCCGGTACGGAACCCTCCATTATGCGTGGTCCGACACGCACTTGGCCGGTTTTTTTTCTCTTTATTTAATGCCACTCTATAAGAACAACAATTCTAACCTTATATAATAAAGGACATCCTTATGCTGGCCGCTATCTTTTGACCAGCCAACCCCATTGAATATGAAATAACCATTCTGCGTAGAAAAGAGGTGTCTGTTTTTGCGAAGTTAAACGGCCAGTAGTGGGGTATAGGATAATTTAACACGGGGCATAAAATAAAGGTAAGCGCAAGCTTTGAACCAAGTACAATGCTAAAATGCATAAATATATAATTCGGGAACAGGTATAGATCAGTGAAATCAGATAATGCGTGATGTATGTGTAGTAAGTAGTACCTATGTGTTAGGGTAGTATTTGGTTATATTTGCTACAACAAGTGTCTTGACCTTGAGTTAGCCGATAAAATCGTGAAAAACTGTCAATATTTCCTGTATAAACTCAAAAACTGTTTATTTATTGATAAAGGTTGCTGTTGGAGTTTTAAAGAGCATTTAATTATCCATTAAATGTATATACTAACGGATACGGAACTTACTTCTGACCTGGTACACAAAGAAAAGTCTCACATTGATGGCGACTGTACGAGTAAGTAGAGTAATTGTGCTAGTTTCCCGTCCAGGTCCAGTTTACCGTCCACTTGATTAAACTGCTGCAAATAAATGGGAAAAACATTTTAAGGTCAAAATAGTTTATATTTATAACTTATTCTTTAGTAGATTTTTTAATTTTAAGCTTATGTTTTGGGAAAAACTTGAAGATAAGCATATAAATAAGTATGGACGGAAAACTGACAAGAGTGGACGAAAACTAGCACAATCACCCTATGTACATATAAACTCGACCGACGGTCGACTTCTAGATTTTGCTTCCTATGTAGTGTTGCTTCCCTTTGTGTTGTCATGTCGCATTACTGCTTAATACTAGGGACCTATCATTGGCCATTCACTTTGACCAAATGACGCCGAAATACTAAGCCTATTCCCACATTCAATACATAAATACAAGAACATTTCAATCTCATTAAACTCTAGCAATACTCGAGAAAATTCGTTAATTGCGCCCAATTCAAATTCAACAATGCGTTCGATTATTTGAAATTGGAACGATTATGAACGTACAATCGATTGTATGAAGTGCCCACGCGCCTTCAAAGGGGTGCTTTTGTAACGTCACTTAACCCCCTGGCCGTGTGTAAATGTGTTAAAAACGATTGTTATTGCATGTACTTGATGACAACTGTTTGCTTTTTCGTTGGGTGCTTGCAAATTTTTGAATTATTTTTTCGTGGTGGGCTACAAACGGTTAAGGCGTAACACGTACACTCTTGGGTGAAATTTAGCTGTCATAGACAAAAAAGTGGAAAAGTCCAACTTTCAGCTGAATTTTGTCTATGAGCTCCATACAAAAATTCAGCCACCATAGACAAATTTCCGCTTTCCGCGGGATTTGTCAATGATAACCGAATTCTGCCAAAGTGTTTTTTGCACCAAACGCTTTAAACTTCTAGGCTTAAATATTTTCAAAGACGCGACCAGATCCAACAAACACATTGCGTGTGCGCACTGCGCAATTATGCATACATGTCCCGTCCGAAATAGAGGAACATTATACGTTTTTCATATTGTATCTATGTTTATCTGTGACATCGTAGCTTCTAAAAGGACAAACCGATAGGAGTATATTTTCAACCGACTTAAAGATTTCGAAGAAATTTCTGGCTCTCAAGAAGAAGGTTCTCAATTCGTCGGGATCTTTGTTTTGTTGCTTTTTCCTTTTGCAATTTTTTAATGTATTTTCACCGATTATTCGAAGACACCTGGACCGATTTTTGAAAGGGTATTCTTGCCGATTAGTCCCATTGTCATCAGGTCAGGATTTGATGGTGAGATCCTGGAGAAATCGAGGGAACTCTTCAAATATTACATCCTAATAAAATAAATAAATATTAGCAATAGATCCTACTGTGTTCCTACTGTGTTGTGTTCCTGCTGGTGAGTAAGGTTGCCAAAGAGCTCAAAGAGCTCAAAGAGGACCCAGTGTGTTGACGGTGAGGGACCTTCTTGTTCCTTTAGCCATCAACACAGTGAATCCTCCTTTTTGTAAAGGGTCGGCAACGCGCATGTGACTCGTGTGGAGTTGCAGGCATCCATAGGTTACGGTCAGGCGGGCCGTATGCTTGTCTGTCACCGTCGTGGTATAAAAAAATATATTATAGGTATGATATGAGTATTTTTTACAGTGGCTTCGGCATTTGCTCTTGGTAAGCGTAAGTTGAGTCGGTTATTTTTGTTTTAAATTATTTAAATCGAAAGTCCTATCGAGTCCACTAGATGGTGCTGTTTCTCTTATACAAACTTATTTTATGGATACGAGGGTATCTTCCGAGTCTCATTGACCATTGTGCATTGTTATTACAAAGTAACTGTTAGAAACTTTGCGAATAGACAATTATTATTGGTTCGTTATTTAGTTAAATTTAGCATAATTCTGCAGAAATCGCGAAGACTGGCGCAATGTTATTAGGGCATTTTTATGTTAACTTATACTTTAAAGCACGACCTAAGTCTTGTTTCAGTAACGTGTAACCGTCACATTCCTGACAAAATGTGTGGGATTTGACATTGACCGTCAGTTTTGTGATGATTGCTAACCGGTTGTTAATAGTACACAGTTAAGGCCCATTTAGACGGTACAAGTTTCTTGAACAAAAATCTGCAATAATTGTATGCAAGTTTTGCCGTTCAATAATTGAATTCAAGAATTGAATCAAAGTGTTTACACTTGATCAATAAGTAAAATCTTGAATGCATTTATTGTATACCATTCTTGATAGGCAATATTCTTGACCGTATTTTGTTTACACTAGTACATTTTATTGAACGGCATTAATTGCATGCGAGTCTTGACAGGTCTACACTTCAAGTTGAACCAAATATGATGTATCGAAGCAAGAATTGAACGTATTTGCAATGGCAGATTTTCATTCAACATTGAACGTTCTTTGTGGGTAGTAAGATGAGCAAAAATAATTTTAAATTTGGTAGTTCGGACTTAAGGGCTTAAGAACGCAATTTCAAGAAAGTGAAGGATTCAATGGGAACTGGATCCGGCAGTGGTGATATATATATAGCCAAAACTTGTGTGGTACAATTTAATGGACGCATTTAAAAAAAAAACTTCGGAGTTAAGAGAAACCACATCAAATTTGGTATGTAGTTGCTAATATAGCAGTAACAAGAAGCACACCTTCGCGTAGGAGATCCATGTCGGAAATGAAGTGTGGATTGGCAATTCTTGTATTCAATTAACTGTATTCAAGCCTTTTGTTTACACGTATGCCAGTATTGAATTCAAGTTGCTACTTGAATACAAGAATGTCACGTTATGTTTAGATAGTGCAGGTTTTTTGTTGCCTCAATTTTATTGTATTGAATGTTCAAGGATATTGTATCGTGTAAATGGGCCTTTAAGTGAAAATGCCCTTAGTTGTGGTGAATTTAAAAAAAATCGGAACTACCCGAATACCTATACCTTATTACCTATAATATGGCTAAGGGCTGGAAAAAACACTTGAGGTCTTGAGGAAACACGCAAATGTCGATAATCAAAATTTCATTATCTCCTTCTATCGCTCTTACATATTCGAAAGAGAGTGAGAGAGTGAACGAAGTGTTTCGCGGTTGTAAGCCTGGTATATTATAAGTATGCCATTAATTTCATTATAATATGTAGATTTTATGACTGTGACAGAAATCAGGCGATTTCCTACGTTGTAGGTATGTTTTGAAATTATAAATATAGTTTAGCCAGGGTATGTTGTACTTGAAGGATAGACAGAGATAATCGTACTGTCTTTTTCTTACACTAGTACCTTTACCACAATAAAAGGGATGAGTATAGCTTATTACTTCTACTGTTACTGCACTTTTTGGTTAGCCAGACTATAGCAATAAGGTTTTACCAGTAGGCAGTAGTAGAAGTATTAGTAGTACATATCTGTAGTAGTAAAACGCTTTAATGTCCAAAACAGATTAGTACTTACACGCAGATTCAAAATTCCATGAACAATTTATGAATGAATTAGTTCATAATGTGTCCATGCAATTTTGTAATCTCACTGTACGTGACCAACAAAAGGTCCAAAAAATACTAGCCTGTGGCTTTCATTACCGATTATAATATTATTTAGTCTAGACTATAATAATATAAATCAGTTTCAAACTAAAAATATAAAACAGTGTCTCTACCGATATAACCGCTGCTTAACACATTTTTCAAACACTAAAGGGTCTGCTAGACGGTCGCCAACGAGGCTGCCGACGGTCCAAGGTCACACTGACCTTGGTTGGTGCTTTATACAATTTTGCTGGAAACAACTGTCTACACAGTTCGTCCAGATCAAGGTCGCTCTGTCGGAGGGGCTTGTTGGCGACCATCTAGCAGACGCTTAAGTGAAAGACCGACGTAGACGAAGTTGCCAGCCATGTTCAGTAGACTTAGTAGTAATTAAGTATTATTAATTTCTCTACAGTAATAAAATAAATATGTATGTACGTACATTTCTCTGTCATTAAACTAAGATCAAAAGAATCGTAATTTAAATAAGGAACGTTGAAATCTAACGGCAACTGGGCACCTAATCATTATCATAAATCGTGATTAATCGCACCACAGTGTATAATTACGATTCGTCGTAAAACGAAATAATAATCAATGATCGGAATTGGTAGTGCCATTTCGCGGGAATTCGGTGTGTAAGCTTAGTATGGATATAGTTTTTAACCCCGGGATTTGATATGAAAATTATAAAGTTTGTGCTTGGTTTAAAAAATGTTTTAAAGAACCGCGGGCCTAACGTAAGTATGAAAAATGTGGTTTCAGTTAGATATCGGACGTCAAAAGAAATAGATTGACAATAGAAAATATTGATAAAAAATATGGTTTGCTACTATAATTTCAAAGAAAGTAATTATTTAATTGTGTTCATTTAAAATAATGATGTTGATGTTTCGTGTTTTATTTTATGATTGTATTATTGTTAATTGTAACTGTTAAACAAAAGTAATTTTAAATGAATGATGTATTTATAATGAAATTTTTTTTAGTTTTGCGTTTTGAAGAAAATTTTCTGTGAGAAATACGAGTCGAAGAATCTCAAGTCTTATCCATGTTCTTTACAATGTTTAAGGTCATTCACCCGAAATGGCACTACCTATTCCGATCACTGATAATAATACATAATAATACGCAATAAATTAGTTGGAAATTGAAAAAAATGCCTATAAACGTTTAATTACGCACTCGTTATGTTAAGTCAACATACGTTTGTTGTATGTTGTATTGAGATATAATCTTCATATGTTATCAAAAGTAGTCAGTGTTGGGCACTCAAGAATAAAATCATTATTTAAATAAAAATTCGTAAGAATTAAATCATGGCGATTTTATTCCCGTTCAAATTCTTCAAAATAATTTCGTCGGCAATAATTCATATGCGAAAAAAAAAAATAAGGATAATTTATTCTTAAGGGAATAAATATAATCATTATTTTTATTTTAAATAAATAAGAATGTAGTCTGGGTTTTTCGGTGAAGTAATAAAAATGAAAATGAATTAATTAAAAAAACAACCTGTATTAAATTAACGTGTCGCGCACTAGAGCGATTACTTTAGTAAGTATCAGTAAGTTGTATAAAGGAAAATAACTCTAACAGTTCACGAATTAGGCATAAACATGGTTCCGCTCAATCGTCCTCTTAATCACATCACTGAGCGATAAATGAATAGAAATTGAAAGGAAATTAAGCCATAAATGGGTGTTATTATTGAATTTATATTAAATTAATCGCCCACCCCATCTGTCGTGTGTCGCTCGACAATTACATTACGCCATTTGTAATTTTCAATGAGTGGTTTTGAGGAGGTCGTAATGAGTTCAATTTAGCTTTCGATTGCTTGGAAGAATTAGGTATACATGCGCGAAACTGTTGATGAAGTTTAGCAGGATTTTAAGGTGACGGGTTACGCAAACACGTAAAATTGAGGTGTTTTTGTCTAAGTTTTGTGATGAAATGAAATCAAAGCACTTGGGAGCGTGAATATGGCATGATCTGAAGGTACATACAGGGTGTAAAAAAAATAGTGGTGAACCGTTTAAGGGCATAATTGGTATCGTTTTGCGACTATGAAAAAGTAGGAGAAAAATTTTTTTGAAGCGAAAAAAAATTTTTTTGTATGGGACCAATTAATTTTTTCGAGCGAAAAATTTTTTTTCTTAGTTTTTCATAATAAGAAAACGATACCAATCATGCCCTTCGGAACGGATCTCCAGCATTTTTGTTACACCTTGTATAGTTCAGGTTTAATGCTAGCTTAATGGTTTTCTACTGTATAGCATAATAAGGTATATACAGGGATATAAAGTGATACATAGATGGTAAATATATATATCTTAAATGTTTTCTTTGATTTGTGTTACGTCGAAGTCGTCGAAACTTACAGCGAAAGTTAGATGGTAAATGTAAGTAAAATGTTTTCTTTGATTTGTCTTCGACTTTTACATTTCCTAGTGCCCTGAGCGGGATGGCTCCTACGAGTCTTTTAATCCCTGGTTGAAACTGGATCGATTAGCAATTTTTTATTAAAGTGCGATTTTCTTGCCGACTGCATAATTTTCAATAATAATGGCAATAATAACACATTAAAAAGTTAGTAAAGGTCTTCTAATACCATTTTAACGTAGCGGCACGGGTTCTAGTTGCTGACCTAAAAACTGGTTAAAAATATCCCCCCAATTTATACCCCTTTACATACCTAATTATAATATACACGGGAAAACCATTAAGCTATCATTAAACCTAAACCATATGTCCCTTCAGATCATGCCACATCTACGCTCCCAAGTGCTTTGATTTCATCACAAAACTTGGAAAAACTACTCAATTCTTCGTTTGTGTATACCGTCCTTAAAGTTCGTCTCTTAGGGTGGGTTGCACCACGCACAACTAACGAACTAATCAACGTTAAATATGGCGACGGAGCTGTCATCCCATTTAGTTAGTTATCCTGGGCGTTTTTCCGCAAGTCGACATCCAGTGTGCCTATTTTGCGTGAAACGGGGGTACCTGGCATCCCATAGAAAACTGTCAAACTTTTCATACAATATTTTTTTAACGATGACGTTGACGTTAACAGACTGTTTGGTGCAACCGGCCCTTAGCCTAGTGGGTAGTGACTGCCTACGATCATGGGTTCGAACCTGGTTAGAGCATCAATTCCATTCATTGGATACGACATCCAAAACGATGTTTCGACTCAGGAACAAACGTTTGTAATCAATAAATACACAAATAATAGTACATTACTTACCTAGGGCTGTAAAAAAAAGAAAGCCCGAAATCGCAGGTATTTGGGACCCGAGCCGCAGGCGAGGGTTGTAAATATGCGATAGAGGGCTTTCTTTTTTACTGCCCGTGGTGAGTACACAATTTTACGTCCCCACCTGGCCATAATGCGAGTTTTACCGTAAGCGTAGCGAGCGGTAAAACTCACATTATGGCCAGGTGTGACGTAAATGCTCTTACCGAATCGAACCCAGGACAGTAGACAGGGTCACTACCAAATAAGATAGAAAGCCGTTAAAATACTGCTAAACTCCCCCATTCAAAAAATTACACATAGTAAATTGTACATCGTTCTTGATGATAATAATTTCTGAAAGACAGAATAATATGACCGGTTTAAGGTTGTCTGGTAGAGATCGCTTAATTTAAAAAAATGATATACTTAATATAAAATAAATGTAGAAAAGAAAATATGCAAGTATATAATATATAATAACTATATCAAAAGACGTGATAAAAAAAAATTGGTTGTTTGTAAAGTAGGTTTACGATCGAGATGTTTACGTGATAACGTCTAACCGCTCGTGAGGATTCCGCGTGACAAGTTTCACGGAATGACTGGCAGCGCTCGAGATGAGACGGGAGATCGGTCCGTCTCCCTCTCGTTATACCTGCGATCGCGCTCGTGAGGTTTTGGTGTGACACAAGTTTCTGAACATGTCACCCGACTAAAACGATTTTAAAGACGTTATCACGTCAAAATAAATAAACAGAAATAAAGTAAAATAATACAACAAAACAAATATCAATAATAAACTAAGGTCAAACTAACTAGTAGCCTGAATAACCTAGATGTAGAAATTGTAGAATGTAAATTTGCATTATCTGCATGTTATTTTTAAGTTGTGTATAGTTGTATATTTATTGTTCTCAAGTAAGCGAGTTTTTCTGAATTCTTATTGAGAATAAAGCTCTTAAACCATAATAGCGATAAGACCGCCTGTTGTTACCATTATTTACTTTGTTATAGTAGTTTATGTAACTGTTACGTAATAAGGGTCCTTAAAACATGAGTGTGGTTTTATGAAATGAGCCGCAGGCGAATTTCATAATAAGATCACACGAGTGTTTTAAGGCCTAATTACGTACAGTTGCATACACTGCTTTATCTACACTCATATTATATATATTAAATTAATTGTTCGGAAACCATAGAATGACCGCCATTGTACCGTCATGGCCTACTCGATTGTGCCGGCGCTCGCGCGGGACCAATCGAGTTGGCCATGGCGGTAACATTATGTTATCAAATTCGATGTTCCAAATTTGAAACTCATTGCTTAACAATATTTGAGCATGCATAGTTAAAATTACGTTACTGCCGCAGATAAGAAACTTATCATAGTTAAATCGTTTGTTGTAATGCTTGTCATTGTCTACGGTTTTTGAACGCATTTTAGAGTACTTACAGTATGAGTGTAGATAAAATCTGTTTCTGTACTTCTTTTTTTGTGTGGTGCAATAAAGAATATTGTATATTGTGTGTTGTATGACCGCTCATATGCCTAACCTCTTTCGTATGGTTTTTACAGGTATTTAGCAAAGTCTTTAACACTAATGTGGTCTTAGTTATTTATAGGTATCAGTTCTTTAGCACTAACCGTTTTAACTAGACACAAAACAAATTGAAAGCCACAAAAAAAGTCTATCAATTGTTTCCTACCGTATTAGTTTCAAAGTAGGTCTCAGAAGAAGTCTACATTAATCGAGACCTGAATGACCTAGCACGCATGGCACGGTAGTGCCCAAGGCAAGTTCGTTAGACATTTGACACCCGGCAAACGGGTATTAATAAAGTCTAGACTCAAAATTATAGCAGAAATAGAAATTTATTTTATCGCTATTTTTTCTTTCAAGCTAAGATGGTTTTCACTGTTGTTTAGGTAAAATTTTGCAAACTAGATTTGAACTAGTTTCTGGGGTCCGATTGAGCTGGAATTTAACTTTTTTAAATACCACGACGGTGGTAAACAAGCATACGGCCCGCCTGGTGGTAAGCAGCTACCGTAGCCTATGGACATTTGCAACTCCATAGGTGTCACATGCGCGTTGCCGACGCTTTACAAAAAGGAGGATTTCGGCATAACTTCGGGCTGCGAAACTTGAATGACAATACAATATTTTTAACATACTTTAGTCTTCATCATCAGACCATCGAACACTATACGTTATATCGTTATACTTATGATCCAATTTCGTTTGCTCATCAAATGTAGCAAAATTCCAATAAAAAAATAATTACAAATTATACAGAACCTATAGCTACATTAGCTACATACAAACGCACCCCAGGGTCCCTAACGAGGGGGTGTATTCTCAGACCCGATCGGCTAAACGTACGAAAAGTGATTTGTCACGCGGCGTACAAACATACAAATATGTATCAGTTCAATTAATTTTTCTCGTTCATTTCCCACCCCGTATAGTCTACGTGAAAATCGGGAACGGGTTATTTCAGTATTTTTTAGCGATGGTGGCAAACGAGTACACCGTCCTGCTGGTACATTGATGCCGTATAATGATTACAATTTTAGAGATGTTACAAACGTGTTGCCGAACTTTTTTTAAGAAATCATGGTTAATGAGATTTTTTTTATAAATCGCAAGTACATTTTACATTTTTTTAAATCTTAGAGAAACGTATTTATGCTTGAAATTTATTTTAAAGCCAAATAAAATTTTGTAAAGCCTGAAAAACCTCTCAACTGTTTTTTAATGAAACTATAAATAATAAGTGTAATGAATATTTAACACCAATTATATCTTAAGATATTTTATTTCATTTGGATGGACTATTATTTATTATTCACTAAAAACAAAAAAAAAGTCCATAACCAAACCCTGTCAATGCGTCAGCATTGACAGAGCCGGGTTCATCCTTCCATTCACTTTTATAAATCAGCTTGAAACGACAAGCAATATACACGCTAAATAGCGTTTACATCACTAAATAGTTAACCACTAAACCAGCCCAAAAAACAAAAGAACCAAACCCTGTCAATGCTGACCGTACAACGCGAGTCCTTCTGCATAATACATTCGCGCGCGCTTGCTGTAGCCGGACTTTAATTATATATCTGGTACAATTTCGCCTTTTTTCGAGTATTTTTCACATTTTGCCCCCCTCCCCACCCCATTGCCGAACGGCCGCAGAAAAAAAACTCTTTAAAATGCGTATGTGTGGACACTGTTGTGACAACGATTACGGGCGGGACAGGAATTTCCGGGATAGTTTTTCCGGATACCTTATACGGGGTTGAGTGTGTAGGGTAGTCGTAGGTTTCCTTTTTATGTTTTTGATGATCTTGTTTGCAGCACGGTAAATATATTATATTTCAATATTTATGCTTATAAAACTAATTAGTATTAGTATCAAAAGAAGTGAGTATAGGTAATTTTTTTAAATAGGTCAATTTTATCATTTACTGTAGGGTACAATTTAATTCACAACAACCATTATATCTATTGAATAGATTTATAGATTGTTTTGTGATCATAGGGTAACATTAAATTTTAATTGTAGAGCAAACCACGGTTAAGCACAGCCGTCCTATTGGATAAACAGGCATTGTAGTGACAACGCAGCACCCTAACAAAAAAAATCATTTAAATTTTTAACAACTCTTTAAACTCTCATTAATTGTTTGCTCTCCGCGACGAAAGACAATTAAAGTTCGCGAATAATGAATGAGTATAAAAAATACTTAAGCATTTGAATGCAATTAAGGGTCGGATAAGCCCTCAAACTTTCTGTAACAGGCTGTTATTTCACGATCTAAAATCGGTTCTCAACCCGTTAATGACGCGAGTACAAGTGCAGATCGACGGCTCCGTTCGGCCGCGGACCAATCTATTAAATAACCCCCGGTGACACCCCCTCTCCCCGCCGGCCATCGCCACCACCCTCCGCCTACCCCCCTACCGCCCAGAAAAAAATCCGGAGCGTTTTAAAATTAATGAGTAAAAATCTACACACACACGCGCACATGTGTGTGGTAATGACCGCGCGGACCGATAATGACAACATTTAAACTATTCGAAAAAAAATCGTGTTCCAAATTTGAAAATTCGACGGGCACTAATTCGCGAGACGAGCGACGCGAACACTGTTAGATAACATTTGTAGGGTGGGGTGGCCCCTACGCACCGTTTTTATTTTGGCCGGCCCTTGCCCCCCTACCCCCATCGCTCGTCCAACTTCATCTGAATAATTACTGATTTTTTTTCGTGTACTGCTGATTATCCCAGTGTTACTTGTTGACGATAATTTCGCTGTGTTCGTTAGGCTTACACTTTTTAGGGATTTTCTGCTAAAATTTGGCGTCATTCAGTTTGCTATAAGGCTATTCGTCTATAAGGTTTAATTTGTAATTATTATCCTCAAATGTATCCATATTTCTCGGTTCAGTTTATTTATTTAAACCTTTGGGAAATAAACAGGCAAATACAATACAAATAGTCAATCAGATGATACATTCATAAGCCAAACAGTTTCCACAAATAAGTTTTAACATTTCTGCATTTCAGTTGGGCTTTAAATACATTTAGTACCATCTGAATGTTAAAATTGCCCTTATTAGTACAGGCGTAGTGATTACTTTTGCTTGGAAAGTCTATAACTAACTATAATACGTCCTCGTATTATAGTCAGGGAAGAAAAGGTGGCAAATGACCAGGAATACTTAGTTTTATCGATAAATACCAACCCGTACGGATATCCACAACGACGGGTTCATCCAAAGGAAAGCCTAGAAACATCACGACATCAGGAATGTGTACAAAGGAAGCGAAACTGAAAGTACTAGCACTACGAAGTAAAACGTGTTTGACCGATCAAAGTATTATGAATCCTCTTGCATATAGTAATAGAGTCGACATCAATAACAGCCGCGTCCATTCAACTAACGTTAAATTTTAAAGTGACACTGTTATTCATTTAAGTACATTTTAAAAAGTGATATATATCCACACCGGAACTAAACGAAAGATTTAATAATGTGGCGTACGTACTTACGGCTATAACCTAATCCTAACACACTTTAGGCGACAAACTAACATAACCAAATCACATTAGAACCATTTTAATTCATATACAATATTTTATCAAACACAATGGTCTTAAGCGCCATAGACCATTACAGCGCTTGATTCTTATGTGTCAATTTACACCACACTGAAAATAAAATAAAAATTAAACGGCAAAAAAATTCCACGTAGTTATAAAACCTACTCACAAAATATTATGAGGATCTATTGAGAAATGCAACATGTAGAGGAGAACAGCTGGACGGAGGCGGGACATATGAAAGCATTTTTGTCCAAGCTAAAACGGAGAGCTTCGCTGTCGCCCGGTCTTCGCTGTTGCCTGGTGCTCTCTCTTATGTGTATTCAAAAATAGTAAGTCATTATTTATTATACCGGGTGTTGCATGTAACACGAGCAATAAATTATAACGTAGCTTCTACTCCTCAAACAACAAAACTTTTGTTCAACAATAAAAAAAAATTTGTCTTTAGTTTCTCTTTTTCATACAAACTAAATAATATTTTCAATGTACAGTCAACCAATTTGATTTCTAGGCAACTCTAGAACCTTGTCACAATAGGTAGTTTGGTAGAGAATAGGTTACGTTTATACGTATCCACGGGCAACTGTCATTACGACAAGGTTCTACAGTGGCCTAGGCTGGCTAGGGTGGCAGTGGCTAGGAATCAAATTGGTTGACCGTACGTTAAAATCCGACCAATTGATATTGCTTGTCAGTCTTCTCACCCTACAGACAATAAATTTCGCAATACACTGCGTGTTCGAATAATCTTTAAGAATCAAACCACAAATTATTTTTAAAAGTCGCTAAACAAACATTGTATACTTTCAGAAGTAGATCTACGTTTCAATTTATTGCTCGTGTTACAGGCAACACCCGGTATGCACTTTTAAATGGTAAGGCACGAATAAACGTTTCATATTATATTATATATATTTTCTTAGTATCGCAATACTTAACTGCCGCGAGGAAACTGCAAGCTCGTAGAGGGCCATCAGATTAAACGAGTATTTTGGAAGGATTTTTGAAAAATGTATGGCCACTGAGATCTGTCGTTGTAACTGATTCCAAAATTATTAATATTTGTACCTCCTAACATGCATTACATTATCATACCATACTTTGGTTTTTAATCTTACTAGAGTCTGAATAAAGTGTCTTTGACAAAAAAGGCACCGTTAGTTTATTATCACATTAATTACAAGAACCAATGAATATAAAAACCAATTAATAAGTTAAGCGTACTAATACTTCTGCTGATATATGTCTCAGCGAGAGCTGTTAAGGGAATAAGTGAATGTTTTTATTGTGTTCTAGAAACCTTATCTCTAGCTCACTTATTTCTGTTTGCTTATAAGATGAGTTGAATAGGTTACATTGTTAAAGTATAAAACAGAGCGCCTCTCGCCATCAAACGTAACAGTTTGGCGAGAATATACATGTACAAAATCTAAGTTGTTACTTGAATATATAAATAAATTAATAAAAAAAAGGTTAGTATTATGTAAGACAATAAAAATTGACAACTGTGAGTAGGTAAGAAACATTGGCATATACATTTCTAAGAGAAACGGTCGCGATTTATAGATGCTAACAGACAACGCACATCCTAAACAATTGACGGTAGAACCGCGGTATTGACGCTCGGGAATGTATAAATAATTGATACAACTTGTAAAATTAGTAAATACGAGTACAATATACGATATAATATGATTTATGTAAAACCGCAAAATCACCGGTATGTTGAAATTGTATTTATTTAAAAAAAATATAAAAAAAAATCATTTAAATAATATTACGCAAATATATAGTTTGCGTAATATTCTATACACTCAGTAAAATACATAGTTTGTGTTTGTCTATCAAAACATTACCTAAGCCAATTGGAACATTTTTAACACTGTAAAAAAAACTAAGTTTTTATGTTACTGTTAGTGCGCTTTCACATTATCCGATCCGATATCGGATGTCGGATAGGACCACGAAGAAGACAAATCAAAAATTTGTTTAATATTTTTTTTCTTAAAATACCAAATGTCCATTGCTCAAAAGAAAGCACTAACGAAAAATGGCGAACTTAATACCAAAGGGTACTCTCTAGCAGCTTTATTTTTTCCTTTAGCTATCCGATATGGATCGGACAATGTAAAAAAAAAACGCTCTAAGAGTCAGCAACAGAAGTTACTAAACGCTCGAGGTATTCAGAATTATCGCAGCACAAATTTATTGTGAACAGAATAAGAGCGTGTGAAGATAGATCATTTTGAACAAATCGGCGGCATAGCTACTTCTGCTGTTGACTGTACTTATTAATTTACAAATGGCGGACTTAATACATTAAGGCATTCTTTACCAGTTAACCATTGGGCCAAACAGAAACTAATGATTGGTGCAGGACTTATCTGTGTGAGTATCATACAAACATTTTGAAGTAGGTGTAGGTATATTTATTTATAAAAGTTTAGTTTATTTTTAGCGCTTTATTTTTACATAAAATAAACTATGTTAGAGAAAGTATTTAACCTACAATTACAAGTGCTAATATCTTATTTAACCTACAATTTCCATCATTAAATAAATGTATGTAATGTAATGTCGGACCTGGGTATGTCCTTAAACTACGTCTGGACCTGGGTATGTCCTTAAACTACGCCAAAAAGAGAGGTATGGGCACTGCGAATGGCATCTCGCTAAGTGTGGTAGGGCACGTTCAGCGAATGTCATCGCTCAAATCTGGAGCAGAGCCCGACTGGGGAAGTACCTCCACCTTACAGAAAACCACAGCCAAATAGCACTAGACCCTACTCATAGTGTTGTGTTCCTGCTGGTGAGTAAGGTTGCCAAAGAGCTCAAAGAGGACCCAGTGTGTTGACGATGAGGGACCTTCTTGTTCCTTTAGTCGTCAACACAGTGAATCCTCCTTTTTGTAAAGGGTCGGCAACGCGCATGTGACTCCTTTGGAGTTGCAGGCGTCCATAGGTTACGGTAGCTGCTTACCATCAGGCGGGCCGTATGCTTGTTTGCCACCGTCGTGGTATTAAAAAAAAAGTGCAAAAAAAAACAAAATTTCTAAGGCAGATTTTGCTAACTACAAGTTTCCAATTGGAATCCTTTTGAGGGATTTTTCTACCTCATATAAAGTTATTGTTTTAAAATTAAAATAAGGAAGATTTTTGCTAATTTATTAATGAAACTTAATCAATAAAAAAAAATAGTTTAGACAATATATATATAAAAAATTACTTTTATACATTTCATTGTACTTTATATGTTATGAGCAAGATTTTGCAAGAATATTTTTTGGTAAAAAGTATCATCTTAAAAAAAAAGTATAATCTCTTTCTTCAACTGCTATCTTTGGTCTGTCAAACTATATTTTTACACATCTATCAAAAAGTAAAACATAGTTTAACAGGCCTGCTAAGCTATCTGTTGGTGGATTACATTATTATTATTAACGAGTTTAGCGTTTGGTCTTGTAAGCTGTGATATATGGGATTATCATTGATTTTGATTATGCGCAACATTCCATTGGATTACGGGTCTTACATTAATTGACGTAACAAATGGTCAATCATACGTAAGCCATTAATTAGGTTGATAATTATTTATTGATTATTAGTAATGATGCTTATTATTCGTTTTGTTTATAAATAAATAGGTCCGAGTAATTTACATTATTGTATATATAAATAGGTATCTGTAAATATTTCGTAGCTAGAAATTAGTGTATTAGACTTTCACAATCTCATTTTCTCGCTGCGGGTCCTTAGCAAATCTCTGTTTGGCCCTATGGTTGACTGGTAGAGAATGCCTTGAGGCATTAAGTCCGCCTTTTGTACTTTTTTTATTTTTGTACAATAAAGTTTAAAAAGAATAAAAAATAAATATATAAATTATTACTTACTTACTTGGCAGTCCGCTGATATTTTATATTTAATCCCATCTCATTTTTTTTAACATTGAAGGAGTGTTAACTATGTGTATTGGGCTATCGTACATTAAGACATATACTTCGGTTAGTTTACTGTGAAAACTGTAGTAGGTCATTTTTATTTAACTGTGTACCATTAACGGCCGGGCCGGTTAGCAATCGTCACAAAACTGACGGTCAATTTCAAATTCCATACATTTTGTCAGGAATGTGACGGTTAAACGTTACTGAAACACGACTTAAGTCGTGCTTTAAAGTGCAAGTTAAAATAAAAATTCCAAGTAGCATCAATTTAAATTGAAAATTTAACGCAATATAAATAATCTTTACGTCACACCTGGCCATAATGTTAGTTTTACCGCACGCTAAGCGTACGGTAAAACTCACGTTATGGCCAGATGAAGACGTAAAATTGTGTACTCACCACGGGCAGTAAAAAAGAAAGCCCTCTATCGCATATTTACAACCCTCGCCTGCGGCTTGGGTCACAAATACCTGTGATTTCGGGCTTTCTTTCTTTTACAGTCCTTGGTAAGTCATGTACTATTATGTTACACTTGGAAAGAGTATTTAAAAATGTTTTTAGCAAATAAGATATACTATAAAAGAAATGACATTTTATTTAAGTATCTATTGTCTGAAAATAAAATAAAAACAACGTCTTTAAGAATGTTGTAGTATGAGCTTCAATTAAAAAAACAACTTTGTGTAACGTGTTTGTGTGTAACAAGAGATTTTTTATATTATATAAAGAAAGCATAGTTTATTAACGAATAATGTCGATATAAGTAAAAAAATACATATAAGCCGAATAAAGTATATCATTTACGTATCTGTGACGTAAAATAAAATAAATCAGGTCTTAAGCCGTTAAAAAAACAAAATTTTCTTTCCCAACGCTCCGCATTCAGAGTTCCCTAAACCTCATAGCCCATCGCGTCCAAATTATAATTAAAAACTAAATTAAAACTTATTATTATGCTCATTCGGCAAGTGACAAGTCCGGCGATCGCTTGGCAAGGATTCGGGGGGCCACCCACCTCCCGCGCCGCCGCATTTTTTTCAAGCCACCACTGAAGGGGTTGATTTTTTAAACTGATGACGCGCTACCATTCCACTCCGCACAACTTTGGAGCGCGGATGTATGTACCGGCTGATAGATAAAAAAAAATAAAAAAATATGCACGCTTTGTCGATAGTGCACGGTGTTCCTTTTTCGCGGTATCTACGGAGCTGATGTAAAGCGTACAAAAGTTTTCGAACAATACTTTTTGAACGTGATAAACACGGTTTAGTTTGTTAGTCGCGCGAACTTTAGTTAACTTTAAAGAAAGTTTGTAGCGTGTTTGTGTGAAGTCTAATGAAAATAATGTTTTTGTGAATACTTTTTCGCGTACAGAAGATATCGCCGTGGACGAGGAGAGAATGACATTGTCTTTTGTAAGTAGAATTAAATAATTGGATTATTGTCGGTATATTTAAAAAATATTAAATTTAACTTAAATAATTTACACAGTTACAGTTTAGTGTTAATTTAACTTGTTTGTATTATTTTGTATGTGTAATTATTATATTTGACATTTTAATTAAATAAATCTATAGACTTAAAAAATATATACACTTATATATAATTTACTAATTACTTCTGATTGAATTTAAGACTCACGTTTTGCCGTATTAACTAACATTACGTCTAATGTTAGTTAATACCCGTCGGTATATCATGAATTAAATGAATTTAAGTATTTACTTTGATATCCAACGTTTCTGTAATAAAATATTTTAATATTTTGATCATTCGAAGCAATTATTAAATATCAGTTTGATATTTAGGTATGCTTGTTTTTAATAAGTTAAATTAAATTAAAAAAATAAAAATTAAAATTGTTTATTTCCAAAAAGATACAGAGGGGTACAGTTTTACTGACCTCCACACTAGGCAAAGCCTGTCCCGTGGAGGAGAAATAACTTTATAATCTAGACAGCGTTGATTACATACATTTCCCTATTTGGGTTACAATGTTACGTTCATTATAAGAATTACTACTATTTTATTAGCTAAAAACTAGGATTGTATTAGCAGTCCGTATCTGTCACTTTGACAGTTGTGTTAGTTAGAAGCAGACAAAACATAAATTAACTACTTCAGCCTGAGAGACGTTTACTTATGAATAGCTGGGTTAGTTGTTAAGTTACTTTTTTTACAAGCATTAGTAACATATTTTTAAAAGAAATAACAATTTGCTGTCATTTCTAGACGAATGTCAGATAATTTATTCGTAAAATTGACTGCAATTTATACCCATTAAAAACATTTATAACGGGTTACCGGGTTACCGGGTTTTTAATATGTTAGAGTCTCACGAAAGTTTTATAGTTACAATTTATACCCGCTTACAGATTATTTTTTTGGTTTTCAAACATTTAATACTTAAAAAACCCCTTTTGTTACATAAGTACTTACTAAACCTACATAATACACAAATTATTATTTTATTGGTCAAAGATACTACCGCTAAATAATGAATGATTCTGGAACAATAATAAATAAAATTATTGTTTGCCGTTTATCGTACAAGAAATTGTCTAATTAGAATCTAATTCGCATGTTATATTACAATAATATTACATTTACCTACATTAAACAAAACAATCGTATAGATAATTAAAAAATCTGCTAGACTATACAATTATTTTTGTATTTATTAAAAAAATATTATTTTTTTTAAACCATTCGGTTAACGCGTTTTTAACACCTTGAGGTTAAACACTTAATGCACCATTTGTACTGGTATATTAAATACTAATTGTTTAACAAAGTATAAAGGTACAAATGAATAGTAGAAATAATAAATATTTTACGTTCTTGAGTTATGCTTAGTAGCAAATACGCTGATTTAAACTCAATTCAACGCACACAGCTCATTTTAATTCAACACAATATAAAAAATCGATCCTAAACCCTACATAATTACCAATTAAAATTAAAACTTTCAAAAGAAGACCGACATTCATCCAATTGTTCATAGAGACGCTTCTGAACCCTTATTAGGGGTAGCTCTAATGCAGGATGGGGGTGCGAACTGCCCTTAGCACCCTTCTTTAAAAGCCACTGCGGAATAGCACGAAACACAATGGCATAAAGTCCTGCCCCTAATGTTGCCTCATTTAAAAATGCTGATTGCTCGAAATAGTTGAGTTTTAGCTGGAGTCAACGAAGGGTTGCTTGATTACTTTATGATATCGATTTTAATATTTTGTGCATAATGTGCATTGTTTTGATTTAAAATATTGTTGTCGTCGGTTGGAAAGCTACGACTGAATGACACAAAATCGACCTGCGTTGCGACTCCCTAATTTAAAAATGGTAATTAGTATTTTTTTTAACAACGTCAAGGAAGGGAGGTGCGTTGATGTTTTGTTGTATCTATTTCATATTGTAGCAACTAATATTATGTAAATATTACGACCGAATTTAATATTAAATTATATCATAAATAAAATGATTAGTTTTTATCTAGAGCACCCGCTCTATAGAGCAGTCAAGAAATATGAAATTATTTTTAATTTTAATGTCCTTACATACCTACGTAAATTAAATTGACAATACGTACTTTTACCTTATTACTTTTCACTACTGTTCAGATGCCTTTGTTATTGGACATCACATTTAGTTTCTAATTAGGTAGTATAAGTTATATTTTTGACATTAATCTTCTGTGACGATTGCCAACCATAGGTACATATCAGAACTCCTAAGTGGTCTTGTTAAGATTTTTACATCTAAAACTATTGGAAAAAAGTCTATTCTTCTACTCAATTGAAACATACAACCTGTAAAACAGTTTGTTCATCTAAAATTTATCTTAAAATAGACTAAAACTAGTTAATACCTTTATCATATTCATATTTTATCATTACACTCCTTTAATTTTAGTTATACAATCAATTTACGTGTAAAAGAAGACCTGGTTTTGAAAAACAAGTCTATCGAGGAAATTATATTCCATCGTGTGTTCCTCTTACAAAAAATATAGTCGTTAAACATGTTTGAAGGTATCAAGCAAAAATCTCCAATATCTTTATGACTCAAAACCATTCAGGTCTCCTCTTAACCCCTTCTTCTTCATTGTCAGCAGGCGGAGTCTGACCGGGAGAGCGGCGCGAGCTCGCCGGAGGCGGCCCGCCAGCTAGCAGAGCCGCGGACCCCCTCCCCGCGCACCCGCACCCCGCAGCACCAGCTGAATGGCTCCAGTGAGTTCGTAATGCATCGCCCATACTAGTGTTAAGTTACAGAATAGGTCTGACTTCGAGAGCGGAGCGATCAAAGGATCCCAGCCCGCGCACCCTGCAGTCTGAGCTGAATGGCTCCAGTAAGTTTGTAATGGATCGCCCATGCTAGTGCTAAGTTAGAGAATATTAGGTCTGACTGCGAGAGCGACGTGGTCAAAGGAGCCGCAGAGCCCTTCCCCGTGCACCCCGCAGCACCAGCTGAATGGCTCCAGTGAGTTGGTAATGCATCGCCCATGCTAGTGCTAAGTTAGTTGATAGGTCTGACTTCGGTCAAAGGAGCTGCGGACCGCCTCCCCGCGCACCAAGAAGCCCCAAATGTATGGCTCCAGTGAGTTCGTAATGCTTCGCCCATACTTGTACTAAGTTAATATAAAACTAAATATTTCAGTGCTATAATAGACAACAATGTACTATGACCGCGAAAGCATTTCGGTCAACTAGCAATGCTGCAGATTCCCTTGCTCTCCGAAATGGCTGCATAAAGTTCCTATTTCATCGCCCATACTAGTGCTAAGATAGATGACATGTCTGACCAGGAAAGCGTCACAGCCAGCTAATAGCTACCCGCGACGCTATCTCGCCAACATCCGAGTTTTTTCCAGGAACTTTTGCAACTGGTCACTGTGTTGACACTGGTAGATTTATTGGTCACATCCAGAGACTATACATTTATATCATATAGTCATATCAAAACCTTTTAACCTCAGTATTATACTCTTCAATAATTCGAGTAAGAATTATTTTTGTCAAATCCTTAAGATCGAGGGTAGCCACAGACAGTCAATCAACGTCCTTGGGTTTGACTTTTGCGGGTGTCGCAGTGGCGCGATCTTATGAATTTGTCTAGAAAACTTATCCGTTTCGCCATCGATCCTTTTCTCCTCGTTTCGCCCTACATTTATTGTGCGCGTTAGGAAACATGTTTCAATCCATTATCCAAGGATCTCTAAACAAGTAGTTTGTACAAGTTGCTTGATTAGGCTTTGACGCTGACGCTGTCAACTGTAAAATGCCCATTGAATCATGCCTAAGAAATCTACGATAGACAGTTTAAATAAGGCAGTTACATCTGTCTCTGCTTCATATCACACTCATGGACTCCTGATACTCCCATTTCCAGTTGCACTGGTACCAGTTTTTGGTTGGTCTGAAACTATCAGATCTGACCCACACCCAGACCCAGAAAAAATGTCAGCTCTCCGCCATCTAAACATGTTCTCTTCTCCCCCAGTGGCATCCATGTTCCAAAACCTGCAAAACCTGGCCAGCATGCAGCAGAACATGCCGCAGCAAATGTCGCAGCAGTTACAGCAGCAGATGTCACAGCAGATGTCCCAGTTGGCGGCAAATCTGCAGGGCCTGACGTCCATGCCGTCCTCGGTCATCAACTCGCCTTTAAATTTGAGCGTCAGTGCACCAGGTGAGAAAAGAAAAACAAAAGCGTTAATAAATATAGTTTTCTGGGCAGGGCAGGGCAGGCATGAGTCTAAATAAAATCGTTGTCAATGTTGACTTTGATATGTGTAATGATGTCTGTAATTAAAAATAAATTTATAGGATTTTGTATGGGTGATTGACTCTGTCGTATTCCTGTGTTAAGGTTGGGTTAAATTTCTGATATGTATATATAAGTTATATATACTTATGCATTTTATGTTTGGTAAAATTTTTGGCAAACTGGTTTTGCTGCAGACACATGTGTGTTTAAGAGGACTAAATTTGTTATTTCTATTAGATTGGTTTTATAGAGTGAGAACCTGTAATTGACTTTATAATTCTACTCTGGTTTAACATGTAAAAAAAAAAAGTAAATAAATATAATTCTATTGCGAATCACAATGAAAAAGATTCCGTGTAGTACAAAACACCTCAAACATTTTACTTCTAATGATTAATTAATGGGGCCGATTATAGTAATGTTCTAGTTGATTTTGATTGTATTATCACGGATAATAGAATCACTAAGACACTTTTGGTGCTAAAAAGGATTTTTTAATACAATTGCTCAAACAGTTTAGTTTATGTAGCTGCAAATCGTGCGTAAAGTTTGATTTTATACACTAGTGCTAAAAAGTAATCTGATTGATACTTTTTAAATAAATGAGTATTATGCGAGACCCGGTTATAAATGACCCACCTGAACAACGCGCGATTGGGCATAAAGGAGTATTATGCGAGACCCAATTTTTAAATAAATGAGTATTATGCGAGACCCGCTTCTAAATGAATGGTATTACTTGAACAACGCGCGATTGAATGAAGCTGTCTTTCGTACACTGCATGTACACTGCACTTAAGAATATAAATGTAATTTTATTTCATTGTAGTTTTTTCACAATTGTATTGAAAAACGTTGTTCCACACACGTGCGGAAGTGTCATTTTCGCTCGTCCCAAGTCTTGACCCTCGCCGGCTCGGGTCAAGTAACCTCGGTACTCGTGCGAAATGACATACTTCTCGCACTTGTATTGAAAACTATTCCAAAATCATTGCACAAAATAAGTTGTGCTCTCTTTTGCACTTCTGATCAGACCGCGTAGACTCAAAATTAAACGGTTGCTATACAAGGTCCTAATTTATTAGTTGCAGATATTTTAACACATGATACTTTACATTAAAATAATTAACTTTAAATAGTAATTAAGAAGTCTTTTCATATAACTTTTTGATTTCGTTTACCTAAACAGGGTGTTTTAACGCAGCAAATTTGTTTTTCAGTTTTCTCCAAAAAAACATCGTAAAAGCTATAATGTTTCATGCTTTAATATACTCCAGAGACCGAGTACTATCAGCTGTAAAAATATCTAAATAAATTAGGACCTTATATAGTCAGGTCCCCACTGAAAACCAGCACCATGGTTCAAATTTCCGCGGCATCATGATGGGGATCCTATTTGACGTCGTTGTGTTGTTTTATTACTTGCTTTTTTTTGTGTGTATTTGTGGCGTTAAATAAATGTCTTTTCTTTCTTTCTTTCTTTATGCCGTGTCGCTTTCGCTAGGATTGACCCTCTTATTTGTAACAAAAATATTTTGAAAACATGTTTTTTTTTACTATTTTACTGTTATTCGAACGTTATAAAAAATCTGTTGTTCAACCGATAGGCATAGAAATCATTAATTTGATAAAAGGTGCATTCACTTCACTGACGTTTTGTAAACTACACAGAAGAGGGCGACAATCATACATCCCAAACAAAATAAAACCTAAATAATTTAAAGTAAAGTACGATATTTCTTCCGTATAACGAACGCCATATCATTGATCTCTTAATCATCAACCACCACATTGAACCTTAATACAAACCAAATCAACATTAAACTACGACGGTGTGAACCACATAAGGTACGTTTTATTTAAATCACAGTCACCATCACTGATTGATTTCACTTATTTACACCCAAACCGTCCAACTTTTTCGGCACATTAGCATTTCAAATAGCCCTCTGGCCAGACCCCTAATTAGAGCATTAGAGGAATAGCCAGAGACACGGTTCGCGCATTAGACTTTTTAAAAACTCGAAAATCACGTGGCAAGGTAATCAGGTAATTACCGAAACCAATCGATTTAATGAATTCAAGATAGCGGCTCCACTCTAGCTCCATTAAAGCTACGCCGTAATGGACGAAAAAACCTATTTAAATAATGAGTATAATTACATATTTTTTCACGAACTCACGGATATTACTGTTGCGGGATCATTAACAGTTTTATTGTCTTAATAGGCCTAATTATACATTTTTTTCGGTGCTTAATTGATGCGTTGTAAGAAAGAGCATTTATTACAAAATGTGAAATGTCATGGTTTAAATGAATACGTTATGTTAATGTCGTTTTTAACGGGCTTGTAAGGCATGCAGATGATGTTTTAGATTTTGTTCGCGGTAAATTAGTGCTGCTTGGATGCCGATAGTGTAATTTTGTAGCTTTAGGTCAGTCTCTAAGTGCAATATTATTTTATTGTTTAATTGCATAAGTAGAAAGTGGAGGGTTAATTAAGCTGTTGATTGCCGTGGCCAATGTGTATGAGAACTGTTGGTTTTGAAGATACGTACAAAGATGAAATAAAATGGATAATTGAATTTATGACCTAGCTGAGCTCGATACAATAACCATAAAGGGCATTGACTTAAACGCTACAAATGTAACAACGCAAATGTCAGCAAATGATACTTTTAGTAGACTTAAAATAGTAGTTTATGTAACTGTTACGTTTAAAGGCCTAATTACGTACAGTTGCATACACTGCTTTATATACACACATACAATAAATCCTAAATGACGTGTTCGGAAACCATTAAAGTTACCGCCATTGCACCGCCATGGCCAACTGGATTGTGCCGGCGGTCAGGGAGGAGGGCGCGATGTTCATTTACGTTACCAAAAATCAATGTTCCAAATTTGATACTCATAACTTAACAATAACAATATTTGAGCATGTAAAGTTAAAATTACGTTACAGCTACAGATAAGAAACTTATCATAATAATATCGGATGTTATAATGCTGGCCATTGCCTACCGTTTTTAAACACATTTTAGAGGGTTGACAATATGAGTGTAGAGAAAAGTATTTTTTGGTTTATATGTGTAGGGAAAAATCGTTACTGGCGGTGGTAAAACGTCCGAATTTCATTCCGGGGTATCAGTGAGCTTTTCGGAGCTTATGCATGGAATATAATTTGATACTTTCCAGTAGCTTTTTGGTGAAAGAAAATATTGAGAGGAAGTCTGCAGACGTTCACGAAAATTATAAAAAGTGTATATACCTATATGTAGTCGCTAGTCGCTACCCCGCTTTAAGCCAGTCTGGGGACTAGAGATCGACCCTTTTGTGCATCAAAGGGGACCAGTGCCCAGCAGTGGGGCGTAATTAGGCTGCCATAATATGGTATATACAGATCGATTCATGAAAGTTTGCGCAAGATTTGTATCGAAAACTATCGACATTTTCATGGATTTTCGGCGCCAGCTTTCGTGAATTCCCCTGTACTTACTAGCTTTGTATGTTGTCAGGCATGGGATCACCAAACCCCGTGAGCAATAACAGCATGCTGCCGCCGGCCATGCCGTCTCCCATGCCGCAGCTTATCCTGGCGTCAGGACAGTTGGTGCAGGGCATTCAGGGAGCTCAGCTGCTAATACCGACGTCGCAGGGTAAGATGGGAAATATTTGTATAAACTTTTCAATATGTCAGCTAGATGTTGTGCTTGAATTAAAATTAAAAGCTGCTGATATATAAACGTCTGTTAAATTCGGTTTAAGGAATAAATACGTACTGTACAGATATTGATGACGGTTCTATGCAAAATTTTCAAAGATACAATTAAATATTTTAGTAATGCTTATTAGACTTGGAAGTACGTATCCTGTTAAGGACATTTCAAGTAGAAAATGGGACTTAATCTAGACCTGTAAATGCACAAATGCAGTAATCTGCTATTTCTACAGCAAATGTTTTTTCCTGTCTAGGTATCGCCACACAAACTATCCTCACAATACCAGTAAACCACGTCAACTCCAACGACCAGATGGTGAACCTAGCGCTCAACAACGGTCAGGTCGTCTCCACGTCGCTCGCCAACCTCCAAGCCATGGCTCAGCCGCACCAGCTCTTAAACTCCAACCCTCAACAACCAAGACCCAACATGCTCAACCCTGCCTTGAGCAACGCGCTGCTGAATCCAGGGTTACCGAACTTCTTGTCAAACGGAGCTGCCAGCGCGCAAGAACTTCTCCAAGCCTTCCAGCAGCCTCAACCTAATCATAATCTTCTCCAAACTGTGCAGCAGAATAATATGAACCAGCACCAGGGACGGCGGTCGTCGTCTCCAAGGCCTGATCGGCATTATAAGGAGAGAGAGAACTTTGAGAGATACGCGAGCAGTTCAAGGGAAAGGAGCGAAAGGGAGAATCAGGGGAATGCGGCGATCAACAGTATTAACAGGTGAGTGGTGTTGTGAAAGAAGATTATTGAAGCGCGAATTTTCCTTTGCTCCTCAATTTTTATGAAAACTTAAGGTCTTCAAATCTAATGCGGATCGCCGCTCCGTTGTGCGAGCAGTCCCGCAATTTATTTATGTATTTATTTATTTACTAAACTTTAACATTTTTTGTAAAACATAACAATTTTATCCATACGTTACTACAATCTGACTTACATGAACCTAACTTAAAAATAAATAATTTTCGTCAAAAAATACATCTCTCTAGCATTCTCTTCCATTTAATCATCAGTCTCGCTATATAAATTAGGTATAGCGGGAGTTATTGTAACAACTTGTTCCCTAGAGAGTTATGGACTTTTTTACCTTAGTTAACATTTTTGGTCTTGTTATTCTTCGCTTAGTGCACAATGTGCAGTCGCCATCAGATATATCGGAGCGGCCAAGGTGGTCACAAATATATGAACAACGCCTCTATTCTCAAGGCGATAAAGTGCATGTTCAGATATTTGTGAGTACCTTAGCCGCTCCGATATATATGATGGCGACTGTACAGTAAAATATCAACGCACAACGATTTGAATACAATAATAAAGGTCTCAAGAGTTCTAAGAACCTATAATATATAATTGAGTCATGGCGATTCTTGAAGATTAATCTTGTTCACAACAGTTAATGAAGGATAATCCCCGGAGATTACCCGCAAACAAACGTATTAAAGCAGCTTGTTTATACATACTAGTACTGCCAATAGTAGGTACTAGTATTCAGGTATTTTTTCATTGCATTCGTAATTGAGAACATGCATGAAAAATAATTGATTTAGTTCAATAAACACGTTCAGCAACACCAAATTAATATAAAAACGTGGAAATCCGTAATAATTTTCTAACATTTTTGTAAAGATATTGCGATTTAAAAACGTAAAATTTGAGCAATTTGTTTAAATACCCTGAATGTATTTTCAATACCACAATTCCATTACTTGTATTCTAACAAGAAAAAAATGTGTAACAACTATATAGGTAAACGCATTTTTTCGTGCCTAAAATTACAAAAATCTTCTAAAAACTTGTTCCTTTCAAACAGTTTTCCGCAACTTTGAGGTCGGTGACGTCACAAACCTCACGCTTTTTGAATGGGGCGTTTTGACGCGCGGCCCAGACGCCTAAAGACCTCGATACACAATGGCCCATCATGGGCCAGTCTAAGGGACACAGCTATACGACGGAAGGAGATCGCAATATCGTTAGCTCCCTCTAACGCATAGCTGCGTCCCTTAGACTGGCCCATGATGGACCATTGTGTACTGGCAGCTTAAATATTTTCGAATTTTTGACGTCTCAGGGCTACAATAGATAGTAGGTTTATTAGAGACATTTGAATGTAACGGGAAATAGAATTGATGTCATTCAAAAAATTCATGCATGTTGCTAATTATTTGAATGTACCTAAATCTTCATTCCTTTCATATTGCAGCTGCAACAATTACAATAAAAGATTGAATTTTTTTCTGTCTTCTTAGTGGCTTCTAGTCCAGATATCGTTTTTCAATCAACTTCAAAATTTCGAAGGAGGAGGTTCTCAATTCGTCGGGATCTTTGTTTTGCATTTTTTTTTTGTTTTATATATGTATTCACCGATTATTCGAAGACGGCTGAACCGACTTAGAAATTTCTTTTTTTTTTGTTTCAAAGAGTATACTTTACAGTTGATCCCATTGTTATCAGGTCAGAATCTGATGATGGTACCCTGGAGAAATCGAGAGAACAACTAGTATAGGCACACCTATTGTGATTTGAGTAGTTTTTACAGCAGCTCGAGCATTCGCTTTTCGAAACGTGGAGGCTAAGTGAAGTCGGTTCTTTTTTGTTTAAAATTATTTATTATAATGAAATCAGGATGATTGTGTCAAGGCGGCTATCCTAACGAATTACGAAGTTTAATCAATATTTCTATATCCTTACACATTCTTTTCTTATCATATCAGCTAGGAAATTTATTCAACTTGAAAATAAACGCAATTTAGATTTCCATGTGTTTATTAAATTAAAAATTCCATTATACGGGAAAACTACATTAATCGTTCTAATTTTAAAAACGCTTTATTGTCTTAACACCGATCGACCCGAACCCGGCATCAATAACCTTTTAATTTAATCGATTTCAGCCCTTACCCTCCTAATCATAGGAGCTATGCGAAGTGCATGCAACGGCGTGGGTGCAATGACAAATGTTGGTAGTAATTATGTGACAATGAGTGTAATTGCGGGTATGTGTGTGTGTGTGTGTAAGTTACTAATCAACGTTTGTTGTCAGAAGCTTCATTCTCGAAGCCGGTTTACGTAGACTAATTATATTTGAAATGTTTTTATTGTCGCGTCTGCTTGAGACATCCGTCTACACATGGTAGAACATTATATTATATGCGATGCGCTGATATTTATTATGTTACCTGGGTCACTTCCCTGGTTTGATCAAACAAATATTTTGAATAACAAATATTTTGAAATGAAATGAAATGAAATTATTTATTTCAGGCACAAGTCCCATACAATGTTAGTTACAATTATACGACTTAACCTATGTTAGTATTACGGATATTCATAAATTATAATTATAAAATACAATAAAACATAAAAAACCAATTGCAAAATTAAATTATTATTATTGTTTTGACGAGGCATTGGGTTCATGCAGTTTATCCCAACGCCTCGTCAGTGGGCAGTCTATTCTAGTGACTAATGCGTTTAGGATGCTGTTGGTACCACTCTGCAGCCTGTACAATAGGGATGCCGCTCTTTTACGGATGATAGCGTGAAAGTCATCCGTACGGGCGTCGGCAAACATCCCCGAATTATAATTTTGCATACTTAATATTTTGAATAACAAATATGTTGCATAACATATCATTTTATAGTCAATTTACAAAGTAACACATTTAAGCTCAAAGCTATATATTATCCATAGGAATTATGTTTTAAAACAACGCAACTATCAATGTCTGATCATTAGAGTAGCCTCAAAAAAGATGAAAAAAGCACAGATATTTATTTAGACACGTGGCAAGTACGATACCTACGGTTACGATTTTTTCCTAATTATTTACATAAATATGTAAATAATAAGCAATTTAGTTATTTAGCATTATAGCAATAAATCAGTCCGAGATTAATATTCAAATGAAATCAGAATCAAATAATCATTTAATTGAACCCTTGCTGTAAATAAGCCATAAATGGCTTTAGCAGTTACGTACCCATGAAACTATATGATTTAATTAATTATTTTGATTTTAATAATTAAATAAAAAAATTAAAAAAAATCTCTCAAAGCCCATAAAAGTGTTAGTATATACGAACAACTTACAGAACAATTGTTAATGAACGCAAAAGTCAGAAACACAAACACGTAAGTACTTACACAGAAAACAGCACAGAGACATAACCGGATTAGCAAAAAAAAACAATAATAATAAAAATAAAATGTTAAATAATATCTTAGGTTGATTTTCAAATTATCAATTGAATTAACGAAGATATTACTATTTGACGAAGACTGTGGCAGATTATGATTGGTGTAGATTAGACGTAGTTTGTTGCGGAGTTCGTTTTATTTCCAAAAAAATTCAATGGGAATCAGAAATACAAAATAAATAAACACTAAAGTTGATCTTTCCGCGATTAGAATACAGCAAGACAAGTCGTTAACGTCCTTATGGCATTGACATAAAGTTTAACTTCACCTGGACTGAAACGGGTTTTTTTTTGGTTTGACACTCAATGTCTACCGTCACATAATCTGCTTTTTGATACTGTTCGGTATGTTAGAACATTGTAATATATATCTGCCTGCCTATATATATAAATATATAAGCCTAAGAATACGGAAGCTTAAATAAAAAAACCGGCCAAGAGCGTGTCGGGCCACGCTCAGTGTAGGGTTCCGTAGTTTTCCGTCCGTCACAGTAAGTGTCCCCACTTAAGAGTTAAAATAACACCGCCATGTAGGATATGATATGAGCGTTCCACGTACAGCGACATCTATCGGCAAATTAAGTAAACTATTGCGTGCGAGCTTAAAGTATGGAAGATGATTTTTATGGGATAATTCTTAATTGCGTGAACCGATTTTCCCCTTTTTACTTTATTTGAAAGCACGTCATGTCATTGTGATTTTGTAGAAATTACGGGTACAATAAACACCTGCTTATACGGTTAAATTACAAACTTAGTTCAGAAATTATTTTGTAATTTTTTTTTCAAAAACTATTCAACCTATCAAGTTCAAAATAATTTTCCTATAAAGTTTTTATAAAGTTCTACTTTTGAGATTTTTTTCATATTTTTAAAACATATGGTTTAAAAGTTAGAGGGGGGGGGACACATTTTTTTTTACTTCTGGAGCGATTATTTCCGAAAATATTTACATTATCAAAAAATGATTTTAGTAAACCCCTATTCATTTCTAAATACCTATCCAACAATATATCACACGTTAGGGTTGGAATGAAAAAAAAAAATCACTCCCCACTTTACGTATAGGGGAGGTACCCTAATAAAACATTTTTTCCACTTTTTATTTTACCACTTTGTCGGCGTGATTGATATACATATTAGTACCAAATTTCAGCTTTCTAGTGCTAATGGTCACTGAGATTATCCGCGGACGGACGGACGGGCAGACATGGCGAAACTTTAAGGGTTCCTAGTTGACTACGGAACCCTAAAAATCGAAAGTATTAAAACGCCTAAAGATTCATGCGTATTTTTGCATTTTTGTTCGGAGTTTGAATATAAAATGTGGGATTCATAATGGCATAATATCATGCTCCTTCGATAACGAAACGCATGTTTTATAAATTTTTCAATGTCAGATACTAGTGGTATCGCACTAACCGTGATATACCTTAAACCTTCGTAATAGATGTTAGGAATGTTCAGTTAATAGTATCAATCAACGATGGTTTGACAGCCGTATTTGTTTACCAAAATACAGGAACTATAAATACGATCAAAATATGACTTTTTATTATTTCATCATGATTCCCGTTTTGTTTTTAAGTCAGCTTTTGTACATTTTCTTTAAAAAACCGGTACTTACTTATTTTACATTAATATATAAATCATAGGCATGCTTCCAAATATTTTCCTTGTCAGATTCAAGTTTTAAATGCATGATTTTTAAATTTTCCCATTACATTTCGCAATTTTTTTACTTCCGTCCTGATCTATAAATGAAGAAGATTTTTTAAAGGAAAAATCATTCCTAAACGGTCCTAAATAATCTGGGCCAAATCACCTTACAAAAATTGACGTTCTCCTTTGGTTATTTTGCCTATCGATTAATGTGCAACATATATGTTGATACCTATTGAATTAATATTAAATTGGCATTGACTCGTAGTTCCGAATGCGGCCCGGGGACGGGAGTATGCAATAAGCCGTATTTAAGTGCCAAGTGCTGATTAGATCTTTTCGTCATTAAGCTATTCTCTTTCGGTTTCGTAAATGTGTTTTGACAGTTACTAAGTGACTGTTTTGCCATTTGACGTGAACAAGTTAGTGTAATTTTAATGACATATTATGTACTAACTGACGAAGAATATAATTAATGTGCTCAAACTGAAAACATAAGAAGCGCTGGTGGCCTGGCGGTAAGACGTCGGACTTTCAATCCGAAGGTCTCAGGTTCAAACCCAGACTCGTACCACTGAGTTTTTCGGAACTTATGTACGATATATAATTTGATATTGACCAGTCGCTTTTCAGTGAAGAAAAACATTGTGAGGAAATCGGATCTAATCCCAACAAGACCTAGTTTCCCCTCTGGGTTGGAAGGTCAGATCGCAGTCGCTGCCAAACCAGTGCCTACGCCAATTCCTGGGATTAGGTTGCCGAGCGGACCCCAGGCTCAATAGTGCAAAAAGCTAGGAAGAAGAACCGTGAGACAAGTAATTAATCATCTGAACACTGGAGTTACCCCGAGTCACTTCCTTCTAAATTTATTAATTACAAATGGTTTTAATTTAATAATTAAGTGCAATTGCACCGTTGCATCAAAGCGCAAGTAGCGTGTGAAGGACCGTCATTAGTGGCAGAGTTTTAGAGATCCGTGGAGCCCTGACGTTATTTTTTTCTTTTACTCTATTATTTGTACGTTACGTACGAATAGCCATACATTTGACGCTCCCCTCCCCCGCAAAAATCGGCAGACATTTTTTGTATAGAAAACTACACTAACTACACCGGGTTGAATTCTCTAAGCCTCAGGTAAGTAGGCTAGTTCCTCCATCTGTACTTATCACGTCATTTGCAACATTGTGAGCTTGTCAGGCGATGAAAGTGATGATTATCGACACGCCTTCCGTTTCTTTATTAATTTTACGCTTGACATTTGATGTGACTAATCATGTTCACGTCACATTTTTGTTAACACTCTAATTTCTTTATTAAAATTTATTATCTACATTGTACCTAATTAGGTATATGACTAAATAGCAATGGAGAACATGCGTGAACAATATTTAATTGAATTTGTTCAATAAACACGTTCAACAACATCAAATAATATAATAAGTGGAAATTCGTAATAATTTTTAACAGTTTTTTAAATATATTGCGGTTTAAAAACGTAAAATTTAAGGCAATTTTTTTTATACTTCAAATGTATTTTCGAAACATCAGTTCCATTACTTATGTTCTAGCAAGAAAAAAAATGACAACTATATAGCTAAACGCATTTTTTCGTGCCTAAAATTACAAAAATCTTCCAAAAACTTGTTCCTTCCAAACAGTTTTCTGCAACTTTGAGGTTGGTGACGTCACAAACCTCACACTTTTTGTATGGGGCGTTTTGACGCGCGGCGCAGACGCCTAACGTATTTTCACATTTTTGACGTTTCAGGGCTATCATTATCAGGTTTATTAGAAACATTTGAATCTACAGGGAAATAGCATCGAATGACGTCTTCCAAAAAAATCATGCATGTTCCTAATTCCGTATAAATAAACGTTTCCGTTTTCGAAAAAACTAGGTTATTTAACCTTTAAGGGGTGCTTTGACAAAACAGTTAAGGCGCGCTTACATTGGTTCGACTGTTTGGCGATGGGAGAGGAACGGTCCCAGCCAGCCAAACCTCTATACAAAACCATTTTTTTCCCGAGTTTTTGTTTTCTTAGTTTTTCATAAATATAATATGCCCTTTAAAGGATCATTTGCACTTTTGTTACATCTTGTATGTGCATAAAATGCACAAGTTGCGTACCTTTATATACTCTTCAATAGGCATGGTGAATTTTTTTCATGTATGGTATCAATCGATTCCATTTGTTGTGAGGATCAAATGTCTATAGGCGGCCAATTGCGTTAAAGCAACACAAAAGTCAGAAATTAGACGTAAAGTCTGAGATTTGCATTTGTTTCTCGAAACGCTCCTAACAAAATAACGAGCAAAAGTGACGTCACGATCATATACCTAGTCGTCATGTTTAAAGTATGGAAAAATTATGAAATTGCTATTTTCAACCGACTTCAAGATTTCGAAGGAGGAGGTTATCAATTCGTCGGGATCTTTGTTTTTGCTATTTTTTTTTTTTTTTTATGTATGTTCACCGATTATTCGAAGACGGCTGGACCGATTTGGAAAATTCTTTTTTTGTTTGAAAGCGTATACTTCACAGTTGGTCCCATTGTAACCATGTCAGGATCTGATGATGGGATCCTGGAGAGATCAAGGGAACTCTTCAACTATTATAGGCACGCCTATGGTGATTTGAGTATTTTTTACAGCAGATCGAGCATTTGGTGTTGGAAAGGTGGATGCTTAGTGAAGTCGGTTCTTTTTTGTTTAAAATTATTACAGTGAAATGTTGCGTTTATGTATATGGTTACCATTCAATATATAAATAAGTAACAAATAAATAAATAAATATTATAGGACAATCTAACACAAATCGATCTAGGCCCACAGTAAGCTCAATAAGGCTTTTGTAATGGGTACTAGTCGACGATATATATAATAGATAAATATGAATACTTAAATACATAGAAAACACCCATAACTCAGGAACAAATATCTGTGATAAGATAAACACACAAATAAATGCCCTGACCAGGATTCGAACCCGGGACCTCCTGCTTCGTAGGCAGGGTCACTACCGACTGGGCTAGGAGGCCGTTAGATACCTATATTTAACAGTAAAATGTTAAAAATCGAATGGGATCATTGTTTTTTTTTTTAATTTCGTACTTTAAAAAATTGAAAAATTTGGAAGCATGATATCTTTGAACCATTTCAATAGATTTTTTTTTATTTTCACTTTATTTGGATATATTGGTAATTCTGCATCCTATCAACTAAATTTTATTGCATAATTCAACATGTGTCATCATCCCAATTCGCTTAGCCCCAGCTACTTAGAACGAGAACGACCCTGAGATCAGTTAAATTATACCAGGCTGCTTAGTACCCAGTAGATACCAATCAGTCTTGTCTCAGTCATTGCCTAGACGTAATTAGGTGTACTGCGGGCCGCGACTTTAAGTGTGCTTATTCAAAGAAAAAAATAACATGGGTTGAAAACAAGAATACAGCCCGCAACATGGCAAGCGGTCAATGTAGCCTAAGAACGCCTACAAATCCAGGGGTGTTACATTTGCGTTGGTGACCCTTTAAATAGTAGAACCTTTTTTTGGAAGGACCCTATAGGTACCGTGTAATGATCATGATGGTAATGGGAATGAACCTATGAAAAAAAAAGAACTTGAGATGATTCTTAGAAAGTACTTACGGAACGATTATTATTTACACCAGTAAATAAAAGTACGGTAAAATTAGTTTTACCGTACTTTTACATTTAAATGGATGACCATTTGCTTTGGACTATCTTTACCAATCTTTGATTAGTCAAAGACTGGTAAAGATAGTCCAAAGCAAATGGTCATCCATTTAAATGTAAAAAAAAACTAAATTACTTCATGACGCGATACAACAAATGTTAAAATACAACAAATATGACTCATACTCTGTTAATATAATTCATTGAATTCAAACTTATGTAATATACACGGTGGGGCCTGTAACTAAAGCAAAAAATTAAAATGTACATTCTTCTCCTCAAACTACGCAACGTTTGTTTGACGACTTTGAAAAAAAACTTGCGGTTTGAATTTTATTACATTTTAAAGTTAATTCGAACACGCAATGTACTATGAAATTGATTATGTCTGTAGAGTGACTAGACTGACAGGTGATGTCAATTAGACGGAGTTTTAAGTACATTGAAAATACTATTTACTTTGTTTGAAAAAATAACAATCTAAAAACTTTATGATTTTAAAAAGTTGCTACACAAAAGTTGTCTAGTTTGAGGACTAGAATCTACGTTTTAATTTTTTGCTTTAGTTACAGGTCCCACCCTATATATAAATGTTTTGAACCTAGACAAGCGGCAGCGTATCCAGCCAAGAAAAAAAATCAAACTCAAAAATTTTAATAATTTATTAGCAGGAATCAGATAGCAAGAAGTCTTATAAAATAAAACATGTTTAAGCTAAACCAACAAATTATATTTCAAACACATGAATATTGCCCGTGTCACCTGCACTAGGCTCTGTCTGTCTCGCAAGATGGCACATTTCTAGATTTCCAGATTTATGTTAGGCGCTAAATAATTTATTTACTACAAAGATAGCTACGCTATTAAGCTACTTACATATAATTATATACTAGGATAAACTAAGCTAAAGTAAAATAATCTAAGTTAAGAACATAGACATAAACAAAAAGGAAGATGAGTGACGTTCATAGTAAACAAAACTGAAATGTGGTCCTGCACCTACACACACCTGTATAATGCTACACACTGCTATAATGCAGGGACCGGACAACCCTTTCCGCGATAAAAGCCTTTCAATGGGCGTCCCTTATATACGGCTAACCAATTGAGAGACGTTCCCTTTTGAACTGCTAACACATTCGTTTGACTAACCCTTATCATAAAACTTAGCCAAATATAAAGCTAGCCCTTAATAAGGGTTACCCTTATCATTAAGCGCTTTTTATAAGGCTTTCCCTTTAGTAATGTCGTAGTTGAGCCTTGCGTGAACGAGAAAGAATTAGTCTATATCGGTAGTGTATGAAAAGGAAAGACAATACGTACTTGGGAAGGGTTTGTTAAATCATTATATTCGCTTACCATATATACTACATACTAGTACGACTACAACTACCAGTTGCTTTTGCCGCGCATCGTAGTTGAGCTGTCTGACTGAACGGAATAAATGAAAACAAAATGAAAAAAAAAATTAAAACAAAATAAAATGAAAATAAAATGAACATAAAATGAAAATAAAATGAAAATAAAATGAAAATAAAATGAAAATAAAATGAAAATAAATTGAAAATAAAATGAAAATAAATTGAAAATAAAATTAAAATAAAATGAAAATAAAATGAAAATAAAATGAAAATAAAATGAAAATAAAATGAAAATAAAATGAAAATTAAATGAAAATTAAATGAAAATTAAATGAAAATAAAATGAAAATAAAATGAAAATAAAATGAAAATAAAATGAAAATTAAATGTAAACAAAAAGAAAACAAAATGAAAACAAAATGAAAACAAAATGAAAACAAAATGAAAACAAAATGAAAACAAAATGAAAGCAAAATGAAAGCAAAATGAAAGCAAAATGAAAATAAAATTAAAATAAAATTAAAATAAAATTAAAATAAAATTAAAATAAAATTAAAATAAAATTAAAATAAAATTAAAATAAAATTAAAATAAAATTAAAATAAAATTAAAATAAAATTAAAATAAAATTAAAATAAAATTAAAATAAAATTAAAATATAATTAAAATAAAATTAAAATAAAATTAAAATAAAATTAAAATAAAATTAAAATAAAATTAAAATAAAATTAAAATAAAATTAAAATAAAATTAAAATAAAATTAAAATAAAATTAAAATAAAATTAAAATAAAATTAAAATAAAATTAAAATAAAATTAAAATAATATTAAAATAAAATTAAAATAAAATTAAAATAAAATTAAAATAAAATTAAAATAAAATTAAAATAAAATTAAAATAAAATTAAAATAAAATTAAAATAAAATCAAAATAAAATCAAAATAAAATCAAAATAAAATCAAAATAAAATCAAAATAAAATCAAAATAAAATTAAAATAAAATTAAAATAAAATCAAAATAAAATCAAAATAAAATTAGAATAAAATTAATATATAATTAATATAATTAATAAAATGAAAATAAAATGAAAATAAAATGAAAATAAAATGAACATAAAATGAACATAAAATGAAAATAAAATTAAAATATAATTAGAATATAATTAGAATAAAATTACAATAAAATGAAAATAAAATGAAAATAAAATGCAAATAAAATGCAAATAAAATGCAAATAAGATGAAAATAAAATGAACATAAAATGAAAATAAAATGAAAATAAAATGAAAATAAAATGAAAATAAAATGAAAATAAAATGAAAATAAAATGAAAATAAAATGAACATAAAATGAACATAAAATGAACATAAAATGCAAATAAAATGAAAATAAAATGAAAATAAAATGAAAATAAAATGAAAATAAAATGAAAATAAAATGAAAATAAAATGAAAATAAAATGAAAATAAAATGAAAATAAAATGAAAATAAAATGAAAATAAAATGAAAATAAAATGAAAATAAAATGAAAATAAAATGAACTTAAAATGAAAATAAAATGAAAATAAAATATAAATAAAATATAAGTAAAATGAAAATAAGTACTTGCTTAAAATGAAAAATTCACACTGAAAATGTAGAATGTGAATTAAAATAAGTTAACTCTTTACCGGGCAAGACTGAAAAAAATCCTCATCGCCAATCCTAAAAATTCCTATAGTCCTAAAAATTCTGTACAAAAAAAACTCAAAAAGCTGATGTTACAGGCAATCTTTTTTGAGACCGCTGCCGTATAAAGGTTTAAAGTGCGCTCAACAAGTTTTGATAAACCTTGCTTAAAATTGATTACTAATAGGTTGTTTGAAATGGCATTCCATGCTTTCTTATTATTCTATGGCCCATACATTTTGTCAGGAATGTGACGGTTAGACGTTACTGAAACACAACTTAAGTCGTGCTTTAAAGTATAAGTTAAAATAAAAATGCCCTAATAACATTTAAACTTACGTGAGACATACTAACACTATAAAACTTGTAACTATTACGGGTTCAGTCTCATGTCGCTAGAAGATGTAAAGTGGTGTCCAAGGTTCCCGAAACATTTCACGCGTAGTGACTAAATGTGATGTTTTCGAGTAAAATGTACATCATTGTCGGTTGTTAATAAAGTTTATTTTTACATTATTTTTTATGGCAGCAACGCCTTATTGACAACCGACAATGATGTACCTTTGACTTGACAACATCACAAATACACGTGAGTGAAAACGTAAATTTTCAACCGACCAAGATTTCGAAGGAGGTGGTTCTCATTTCACCGGGATCATTGTTTTTGCATTTTTTTTATGTATGTTCACCGATTATTCGAAGACGGCTGGATCGATTTGGAAAATTATTTTGTTGACAGTAATCACAGTTGGTCCCATTGTAACCAGGCCAGGATCTGATGATGGGATCCTGGAGAAATCGAAGGAACTCTTCAAATATTATAGGCAACACCTATAGTGATTTCAATATTTTTACAGCAGCTCGGGCATTTTGTCTTGGAATGGTGGAGTCTAAGTGAAGTCGGTTCTTTTTTGTTTAAAATTATTATAGTATAAATGTTTCAACCTATGTCCGTTTGTTTAAAATACTAGTTCACATCACAGAACAAGGAAAACTGTCCGTAACAGACGTAATGAGCCCTATACTAATCACGGCGGATGTAATGCGTGGATATAATTACGTAAATAATGTAGACTACGATATAATTACGTTAAATAATGTGTATGCGGCCGTAATTTTATGGTGCTCGCGCTTTGTAAAAGGGTTACGGTTTTTGTCTTTGAATCATTAGATAACACCTTTAAGAGCCTGACAACATCCGATGACCTTCAAATTAACTTTACTTAAACAGTTATTTAGCTATTTATTTATCGTATGGCTATATATCACTGGATATATATAGGCATTTCTTCTCTGGGGTAGAAGAAGTGGGAAAGCAGATTATGAAGAAAATCCAGTGAGTGCTGCGAGGTCCAGATGGGACAGTGCAGCTGCCAAGTTTGTTACTCTTTTAGCACCACCCAGGGATCACGTGTAGGGTTGCCTAAGGTGTTTGTTTCCTACGGACGTAGAGTAACATTGATCCCCATTGATTTTTAGCTATAGCTACTTGGTTTGGGAAAAAAAGGTTGATATTCATTATATTTGGAAGAACTTTGTTAATTCCGATACACGATTGGACGAAATCGGCTCGATAGAAAATAATTCCAAAATTACATCGTAAATTAACTTTAAACAGTTGCGTATACATGTCTTTAGTTTTTTGACTTATACCACGTACGTCTGTAACTAAGGACTAAATTTCACCACTCTAATACTAAAAACTTCGTTATTTTATATATGTCTCAATTAATGCATAGTTTTTTTTAATTCACCATTTTGCAAAATTTGCAAAGAGGGCCCATACCAATCATAACACAGTGTTTCTTTGTGACTTGCGCTGAAAGAGATAGGGATGGAATTTACCTGTTGTCATCCTCATTTCTAAATATGTTTTTAAAGTATCTCGTCAAACACTAAATAGGTAATTTCGTATTCCCAAAACGCGCGAATTTCACAAAATGCTTCATTTTCTTCGAAGGCTATGGCGAAAATACTAAGTTTTTTTAAATCAACTATTGATGCACATAATAGTTCATTTCTTTATCTAAACGGCCATCGGAGCAAATATTACATTTTAACGAGTGAAATATGAAAAAAATTGGTTGTCTTGGAAGGCCTTTCCGGATTTTCCAGTTAGGTGTACCGTTCATTTTCAGATTACGCAAAAAAGGGTAAAAATTCTTATTAAATTTGAATTAAATTCAATTGAGTATATCATGTATGAGACGGCCATCGAAATAAAAATCGAAGATTCATCTTGGATAATCGACAAAATACCTTCTGATTATATGCCAGTTTTTTGATGAAAACACGGTTACATTTCATTTTTTCCACGAAAACCTTATGAATATTTTGCCCTAAAAATATTACAATTGCAAAGTTAAACTATATTTCTATCACGATAAAAAAAACATTACTATAGCAGTAAATTTCAAATTACTATGAATTTTCAAAAATGACACTTAAATCACACTTCACAGGACACTTTTTTGTAAGATCGTATTTTTGGGTACTTAATAATAATAAACATGGTTCAAAATATTTTTTTTGTATTACTAATACTTCAAACTATCTTATAAATAGCATTCTATGCGGCTTTTTTTCATTAATAGAGTTTTTCGACCTTTTAGGGAATACGGAGCCTTAAACAAGATGCAAATGTAGCAAAGAAAAAAACTTTAAGAACTAACTTCGACACAATCCGCCTGCGGGAAATTCCGTACCTACAGAAATGAGCGTATTTCGTTAATCATCGATTATTTTTTAATCATCATGCGTTGCGCGAAGAATCTGGCGCTCGTAGGTAGTAGTCTCGCCTGCGGCAGTGGATTTTTCTACTTTTCCTTTATTTCTAGACATTCTGGTATCGTTAGTAGACGTGTCACAATGAGTGTTTGTCACACCTTTTAGATACTAATCTTACTTAAGTTTAGGTAAAATTTGAGGTCTAATTTCAATAATAAACCACTAAAATCATCACATCTCTGAATCATTCAGTCTCTGAGCGTTAGTCATTGGAGGAACGTCATGTTTTACATGTCCAAATGAGTCTTTTAAATTTTTGATGCAAAACTTTTGTGATTCGTATTAATAACGAACAATGGTCCTGACTCCTAATGACGGGTCATGTAATGTTACATTTTTTTTAAACTAAAACTGTAATAAAAATGTCATCATTAGTGAGCGGCTTCTTTAAAATGGAATGGCTGACGTTATTTCGTATATTATTATTTAACTAGTGTAATTGTAGTAACATTCGAAGATGCGAAAAAAGTTTAGATGTGGCTGATTTTAAAATAAAGCGTAACGATTATCATTTCTCAGCTACACAATTGGATATTAAAGCATAAATAATTTAAATATTGAACCAAAATTGATAATTTAAAATGTTATTGTAATGGTGTGCGATTTTCAAACTATAGCTCTTAGAATCCATTTCTGTCGTTTTCCATAAACTTTATCGAGACGCAGAAAACCTACGTTATCGGTAAATCCTAATACTCGTCACTATCTCAGTACACGTCACTTTAAACATTCTTGAGCATTAGCGTGTCGAATACTAGAACGTCTACCTTACGTCAATATAGATTTGACCTCGCAATTTATGTTGAGCTTTGAAAGCTGCAATATTAGCGGTTGGTAATTAGCATAAACAGTTAATTATGTATCTTGTTTACCTTTTAAGGTATGTGCTGTTGTTAGAGAAGTAATTTTATTACTATTAAAAGTACTAAGTACCTAGTACCAATAAAGTTACTCATGGAATATTAAGTAGAAGAAGATGACATAAATTTATATAGGTACTTCCAAAATCGTTGACGTGGCGATAATATTATTATACCGGGTGGAATTGAATAAAGATAATTTCCTAAATTCTTATACAAATTGTTAGCAAAGTAACATAGAACTACAATCATATTAAAGATAATATTCTTATACTGTTCACTGACTGTTAAAGTTAATTTTATCAAACGATTACTTCAAGACGATTAATACAAGGTGTAACAAAAATGCTGATGATTCGTTTAAGGGCGTATTTGGTATCGTATTCGAATTATGAAAAAGTAAGAAAAAAATTTTAATTCAAAAATGTCCGGCAAGGTTGACTTTTACGGTTAAAAACTAGGCGGCGAAGTGCCTAGTTTATGGTCAAATTAAAATTAAAAAGTTACGGAAATTGCAGGCTCGATTTCGCGACATAAATGTTGCATACAAATTCCATTTTTGGCGAGGTACAAACTTTTTAAAAAGTTCAACAGCCATACAAAAAGAAAGGCAAAGGTCCTAAACAGCCAGAACAGAACATCGGTGTTTGTTATTTATAATGTTGGTACCGCGATTTTTTATTTAGCTCAAATAACTTACGGTAAATTCAGAAGAAAAATACACTTCAAACTTTTTAATAAAAAAAGATATAAAGGCGGCAAAGCTGAGCGTGTACCGCGAACATAAAAAAATGTAGTTTCGAATAAATCTGTCTCTCTCACTCAAAATGAGAAGCGATGGAGATGGAGATAATTATAGGATTCGAATCGAAATTCGATGCTTGCGGTAGAGGTCATTATTTTAACCTAGAAGAGAAGTTATCATGAATATATCATTTATGTCAATATTGTTTGTTGTTCATCAACGTTGGCTGTTTTGCATTATTTTTTAATAGAGCAATAGTGCTTTATTCCCCTTCACGCTGAGTCCAATATAGATTGGACTCGGCGTGAAGGGCCATTGCTGGCTTCGTATTAAATTAAACGGACTCCTAAAGTCGTCCGTTTAAACGTATTACTCAGCCATCAATGTGCTACTTCACCTCCTCGACAATAATGTACTATTACGTGAAAAAAAAAATTGTTTGGTACGGAGGGTTGCCCGGCTGGGACGACGTGCCCCATACAAAAAAAAACTTTTGCGGGTCCAAAAATTTTTTCTCTTATTTTTTATTAGTCGCAATACGATACCGTTTATGCCCTTAAACGGATCACCAGTATTTTTGTTACAACCTGTGTATATCAAGTATTATTTACTTTATAAAGTGTTACCTATATAGTCCCTTGTACCTAATTATTTACCTTTATATAATAAGTCCATACTTAGGTCTCTAGGAGGTTGGAATACTCTACGTCCTGTTTCACATTGTATGCTATTTATCTCCAAAGTCGCGCAAACTGAAGCAAGTCTTTACCTTGGCAAGTAATGCAAAGCAATTAGCTATTAATGACTGCTTAACATTATCTCGCGGTTGTAAGTGTGTGTGTCTAATAGGGCTGGCATTAGTTAGAAAAATCCAGATTATGCCAGTACAAACTAGTTTAAAGTGCGTTTTATGTATTAGATATGCTGAAAATTTTAGTTGTTTTTAACGTTAGTAATACGTATATGCCGGGTGTCCCCAAAACCAAGGTCAAGACGTAAAATCCTGATAGAAGAGCTGATGGGCTATAAGATTAAGCAATCCCTAATGAAAATGGCATAGTTTCGAGATATTGGCAATTCTATACTTTTATAATAAAGCTTAAAGTAGTAATTTTGCCAATATCTCGAAAAATGCAATTTCATTTGATAGTACAAAGACCTTATGCTTTAAATCGTCGGCTCTCACCTTAAAATTAATGTTCTCACACAAACTTTTTTCTTTCCAAAATGAAATCAAAGGCGTTAGAAGCAATCGTTTTAATACCCTGCAAGGAACGGTAAGTAAAATCATTCGTTATCAAACTAATGCGGCCATATAATTACGTCGAGCATTAAGTATTCCAACACGTATAATTACCTTAGCCCGTGACGCGCCTAATCCGCGGGTAATGGTGATAAATAGATCGGGATATCGCCTTGGAATATATTAGCGTTAGTTGGATGAAAGTCGGTTTGAGGGATGATTTTTTAATTAAAACTAAGGAAACTAGTGAGTTAAATTAATTCAACCAAGTTAGTAAACTAACTAAAGTCACGCTGTATATTTAAAAAAACCCAAAAAAGAAAAATTTTGCCTAAAGGCAAAATTACAACTAAAATTACAATTATTAACTAAAGTTCTTACAAATAAATCGAGATACTTATCGCCTTGGAATATATTAGCGTTAGTTGGATTAAAGTCGGTCTGAGGGATGAATTTTTAATTAAAACTAAGGAAACTAGTGACTTAAATTAATTCAACCAAGTTAGTTTAGTCACGCTGTATATTTTAAAAAGCAAAAAAAGACAAATTTAGCCTTTAGTTCTTACAAATAAATCGAGATACTTATCGCCTTGGAATATATTAGCGTTAGTTGGATGAAAGTCGGACTGAGGGATGAATTTTTAATTAAAACTAAGGAAACTAGTGAGTTAAATTAATTCAACCAAGTTAGTTTAGTCACGCTGTATATTTTAAAAAGCCAAAAAAGACAAATTTAGCCTTTAGTTCTTACAAATAAATCGAGATACTTATCGCCTTGGAATATATTAGCGTTAGTTGGATGAAAGTCGGACTGAAGGATGAATTTTTAATTAAAACTAAAGAAACCAGTGAGTTAAACTAATTCAATCAAATTAGGTTAGTCACCCTGTATATTTTACAAATACTAAAAAGACAATTTTAGCCTTTTGTTATTACAAATAAATTGAGATATTTTATTGCCTTGGAATATATTAGCGTTAGTTGGAGTCGGTTTGAGGGGTGAATTTTTAATTTAAACTAAGGAAACTAGTCAGTTTATCTCATTAGACCAGTTTGGTTTACTCACACTGTTTATTTTACAAAAACAAAAAATGTTAGCCTTCAGTATTTACAAATTAATTGGACTATATTATAGTCTGCGTAATAGTAAGTAGACACAACTAATTGAGTGCTCTTTAAATTCGACTTATCAGGGTTACTCACTCTGTATATTTTTTATGATAACCTTTATACTTTGATTTTAAAACATTATAAAGCTGAGAAAACCTACAAAGAAACATTTGTTTTTTTTTCATATCACAGACGTTACAGTTAACTTACATATTGGACTTTCGCGAACAGTATTCTAGTGTTTTATTGACATTAAAACCGGTATTAGACAATTCCATTTCTAGGACCCAATCTGTCGTATGCCCTGCCTCTTCCTGCTCCCGCTGCTGACAGATTGGGCTCCAGAAATTGCAATGTCTAATATCGAATTTAATCCTTCTAGATAGTTAAGTACCTATTACTCGTTTGATCCCTTTTACGAGTATGTAATATACTAGCTTTTCGCCCGCGACTTCGTCCGCGTATAATACGGTTCCTCATTCAGAGTTTCATATTAATCATATCCAATTTTATCTTCTTAACTAACTTTTGTTAATCCCCGAACCATCTTCTTAATCTATTTATACTTATAGCTATACAAACTTTGAACCCCTTTTTTACCCTGTTAGAGGTTGAATTTTAAAAAACGCTGAAATTTCTTTTATTGTTTTTTAATTATTAGTAAACGTACGAAGTTTCAAATCTCTAACTCAAAATTTTAAACCCCATCCATACAAACTTTCAACCCCCCTTTTTACCCCCTTAGGGGATGAATTTAGAAAAACCCCTTCTTAGTGGATACTAACGTTATAAAAACAACCTATTGTGAAAAATTCAGCTCTCTAGGTCTAACGGTTCGGGCTGGGCGTTGATTTAAGTGAGTCAGTCAGTCAGTCAGGACTTTTACGTTTATATATATATAGATTTACACGTTCAGTTATATTTACTAGAATGTATTACTTTTGACTTCTACTTCTTTCTTTATTAAGAACTCATAAACTTATTAGAAATGTATTAAAGACAAATATCTTATCCTTTCTTAGAGCTTCGAGAGCGCTGGTAGCCTAGCGGTAAGACGTCCGACTTTCAATCCGGAGGTCTCGGGTTCCAACCTCGGCTCTTACCACTGAGTCTTTCGAAACCTACATATGTACGAAATATCATTTGATATTTACCAGTCGCTTTTCGGTGAAGGAAAATATCGTATGGAAACCGGCCCTAATAGGCTTAGGTCTAGTATCCCCTTTGGGTTGGAAGGTCAGATGGCAGTCACTTTTGTAAAAACTAGTCAATTCATGGGATTAGGTTGTCAAGCGGACCCCAAGCCGGGACAAATGCTAGGAGGAAGATCTTATCCTTCCTTATAATAAAGTATTAGCCTACCTAATCCGTGATATACTGCTACAAGTGTACCAGTACTAGATAATAAGATACAATATTATATACACCGTGGGCTGAAATAACCCGACAGATCTTAACCACGAATTTGTAAGACCAAAAGAAGGAAAAAATATTATGCGAGTTTAGGTAAATTTCGCCAAAAAAAAATATTTTTTTTTTGTTTTTTTTTTTTCATTTTTTAAATGTTTATTGCACATGAAAAGCAAATGTAAAATAAAATTATCGCCTAAAACAAATTGGTACATTTTTTTGTAAAAATTTAGTTTCTGCAAAGTTTTCCTTTTCACTTTGATATCTGTCAATAAGGACGTGTAAACTATGTCCAATAGTGGCAACAACGCAATTAGAAAATGTGATGAGTTATAATAAAAAGTGTATTTTTTTAAAATTGGCATTAACTCTGAAACTAGGCGTATTCCAGAAAAGTTTATAGGACATTTTAGTAAGTATCTAAATATGATCAGGAATACACTGTTAAAATCTGTCTAGTTATATCGGCCCATTAACATTAACTTTAACATTAACTTATTCAAACGTTATTGCACCATTGTTAATCTAGATCATTAATTTTATTATAGTCTAATAAGGAAAAATACAATTTAATTCAAATACATACAAGGTGACATCATTACTTGAACTATGAAAAACTGGAGTCAACTATGTAAACAAAACACAATCAGAAATATGTTTGTTTGGTTTAATTAACATTATTTATTAGTACTGAAAATAGATGTCATATACTTCAGAAAAAGTGACCAAACCCTCCGGTGTCCGAGGCCAGATTTGAACTGGCGTCTTCAGCTTTCGCGGCTGACGTCCTGACCACTAGACCACCCGGTCACGGCGGAACTTGACAAATTTTCTCATGTATATGCAATCTCTGAATTTGAAACGGCTAGGCGCCGTTGACCACACTCTAAGCCTAGCCTAGCCGGCGCCTAGCCGTTTCAAATTCAGAGATTGCATATACATGAGAAAATTTGTCAAGTTCCGCCGTGACCGGGTGGTCTAGTGGTCAGGACGTCAGCCGCGAAAGCTGAAGACGCCAGTTCAAATCTGGCCTCGGACACCGGAGGGTTTGGTCACTTTTTCTGAAGTATATGACATCTATTTTCAGTTTATATATAGTAGTGTAACTACTTAAAAAAAAATTGCAAATCAAAAAAATATTGAACAAAATAATTTGATTTGCTTCAAGATTCATAGATGGCAGCACCATCTCTCTCGCTATACCAGAATCACGTAAGAGATTCGGATAGGAGGTGCAAGCACGTACTGCGCATGCCCTTAGAGTGTGGTCAACGGCGCCTAGCCGTTTCAAATTCAGAGATTGCATATACATGAGAAAATTTGTCAAGTTCCGCCGTGACCGGGTGGTCTAGTGGTCAGGACGTCAGCCGCGAAAGCTGAAGACGCCAGTTCAAATCTGGCCTCGGACACCGGAGGGTTTGGTCACTTTTTCTGAAGTATATGACATCTATTTTCAGTTTATATATAGTAGTGTAACTACTTAAAAAAAAAAATTGCAAATCAAAAAAATATTGAACAAAATAATTTGATTTGCTTCAAGATTCATTATTTATTAGTAATTATTAATAAGGTAGAAAACATAGATGTCACGTAAGTAGACTAAAAAATAGGTAATTGTACATTATTTTTTGCGTTTATTTCTTATACCAAAGTAATTTAATAAAAATAAAAACCGGCCAAGTGCGTGTCGGACCACGCATAATGGAGGGTTCCGTACCTCGTAACCAAATTAATACCAAAAGGTATCTGATGCCTATGGAAGAAATTGTTTGGAGATAACTCAAAAATGGCTGAACCGATAATGTTCAAAATAATTTTTGTAGACAGTATCTAATAAGGCGCATTTTCTCAATTTTTTTATATTTTTTGGACTTACGGTTCAAAAGTTACAGGAGGGACACAATTTTCTGACTTTCGAAGCAATTCTTTCAGAAAATATTCACTTAATCACAAAATGTTTATCGAATGATATGCCACATGTTGATATTTGGTCAAATTCTTTTTTTGAAATTTAGTTAGATGTATGGAGCGCCCCCCTAAAAAAATTTTTTTTTTCAAATTTTACTACATAACTAAGTTGTGACATACAAAATACACCTTATGTGTAAATTTTATTCAGATACGTCGTATAGTTTCCGAGTAAAATGGCTGTGACATACAATCCATAAGGGTTCCGTTTTTTGCCATTTGGCTACGGAACCCTAAAAATAGGTTATGAAGGGGATACATTTTACTTCCTTTGGACATATAAATTGTAAAATATGCAGTAAAACCTCCTAACCGCCACAGTTACAGTATACATAATAGTACTACATACAGAGTGCAATGAAACCCCTGTTTAGATATCCCATAAGATATGCCAAACGCGCTTAAAATGTGACTGTCTTCCTTTACCGCATTATATTTTATACATTGCCGGCCTGGATAACAAACGGGCCTGTATTTTTTTAAATAAATATTTATAATAATTTTTGCATGTTTTTAAAGTGGGGCATTCCACTCATACAATAGATTGTTATTAAATCAAATACAAACATTGAAAACATTGAAAAAATAATCTACCCAGCAGGACTTGAACCTGCATCGATACGCCTTGCCGGGGCTCGATCGCTTTACCAATTAAGCTATGGGTCAAGTTACTAAGTTGACGAAATTTTTTAAATGTCGCTTACGGCTGCTGTAAAGCCGAAGTAGATCAAAATAAATGCAAAAAGATGATTGAAGGCATTGAAAATTTCATCAACTTAGTAACTTGACCCATAGCTTAATTGGTAAAGCGATCGAGCCCCGGCAAGGCGTATCGATGCAGGTTCAAGTCCTGCTGGGTTGATTATTTTTTTAATGTTTTCAAGGTTTGTATTTGATTTAATAACAATCTATTGTATAAATAAATATTAATCATATCAATATACGTTAGGTGCAAAACTGTCCCAATAGTAGCATCTTAGTAGAATGTGGAGAAGTGGATGTCGATCGAGGAGAGGGGCACATGATTAATACATAGCAGTACTATTTAAAATTTCCTACAAATCAGCCTTACATATGATATACTTAGAATTTACGGTTATTTTGTAATTTAGAATCGAAAAGTAGAAAAAAACACATTTTTATTTTTTCGAATATTTCTAGTTCCTCTTATGGAAACTCCAAATAGGGAACCATACATAATTAAGAAATTCTGCCTCTATAAAATCATCATGCAATTGCTTTAATGGGGCATATTTTTCAAGTTACTTTTAGGTGGCTTATAGTTCGGTGCAAAAGTGTACCATTAAAAACAGCCATAGAAAGTGTTTGTTAGTTCAATGTTCAAGACGACTTTTACTCTTTCATAACTACAAAACTATGTTTGTGATTTAAACAGTTGATACCTTATTTTATAGAGGCTGAATTTCTTAATTATGTATGGTTCCCTATTTGGAGTTTCCATATAAGAGGAACTAGAAATATTCGAAAAAATAAAAATGTGTTTTTTTCTACTTTTCGATTCTAAATTACAAAATAACCGTAAATTCTAAGTATATCATATGTATGGCTGATTTGTAAGAAATTTAAAATAGTACTGGTATGTATTAATCATGTGCCCCTCTCCTCGATCGACATCCACTTCTCCACATTCTACTAAGATGCTACTATTGGGACAGTTTTGCACCTAACTGTAAGTAAGTTATGTTGCTATATATTTACATTACCTACGACAACTTTTCTAAAGAGTATTTCTTTAGCCACCGACGAGTCCTTCGCTCCACTCAAACCAAAGTGTTAGTTTTTGTTCTGTTTGTTTCTTGTTTTTCAAAAGAATTCAGTGAATCCTCTTTTTTTGTAAAGGGTCGGCAACGTGCATGTGTCTCCTTTGGAGTTTCAAGCGTCCATAGGTTACGTTAGCTGCTTACCATCAGACGGGCCGCATGCTTGTTTGCCACCGTCGCGGTATTAAAAAATACAGCGTGCCATTAACCATAGGGCTTTAAATGTAAGAATCGATTTTACTCATAAAACTGACCTACTTTTAGTCTACAACTATTTAAGTACAGTCACCAGCATAAATATATGACTGTGGGCAGCACTGTAAAAATATCTGATTCTCCATTGAGGGCAAAAGTATATGACGACACTTCCACGGTAAAAATATGTGATGGTTTCTGGCCGGCATAAACATCGTTTTGCATCGATCAGCATAAATATCGGATCCGTCCACTTAAAAATATCTGATTACCTATCAAAAGCAAAATTATGTGACTACTGCCACCGGCATAAATATCTAACCTCTGTGAAAGCTTTAACATCGGATGACAGGTCGACCGCATAAATATCTGACATAATAACAAAATCAAAATACAAAACCAATATACAAAACCAAACCTTATCTAGCTGGTATAAAGCAGTAAATGGTATATGATGGTATGGTTGATATTCATCATGACGTTTAATAGATGTGATAAACCTTCTTATTACTATCCTAAACTATTATTAAAAAGTAAAATTTTTACGTCAATATGGCATGTTACATTAGAAATAAACAAGTCAAATTATTATTTTGTATGGATTGCAACTCGTAATAATTAGATTAATTCAATGCCATGTATAGCGCGTCTTATCAAATCTACGAGCAATTGAAGCATAGGATTATTTAAATATACGAAAAAATAGACCGCTCCATTAAATAATTAATCCATTGAGTGTTTATGTCCAAAAGACTGTGAATTCTCAGTGGTATACTGAAGTGTGCTTACCGGTTGTGTTTAAAAATTTGACTGAAAAACGACCTAAATCTGGTTTGAGGGGGCTATTTCTGCATCATGACAATGCGTCGCCACACAAGGCCATTCTCACCAAAGACTTTTTGAAGCGTACGGATATCGAAGAGTTGTGTCATCCTCCATAAAGCTCCGATTTAGCTCCTTGCGATTTCTTTTTCATCCCGAAAATCAAACTCGGACTTCGTGACACGCGATTCAATAGTCCTGAGGATGCTCGGAATGCCTACTTGCAGGCCGTACAAGACCTTCCTAAAGAGGAGTACCGGGAATGCTACAAATCATGGTTTAGGCGGATGAACCGTTGCATAGAAGCTACCGGAGAGTATTTTGAGAAACTGTAATAAAAAATATTTCAATACCTGTAGCAGTTTTTTTGTATCTCAAAACTTTCGTAGTGACCTAAGGTACCGAGTAATATGGCTGTGATATGCAGATTAACGGACAGATGGGCGGGCGGGTCGCATACGGCGTATATTCAAGAAATCTCAATCAAAGGTCTAATATATGTGCCGCTACTTAGTTTTGTAGTAAAAAATATGTTTAAGGGGGGCACTCCATACATGCAACTAAATGTTAAAAATAATATTTTTAGGAACTATCAACGTGTGCCATATCATTAGATAGGTCTTATAAAATAACTTTGAAGTTTCTAAAACAATTTTTAGCTTAAGTACATACTTTCAAAAATGATCGCTCCGAGAATCTTTAAACGTGTCAGTTTTGTAACCGTTTATTCTTGTAAACAGTTAAACGCATAAAGAAATCTTAGAGTAAAACTTGTTGCAAATTTTATGCTCTACAATGTACTAATAGATGTCAACTTAAATGGAGCTATAAAAACCAATATAATCACGAAAACCCCATTTTTTGGAGTTTCATCATCATCATCATCATATCAGCCGAAAGACGTCCACTGCTGAACATAGGCCTCCCCCAAAGAGTGCCACAATGACCGGTCCGGCGCCACCCGCATCCAGCGGACTCCCGCGACCTTTACCAGGTCATCAGTCCACCTTGTGGGGGGTCTACCGACGCTGCGCCTTCCGGTTCGTGGTCGCCACTCAAGAACCTTTTGGCCCCAACGGCCATCGGTTCTACGTGCAATGTGCCCCGTCCACTGCCCCTTCAGTTTAGCAATTCGGAGGGCTACATCGGTTACTTTGGTTCTGCTGCGGATGGCCTCATTTCTGATGCGATCACGCAGAGAGACTCCAAGCATAGTCCTCTCCATTGCCCTTTGAGTGACCTTCTTATGAGGCCCATAGTAAGCGACCACGTTTCAGTGCCATATATGTCATCACTGGCAACACACACTGGTCAAAGACTTTCGTCTTGAGACACTGGGGAATATTGGACAAAAAGATGTGCCGTAGCTTCCCGAATGCTGCCCAACCGAGTCGGATTCGTCGATTAACCTCTTTCTCGAAGTTGGATGTACCTAACTGGACAGTCTGTCCTAGGTATAAATAATCGTCCACAACTTCGAGTGTAAAGTCTCCGATTGTAACGGGAGTTGGTGCTACATTGGCATTTGACATGATCTTCGTCTTATCCATGTTCATCTTTAGACCAACTCGCTCGGAGGCTTTTTTGGAGTTTGACCTTGCATAACTTCAGGCCCAGACACGAGATTTTCCGAGATTTTAGAGATAACGTTAAAAACATCATAATGAAAGTATATAAGAGTTTCCAGCGCATTATCTCTGATTCCGAGGGTTACCTTGCTTAGGCTAATATGAATTCTATTTTTATTCCCGATATAAATAATAAGGAGTTCGGTTCTACAATATCTACCCATTCTATTTGGTTTTGGACGAAAGTAATAATTTAATTTGGTAGATTATGTGGTAAATTCTCAATCTATCAAAATTTGTATTAAAATTAAATCAAAATTGATGATAATGTAAATGATAAAGTCAGATTAGGGCATATTGAGCGGTCGTTTTAGTAAACTGTGAATATTTTATGACATTCGTGCTATTTGATTAGAAATATATTATACTGCCGTTTGCAATCTTTCACTTACCTTCCGGTGGTGAGTGTTCCCTAGGGAGTTATGGACTTTATACCAATTTATTAATTAATTTATGATTTATTTAGATATTTTTTGACACATTTTCTTTTTCACAAGAGTGATGAATAATTCGTAAGAATATTGCAAACTTGAGTATTATAGTGACTAGTTAGATATTATTATGTGTCGCCGGGAAGTTATATTATAAAAATACTACCCGTAAATGTTCAAAGTAATGTATTAAATAAACAGTACTGCTTCTTTAAATTAACAATTTATTTACCCTATATACGTAAATCAACCGTTAACAGTGTTGGCGCGATTTTTTTCTTTAATTTAATAAAATAAAATATCGCTTCTCGCAGATTGACGGCGGTCGCACCGAGTCCTAACTGTATGAATAAATCGTAAATATTGTAATGAAGCTTTTAATGCAATGAAACATATGAATTTCAATGTGTGAAATTCGTGATAGAAAATGTGAGATAGACATATGCAATGACAGTTCAATGACAAGTCTGCACTCTTTTCGTGAATTGTCAAATAGCTTTTTACAATTAAGACCTCTATGCCAGCCAAATAGGGTTTGGTTTTGTATATTGATGACATAATTTTGATTTTGTTATTATGTCAGATATTTATGCGGTCGACCTGTCATCCGATGTTAAAGCTTTCACAGTGGTTAGATATTTATGCCGGTGGCAGTAGTCACATAATTCTGATTTAGATGGGTAATCAGATATTTTTAAGCGGCCGGATCCGATATTTATGCTGATCGATGCAAAACGATGTTTATGCCGGCCACAAAGCATCACATATTTTTACCATGGAAGTGTCGTCATATACCTTTGCCCTCAATGGAGAATCAGATATTTTTACAGGGCTGCCCATAGTCATATATTTATGCTGGTGACTGTACAATTATAGTAAAATTTTTGTTACTGACCTGAATCACTTGCTATTCTGTTATTTTGAAGTGAACCACACATTAGTAGGGTGGACCACTGGCAGATGAGTGGAGGCGATACGTTGCCGTAATATAGTGTAAATTAGTACGGAAGGCTGCTTGCTTTACAACCATTGTATTAAGCTCTTTGTTTTGTATACCATGTTCGTTGTATGTAACTAAAAGGTGTCCATAAAAGTAAGCAATAAAGATATTGATTGATTGCTTTGAATACAAGTTATATATTTTTCATACAAACTAAATACTATTTTCAATGTACGTCATCCAATGAAGCAATTGACATCGTCTGTCACACTTCAAAAACAGATGATTTTGCAGTACATTGCTTGCTTAAATAAGTTTTGATCTGTATTTTTTTAAATAATAATAATAATAATAATAAATACTCTTTATTGCACACCTCATACAGTTACAAGCACAAATTTTACAATTAGATAAATTTAGGTAGAGGTAACAACAGGCGGTCTTATCGCTAATGAGCGATTTCTTCCAGACAGCCTTTAATCCAGTTATTTAAAAAAAGTTGTAGTTTAATTTTATGAGCAAAATCGATCCTTACATTTAACGGCCTCCTGGCCTAGTCCGTATTAACCCTGCCTATGAAGCAGAAGGTCCCGGGTTCGAATCCTGGTCAGGGCATTTATTTGTGTGTTTATCACAGATTATTCCTGAGTTATGGATGTTTTCTATTTATTTAAGTATTTATTTATATCTTATCTATTATATATATCGTCGGTAACCACAACACAAGCGTTATTGAGCTTACCGTGAGACTAGGTTGATTCGTGTAAGATTGTCACACAAAAAAAATTAAAAAAAGCCCCATGGTCAAAGTCACCCTGTATGTATGTACTATCTGTAGCCACAGTGAGTCCTTCGCTCACGCCAAGTATAAGTAATAAAGCCTCGCATGTGTGCGTCAACTCAAAGACATTAAGTTAATGCGACCTCATAATTACTAGTCGGAGGCATTAATTCTCGCATCCATAATTTAGTCTAATACGCTGTTGGCCTACAATCTGGATAAATATTGTATGTCATTTGACATCAATTAAGTAGATATTAGAATTGTTACTTTGTTGTTTAGGGTTCCGTACGGTACCCATAGGATTTTTACGGGACCCTATTACTAAGATTCCGCTGTCCGGCTATATCTCATGAACCGAGATAGTTAGACACATTTTCACAGATGATGTATTTCTGTTACCGCTATTATAACAAATACTAAAAAACAGAATAAAATACATATTTAAGGGAGCTCCCATACAACAAATATGATTGTTTTGCCGTTTTAAAGATTATCTTTAAAACCCTCGTGCGCGAGTCCGACTCGCACTTGGCCGGTTTTTTCTTTTTTGTCTCAAGCTTTTGTTTTGTCTGACGGTTTTCTGTCTGTCACATAATTGACAATATTTCAAAATTTCCAAATTTTATAAATCGAAAACCATTTCGAGAAATACATTTGTAGAACACAAAAACCATATTTTTAGAATTTTTTTTTCAGTAATTTTTGGAAAAACCACCAAAATATGTAAACCGGAAAATGACGTCACACGGCTGATTCAATACTACCACTATGAAAAAACGTTATCTTCCGGGTTTCCGTTTGACAACTTTGACAATTACAACACTACTGACAGTGACAGGACAGCTGACAGTTAATTCATTCAATTCGAATATTTGCTTGTAATTTACGTTTCCTTGGATTAATAAAATTTAATTATCTTGTTGCGATTTGTCACGGACTCTGGACTGCTTTCTTCCACGACGACCACAACTCGCTTTCTAACAGACCCCGGATTCTTCAACGACGACTACGATTTTCGCTTTTTCACGGATCCCGGACTGCTTTCTTCTACGACGACCTGACGATGGAATTCAGGGAATCCTCGGAAAATACCCCGGTTGGGTATTGATTGACCAATACCTCTACAACGAAGCGGACACGAGAAACTCAAAAATATTTGTCAAAGCTGACAGCAGGAGCTTGCCGCGTGTGTTTTTGCAAAGCTCGGATAACCACTCACGTGCCCTGCGCAACTACGGTTGCATTTTGTCAAAACGCAAAGTGCTCTCGCAACACTAGTTGCGAGTTGGGGTACCAACGGTTTTTAAATGATATCTATGTGCAACGTGTGAAGAGCGCTTTTCTGTTGACTTAGTTAGGCAGAGGATTAATGTGGCAACATTAAAAAAAATAAAAACCGGAGTCTGTGGAACATTTTTACAAACTTGAGATTATTGTTTTGGTGACTATCAAAGTTCGGTATGTCAGCGAGGGAGCTAGTCATTAAAAAAATGCCGTCAGTACTCAATTTCGCATATTTTAATTAGCATTGTATATCAAATTATTCCTTGTTTACTGCTCCATACGATAAAGCATATATTTCAATACTAATTTAAATATAATGTGATAAATTCTTGCAACAAATTAAGTCTAGTGATGAAAATTTTGCGTATTTGATTTTGAATCGTACATTTATTATACGATTACGCCATATTTCTGTCTAGGCTATTAGAATAAGTTAGTTTGTCTATTAACCTAAGCGTAAATCCTCTTTAAATGAGTAATTATGTATGTTTTGAACAGGATTAGGTGAAATAAACTTGTGATGTCCGTAAGTACAACTGTACGCAACAGTAGTTGCTCGAAGCATTTTAACAGATCCTCACAGGGTCCGCGTTTTATGTCATAAGGCATGGTGCACACTGGGTTTTGGTTGCAGATTGATTTAATTTAGCTTAGTCAATTTTGAGTGTTTTTATTTTCATTTGTAGAGGCTATCTTGAGACTCATTTTTTGATAATTTTTAGTTTTTTTTAATAATCGGCGAAGGATGTTTTATCTTCTATCTTTAAGTATATAAAAGAAGAAACTGACTGACATATCAACGCACAGCCCAAACCGCTGGTTCTAGAGATTCCAAATTTTGCACGTAGGTTCCTTATAAGGTCTAGGGGTGCACTAAGAAAGGATTTTTCAAAATTAACCCCCTAAGGGGATGAAATGGCGGTTCAAAGTTTGTATGGCGAAACAAGATTAGTTAGACTATTTTATTTGATACTTCACAGGAGTATTTCTAACGATAAATGAGTAAATAGGACGTAGTTTAGGGAAAAGGATCCAGTCCACAAAAATCTGCCAATAAAATGTATTCTTTATGTCAATACCGTAAGCCATTCATTTCAATGACAAATTTTTGAGGATGGATCCTTTTCGCTAAACTACGTCCTACGTGTTTCAGGTTTCTTGAAAATTCAACCCCTAAAAGAGGGAAAGGTGGTCACAAAGTCTGAAAATCAACATGGGTATTGTTTCTATGGTTTATCGGGTCGTTGATTACGAAAACAATAACGATTTTAAAATCCAACGTAGCGAACGTGAAATACCATCCGCCATGTTGAGGTGCGATGGGGTTGAAATGTCTAAATATCAATATGGGTGTCGATTTTATGGTATTGTGGGATGTTAATTACGAAAATTGCATCGATTTTGAAATTTAATATTGTGGGACATGAAAATTCTTGAAAGTATTTGTACGAAATTGCAATCTAATAACATTAGGTAGCTTTCATCCAGAAAATCAACCCTTAAGGGGGTGAAAAGTGGGTTGGAAGTTTTTATGGCAATTTTTTAACAGGTGAACCTATTTAGATGAAACCTGGTATACAGATAGTTTGAGTCCCGGGAAGGAACATAAAATTGTTTATATCGCGAAAATCAACCCTTAAGGAGTGAAATGGGGGTTAGAGGTTTGTATGGAGAATTTTTAGCCGCGAACCGATTTAGATAAAATTTGGTATGGAGCTTGAGTCCCGAGAAACAATATAGAAACGTTTTTATTCCGAAAATCAATCCTAGAGGGGTATAAAAGGGGTTGATAGTTTGTATGGCGAATTATTAACCGCTGAGAAGACGATTGAGATGAAACTTGGTACATAGATTTAATATTAGAGTTTAATATTATAAATGCGAAAGTATGCCTGTCTAACTGTCTGCTACCTTTTCGCGCTTAAGCTGCTGGACCGATTTAGATGAAACTTGGTAAAGAGATAGTTTGAATCCCGGGAAATGACATAGTGTAGGTTTCATCCCGAATATCAACCCATAAGATGGTTGGAAGTTTGTATGGGAAATTTTTAACCGCAAATCGATTTAGATAAAAGTTGTGGATATAGTTTAAGTCCCGAGAAACAATATAGAGTAGTTTTTATTCCGAAAATCAACCCTACAGGGGTAGAAAAGGGGTTGCTTGTTTGTATGGCGAATTATTAACCGCTGAACAGACGATGGAGATAAAACTTGCTACATAGATAGTTTGAGTCCCAGGAAACAATATAGGATAGGTTTTATACCGAAAATACCGCTTTAGGGGGTGAAACTGTGGGTTGAAAATTTGTATGCGGAATTCATAACCGCTGAGCCTATTTAGAAGATTTGGTATGGAGATAGTTTGAATTCTGGGGAACGATATATAACAGTTATTATCCCTGAAGTCATTGTTTAAGCGGGTAAAAAGGAGGCTGTTTTCTAATTCCACGCAGACGAAGTTGCGGGGAAAAGCTTCTATTTAAGAGTAGAAATCTGCATTAATCATAATCTCTTCGTAGTACATAGTAAGTCGTTGCTGGTATAACAATTCAACAATTATTGCAATCATTTATTTAAGAAAAAAAAATAAGGGAACCACCTTCACCAAAACATGATATACCGAGACCTACAGAGTGTAACAAATACTTTTCCGAAAACCGCATATAAATCGGTTCAGCAAGGTACATACAAACGTACAAGTCTAACTGAGAACCTCCTTTTATAGTAATTTTAGTACGCGGGCGATGCCGCGGGAAAAAGCTCGTTATTAATATAAATGGTTCAAATTCACGGTGATGCTGATAGTACAATATATAATATGTATAAGAATAAAATTTTATATGCATAGCTTATTTTCAACGGAAATTTTCATGTTACGTAATATTTTTTTGAACAACATAATCTTGTAGGTACGTAAAAAAACCATTAGCTTACTTGTGAATTGTAACTCCGTTCAAAATTATTCAAATCGGGCAGTTAATTCTGGTTTCAGTAATTTACGAGTAGATATGCTAAAATCTGCCCGTACCTACTATAACATACTATGTTAGTCTTTTGTGTGTAGTTTTTGTTAACATACTATGTTAGTGATATAGATCACGACAACCACTGTTATTAAAATATAATTTATTAATTCAGGAATATCAAGTCTGCGGTTCTGCGTGAGTGAGCCGCTGCGCATAATATTTAATTTCGTATTAGCATTTTATACTTAAGTTATAATTATTCATAACTAGCTGACCCGGCGAACTTCGTACCATCAACAATTTTTTTTTTAATTTCTCCAATATTTTAATAGCTATTCTGCTTTCGAGGCGAAGATAAATCCAACAAATTAATCATCATTAAAATCGGTCCAGCCGTTCTTGAGTTGTAATAGTGTAACCGACACGACTTTGTTTTATATATAAAGATTGATACAATAAAATGTAAATAATATATTATTTCAATGTTGAAGATGTGATTTCGTTGCTTGTGTATCCCGTCCTTATACCGCCGCCATCTTGAATGATGGCCGCGCGAGGCCCGCCCGGTAACATCTAGTATGACTTTTGACACTCTGCACGTGGGTTTGTTTACTTTTGTAATGAAAAAAAATAGTACATATTGAGTTGGTAATCGTCCTGATATGTATTTATTTGTAAAGTGTGACATGTGAGTGTATTTATGTTAAGTGTATATGTGGTTTGAAGTGGTGGGAATTGTCGGTAATCGGACGTCAAAAAAGGCACTCGTCACGGTAGGTATATAGGCCTATTTTTTGTTATTGATAATTTGTGACAGAAATTGCTGCGAGTTTGACAAAACTGGCACATGTTATTTAAAGATTAATAGTATCTTTATCTATGTACGTATGACAATATTTTTGTCCTAATTTGCGTAAATTATTCGTAAAAAAATCATAAACAAACCACGCGGTTTGGCGGTCAATTGCGAAACTATCATTTTAGAAATTGCAAATGAATCAAGTTTTATGCAAAATATTTCCCCGCGATCATATACTTTATTTGGTATCAATCGAAGCGTAAACTATTGAAGTTTCAAATAAACATAAAAAATACATATGTTATCGATTTAGATTTTTTTTAATAAATATATTTCTGCCAAAAGTCCCCATTCGAAACTGTATGTCAACTTTGTGATTTTTTTTAAATAATTTTTACTACTATGACCTATTTAATTATTTATATAAACAATTTATCCGTTTCATTAGCTTTAAAACGTAAAAAGAATCATTACAAAAAGTTCAGTGAAAGCCAAGCAATCGATTTATTAACAAAACATGACACGGTGCCGCTGGCGCGCGGTAAATCTTGGGCACTTCACAGCACCTTTTTTTGATTCGCGGGCACTCAATTGGCTAAATATAATTTGCCTGGCACAAGAGGTACCGAAGCTTCGTTATCTTCGCGGAGTTCTTATGTACAAACTGGCAAAGGCCTTTATTTAGTGCAGCCTCATGTTCCTTTACTATTTGTAAACGAAAACAGTATAGAAGTGATGCTGACGTCCCAAATCTTCAAGAGTTTCTCCAAGAAGCCAACAATCATAAAATGGATGACTGTTTGTGCTTCTCCAAACGGAATCTGTGACGATTTGGCTTTCAAGTTGAAATGTACAGATAAAACTGAGAAATTATATCAATGAAAATGTCACGAGCCAAAGTTGTTTTGGATTGTGGTAAATAAATTACATTTTATAGGAAATAAAGTACTTATTTTATTAGTATGGACATTAGTCATTTTTAAATCTGTATCCTAAGTAGGTACTTTCTGATGACTTGTCAATAATCAGTTAAATATCTTTCCTGAACTTAGAATGTTACTACTGGAGAAGTAAAATTTACCATGTGTTAATCAGGGGAGAAATAAAAGGTATATTATAATAAAAATATTTTAATTTCGTTCAGTTATTCATTAGGCGGATACCTTCATATACCTAGCACATCTGTGGTGGAAACGTGGCCTAATATAAAATATACATTCTCACACAATATAATAAACAAACCAACATAATGACACACATCGGCGAAAGAAAAACAACAAGATGGGCCTCTCCTCAGTAGTCCTCAGTCCATCTGTATATAGTCTCAGATAGTACTTCCCTCAGCTGATGGTAGAACAGTAAATAACTGGGCTATAAAGATGTGTTGCTATTGTAAGTTTTCATTAGGTAATATTGGATGCAAGGCATTTTCATCTTTTGAAGTTAGCGGTTTGATATTTTAAGTTTTGACATTTATCTTGTGCTTCAAATGTCAAACTGTTTAAGCGCACTATGGTCACGCTATGGTTTTTACGTAAATGTCAATCAATGTAACTATTTCAACGTTTTTTTCAGTGTATGAAACACAACATGTGACGTCATTTAGCCGATACTTCGACGACTGTTACATACGCCCTTTCTGCCCAAGTAATAATATAAATGGATATTTCCACTAAAAACATGGATTTTCGCAAAAATAAAAAAATACGGGTCTCTTAAAATTCTGAGTTCTTTCGGGCCATATAATAAAAAGAAGCACTCAAAAAAATGAAATGTTGTCAATTCCTGTGTTTCCTAATGTCCGATATTCCTTTTCTGTCGTACCTACTGAAAGTTTAATAAGACCATCCCGCTCAATCTTGGTATTATTACTAACATAACAGGTCTATGGCACTCGCCATAGACCCATAGTGTCATAGCCATAGTATTTAGTATACTAATGTCTATGATACTCACAGTCATAGACTAATGACCCAAGACGCCGCATAGCCGGGCGAACCCCGCTGCCACGCATACAGTCGATTCACTCGACGGTGTGAGAGAGAAAGTTGTCTTTCCTTTCAGTCCTGTATGTAACATCGCTTGCTTGCGGCATTAAAACGCATTATTGTTGCATTTAATTGTGACGCTGAAACACTATAACATCTGGTCTGCAAAATTTTGGCATTTAATTTCACTGGTAAACCATTTTTTATCTTAATTACCTATTAAAATTTGTCCGGAAAGAGAAGTGTCGTAGTTTATAAGGAAGCTCATACATTCTAAGACACTTGTCTTTCCGGACAGACTCTAAATATAATTGTAATTATTGGATGTGACAGTAAATAAGTGTGTTACCATGGCAGCCATTAATGTTCGTCTCTCTCTTATGCACCACGGAACAATCGCGCGTTCCCTGTCTAGCATTGCCTGCCACTGCATAGAATGAATTAGTGATGTGACACGTTTTCATTCAGTTATTATCGACAATGACATGTTATCTCTAAAATTATCAAATAATGTTCCAGTTATATAATATGGAGCAAAATTATTAAAAATACGGCCCAAATTACTTCAATGTGCTGACGGAGTAATGATTTTTCACAATTTTTTTGCAAACCATTGAGTTAGAATATAGTAGAGTTACAGTCTCAAAGAAGTTTCACCGAAAATATGGCATGGCTCGTGAAAATTTGTAACCGGTCTGTTTTGTCATTGACTAAAGCCTAATAAAACTGACCCAGAAACGAGTCGTTCTTAAAACACTGTCGTGGGGCCGTTTTTTAGGCTGATTGTGTGTCCCGTTCTTTATTACATATCAGTAGTCCAAACATAAATACTTGACATATCATCGATATAAATTGAGAATTTATCGATCGCGTCACATCACTAGCGACCAGCTGTGCATTTTATTTTGACGTTCAGGTGTCACTGATTTCATCAATGACAGCGCGGCAATCGCTCGGTTCCTCTCCCGCACCCCTCGGTTTTGGCAGCTTTGGTTTCAAAGAAATAACGCGCTAAGCGGAGTATAGAGATATTTAGTATATGCTCACAGTACATAACTGTGACAAGACAACTATACGTGATATTTTCAAGTCAAAGGTACAGCATTGTCGGTTGTTAATAGAGTCCAATTCTCAATATTTTTTTACGGCGGTAACGCCTTACTGACAACCGACAGTGATGTACGTTTGACTTGAATAAAGGCACGTAGGCTTAGAGAATTCAACCAACCGGAGCGGCCATGTCATTTTCTATACAATAAAAGTCTGCTGATTTTTGCGGGGGAGGGGAACGTCAAATGTATGACTATTCGTACGTAACGTACAAATAGCCACGTCAGATGAACGTCAGTCCACACAATAAATATGACCACTTGTCATATGTTTTCGGAAGACGGGAACGCCTGTGAATGGCCGCTCCGGTTGGTTGAATTCTCTAAGGTATTAGGTATACCTATTTAAAAATGCAATTGTTTATAAAATAATTCAATGACTTTAACACTAGTTTTCGTACAAATACCATTGAGTAACAGGAGATGACATCCCTAAGAAATTATTTGTCCCATGAGTTGTAGTGAAAATCACTAAAAGTCTGACATTGGCTGTTAGACCACTGACATGATTACACGCAGGTGTCAATATTTTTTAAAAATCAAATACTAAACGTAAAGGCTTTTTGCATGATAACAAACTGTAAAAATAATTCTAAAAATAGTAATAAAAGCCATGGAATTACGTTTCATAGGTAAGTAAGTGCAAAGATTGGTGTCACACTAATTTAAAATATTAATGGTGGCGTTGCGACGCCATATTCCTTGGCGCACAGATTAATGTCGCAGAAGTAACAACATATGTGCCTACACTTAATTTACCTACATTATTGTTTAATAGTACTCAGCATAAACATATTTACGTAATAAACATGTTTTAGATAGGTACGTTAGGTAATGTTTAGTTCATTAAACATATTTTTATTTTACAACGAGGGCGAATTTGCTAATATTGTTAATGCGAGTAAAATATATAGCAAATTTTTTTACGATTTCAATTTAAAACTTAAATATCTAAATATCACCCATGTTATACATACTTACACAATGTTTTATTTCATCCGTGCGAGGAAATCAATGTCATTTTAAGTAAATATCAAGGATCATTAACCCTTAAAGTTCGTATTTAAAGGCACTTGTCGGCAAAAATAGTATTTTTCTCCATTCGTTCCTTAAACTCTAGGGTAAGGAGCAAAATAAACATTAGATACAAATAAAACAATTATTTAGTTAATTACATTTCCTTACAAAATGTGTTTAGGCAGAATATGAATTTTGTCAAAACAGTGTCACGTCTGTTTTGTTAAAGCTACTCTTTGATTCAGTGACAGCTGTCAACCGCCAAACATGGGGCACAAAATTTGTTCTAGATAGCTCATCTAATAGAATACATAATACATCAATGACAAATACTTGTAAAATTGCCGGCAAAAAAACATAAGATAAAAATCAGATCCATGAAACTTTTACATTGCTTAATGATTCCTTTGATACATTTAAACCACTTTGCTCGTCCCCACGTCAATTAAACATATCGTAAGCACAGTTTATGTGAAATTTAAACCGCTCTTTCAACATAAAAAAAGCTTACAAACCGTCGACATAATAAAACCATTAAAAAATGGCAAATAACAGTTGTAAAACTGCATTTAAGATCGCTCCCAAAACATTTTCATGAGCATTAACTTTATTAAAATACAATTATTGTGGTCAATAAAAAATATATGTACTCACATATCCTTTGCAAGCTCGTATCATAAAATCATTTTCTATTAGAAAATGAATCTTATGCTTGAAAGTTTTAAGTGTAATTTCCGTAGACTAAAATAAATAAGTTACCTATATGGCTAAATAAGTAGTTAGTCTGCATAGTACCAAGTTAATCATCGCCAGAGGGCGACATTACGTTCGTCAAAATATTCACAGTAATTGCTTTTTATGCACATATCATTATTAATGTTATAAAGGTCATGTTGGATTGACAGCAAAATTAGCTAGCAATTAAATGGCTGACTAATGTGCACTTTCGATTTTTAACTTAACCCTAGTGGCACGAGCAGGGTTTTATAGCGTTCAATTGTTTTTTTAAGTTTTGCGTATCTCGTTTTTTTAAGGTTTAAAAGGATTTTTTTGGAGACATGTCGAGTTCTTTGTTATATTTTTTATGATACCTATTCTGGAAACTATAAAAAGTACTAAGGTACTAACTATATTATAAGTTAATTCCATCCACGAGCGTATATTTCTTTGATTTTCAATCGTAGGAAAAAAAAGCATTAGTTTTGAGTGTGAAACAAAAAGCAATCGCTGCTTTGCTTTGTCGATGAAATTATCAAGTTTGTTGATTGTTCGAGAAAAACGCTAATGGACGGAATAGTCCCTATTGCGGAATTAGCCACATCAACCTTACCTATTTTATTGTTATTTGTATGTTTCTAACATTTAGAAGATTTATTTTGATAAACATCACACAGCATTACATGTCAAAACATTAACAATACAATATATACTAAATAATTACAACTAGATACCAACTTAAAACTAACTTATAACCCATACATTTTAGTTATTTAAATTTACAGAGGCAGACAAATATCACTAAAAATTTAACTAAAAACCTAATTTAACTACCCAGACCCCAAATGTCGCCCAAATCACACCTTACCTATTAATTTTGTAATTTATTCTCACGCATATGATTCACATAATTAACCTACATTTTCATATCTAGATACCATCCTTTATGAATAAGTAAGATTATTTTTTAGCGCTTTCTTTGGAAATAATATAAAATAAAAATAACTCGAGGTCTGCATTCCAGTTTTCTTCTCGAGAGCACTAAAATCGGTAAGAAATGTAGCAAATTTAATAGAATTTCTGAAAATTTCTGATTTAATCTATACATAAAGCTTTGATAATTATTTTACGTCACGAAAATGACATCTGACATCAACAAAATTAAAGAACCACAAATAAAACACCCCATTTTTTTAAATTATAAAACAAACAATGTCATTTGCCGCGTGGCTGGTTAAAGCCTGCATTAAATTTAAAAAATAATTATCTCAAAAAGGCGTAGCACGCGTTTGATAAATTGAAGGAACAATTAATGCGCTTGCGCAGTGTATAAATAAACACAGAGTATACATTTATACTCATCGTGCTATACTTTGTGCGTGTGCTTCCGCATTGAAAGGTACCATAGTCAAATCATTATCATATACGCAGCAGAGGTCCATCTAAAACAAATATATTGTTCGTCATGTGGTAAAGGGTTGAAACGGGAAGGTACGAGTTTTTTTTGTTGGTAAATAATACGGCCATTAACGCCCCCCTAGCCTAGTCGGTAGTGACTATGCTTATGAAGCAGAGGGTCCCGGGTTCGAATCCTGGTCAGGGCATTTATTTGTATGTTTACCACGGATATTTTGTTTTTGAGTTATTAGTAGGGTTTTCTCTCAGTACAAAAGTAAAAAAAAATGTGCGCATCGAGAAAAAGTTGTGAGTTTTTGAGCATGGATAGAGTGCCCTACGATGAATATTTTTTAGTATTCGAGATCCGTAAAATTTTTTGACCTTCACGTCAAAATAAGGGGTCCCGTGCAATATGTTATTACTCTCTGTTTAAGGCTGTTAGGGGTTGTGTGGTATCATTTCCGTATGAAACAGATGTGCAGAATTCATTTTTGATACAAAAAAGCACTTTATCGAATTCATTTTTGATACAAAAAAAGCACTTTATCCATGGTCAAAAATTCACAACTTTTTCTCGCACAATTTTTTCAATTTCAAGCTCTGCTATATGAATGTTTTCTGTGTATTTAAGTATTTATCTATATCTATTTTATATCGTCATCTAGTACCCATTTGCTTTTGACAACCAAAAGGTCATATCTGATGCCTATGGAGGAAGTTCTTTGAAGATAACTAAAAAATGGCTGAACCGATTATGTTTAAAATAATTTTCGTAGAAAGTAGTGTAATATGGCGCATCTTTTAAAAATTTTCCATATAATCATTTAAAAATGAAACCACTGTACTGCCAACAGTTGTGACACGCCTTTGAGGTATTGTCGCCTCATTACACTAAATTGCAGTTTTTTAGATTAAATTTAATTGTCTGGCCAATTTATATGCAAACTAAGCCAATTATTAATAATTCGTCCGTCTGTATATTAATTAGCAACTTAAATCAACCTATTGCCATTTTAATAAACAGTAAAATCAAAAGACGTAATGAAAATATATAGTGGCCAAGTGCTCAGCCAAATTGCTTTGTGTTTTATATTTGCTAAACGTAAAACAATACAAACACAACACAAACATACATATTTTTAACAACACACACATAACAATAAATATATACATATTTTAGCGTCAACTGTATGAAGGGTATGCTTACCTATTCCTTGTTTTCATTGAAACTCGGTCTAACTGTCGCTAGTGATGCGACATTGTTGGGAATATAGGAAAATGTACGGTTTTGGTCTGATAGCCTACCCTTAAACATTACCTATCATTTTTATATCAAATAAAATCACTACATATAAATATTATAGGACAATATTACACAAATCAACCTAGGCCCACAGTAAGCTCAATAAGGCTTGTGTTATCGGTACTAGACGACGATATATATAATAGATAAATACTTAAATACATAGATAACATCCATAACTCAGGAACAAATATCAACACACAAATAAATGCCCTGACCAGGATTCGAACCCGGGACCTCCTGCTTCGTTGGTAGGGTCACTACCGACTGGGCTAGGAGGCCGTTAAAAATATATGATAAAAAATGGTGTTACCAGAAGTAGTCCTAGTGGGTAAGTGTCACTTTTAAAAGCCTGATTCATAGTCATAGTTCGTAGTGAACGGAAACGTCTTCAACTATAATCTCAACGGCTCAACGAGCGTTTAGTCAGTGCTAAATTCAAGGCACACTAAATAATAAACTGTCAAACAATCTATGGGATCAATTTCCATGGGGGTTTTATTAACCTTTACTTTGGGTTATTGGTATTAGTAAAAAAGCATTTGTGCAGTATTGCTTATGATTATTAACAGTAGTCAATAAGACGCTTATTTATTTATCGTATGGCTACATGTCACTGGATATAGATAGGTATTTCTTATCTGTGGTAGTAGTAGTGAGAAAGCAGATGATGAAGAAAATCCAGTGAGTGCTGCGAGGTCTAGATGGGACAGTGCAGCTGCCAAGTTTGTTACTCTTTTAGCACCACCCAGAGATCACGTGTAGGTTTGTCTAAAGTGTTTCCTACGGACGCAGAGTAACATTGATCCCCGAAATAAGACGCTAATGGCAAAAGACTCAATTGGTAATCGACCACATCGACAACTATTGTTTTGTGTTTTCATGCACATCTTGTGCCTGTGTCACATTTTTAATTTTCCGATTTATGTATTTGACAACATTAGAAAACCGGAAATGTTTTTGCATTGAGGCACAACACTAATCGTCACTTTAACGGGGCCTCGTAGTGACGCGACACTTCTTCAACAATACGCTCATGAGCTTCATTACACGCATTAGCAGTAATTGGGGGCTTAATTAGGCCCCATCCGGCGCTGCTAAATGCAAGCTGCAATTATAAAAATACACGGTGCAATGGGAAAGTCGAAGGATAGCATAGATGTTGTTATGTGCATGTTGCAACTTCCTAAATTTAGCATCCTAATCAAACGAGCGGAGCGAAGCAAGTTCTTACAAACAACTTCTGGCTACTGACTTTTTGATTTTAAGAGTTTGTTCCGCGATAACTTTAGTAACGCTTTTATAATCTTCATGATATTTGTTGGGGTAGAGAGTTCGTATATGAGCAGGATCCACCATGGAGGGGTCATGGAGCTAGAAGGCGCGACAAATTCATCATAAGGGTCTTGTTATATCTCGTTTGCAAGGAAATCGCGAGTTCGAGGCGGATTACTACTTACTAGTTTTAAGTTAGTTGTATAAGGTAAACGTTCTAGTGTTCGACACGCTAATTCCCATTAGTTGACACTCCCTTCTGTCAGCTATATTGCGAATGACCTTAAGTTTGAAGATGACATACTTGTACTGGGACATTGATGACTACTCGCACGTTTACCTTACGGAACACAAAATACCACTTCAAAAATGTGTTTAGGGTATTACTTAATGCATTTTATATGCCTCCCTATCAACCTAAGACCTACCTAACATAAGAAAACAATAGTTTTGGACATGTAACCAAGTTACGTGCTTTTGTTTGGTTTCATTCTTTAATACATATGGCATACACTATGTCGATTATTGTAGGGTAGGGTTTTCATTTAGGTAGTGGATTATATAAACCTTGATTATTCCTGGTTTCTTATATGGTTTATTTTACAAACTAATTGAATCAAGATTAAATAATTAATCCACATTTTTAACATTGGTTTTACATCTTATTTGAACAATGTTTTTTAAAGTCTATAGGTAGAAAATAATAAGATGTAATAACAAAACACAACCACTGATTAATATGGAGGAGCGGGACTTCCTGACACAGGTATTCTTTTACCTACTAGGAAGACCCAACCCTGTTGTTAATTTATGTACCATTTTCATTTTCAAGTGTGGTCAACTAAAACTGGCGTTGTCCCGCAGGCTCGCAGCCTCAAACGGCGAGATTACCATCACGACGTCAGCGCACTCTGGCACCGGCAGCTCCGCGGGTTCCGCCCCCGCGCCGTCCCCGCACGCCCCCGTCAAGATGTCGCCCGGCTCCGTCAAGAGCTCGCACGACGACAACGACCTGCTGGCTGACTCGCCAAGTAAGTGACACTGACCGGGAGCTCCGCCCCCGCACTCCCTCGTCAAAATTTCGTCCGGCTTCGTCATGAGCTCGCACGACGACAACGACCTGCTGGCTGACTCGCTAAGTAAATATTCTACAAGCAATATTCTTTACCTGATGCATCACCGTGGGAGTGTGTATAGCCCGCAAGGGCAATATAATCCATCTGTTGAGGGGCTCCTCTATAATTATTTGGAGCTCGTGTGGAGACTCTACTCGTCTAGGTATAAAGATTTTAGTTACATTTACAGCCTAATAAAGTGTCGTCAGATACCTTTTTCCGGCCATCCGTGAATATTTGTACCTCCGTCGGGCACCTAGGAAAACTTTATAGCACACAATAATGCTATCACGAACTTACAGCGACCATTTATCAATTCATTACCCGTTCCAAAACACAGTCAAGCAAAAGTTAGCTTCATCAGTTACTTAAACAGAGTTAACTTGAGCAAAACTACCTAAACGCTATTTTCGACTTGCTCTACACTACTTATCCATAAAAGTTTCCTTCTAAGCATAGCACAGATCCATTAGGAGTCTAGTGTTGTGAACTATTACTAAGCGTCGGACCACGACTCGGCGCGGCAGCGGTGAGCGGTGGCTATAGGTTAGAGCGAGACACAGCGATTCGACCTCTCGTTCCCACCTATAGCCTCAATGCTATAAGAGTTAGTTGAAAGTTGGTGCGTCCAGTTTGTTAGATACTTAGTAGGTCGCGCTCAGGTACTTTGATCTGGTTAGAGAAATTTCTTGGTCATTTCCTATTTATTGTTAGTTTGGTAACTACATTGTGGGGAACTAAGTTAAGAGTTTGATGTATCATAATGTGGTTTCGCATGTTACTACGTACATATATATATATAGTAACGGCCTCCTAGCCGAGTCGGTAGTGACCCTGCCTGTGAAGCAGGAGGTCCCAGGTTCGAATCCTGGTCAGGGCATTTATTTGTGTGTTCATCACGGATATTTGTTCCTGAGTTATGGATGTTTTCTATGTATTTACGTATTTATCTATATCTATCTATTATATATATCGTCGCCTAGTACCCAAAACACAAGCCTTATTGAGCTTACTATGGGCCTAGGTTGATTTGTGTAAGATTGTCCCATAATATTTATTTATTTGTTTATATATACTTTCTAAAATACCTATTGAGATCATTATAAAACTTCATTGTATTAATCTAAAGGAATGAGGATAAATGCGCAAAGCTATTCGCATACGGCCCACCTGACGGTAAACAGCTACCGTAGCCTATGGACGCCTGCAGCTCCAGAGGTATCGCATTGCCGACCCTTTATTAAAAAAGGCGGATTTACTGTGTTGACAGCTAAAGGGAAAACAGGGTCCCCCGTATCGTCAAGTCAGCAGTGTGCATCCTCTTTGAGCTCTGCCAACCGTTCTCATCACCGGCCGGGGATCAATGTTATCTCTGCGTCCGTAGGAAATACCTTAGACAACCCTACACGTGATTCCTGGGTGGTGCTAAAAGAGTAACAAACTGGGCAGCTCCACTTCTATCCCACTATTACTACCCGAGAGAGGAAATGCCTATCTATATGCAGTGACATCTAGCCACACGATAAATAACCGGCAGGAACACAACACAATAACACTATGCCTAGGGTCTAGTGCTATTTGGCTGCGGTTTTCTATAAGGTGGTACCTTCACCACCTAGTTCTCTGCTCCAGATTTCAGCGAGATAACATTCGCTGAGCTGTACCCTAATCTATAAAAACACCAAGAAAAAATAACCTAATGATTTTAAACAAAAAAGAGTCTACTTCATTTAGCCTTCACCTTTCCAAAAGCAAATGCTCGAGCTGCTGTAAAAAATACTCAAATCACTATAGGTGCCCCTATAATAGTTGAAGAGTAGCCTCGATTTCTCCAGAATCCCATCATCAGATCCGAACCTGGTTACAATGGAACTAACTGTAAAGTATACTGTTTCAAACAAAAAAGAATTTTCCAAATCGGTCCAGCCGTCTTCGAATAATCGGTGAACTTATATAAAAGCAAAAAAAAACAAACATCTCGACGAATTGATAACCTCCTCCTTCGAAATGTTGAAGTCGGTTTATAATATAAAACCCTACTGTATCCAGCCTCAATCTGGCCCATTCCATTCATTTATAGAACGCCGATTTTTAACCTATAACGGTTAAACAGCTTAGCCTTTTGACCTATTGCAGTCTAGACGTAATATTTGTGGCGCAACCTGATTATTGAATGAGACATGAGTAGAATGTTTCTCTATTTTTGCGCTCAGCGGTCGGAAAATAAAATCTATGAATGGGTTTGATTTTGACAAGGTATTTTGAATCTGCAGAGCTATGAGTTTTTTTGAGGATTGTGAATAATCAATATTATGTGACAATCTTACACAAATCGATCTAGTCCCACAGTAAGCTCAATTAAGGCTTGTGTTGTGGGTACTAGACGACGTTATTTATAATTGATAGTAATAGATAAATAATTACTTAAATACATAGAAAACATCCATAACTCAGGAACAAATATCTGTGATAAACACACAAATAAATGCCCTTCAGGATTCGAACCCGGGACCTCCTGCTTCGTAGGCAGGGTCACTACCGACTGGGCTAGGAGGCCGTTAGATATATTTATCAGTAAAATGTTAAAATCAACTCTAGATTCATAGGTAGGGTCATTACCGACTAGGGTAGAAGGCCGTTTGGATTGTAAGAGTTAGGTTATTCAAGTTTCAGAAAAGATACCAGATGAGTAAAAACTTACTTAGATGAGAAGGGATTTCGACGTATTGAAAATAATATATTTAGGGTCAGCAACACGCATTATGAAACCTCTGGAGTTACATGCGTACCTAGTAGGTATTGGTAGGTATCATCTACTTATGCTGAAATGGTGATTAATGTGTAGGAAGAGCGCTTAGTTATTATAGAGTTTATAATATTTATTATGAAAAAAAAAGCGCTGGTGGCCTGGTGGTAAGACGTCCGACCTTCAAGATGGCAGTCGCTTTCGTGAAAACTAGTGCCTGCGCAAATTCCTGACATTAGGTTGCCGAGCGGACCCAAAGCTCAATAGAGTAAAAAGCTGGGACAAACGCTAGGAGGAAGGAAGAAGATATTATTTATTATGTAATTACCTACTAGTTCATTGTCTATGATTGGGTTCCTCAATCTATTTAGAGCTACCCATTTTAACCATTTAACGGGCAAGACTGAAAAAATCCTCAATTCAAGCCTCATCGCCTATCTATAGTCCTAAAAATTCTGTACAGTCACCGGCAATATTTAGTATCTTCCTACACGAAGGCAGCAGAAATATGTGACACGCTGTTATTTGTAGGGCCATAAGAGCGTGTCACATATTTTTGCGGCCTTCGTGTAGGAAGATACTATTGCCATGACTGTACAAGAAAAAAATTTATGTTACAGCTGGTCTTTTTTGAGACCGCTGCCCTATGATCATATATTTCAGCATTTTCTTGCCCACTGCTGAGGCTGCCTTTCCACTCATCATTTCCAATAAATTCCCGCACATCTCTCATCTCCAACTCAGTGGAAAGACAGCATGAACCTTTCTTTAAGTATGCCACTTGTATCTTGATTTCAATTCTGCTTTATAAATAAGGTCACGCGCACACAAACGGTTGCTACAAAATGCAACAGATTAAATAAACAAGAATAGCATTGTTCCTTTTTTCCGCTTGTAAAAGCATTCATTAGCACTCGTTGGCATTACTTAACGCAGAAATAGCTCTGAATCGATAGAGTCATTATCGACAATTAGCCTAGTTGGGTCCCCTGCCGCATTGCATTGAGGTATTTATAGGTGAAACCTTTTATTTGTTGCTTAGAAACGTGGGTTTCAGACTTGTGATTGTGATACATAATAGACGGAGAGCTAGCCACGTCAGATATGACACAATAATGAGAGCAACTAAGTCCCTTTAGTCAGTTTGCTATACTATGCTTATTTCTAGACATCTGGACATCTGGCAGCTGTAAAGTGGTGGAGGTCGAAGAATGCAAAGCACTCCAAGAAAACCAATCGTAGATTTCTGGGTTTGATGCAATATTATGATAAATTACATTAATAATTAGATTATGTCATTGCTAGTGCCAAACGACGTATAATGTAATTCATAGTTTGTCGCCTACCGTTCTTGTTTCCGTAATAATACGCAATGTTTTTTGTCCTAATGTTAAAAAATAGGCCTTGTCCCTTATACCTGAGACCACTTCGGCAGTTTTTACCTATTTTGGTATTACTATTTTTCAATTCAAAAATTTTGATAGGCTGCCACTCTGACCTCCACCCAGTAAAAGCTGCGAGATGCCCGAATCTAGCAATAAGGATAGTATAACAATCTAACCAGAAGGGTTTTGTTGCTCTCATTATTGTGTCATATCTGACGTGACCAGCTCTTAGTCCATACTATATTTTACACATGGAACCGTAGTAGTTTAATGCTAAAAACTTTATTTGTTTTTTTTTTATATAACACAACAGTGGTAAGGTAAGCAGCCACTGTAGCCTATGGACGCTTGCAACTCTAGAGGTGTCATGCGCGTTGCTGACCCTTTAATAAGGAGGATTCGCTGTGTTGACGGGTCAATGGAATAGAGGGGCTCCCGTCATCAACTGCGTCCTCTTTTGACCTCTCTGGCGACTTTTCTTTTTGTTATGTTTTTTTTGGAGAAAACTAGGAAACAAATTTCCTCTGTTTAAATTTCCTGTTTATAAGATAATTAATGAGACCTCTTTACACCCGAATTATAATGACATTTGAGAAAAAAGCTTTTGACGTGACATGACAGACAGTGTTACACATCTTCACAAGTACATTATAGGGGATGGTTATTTTAAAAATTAATTATAATAATCATTTTTGTTCGGTAAATGAAAACAAAAAAATGATATACAAAGGTTCCTTAATTTCAGTTAAAAGTTAATTGTTTAATGTAATGTATTATCTCTTAAAATATCCGTGACTAATTTGTTAGCACCTTATATATGCTCAACTATATACATCCTCAGTTTCTTACTATTTGTGCTGCTTTAACAAGATCAATAGATAAACAGGACAACGACAGCAGCTAAAGCTAAATGCGATCACTTGATCAGCCTTTCGAACTTTGAGCCCTACAGCAATTACAAACAATAGCTACTACTACTACTACGCAATTCCGCTAAGGCTTTTTAGTCAGTACGATTTTTAAATAGGTATGTCCATTGATTTATACAAAAAGGGAGATATGGTACCAGGCGCTCGATTGTGTGCCATCAAATATAGGTTCCGGGACCTATATTGAATTAGTCGTGTGGCAGAGTATCTCAGTCACACTTGGTTCAATGCGCAAAATATGGAGATGTCGCTTGCATACCCGTGTTAACTATATAGGTTTATCTCTTTTACCCATGATGCACATACATTATAGCGGTGTGTAGCATTTTACAAGTGTAAAATGTAAACCAATGTGCTGGAACACTATTCAGTTTTATTTACTATGAACGTCACTCATCTTCCTTTTTGTTTATGTCTATGGGTATGTCATATTTTTTATTGTAAACTGTTTATAAAAACAATCAAAAAAACAACGGCTACTACTCGTTTTCAGCTTTATTTTTTTAACCTTAATAAAAAATAACAAGCATTTACATGAGGAGCTAAAACTTATAATAAGTACTTTATTATAATCTCTATTAATTTTCAAGTTTTAGTCGATCTAAATATGCCAGATATTACTGATATAAGAAGGCTTGAAGTGCAATTTTATAAAAAATTTGACGGTGTACCTCGGGGATGGCAATACGCCCCGGAAACATTTTATAAATGGCTAGAGATTGCCAGGCCAGGGGCAGGGTGAGTATTTGCTTCTTATCCCGGCGTTATAATAATAATACGGAGTCGGAAATCAACTTCTTTCAGTAGCGTTATTCAAATACGGTTCTGCACGGAGAATGTAAGGGAATTCGCTTGCCAGCACACCTGGGCCATTAGTATATAGCGATGTGCACTATACCTCCTCAGGTTGAAAATACCACCGCCGTGTAGGTAAGCGGGACTATGAAATACTATTATCTCTTCTGTGGTTGGACTCTGTGACAGTAACTACTTGTTTCTATATTTTTCAAGTTGGATAGTTTCGAATTTGAGCAAGCTGAATCACTGGAGCCAAAATCCAAAAGCGAGCCTAAGCTACCCTGATTAATTCTGCTGAGCAGTGGAGAAATAAAAATGTCACAGAATCGTCGCGAATCCGTGTCGTTACATATAAACCGTTGCCATCGTGTCCCCGGGCCCCAGTTCTATTGATTACTATTTAATTCGTTGTTAGTGGAAACAATTACTAAATTACCCAGTTCCTCTCTTCTCCTGTTGGCACGAATTTATATAAATACGAGTACATCGATTGCCCGATTCGATACGTTCGTTGGGAATGCTTGGGAACTCGATTGCGTAATCGATTAATCGTTAATCGTAAGTTAGTTGTCGGTTGCCTACTAATTAGTCCGCTCAAGAAAAGCTTTTATTCTTGTGTGGATTGATTTATTCCGAACCTAATATTCACAATCACGTCCTTTGGACCCCAAATCAAGTGTTAGCTAGATCCGATGTAGCTACGTCAATTGAAATTATAGTCTTATTTTTAATTTGGTTCATTGAGAGTTCAATGAGGAATTGCATATAAATTAACATTTAACTTAGGTACAATCGGCTGCAGAGAAAAATACCCCCCCTTCATACAAACTTTGTATGCAGTGGGGGCCTTTTTCGTTGCAGCTGAACCTAACCTAACTAAGTTAAATGTTAGCTAGTAAAAGAACTTACCTCAGAGCCGATCCCACATTCTTTATTTATATCTTTATTAATTTATTCTACATACAAGCTAACAGCTAACGCCAACACACTTATATGGGACTTAAAATATGTAAAATATCATATTAGTTTGCAACAAACCAAATGATGAAAATTAATTAATTTAAGCTCACATTTGCCGCCCACACACTTGGATTGTATATGCGGTTTAAAATACATTTAGTTCAATGTTGATAATTTTTTTATTTATTTAGAACACATACAGTCTTAATAATAAACAACATATGTAGTACACAATGTACAAGAACAAAGAGAGGGTACAAATAGACCTGGAGGTTCATTAATTTACATAATGTTAACAAAATATGGTAGGTAGAGTAGAAATAAACAACAAAAGTAGGTAAACTAGGTAGTTACAAAGAATAGTAACATCAAGACTATACTTACAAAAATAATTTAGCTGTTATAAGTACTGAACTAAAAGAATTTACGTTTAACTTTACTTTTTAAACTAGACATTGAATTATGAAACGGATCAATATCAAACAAAAGTTTATCATAAAAACGGGGGACTCGTCTGAAAAGGCATGCTTTGAATATTTCTTGCGAGAAAAGCTAACATAGAATAAAGATCTAGGTCGTAAGGGGTTATGCGGACAAACGAAGGTCACGAGTTCTAGCAGATCAGGACAGTTGATGACACCTTTAAGAATTTTAAAGAAAAACATAATATCTAAATAATTTCTCAGATTAAGAAGAGAAGGGACACGAAAATGCTTTCCCGCTAATGCGGAATTTTCGATATATACACCAGTTCTGTAGCCTAATGATTTTAAGAAAATGTTTTGTAACCTTTCTAAACGGTCAATGTGGACTTGGTACTGAGGAGTCCAGATTATACTACCAAATTCAAGGACACTTCTAACTAAGGAGTAAAATAATAATTTATAAGTATTAGGCCGTTTGAACGGTTGCCCAATCCGAAGGTTCATCCCTAACTTTTTATAAGCACGCTTACATATATTATCTATGTGTAGGTTATAGGTAGTTTGACTGTGAGTCCATGGTAACACCCAAGTCCCTAATGGATGATACCCGTGCTATGATGTTACCTGAAAATGTGTAGTTAAAAAATATTGGATTGAGTTCCCGATTAAAACTAATAACAAAACATTTTTCCGTGTTTAATAATAGATGATTGTTTGTGCAATATTAAAAAAAGATATCTAAATCTTGTTATAATGAAAAGCTTCCGATGATACTGCTCTAAAAATTTTTGTGTCATCCGCGTAAATGAGATGTTCATAATTACGGAAACAAGACGCCATATCATTAACATACAAGATAAATAATAAGGGACCTAGGTGTGATCCTTGGGGTACTCCAGAGGGGACTGGAAGAAAACATGATGTGTATCCCCTTCAAGGCCACTGCCTGACTACGATTGGACAGATATGATTTTATCCACCTCAGGAGGTCACCATGTATACCAAGTTCGAGAAGTTTCTTGATTAAGTGATTATAATTAATTTTGTCAAAACATTTCGAGAAATCGGTATACACGGCATCCACCTGGCAGCCAGAAGATAACCTGTTAATAATGAAATCAGAAAAGGTAAGAAGATTTGTGTCAACACTTCGACCTTGGCAAAAACTATGTTGATGGGGCGCGATATGCTGGTGAAAAGCCGCAGTAATCCTGTTATACACTATTTTTTCAAATATTTTTGCGAAAATATTTAATTTACTAATGGGTCTGTAATTTGTTACCTGGTGTGCATCCCCGCTTTTATAAATTGGCGTTATCAAAAATGTTATAAAGATTATAAATTATAATTTCCAGTAGTAGCTATTCAGTCAAACTGTTCGTACAGTTTTGTGAGACAATGTATTAGTTTTAAGTATTAATATTTTTTTTCGGGGAACCAACAGATAATAATAATGTAGCTTTATTGGTATGTAACAGAGCGCCAAATAAAGGTTCCCACCAGTAGCAGTATTATTATTATACTTATATCTTTCACGATTTCTAGAAACAATTCAATTCCGAGCGGCTAGTTATAAATTCTTTAGATCCCAAATTTCAAAATTAATTAAAATAAATATTCATCGCTACCGACCTATAAAATTAGGACCGTAATGACTTATAATTTGATATATTTATAACAAAGGGTTTTTAGCGATCAAAGGGACCGGTGAAGTGAGCAATATAGTTAATCAACTAATTAACGTCCATTACAAGTAATTACCTATAGTATCGAGTGTAAGTGGGACGGCGATAAGAAAGAGTTGGCTGTCGAACTAATTGGCCAACAAGGTTGTGCGACTAGTTGAGAGATTTATGGTAAAACCGCAGTGGACATACTTTGCAGACGTGCTTCAAGATGTTGTACCTGCTCTTAAAAATATGTATACGTATTTGCATCTTACTCCATTGTAATAAGGTTTAAAATTGTATTTTTCATATCTGTGCGGTGAAGGTGAAGACCTACCCTTTGACATTTGCTATACAATAAAGATAGAGACGGCTCGCTGAGTGGGGCCCTTATAATGCTGGGGTATAAAATATAGCCTCACGAACATTATTGCAACATTTCAACGTTTTTTTTTAAATACCGCCAGGGATTTTTTTTTATATTTTGATAGACTCAATATATATTTTTTGGCTTGGTATCGATCGCAGAATTTAACAAGTTAGTGGTAGCATCCACCATTGATTTTTAAATGTGGCACATTATGACATTATGGTTTACATACACTGACGTTTATGGGCTCAAAACTCTCGATCTTCTAACCTAGAACAGAACAAGCTCTTACCAAATAGGCAACTGAAGCTTGCTCGATCTCGGTGAATTATACCATCACTTCCTTCTTAAACGTCTTATACTCGCCGTTCTCTCATTTGAAGTGTGAAATTGATCTTTATTTCTCCTATCACATGGTATATTTTTCAATAATGTAATTGTATAAGATAAGATCTTTGCTAAGTAACTGATATTTTTAGGACAAACGTAGTCTTTAATTGCATTTAATCGACGTAATACGTAAATTGCTATGTCGCTACCATTTGTTACCCACTTTCTACTAGTACTTAATTACCTAGGTCGGTACTTTTGTAACAATTAGTACTAGATTTACTGTTGTTGTTTACTTGAACAATCCGGTTGGTTAGTGGTTTCATAATATAACTAAGTAAAATCGGGGATACTTGCATATTTAAGAATTTTCAAGCCTCAGGTTCTCAGCCTTTCCAGAGACTTAGAATTTTCAGGCTCTCAGTCTCTCAGCCCTTCCAGAGACTTAGAATTTTCAGGCTCTCAGCATCTTAGCCTTTCCAGAGACAGAATTTACAGGCTCTCAGCATCTTAGCCCTTCCAGAGACTTAGAATTTTCAGGCTCTCAAGTCGCTCAGCCCTTCCAGAGACTTAGAATTTACAGGCTCTCAACATCTTAGCCCTTCCAGAGACTTAGAATTTTCAAGCTCTCGGCCTCTCATCCTAAATATGCAAGAATCATGTTTTTTTATTTATTTTAGTTTTATAGGTACTACACATTTCTTTATAATGTTTATCAAGTTATGAATGAACTTCACAAAATTAACTTCAACATTTTTTTTTAAATTTGATGCAATCAATGACTAATTTCTTCCAGCTTTACTTGGCGACTAATACAACCCTAGTTAACTACTTATTAGTTAGTTTTCGTTACTAATAAATAACACAATAAAATGTAATGTTTTCAAATCAAAGGTACCTACATCATTTTCGGTTGTCAATAAGGCGTTACTGCCATAAAAAATAATTTAGAAATAAACTCATGGTTTTCTAAATTATTTTTTATGGCAGTTCTTTTCGGTTGATAATAATCAACCGAAAATGATGAACCTTTGACTTGAAAATGTCATAAATATAGAAGCAACCTTCAAAAATGTTTGAAATGAATACTATTTAATTTAACGTTTGACATCAATATAAACTAACAATTTCAAGTCATCGCGTTCATGGGTTATTATTAGGTAAATTGAAAATCAATATTGTATCTTTTGTGTAATTAAAATCAGTATTAATTACTAGACAAGCAAATGAAAAGCTCTCTATAATTTATACAAAGAAAAGGTCAAACTTTTATCAAACAGCTTCAAATTCTTTAAAGAAACTTGTTCAAAAGCACTTACAACAGTTACGATAATAATACGCGTTAATTATAATCGATATCGTTTTCGATTCTACATCGTAATCGTAGCTTGAATCGAGTTGATTCGGCTCGCGTAATTTTACCCATTATGCGTTCAGAAACTCTATCCGACAAATAATTCCTGAACGAATTTGTTCTTTGCCTCATCGACTCAAGGAACCATAAGAACAAAGTAAGCTTAACTGGCACGCACATGGAAATTGGTAAAAGTGTATATTTCACCCTAATCACTCGAAAACTTTAATTAAGAATAATCAAGCGTTGAATATAAAATGTCGAAATAACGGCTCCGTTCGATTATTATGTCGAATTTTTCGGTTTTAAATATGCATGGAGTTGGCATGTGAATACGGCATTAGACGCTTCTAAACGCAAATCCGATATTAGAGGATAATTTCAAGTATTGAGGGAGAAATTCTGAATCTAATAGGAAATGTGTAAGAATCACGCGCTCGGTCAGCAGAGGTAAGTAACCTTTTAATGTTGAAAGAAAGCATTCGGAATAATTGGTTTTACGCATTATTACAAAATGGCGTCCAAACTCAGACAGATAGACACGCGAAGTATAATCGTTCCTAATTAATTTACAACATGTATTAAACAATTAACACAGCGGTATCTTGATGCATTATTGTTATTGAATTTCGTCTACGCTTAGCCAATTGACTTTATCTTTTGGAGTTTAATTAATGGTGAGTTGTTATCACGCAACGTCGTAATTGGCTGAAAAAGCCTTAGCAATTTCAAATTATGGTAACGAAATGCGAGATCAGTTGTTCAATGAATTCGTGATACTTTGGATGTAACGAATTTAAAAGGTGAATATATTTTGGATGGGAATGGACTTTGGAAGTTGGAAGTTTAGGAAATTCATAGTTTAGTGTATCCGTTGCCTTACATAATTGAAGGTTTTGAATAATGTTTTGACATGTATTTATTCCTGCTGTAAACCCAAGTAACACATCAAAGCAGTATAACGGCCGTCTTACAGCATATCTGTATGCTTTTAGCATTTTGAGTTCGTTTTCTAGTAGCATTATAAACGTTTATAGTGCTGATATAGGTCTTAAATGGGTACAAATTACCCAGCTTGAGATCCTATACAGGTCATTTAATAGCATTGCAGGCGCATTATGTCTGCGCTATTAGCATTATCGTTGTCATGGAAAGTGCCAATCGTCTCAAAGAAGCATTAGTACGCTCTATTAAGTTGCCGACTGCATTAAAGAAGCCTTAATACGGCCAAAAAACTTGCTAATCGCAGTAAAGAAGCATAAGTACTCTCGATTAACTTGCCAATCGCAATACAAACGCATTATACTAGCATAAGAGTGTAGTAAAATAAACCTTACGTCAATGCAAAAACGTCTCTAACACCGACGCAACAAATGTTATAATACAATGAACGTTGTGATTTAACTACTTTGTCTCGCAATATAAAATGGACGAAGACGGTACAAAAAACTGAATGAGTGACACGTCATATTTGTTTGCATCCTAACAAAATTGATAAAAGTTTTTGACTCTTTTACGTTATTATATCCTTCAAATATTACTGCACAATGTAGTTTACTGTAAATGTGTATATAAGTTTCATTGAAAATTTTCACGCGCCTTTGATTTATTGTGGTTTTGCTATAAAATATTATAAAAAGATATGCGTCAAATAAACAAAACAATTGTGTAATCCTCGTATAGAACGAGTTTTGCATTATTAACATAATAGTGTTGGTTGAGCAGTCTTAAATTAAGTAATTTCATTATTATATAGGTATTTTCCTTGTATAAATAGGTCCGCATGATTTTATTTTTAGGTTATAAATTATTTACAAAATGGCGTTGGTCTATATAGACGGAGAGCTAGCCATGTTGGATATGACACAATAATGAGAGCAACCAATCCCCTCTAGTCAGTTTGGTATACTATGCTTATTTCTAGATCTGGACATCTGGCAGCTTTAAAGTGGTGGAGGTCAAAGAATGCAAACCATTTCAAGACAATAAATCCTAGAGATCTGGGTTTGATGCAATATTATGAGAAACTATACAAATACTATACAATATTAAGAGAAATTATACAAAAGTTTATGTTGGGAGAAAGTAGTGCCAAACGATGTATAATATAATTTTAAACAAAAAAGAACCGACTTCACTAAGCAATCCACCTTTCCAACACCAAATACTCGAGCTGCTGTAAAAAATACTCAAATCACTACAGGTGTGCCTATAATAGTTGAAGAGTTCCCTCGATTTCTCCGGGATCCCATCATCAGATCCTGACCTGGTTACAATGGGACCAACTGTGAAGTATACTCTTTCAAACAAAAAAAGAATTTTCCAAATCGGTCCGGCCGTCTTCGAATAATCGGTGAACATACATAAAAAAAAAAAAAAAAAATAGCAAAAACAAAGATCCCGACGAATTGATAACCTCCTCCTTCGAAATCTTGAAGTCGGTTGAAAATATAGTTCATAGTTTGTCGCCTACTGTTTTTGTTTCCGTAATAATCATACATCGGGGTTTTCGGTGCGGGAATGATTTGAGAAAGAGTAGAGATAAACAGATAGGTTGAGAGTTATTCTGAGAAAATATGATATTATGCCTAATGAATAACTACCTCTCTGTGAATAGCTTACACACTATGATACGAGCTTTTTTTCTTAGAGGCATGTTTGTATTGACTATTATATATTTTTTTTTTTTTTTTTTTTTATACTACGACGGTGGCAAACAAGCATACGGCCTGCCTGATGGTAAGCAGCTACCGTAACCTATGGACGCCTGTAACTCCACAGGAGTCACATGCGCGTTGCCGACCCTTTACAAAAAGGAGGATTCACTGTGTTGACGGCTAAAGGAACAAGAGGGTCCCTCATCGTCAACACACTGGGTCCTCTTTGAGCTCTTTGGCAACCTTAATCACCAGCAGGAACACAACACTATGAGTAGGGTCTAGTGCTATTTGGCTGTGGTTTTCTGTAAGGTGGAGGTACTTCCCCAGTCGGGCTCTGCTCCAGATTTGAGCGAGATGACATTCACTGAACGTGCCCTACCACACTAAGCGAGATGCCATTCGCAGTGCCCATACCTCTCTTTTTGGCATAGTTTAAGGACATACCCAAGTCCGGACGTAGTTACTATACTTACTTAGTTGTATACTTAGTATTTTAAAAATGCAATTGCATATCCGAAATTTATTAACTAGATCTACCTAAGACAAAGACACGGTATAGTAAGTGTCAAATATTAATCTTGACGTCCGATATTTATGAACTATTTGATTAACTGAAAAGGTTGACAATGATCAGTCATTACATGAATTAATAAAAAAATACTTGAAAAAATCATAGGTATATGTACCTACAATATATATACATAATAGTCAGCTATTGCATATAAATTGTATATACCTATGATTTTTTCGATCAATTATTCATTAGGTAGAAACGTGCTAGAGTACATTCTGTGTTTTAAGTTAATGCCTACTCTTTGGCTAATGTCAAACATTCCCGCTCCGAAAACCCCGATGTATGGTAATAATACACAATATTTTTTGGTCTAACGTTTTTTTTTTTATCGATTTTTGACCAGTTTTGAGTCGATATTCCAACATATTCACTATAGATAGAATTATAAGGCAAACGACTATCGGTTTTTGAATCTTTTATCTCCATTCTGTAGAGCCGGATCTTGAAATAAATGAGCCGTTATTTTTTTATGATATTTTTAAAATATGGTCTAAAAAAACACTTTTATCGATATTTGAATGGTGTAAAGAATCTTACATATACGTAATCTACATATTAGGGTTCCTCTTTGATGTCTCTAAAAACTGTAGAGATTTTAATTTTTAACTAATTAAAACAAAATTTATGACCATAAAACCACTTTTTTAGCCTAAACCGGTTCGACTTTGATGTCAAATATCTCGAAGACAATGAATATTGAAGTAAATATAGGATACTATATTGTTTAAAGCCGTTACTGATAATATGATAAGCTATATAAATAATTAGAAAACTAAGGGAATCAGATTTAGGGTCGTTGGCGCCAGGGAGCCCCTTAAAATATAGGCCCTGTCCTTTATAACTGAGACAACTTCGGCAATTTTTACCTAGTTTGGTATTACTATTTTCCAATTAAAACATTTTGCTAGTCTGTCACTGTGACCTCCACCCATTAAAAGCTGCCAGATGCCAGGATCTAGCAATAAGAATAGTATAGCAATCTAACCAGACGGATTTTGTTGCTCTCATTATTGTGTCATATCTGACGTGGCTAGCTCTTAGTCCAATAGCAGCTCAGTGACCCTTAAAAAATGCCTTATTTATGCCTACAGCATTACACGTGAATAATTATGCTATTAAACAACATTAAGCATTTATTTATGCGATTGTAGAACCTAAGGCACTAAAACCGCTAAAAGCTGTATAGGGGCTGTTCATAAATTACGTCATCAATTTTTGACAGTAAAGCTGCCAAATAAAGTGACGTCATTAAAAAAAATGCGTTTTAAGCTTAATTGTAAAATAAAAAAGTATTTCGTAGATAATATTTTATAGCATTAAAAGTTTATAGAAACACGACTTTCATTCCTTTTTTTACACATTGATGATGTGATCTTCGGAATGACCGCCCCCCCCCCCCCTCCTACGTCATGTCACGTCATCCGATGTCCAGACCCCCCCCCCCCCCTATTTGAAATGACGTAATTTATGAACAGCCCCTTATAGTGAATTACTTGGCCTTATAATGGTTTATATTATTGCTATTATACTGCATTAGGAACGTATTACCTACTTATAAATGCTATTGGCTAATATTCATGCTCTTAAACAGCATTAAGCTTTTATTTATGCTATTGTAGAACCTAAGGCACTAAACCAAACCGAAGCATTAGTGTAGCAAACAAAAATGCAACTGTACAGCATTCAGCTGTACAGTTGCATGTTCTTCGCTGCACTAAAACTAATGGCTAAACAAAAGCATTTACATATGCCATTATACAACCGTTATACAGCGTAAAGCATCATAAAATACTATTGTAGAACCTAAAGCACTAAAAACAACTGAAAGCTGTATACCGGATTTACGTGGCATTATAATGGCTAATATTCATGCTCATAAACAGCATTAAGCATTTATTTATGCTATTGTAGAACCTAAGGCACTAATCCACACCGAAGCATTAGTGTAGCAAGCCAAAACGCAACTGTACAGCATTTAGCTGTACAGTTGCATTTTGGTTCGCTGCACTAAAACTAAAGGCTTTAAAAAAGCATTTATACATGCCATTATACAACCGTTATACAGCTTAAAGCATTATATAATGCTATTGTAGAACCTAAAGCACTTAAGTGCTTTTAAACAGTCGAAAGCTGTACAGTTGCGTTGTGGTTTGCTGCACTAAAGCTAAAGGCTTTACAAAAGCATTTAGATATGCCATTATACAACCGTTATACAGCTCAAAGCATCATATAATGCGACAAGTTGCTCGGTGAACGTATATAAGAGTTTATACGGTCCTTAAGTTCGAAATAAGTTAACTATTCATATGTTATAATGCTTCCTGTGTTACTTGGGAACTAAGCAAAGTAAAACTTTATTTAAAGATATTTTGTTATTAAATCAAATACAAACATTGAAAAAATAATCAACCCAGCAGGACTTGAACCTGCATCGATACGCCTTGCCGGGGTTCGATAGCTTTACCGATTAAGCTATGGGTCAAGTTACTAGTTTAAATTAATTAATTAATTTATTTAATACTGACAACATGATCCATTTTGAGTTAGTATTTTATTTAAAACTATGTTGACGAAACTACTAAGTTGACGAAATTTTCAATGCCTTCAATCATCTTTTTGCATTTATTTTGATCTACGTCGGCTTTACAGCAGCCGTAAGCGACATCTAGGTGCTAACTACTAGAGTATGACTGGAATGCCCCACTTTAAAAACATGCAAAAATAATTATTTAAAGATAGTTTTTAGCAGACACAGTTTTGTCGACTTAAAGTAGACAAACTTTTGTATTGCTGCAACGCACACAGAAATCATTCTTTTTTCCTTTTGAATCATATGATAACTACTTTCTTAGCTTCTTTCTTTTTATGTACCTGCCTACCTAACTTTGTGTATATTATGGCAAGCACAAAAAGAAAATATCTCTCTGTCTATCTATCACTATAAATGCTGTGATTAAATATATACTCCTTTTTAAACTAAAATAGATGGCCATTAGACGCAAAAAAGTGACTTACGCCACCAGTGCCCCGGGATAAGGCCACCAGACACCGTCAGTAATAATGACATTATTTCTCTACTCGTCCTTCTCATTCTGCATGTACATAGAAAAGGACGGGTACAGAAATAATGACATTATTACTGATAGTCTCAGGTGGCCTGTTAGAATCAAACCTTCATTCGCGGCATCGGCTGTCGCTTTGCAATGCTTTCCTTTTGTATATAACATCATTTTCAGTTTATAAAACGGGTGACTTCTTTAAGAAACATAGGTACAAGGCGAATCTCCACTTAAATAAGTGACTATCAAACTAAGTATTTTATAAAATAATAATTTTAAACAAAAAAGAAGCGGCTTCACTTAGCATCCACCTTTCCAAAAGCAAATGCTCGAGCTGCTGTAAAAAAATACTCAAATCACTATAGGTGTGCCTATAATAGTTGAAGAGTTCTTTCGATTTCTCCAGGATCCCATCATCAGATCCTGACCCGGTTACAATGGAACTAGTGAAGTGTACTCTTTCAAACAAAATAATAATTTTCCAAATCGGTCCAGCCATCTTCGAATAATCGGTGAACATACATTAAAAAAAACAAAGATCCCGACGAATTGATAACCTCCTCCTTCGAAATCTTGAAGCCGGTTGATAAAATACGTAGTTTGATTTTTTCTCTAGTAGGTGATTTATACATTTTTGTTCTCGTTTCCGAAGATTAATCAACATGAAAAGTTATTTTCCCCGTTATTCAACTAAATAGGTACTTACTACAGTACTCTTCAACAGAATGTCGTACAAATTATAAGCACACATACCTATCAATAACCGCTTATTACATTATCCATTCATTAAGCTCCCCTCCAAACCTCATTACTCTCATAAGACGCATACAAACAATATCGATACAACAAAACGAAATTACAAATCGTCTGAGCATTTTGTGCCGGTAAATGGAGGAACGATTGCCAATTTAGCAACCCTACCTTGTTTTAATTGATGCAGACTACTACTTACTTAAACTAGCGGGGAAATAGGCAAAGTAATTTCTCATCGGTTAGCTGGAGTGTGGCAACCCTGAAGGCGACAGCGGCAAACTTTTCGGCAGATCAGTTTGGTTATGTCAACATTTATTCTATTTTTCATTGTTGCTTTCACTCTTGACAGGATAGTTGTTCTGCCCCTCTTAAAAAAATATTATATTTCAAAAGATCTCGTGAACAGATTTTTTTCCCTCTGTAAGTATGTGCTACCACAGTCCGGAACTCTTCTCGATACGCAGTCTTTCTGCCCAGTGAGGCAGCGTCAATAACCGTCCAGCTCTTGAGGTTCTTCATCCATGTTGTAACAAACACAACATTTTGAAACATTAGTTAGACAATTTTATAATCCGCAACGTAGGCTTCTTCAGATGTATACACAAAAAAATCAACCCCAGGCTTCGTTACACTAATGTTACAACTGATTACAATTTACTCGGACAACTAAATCTCTACACTCGAAAAACTACGAGGGGCCGGTTTTGAATGATAAGACAACCAAATATAGGCTTCAGTCCTCCACTATCCGTAAGTTTTGTCTTAAATAGAAACAATTTTGGTTTTTCCTCTGTGCAATTGTGCATGTATAATGACTCTTGTATATAGCGTTAGTCTAATGATGTAACAATGCGCAATGATGATTGGGCAAATGCGCCACAGCATTTACAAAGATTGCATGCCTACGGAAAAATTTGAACTGTGCCGCTGTGTCCCGCCCGAGTAGCCTAAGAGTTAGGGCGTCTGCCGTGAATGCAGAAACCGCTGGTTTGAACCCAGCCCTGGGCACCGTAGGTCTTGGTCACTTTTTCCTTTGTATATTTCATCTAAAGTATAAATGATGGTTCGAAATCGTTAAAAAAACGTCTCTTTCTATGTGTCAAATCCATACACTACGGTGAAAAGTCGCTAACCCTATGTACGGTTTCAAAAAAGACTAGTAGCCATTTTCATCTGTAGATTTTTCTCATAGTAGCAAGCAGACGGGCTTCTCAAATATATAACTCTTATCATTGTTACATTGAAGTTACAATTGTGTCCCCACCAGTTTTGGATTTGGTAAGCCAAGCGTTCAAGCATACAACACCTCTAACAGTCGTGTTATCTGCGGCGGAGAATCCGCGGCTCGTCTTTGCTTCTAATGCCGTTAGCACGCATAATTAGGAGCCACCACCATCGACTAATTACTCCAAATTGCCCACTAAACTTGGCTATAATTTTGATGCTGCCTTAACGACTAAATGCCCCAGTTTTGCTCGAAGATTAGAAAGATGTTTTAGCGGGCCAACCCTTTTATAGGATATATATTAGGTAAGAGATGTTTGCGAGAACTAGGGTAGGCCTCTTTCTAATCGAATCTATCATCGTCCATCTTTCGACAATCTCATGAAAATAAACATGTTTTAGTTCAAGAAAGTTCATACCTTACTTGAAGTGATTTTAAAAGGCATAAACCTTTTAAAAACCATAGACATATAAAATAAGAAGACGCGGTGCCGTGAATAATATAGTGAAGACAAAATTGTGTTTCATAATAAGCCGATTTCCTTGTATTTACGCGCGACACGCACACATATACAACTCGTGGACGAGCCGTGATTGGTTCTAAAGTCAAAAGTGAGGGTGTGTAGTCGAGACCGCGGCTTATTATGGAATCACATTTCTATCTTCGTGGGACCACGTCTTTCTATTTTACATGTCTATGATAAAATCTAATTATAATCTTAAAACATCTTACTACATCTATAATTATTTAAAATGTTCCTACATAATTAAATTTTATGACACAAGGTAATGCTTGTTTAACAGATCAACCAACAATAAGCCAGTCGTCCAGCAATGTCGTCGACGGGATCAACCTAGAAGACATCAAGGAGTTTGCAAAGGCCTTCAAGCTACGGCGGCTTGGCCTAGGCCTCACCCAAACACAGGTCGGCCAGGCCTTGTCCGTCACTGAAGGACCCGCATACAGCCAAAGTGCCATATGCAGGTAAATTTTGATTATATCTCCCCTTAATTAAACTGATATAAGACAGCCAAGTGGACGAATAAATTGTAATCGAGCAAGATAAAGTCGCACGCTTGTC